>OZ007586.1:379183523-380395298 GCA_963931845.1 Maratus michaelseni
GATTTATAACAATTTTAAATTACTCTGAATTTTTTGAAAAAAATTATTTTTTAAAAAGAAGTCCTATGATATGATTCTATTTACAAATTATATGGTTAACCATCACAAAAAAGTTCAAAATTCGAACTATTTGAATAAATAAAAAAATATATAAATGTTTCCCACACACCTCACATTAACATTGTTTTTTGAATTACACACATTTCAGTTTGTGTCTGACCCGTTGAAACATCACGAATTATTAAAACGGACTCTTGTTATTGAAACGGACTCTCTGAATTTTGTAGATATCAAGACGGAATTTGTTTTGTGTTAATTCAAGTATGGATAAGGAAAAATTTCCTAATTGGAAATTTTATCCTAGGGGGCCGTATAAAAATTTTATTTTTGTATTTTCTCAAAAAGACCCCTCCCCCCCCCTGAAGTTGCAACTTATCTCATCAAATTTTGCACCTTTTCGTATGAAACTTTGCAATTGGAAGTATGTGCCTAGGAGCAATATTTAAGGAGATAGTCTATTGTTTCGATATATATGAATCACACTGTATACCGATTTTCTGGCAGGTTTTATTTATTAAGATGTTTCCTATGTATATTTTTTTAATGTGACAATTAAAGCAAAATATTATTACACGTCATTTTTAAATAAGAGATTCGGTCATTTTTAACACTTTCCAACATACTTGAAAAGTGTTTATGAATTCGGTTTGTCTGTCTGTCTGTTCGTGTTCTAACTCGCGTAAATACACTCGGATCGTCCTGCAATTGATATATGTTATTGAGGCTTACTGTGGCATGTTCGGTATCGAAAATGAATTGTGTAGCACTTATAGTTTTTTTTTTTTCAGGGACACTCAAAAGAATTCCGTTACATTGCGGTCTAAGGGGAAAAATCATTTACGGTTTATTTTACTGATGTTACACAATTTCAAACATATTGAAATTTATATATATCACTGAGATGCACTACAAGAGACTAATTATAGAATGCGGTGTGCATAGCACTTGTAGTTCCTTTTACATTACGGTCTATGAAGAAAAATCGTTTGCAGTTTATTTTAATAATGTTTCGCTATTTCAAACATATTGAAATTGATATATATTACTAACGTCAATTACAAGAGGCTTACTATAGAATATTGTGTGTATAGCTTTCATCGTTCATTTACAGGGACACACAAAATAATTCGGTTAAAGTAATGCTTATTAATAATAATTGCTGAGAATGCCTTTTCAGTTGATGAACGCGTTTTTAAATTTAACTCATTTTTTGTCTATTACTTGGTGTGTATAAATTGTATAGATTGTACACAGGGCAGAACAAAAGTTCTCGAGTGCATTTCCAGACTAACTTCAGTAAAATTTAAGTTTAAATTTTTCTCACAAAGTCTGTGATTGTGTAATATTATTTTTTTGTATAGTATTATTATTGTCTTGATATTATTTATAATTATAAATTGTTTTGAAATTGTTACTCCTCTTTTTCATTTATAAAATAAGAAAACCCCGTTGTGTATAAACTTTTGGGACGGACTGTAATACTTCTAGATTTTACCGATTTACTTTATTTCGTAGAAATAAAAGTTATCGGCATTCTTGTGAACAGACTAGATTGTTATAATTCATCAAAGATTTAAGATATATAATATTACACACTTAAAAATCCTACATATCACAATGAAACGGAAAAATGGTTAATACTTACATTCGACAGTTTATGTATGTATTATTATCCCCAGTCTCGACTCCATATAAAAATATGACAATTTTTGATAAACTCAATAAATAAAAGTAAATTTTCAGTAGAATTAACACAATCGCACTGAAAATTGCGCTATTTTTTCTTGTTATTTAAGAGCAATGTAATTATAATATCAAACACACAGCGGTAGAAAACAAACTAGTGCAATTCCATTGCTTGATAGCTGCGCGTCAAAGCGCGTTTTGAATAAGACCGCGACTGTCACATGATTTTTAACCGCGGTGTCCCTGTACGTTAACCCCGACTACGAATATGTGATGACATACATTTTTTGCATTTTTCTCGAAAATTATACGTTGTCGAGGTGGACAACTTTTATGTACTCATAGAGAGGATTCTTGTTCAGCATAGTTTACGCGTAGGTACACACACACACACACACACATATATATATATATTTCATGAAAAAAAAAACAGTGAAATGTAGAATTGTAACTTGTGGGTATGGTTCATACCTAGAGTCTGTTAATAAAAAATTGTTGGGGGGTTTGAGTACTGTGTTTGATAGAGTGTTGAGTACGGAGTCTACATTTATTATAAAGAACAGGTATATTTTATTAGATAAATTGAAAAAGCATCAAAATATAAAAAGTTTGTTTGCGTATGATTTTGCAGACCTATACAGCACCATTAACTTACTGGATTTAAAGGACAAGGTTATAGAGTTTTACAACAAAACCAGCAATAGAGATAGCGATAAAGATTGGTTTCTGAATTTGTTTCAGTTGGTAGTGCAAGAGAATTACTTGTATGAGGGGAGTAGAGTATTTAAACAGATTCTTGGAATCCCAATGGTGGGGGGGGGGAGTTGAAGTTCAATTGTAGCTGACATCTACTTACATATATATGAGAATAACAATAATTTAAATAGCGAAATATTGAGTTTACAGGTACATTGATGATGTTTTAATAGTTGCATTAAATAATGAAAATGTAAACCTAGATTTTATATATTATCCTAATACTTTAAAGCTAGAACTCTCCTCCCGGGACATTAAAAACATAAATTATCTGGATGTAAATTTAAAATTGGAAAATGACAATTTGATTACAAGGGTTTATGACAAAAGAAACGATTTCGATTTTAAAACTTTAAAGATCTTAAATTTTGATTCGAACGTGCTTATTTCAGTTTTTAGAAATGTGTTTACGAATGGTTTAGATCGTATTGAGAGATTGTGTTCAAGGTTTGGCGAATTATTAAAGTGGATTACCCAACCATTGATGCAGGGTTACCCTGTGGTTTATGTGTCTGAACGCAAAATTTTCCCCATTCACTCTCTGTTTCTCCGAATGATTTGAAAGTCAATGCCGAAAACCGTATCTATCAGTATTTTTCCCTATTTTCCCCATTTATATATCTCCCTCCGAGGCTAACGAAAAAGAAAGGCTACTGCGGTGCATATCGCATATCTTTTTTTACAGACCGCGGGAGTCACGTGATGCTCGAATCCACCAATGCAGGTGTACGAAATGAGCATCACGTCATTCTAGCGGTCTGTAAAAAAAGATAAGTGGAATGCACCGCGGTAGCCTGTCTTTTTCGTTAGCCTCGATCTCCCTCTTAGTTGCGTTTCCAAGATCTCACCTACTCGGTTAAGTTTGTAAGGAGAAATATGATTAATTTTATAGGTAGAAGTAAATATCGAATTAAACTGAATTCATTTTTAAATACTAAAGGTGGTCTGGATCAGTTGTTCGTTGAGTTTAGCTAGGGATGGTTTCTGTTGCGTGTTGCTCAGTGTTACCGTTGATAGTATAGTTTAACTTGGTCTCGGCAGGAGAAGGGGAACGTTCGTTGCATGGTTTTAACCCTGCTGTGCATGTCGTTAGCCATGCCCTCCTGCCTTCTGGTTTATTTTTCCTGGTGTATTGTTTTAATGTTAATAATTTTGCGTGTGGTTATATTCGAATTATAGTTTTAATTGGTTTTATTTTAGGGTTCAGTTGATTTATTGTTATTTATTTTTCGTCTATGGGGTGCAGTTAGCGTGAATTTATAACTGAATTTGAGTGTATATATATATATATACTAGATAGTACCCATCAAAATTTGACTGTAAACAACTTAAAGGTTCCATAGAAAAAAAAAATCATAACTTCATTAAAATGTTTGACATTTTTACGGAATATTTGTTAGTGATAGTTAAAAGAAATAAAAACCTCTCTTTTTATAACCGGGCTGGGTACCGGCTGCATATTAACTCTCTTTACACGGATACAGAAAATAGAACATTTTGTAGATAATTCAGTTTTTAGATCCAAAAAAGAGCAACTCCAATTTTTTTTTTCTTAAAAATTTTACAAATAAAGAAGTCTTTGAAGTTAAAATTTTACAAATTTTCTCAAATAGAAACATTTAACTGCATTACATTGTCATCAGAAGGTACCACTGTTTTGTATAAATATTTTCCCTTCTTTCTGTTTATATATATATCTTACGAAAAAATAATCATATAATTTTCTTAGTATCTATCAGTTGTAAATATATATATATATATATATATATTCCAAAAATTATAGATCATTTCAATTAATTACATGCCAAAGCTTTTAATTTACTATTTTAAATACAAAATAATTAATTACTAAAATATTGGGGATGGTAAATTTTATTTAATAATAATGAGGAAAAAACAAATTCTATAACTTTTCCTCCTGAAATAAAATGTAATTTACATTACTGAACTGAGTTATCAGAACACTGATAGTATCAGAGAAACATTCTATGCCATGCGTGGTTTTTGAACCCACGCGTCCTTTAGACAACCAGAATACCTCTTTCTATCACTTCAGACAACTCGGCCGTCTTGACTTCGCTCAATGTTCCTCTGAAGTGAAACCAGTTCAAAACTGGTTCAAAAACTGGTTCAACCAGTTCAAAAATTTTCCACTTAGTTTAGCCATAGAAAAGTACCCTAAAATGCTTATCCTACATGCTCGGATCAGCCGAAATCGATCTTAAACATTCAGCTTTGCGTTTTAAATATATAGATAATTTTGTTGTGTCAACAATTTCGAAACGACGTCGACTAATAGGTTTTCCCTTGAGCCTTGTACTTTTGTGGGTGAGGCTCACTGGTTTGTTCTTATAATTTTTAAAATTGAGGATTTCTGAAATAACAAAAGATTTTGTTTAAAAGCGTATGTTCTTGAAGTTTGAATGTACAAGCGTATGTTGGGGCCTCCGTGGCCGAGTGGTTAAGGCACCACGCCGCTAATCGCTTGCGAGTGTAGGAGGTTGTGGGTTCAATTCCCACTGGTTCCATTGCACACTCACTTTGTGTGGAACCCCCAGGTTGTGTCTCTTGTGTTGTCATGTTTCCTTGTACTATCTCGTCAAGATGTATGTAATTGTAGAATTCATGTATATGTTTCTGTGAATAATAAATAAATGTATATGGATCATTCGAGACGACAGCCTTGTAGCTATAGGTCCTAAAGCCCACCTCCCTTCAAAGTTGTCAAAGACAAGCGTATGTTCTTGTGCTTTCTTTTATTCCAGTCCATTGTAAAATGCGAGATGCTATAAAAGAAGTTTTTATTACTAGAATCTTAATCTTTAAAAGAAATCATATCTTATATTCTCTTACGTTTTTATTTATTTTTATATTATTTTTTATGCGAAAGATTAGAAAAATTATATTTTTGTATGTTATTGCAGTGACAGCTAAGATTTCACTTGTGTCTATAAGTCTTTAGAAAATTCCAGACGACGAAATTATCTATAAGTCATTTATTAATTGTGTTTAATTACCGTTAAAGAAAACTCCCTTCATTCAATTAATACTATCTCGAATGTTCCTTTAAATACATTTACTTCTCTGCCACTTTTAATTAAAATTATTTATGAATATTGAAACACAGCACAACATGATACATCATTCTTTATTCCTTTTGTAGATGTAAAATGTTAATAGCCAATCATCATCTGAATAATGATTGCTGTCATTTTCATATACTTGTAAGCTTTTATCTTAATCATTTAGACACGAAGTAATTAGTCGGCAGTCATCTTATCGTGCATAGCTCATACCAGCTTAAATAACTGGTGATTCTGTTAAAGAGGTATTGACTGCTATAATGAAATGCCAGTAGCTTTATTTTAATTACAAATTAAATCATGTTGAATTTTCGTGTGAGTAAGTGAATGAACAAGAGAAAAATTTAACCATTGCACAGTGGGCAAAAATGGAAAAATACTGCCCAAAAGTCAACAAAAAGTCAACAACATTATATTTTATTGTTTAATGTGATTGTTTTGGGAACTTGCATACATACACTAATCACAAAACGAAAGGATTTGTCCCCCAGTTACCTGCTTTAGGTACCGATGTCAATTTAAACTTAGTAGTCACTGCCAGCTGACTCCTGTGGTGAAGTATTGTTCTAAAAAATGTTGAAAAATCACATCACTTTTAAATTTAGAAATTGAACTACATTTTGTTCGTAAGAAGTATGTTTTAAAAACAAAATGTACAAAATAGTTGTGAAGTAAATTAAACTTAAGCTTTATATTATTGTTTTACTAATTATTTTGGCAAAAATAATCCACAATTATTTGTTGCTAATAGTTGCTAATCCTCAAGATATATTTTTTGCTTGAATTGAATATGTATAAAGTTTACGATAAAATTAAAACTCTTTGTTTCCTTTTATTCAGATTTTTAGACCGAAACATTTTTTTTTTCAGATAAAATAAATTATGCGAGTGGATGTGAAAATGTAAAGAACTGGAATTTGGGGAAAAAAATTAAGAAAATTTAAGGTTTTCCAGAGATTTTCAGCGGGTGATGAGACAAATTTATCAAAAGCATTGTATCATAATTTTAAAGAATAGTGCAAGTTACGATGAGCCAAGTGCTCTTTTTCTAGAAACAAAATAATTTTCCCGAGGAAATTTTGAATGGCTAGAAGGACGCGTAGAATTTCAAATTTCACCTCTTAAAGTAGAACAACGTACAAATGGCCATCCTCCTGTGATCTCCTTTTCTGAACTTACAATAAGAGGGCCAAGCTTGGTAATCACATATTTTGATTAGTTTTATATATGCTGTAGGTTGTATGGTAGAAGCTCCTTAGTCTCAGGTTCAACGGATTTTATACAACGCTCTTTAGTTCTTGAGAAATAGGGGGTTCAAATATTATAACACAACTTAAACACCGTAATTCCCGGCTTGTAATCTGCGGATCAAACAATCATGTTTCGACCCAGACATTTTATTCTATAATTGAAGTCAAATATTTACAGCGATTTAGTAAGCTACGTTTTATAAAATAAAATTTCCGGGTCGAAATATTTTACTTTATAAAACGTAGCTTACTAAATCGCTGTAAATGTTTGATTTTAGTTATTGAATAAAATTTCTGTGTCGAAAAATTATTGTGTGATCAACGGATTATGGTCGGATAGACCGGATAGGCCAGACATTATGGTATTTAAGTTGTGTTATAATATTAGACCCCCCCCCTATTTCTCGAGAACTAAGGAGCGTTGTATAAAATCTGTTGAACCTGAAACTAAGGAGCTTCTACCCTACAGCATATATAAAAATAATCATAATCTGTGATTACCAAACTTAGCCCTCTCTTTGTCAGTCAAATAAGTAGAAGATGCAGGACCGAATATCTCAGGTCAGTGGCACCTTCTGTACTCACATCAGATGAACCAAAGAAAGGAGTCATATTATACGATAAGACTTTGTAAATGGTCGGATTGTTTGTAGCAATATATTGTTCAAAGAAAATTTGAGCTATTACTAAATTTCAACAATACTATTCATGGTATAATATGCCAGTGTGCATGCACAAAATTTTGTTCCATTCAAGTGAAAGCAGCTTTTTTGCCTATAGGAATTATGTCTGAAAAGGAACAAGTAACTATGAATCAAAAATTTTAAATAACTAGAAGGAATTTTTTTAGGCAAGTTTTCAGAGATCTGAATTAAAAAGACACATTCAAAAGACTTCTAATATCATCCTACCCGTATTTATCAACTATGTTCACAGTACCGACGAAAAGTTCAAGCAGTATATTCTTGAAGTATTAATGCTTCTTGAAAGTCCAGTCGTAACTGAAAGTGCAACTTTTTCATCCAATGTATTATAATTAGAAACTGGAAAGATGATGAAATATAAATATTCTCTAAAGTTTTATTCAAAAACAATTGCAACGAACAAACGTATAAAAACCATAAAAACTAGTCGTTGGGGGCCACCGTAATACTTACCCATCATGTATATGTATAATGTAAAATATTAAAATAAAAATGTGTAAACTACTTATAAAATGCATTGCAATTCAAATAAAATCGTGGCTTGATGACGTCATAAAAAGGCTCGATTACTGAATTGCTTGAAAGAGGTTTTTCCTTATAACTCCAAAAATAATACTCCTATTAACTAGCGGTTTATTGCATCTGATTAAGCGTCAAATTTCCAATTAAAATATATCTTTGAAGTGAAATTTGGATGAAATACAGGGTCATGAAAAATCGAAGAGTGTGGTAAATAGGATTACAAATATCTCGGCAACTCATTATCCGATCGACTTCATGTTTTATGCAAAATTTATGTTTTTTTATTGTTTTTTATATTTACTACTTAAAATGAACAATTTCGAAAATTTTTATATACCTTTCATCAGAACGAATATTTCGAGAGTCCGAAAAAAAATTTTCCGGTTAATCGAGGTTATTAAAATGAAATAGGCTTCTTCCCATTATTACATACTAAGTACATACCAAATTGCAAGTCTCTATCTCAATTTGTTCGGGAGATAGAGCGTTTACAGACACACAGACACACACACAGACGGACGGCAAATTTTTTTTTCTAAAAATATGTTTTTTGGAATCTCCAGTGTCTGAAACGTGTAAATCCGTCAAATTTTTTTTTCGATTTTCAAAACGATTACAAGACTTACCCTATACTACGTATGATGGGTAAGTAATAACACTTTTTCAAACATCAGGATTTAAATTTTGTATTTGTGTTTAATTTTAAGTTTAAATATTTGATAATATAGTTTTAAATCATATTATGTCTTTTACAAAAAATATGAATAAATAGAAAAAAAATATTATTCAAATATTCATTTTGCTTTTGTCTTATATTAAAATAGATTTTTTACATTTAAATAATGCAACTATAAGTCATATAAAAGCATAAAACCGCAAATAATCATTTTTGGCCAGGTTTTTCTCATTTTTGCCCACTGTGTATTGGTTGTAGATCAGAAATTTCCATTGTTTTACTGAGCTTTAGAGGGACTCTGTAACTCAAAATTTTAAGTTTCACGATAACGTAGATATTAAGATTTTGAGGTGAAACATTTTGTATTAAATCTATCTTCTCTAAAGTATATGCGATCTCTAATTTCGGAAATTACCACTAGGAAGCGTTTCTAGTTACCTAATCCTATAACGCCTAGCCGTTTTAATATAGCTAGACTCTACATTTATGTTCGTAGCTAACTTGGTTCATCAGTTATTTGAGGGGAAACGGACATAAGGAATATCCATGTATAGCTGCTTTGGTGTTCAGAAATATTCTTTCTTCTTGCCAAAAATACTTGCTGATTCCGCAACATTCCTTATTTCTTACTTGACTATTTCTTTAAAGCCTTCAGGACGAATATCCTGTGTACAGCTTTATATTTTTGATCACCACTATTTCCGAATAGTAATTTTGCCTTATTTAATCACATAAATTCTGCAAGGGATGATTGTTATTCGGAAACAATGGTACTATAAAATAAGGACTGTACACACCCTATACGGAACTTATACTTGACACTCGTTCCCAAGGGGTTAAAGAAATAGTCAAGTGGGAAATGCAGAAAAAAATTTGTCATATGCTTCATCTAATCAAAGTATAACGACTGCTTGGCTGCATTACTTGAATTACCGTTAACTTTGTCAATGGAAATCAGGCATAATCTGATTATATCAAGAGTTGGCAAAATTATTTTTGCATGAGACTGTTCAATCACTTCATAAAACAGATTGGGAATTTCACATTCATTATCCAAAACAACTCTATATTCTGAATGAGTTCAGTGGACCTCAAAGAGGTATAAAGAAGCACAGAAAGATGCTTTACAGAAAGATGCTTTTTTAGTATAGGTTCGACTCCTGGAAAAAGGCTTCGATTCAAGGTATATGTCTTCCGGTTATAAATTTTAAAACTTCGATTTTTTTGTATATATGATTCATTTATTTCAGAATTTTCATAATTAATTTTTATCCAAAGTCAGTATTGTATAATGCCATTATTTCTATGCAGGCCTAAAATTGAAATAAATTGTGTCTAAAGTGTCTATGGGATGAAATATTTCATAATCACGGTGGTATTTAAATTTTGCAATAAAGAACTGATTCTATCAATTTAAAATTAGTCTCCTCTTTCTACGCAATTCAATATTAATGCTTGTCGTTTTTATGTCCATTTAGTAGCCCATCATTGTCATTCAACCGTATCTAAATCACTGAGTATACCAGTTTTTATAATGTGATTAACCCTAAAGCTACCTATTTAGAAGTAACTAATAGCCCTGGTCATATACGTGCTACATGATAATCTGTACCTAGTTTAATACCTGATCTAAAAATTAAGGGGTTTTTTTCAAACAAAATTTATTTACATTTTGTATAGAACACTTAAAATATTTTATAGGAATTTTAAAGGTCATCCTTGGAATGTAGTTGTATTCACCTTTTTAATTCATTTTAATATGCTTAAACTTCCTGGTTTTTACCATTTGTAGCTCATACAGTCAAAGAAAAAAGCATTACCACCTACTTTTCTTTCACTCTTTTATTCTTTTCAATGTAAACCAAATGAATTTATTTATCATGCAAATAGGAATTTTTTTTTTTAAATTGCGGTTTTACCTGATATTAACGATTTTAATAAAATATGCCATGTATTAGATATATTAACAAATAACCTACAGTAATTCTGTAGCCATGACTTCCTTTTTTTTTGGACACTTAAGCTGGTTATGCAGGGGTCATGGTGAAAGGGTGTGATTTTTTTGACAGAGATCGTCTTATAAAAGGTCATGCCAGACCTTGATATCACTCACATTATTAACTACAAACCTTATTTATTGTAATTAGGTAAAGTTATGTTGCACGAGTTTAGTTGTTGAATAACTGCTAATATTAATGTTAATACATGTGTGTTTATCATTAATGTGAGAGTGTGGTTAAGTTTTTATGTACAAATTAGGCATTTAATTATCCAGAAAAATCGTATGCTTTCAATGTTTAAAATCATTTTGGAGAACTAGAAATGTACAACTATCTCTTCTTTCAAGGGGTCCGGTACACAAAAATCTCAACAATATCACATATTTACTTTTTGCCTTAAAAATATAGTATTCAGAATAAAATGACGCAAAGCATATACAATAATTAGATCAAAATATATAACCATTTTTATGTTGTATTGCCTATGGTTGACGTGCTTCCAGGATTTAAATGCATTTATCTGACAAGGAGTGTTAGGTAACTGATACACTCCATTTTTTTTCATACTTTGGTGGTTTGAAAGTCCTACCTAGGTTTTAAAAATTTCTTATGAAGTTAGGGCTGATATGAATAAACAAAAAAAATGGCTGATTGAATTTTTTAAAATTTTAGGGATTTTTTAATACGCCGTGCATATTTTCACCGAAATAATCTTCTCGCTTTTCTTCTAATGTATCATATGACTTTATGTTGCTATTCTTTATGTTAGTTAATTATATCTCTAAATTATTTTACATTATACAGTGTGTTCATTCTTATCGTTCTCCAATAGCTATTTTTTTAAAAGCGTTAGCATTTGAGGTACAGTTCCAATTATAAAAAAAGTTTACGTTTTAGATGTTTTTCTTCATCATATTAAAAGCCATTTACGTCAAAATAGTTTTTTTTTTTTTTTAAAGTCACGAAATTTAAAATTTAAATGGCCCCTGGGTATATGTTATGTTTAGAAAAACTTTCTCCATGCTCTAAGAAGTAAAAAAAATAAAAGTTACAATTATTTACGACAAAACTTACCAGTTATGATAGAAGATAGAATGGAGAAAGTTTTTCTAAATATAATTGATAGGAACCAATGATCATATAAAAATCTAAATTTCATCACTTGTGAAAAAACAACTATTTTGACGTAAATGTGAACAACATCTAAAATATTTTTGCGATTGTAAATATACCTCTAAAGCTAACGGTTTAAAAATTAGCTAATGTAAAGCGTTAAGACTAGACACCTTGTATAGTGTAAAAGAATTTAGAGATGTAACTAACTCACAACGGGATTTATGAAGGAATACTAATATGATGTAATATTATAAGAAAATTCAGAAGATGATTTTGGGGAAAATATGTATGGCATACTAAAAACCCCCTAAAATATTTGAAAATTCAATCAGCTATAGTTTTTTTGTTTATGCATACCAGCTCAAATTTCATACGGAAGTTTTTATACTTAAATAGGACCTTTAAACCACTAAAGTATGAAAAAACTCGAAGTGTACCACTTATCTAACTTCCCTTGTGAAAATGTATTTTTTCAAGGCCTGCCGTAATTAAATTTATATATTTAAATTTATATAAAATATAAAGATATGAGACTTCGTACAACTATTATTATTATTATCTGTTATACGTCTGTTACGTATAGAAGATCGTTTGCACTTTATGGAAATGATTTTAGCAGTTAATTTCTATGCATAAATACCGCATTTATTGATCCAGAAAGGCTCAAAATCAGAAAAATTCAGAAAAGTCCATGGGAGAAGCGTCAAGTGAATTTACATTTATTTCATAAATTGGTCACAATTTATTTCCATTTGTGGTTATGTTTTCGCTAACTATGCCGCAGTTGATATACAAGTGTGACTGGAGGCTTTGTGCGTTTGAAGATTGATTTTATTGATATCTTTTCCATATAAAAGTGGAATTTCTTCTTTGAAAATGGGTTCTAAAATATTTTACTGATAATAGAGTGAATTTACTTTAACTTTACTTGATACTTTTTAAACTTTAGTTTTAGCTTTAATAACAAAATCCAACATAAAATTAACATGGTTGTACTAATAAAAATTATACTATAATGGAAATTTTGAGCCAGTGTTATAGTCACAAGTCAAGGCTATGCAATAGAACAAAACAATTTCAAGAAATACGGAATTTTTGCATAGGAATTAACAGGGCCCGCTTAAGACTTAGAAGTAGGATGAAGCCCGACGTCAACAAGGGCCCCCTTTTTACTCTGCCAATTATGCTTCAACAATTTTAAATTTTACCATAAAAATGTCGAGTAAACAACACTTTTAATATTAAACTAAAACTAACTATCAATATACATATAAAAAATATTTTATTATATACATAATTATACATAACAAATTAATTTTGTAAATAAATCTACAAATATGGAACAGGTGCGAATATTTGAACTTCAAAATATATTTTATGCTTTACAAATTGCAGGATTTGCCCGTGCTAAGAAAAATGCAGGGAAAAAAAATATTTGACGTAAATGTATGCTTGACTGAAACACAATTTTGCTTCTATTTTATAAACAGAAATTTGGTATCACTGAATGCTAATTACTTTCTCTTTTATTTAAATAACCTATTCTCCATATTTTATATCATTTCTCCCTTTTTTATGAATATAAACAAAATATAATTATGCAGATTAAATTTTCTGTTATATTTAACAAGTTTGAAATTAAAATGTAAAACATAAGAAAAATGAAAATAAGTTGCATTTAATCACTGTTTTTATATCATTTATTATATCAACAGAAAAAAAAAAGAGTATAAATATGTCAGTAATAGATTGAGGGAAAATTTAGTAGCTATAATTAAGAAAAAAAACAAACATTTTTTTTACCCTAACTGAAATTCTTTTTTTCATAAAAATTTGTTTTGGAAAAGTAAATTTGGGGGCCCCCTTTATATTTCAGTTGGTAAGCTCGGGTTTCACGGGCCTATTCGGTAAACAGGCCCTGGGAATTAACTGTGAAAACAGTTTCCATAATGTGTAAACGATCTACAGTATATTGATGAAATTGTCTTCAGGAGTAAGTAAAATTATTATTTTTTTTAATAAATAATTTTGTAAATTCTGAAGGAAAGTTAATACTTATTCTTTTTTTGTACTCAAAAAGGAAAAAAAGTATGTAAAGAGCGTTATTATTTCAGAAGAAATATCAATTTTTAACTATAGCTGAAAATAATAACTTATAATTTTTTAAAAATAAATTTTCATTTTTAAAAGAATTTATATTTTAAATAAAATACAGGGTGGTCCAAAATTATTGAACGCATTTCATGTTTTAAAAAAAGTACAAAATGAGGTACGTACATGTTTATTGTTTTCTGGGAAAGATAATTAAAAACGGTTTTACACATCAACATTTTAAACATTAAGTGAGTTCCACATTTCCCGTCTCCTTAAATTCTTGGTACAAACGTTTCATGGAGTCCTTACTTGGGGGACGTCGATTTGAGTATTCTAAACGAAAACGTCTTTGAACAGTTACAACGGATTTGTTTTCACGGAACCACAAAACGCACATTGCTTTTACCTGAACGGTAGGGTAGCCATTTGCAGACTGACGAAATCAGTAAATTTTCTCTGCGCAATGTTGTCACGCCATCTACCGTCTTATGTGAAACTTATTTAATGTTTAAAATGTTGTATAGAACTGTTTCAAATTGTCTCTCCATGTACGTACTTCATTTTGTTCCTTTTTTTTTTTCAAACATGAAATGTGCTCAATAAATTTGGACCACCCTGTATATATAGTATATGCATTTTAAGAAAAACGTGTAAGAAATATTTATAAATAAAAAAATATATAAATTAAATTTTGCGTCCCGTACTTCCTTAAGAAACAGAAACATTTCCATTTGAAGAAAGTAGTCATCTGGGGCCATATAATAGCAACATGTAAATTTAGAAGTAGTTCTTCATTATAAGAATCTCGAAACAAAAATGTTTTCGGCTGTACTCACTATTTCCTTTAAAAAGAATGATTTCATATTTTAAATTGCGAATTTTGTTTACCACAAATATTACTGAAACTAGCTGTTTAACCCGTTCTACGCACGGGAGTTCATGAATTTAATTCTAAAATGTGAATAAAACGAATTTAATTCCCATGTTAAAGTGTTGAGTTGTTCAATAACTATACCATTTAGAAAAAAAATACTACTGTGCATTTTTTTTAATGAAACTTAATTTATGTTGCTATGGCAGCAGACGATAAAACGATATCTTTGGAATAAGGGAATAAATTAAATAAAAATGTTGTTGCCGTTTGTGATATTCTTTTTTCTTTATTTAAAAAAAATGAAATAATGAAGCGCAATTAAATAATCTCTAATTATTTGTATGCGAGGTAAAAGAATTATCGTAATACCCGCTACAGCTTGTTATTATTGCAGAGTGGCGTCCGTAATATTTATGTCTCACATTGCAGTAAAGGGGGGTGCTGGGAGGAGGGGATGTTCAAGTGTCCTTCAGAAAATGACTAATTAGGAGGACCACTATGCATCTTTAAAAATTTGTTCGTTTGGTTAAGCTATGAACTTAATTACAAATTTGGCTTAAACTATTATTCTGAAATACTGGTAACTACTACTCATAAATTTACTTTAATGTTATAGAGGGTGACTATTAAGTTAATTATAATATTTGTAATCAATTGCGTTGAAATCGGAAAGATAGTTGCTGAGTTATGGAAACGGGGCATAGTTAGAGAAAAAAACCTTAAAGGAGGTGCCGGGGAGGAGCGAATGCTTAAGTTCACTTCAGTAAATTACTAATTAGGAGGACCACTATGCATCTTTAAAAATTCGTTCGTTTGGTTAAGCTAGGAACTTAATTAGAAGTTTGTCTTTGACTGTTATTCGGAAATAGTGGTAACCGCTACTCACAAATTTATTTTAATGATATAGACGTTGATTATTAAGTTAAATATGATGTTTGGAATCAGTTGCACTGAAATCGAAAAATTAGTTGCTGAGATATGGAAACAGGGTACAATTAGACAAAAAGCCTTGAGGGAGGGACCGGGGGGAGCGGATGTTCAAGTGCCTTTCAGCAAATGATAAATTAAAAGAGCCACTATGTGCATCTTTAAAGATTGATTCATTTGGTTATGCTAGAAACTTAATTTGAAATTTGGCTTAGACTATTATTCGGAAATACTGGTAACTGTGTTCTAGAAGTACGGCCTGAAGCTATGAATGCTGATTTTTATGATAATTTAGCAAAATGGAACTGGTTTGGAGAAGTTCGGAATATAATTACCTGAGTTCTGGAAATAAAACACAGTTAGAGAAAAAAAATTAAGGGAGGGGCCGTGAGGAGGCGCGCGGTCAAGTGCTCAACATTAAATCACTAACTTTGACTTGGTATGCATCAACTGAATACGGGCTCTGTACTTTTAATAGGAACATAAATTTAATTTTTACGAAAATTGTTATTCTAAAATAGCGGTATCATCTATATAAAACAGCGATTAAACGTTACGGGTGAATCAAAATTTTTTTAAATTTGTTAAATGTAATTAGTTCAGTTGAAATCAGAGCAGTAGATTTGGATTTATTAATAATGAGGGTCAATTAATGAAAAAGCCGCCACTCAGGTGGCGCGCGGTCAAGTAAAATATATGTGATATTTAATAAAAAGTCGTTGACCCCCACTCCTCCCCATTCCCGCAAATTTAACAAATCATCTGTTAAATAAAGTTTTCTGTATTAATAATCTCTATCATACTAATATATGTCATGTAAAAAAACCTTAAACTCAGCTAATTATCCTTCATTAAGTCGATAAAATCTTTTAAAATTAAGTTTTTTAGCATTTGGCAACGCTCAATAATTACGTTGATTGTCTACATCTCGTATTATCTCTGATTCATCGAATTTAAACACTCGACTGGAAATTGCAATCATCGCTACCCTTGATTTATTTAATTACTTCTGTGGAGATTTTATACAACCAACCAACCGACGAAAAAAGCGTATTTTTGATGAGATGTCTTTGTGGATGGATTTTAATTAATATTTAATCTATCAAAAATCTATTTAAAAATTTCGAATTTTTGGCCCCAATCGTTCACGACCGCCCTACCAGCTACCCGTGTGCAAAATTTCGTCGCCCTGCGCCCTGCGCCCTGCGGTTTTCGAGTTTTTGAGGTTACATAGATAGATACGCGAACGGGTTTTAATAGTATAGATGTTAAAACAATGCATTACTTGCAGGAAATCAACGATGTGTTTTTCGAAAAATATCACTACGTTTAAAGAGCATTTTTTATTATTTTTAAAAAAGCAAATAGTGGTTACATTGCGTATTACTTCGTCATTTGGTGGTAGAATCGTTAACTTTTTTATGTGAAACTGTCATGTAAGTGGATTAACAATTGTGTATGAGCGGCTCCACTTTACTCTCTTGATCAAAATGAATGCTACGGCTCTTCTTTCGTTAGTCAAATTTCAAGCGAGATAGCTTCTACTTCCTCGGATTTAATGTGAACGAATATTTCTTTCCATGCAAATATTTTTTATTTATTTTCTTATTTGTAAAAGCTTAAATTTATGTGTCAAATAGTCAAATAGTAAAGTTATCTCAACTCCTGCAACCTAAAGTTTGTCTAATTACACCTTTTCCGCATTATTATCAGATGTCAACGCGTTATCATGATAATATAAATGAAACATAATCATACGTAATAAAAATAATTGTAGCTCTTCTAAAAAATGTATTTTTATCCCATTATTTTATTATAAAATGAAGCAAAAGGAAATCAGTCACTTAATAACATAAATAACAATTAATAATTTCATTTAAATAACATATCCAAAAGTATGGCATGAATAGTGTCTTACCTTTGGATATGTAACTATTATGTGTTATAAAGGACTGCTTTAGCATCTGGAGCACATTGTTTACTTCTTTTAAACTCAATAGATATTGCATTTAAATGCTTGTAGATTCTGATCTCTTTATTTGAATACGATAAATGTTGACGATAAAAGTTTGTAATAAGATCTCCTCCGATATGTTAGAGGAAAAGATCAGCATTAAATAATATAATAAAACAAATATTTCAGAAATATTCCTACAAATAAATTTATAATTATTCGAACAAAAGACATTCTAAGCCGTGTAAAATTTTGAAGAAACAAGTTGTAAAATGATTTTTTAGAAAGTAGTTCTTCTGAAAATGTGTAATTGTAAAGTAAACTTTTTGTAATCTAGACTTGCAATATTCGAGAGTAAAAATTAAGTACAAAATTTATTTGATGGATTCTAAATATATAATTTGGTTTGACGTCAATTTAGTCTATCGTCACAATTTAACTTAAACTTGCAGTGCAATTGCATAATCGTTTCAATAAAGCCACAATAAACTCGTCAGAAATATGTTTTAATGTATTTTGCCAAGATCCTGACAGCAAGTTCAAAAATATTTAAAATTATACTATTTTCCATAACACTTTTTTCCCACTTATGGCTTTCCTTTTTTGGTTCATTTAAAATAACTTAAAAATCGCTTTAAAAAACTTATATGTCCCTGCATAAGTCTGCTTTTTCAAATTTATCCAAAATAATAATAATTATAACAATAAAAGAAAGAAAAACTATTTAACATTAACAGTACAATAAAACTTGAGGAAACAGAACTTGTCTTCACGATCCCGGCGAATAGATTTACAACCGGCAATATACATTTAGGAGGGACGGTGCAGTACCTTCTAAAACGAAAATTTGCCTAAAACAGAATTTTTTTTTCAGTCCCTCGAAATTCTGTCTTAGCAAGTTTTATTTTTTTTCTAAAATCGAAATACATTTGTTTTGAACACATTAACTGAATACAAGCTTTTAAAAACAAAATAAATAAAAATCACCTATTTCACATAGATTTCCTTTCACTGAAAAAATAGCTATAGAAATCGGCTGCTCAAAGTCGTAAGTTTCTGTCATGAAATCTAAATATATTCATTCTTTGTGTATCAATAAAATGATTGGCTGGAATTTTTTAACTTCTATTCTGTATTCCTCTTTTTTTAAAGAAAAAATTACATACCATTTGCATCATGTTAGCAGCTGGTGGCTGGTTATTTGTTCCTTCATATCCTTGAGCAACAATGCTTCTGAGGTAGTTATGTTTCCAAACTATGAAATCCTTTTCTCTTTGGTTGATTCCCCGAGAGTAAATTGTACATCTCGGATTGGGAGGTCTGCAGGCAGTATGTTGGTAGCTTAATCGCATATACATGAGAGGACATCCTTGATAATAAGGTGCACGACTGCTGACCCTCGATAACACGTGAGCGAGCACGATTATGTTACATAGCGTAAAGATGAGATGCATCTGGCCAGGTATTTCGTTTTCTTAGTAACCTGCGAAAGAAACAAAAAAAATCTTAATCTTCAATTAAAAATGCAGCTTTTAATTACTTATAGTTTGTCTTTTTTTAAGTTATTTTTATTCGGACACGATATATATATTTTTTAATTTCAAAGATTATATATATCTATCTTAAATTTATTTTAAATTTCCCCCATTTAATTTTACTATGTTTCGCCTTAAAAATACTTTTTATTCTTTTACCATTTCGAAATTCTTAATGATTTCTACGCGTCATTCTGCAGCGCCATAATATTTTTTTGTCAATGCATTCTATTCGAACGTTCTTTTTGGCCCGGATTTTTCGAGATCGTTCTAGAACAATTTTTTTCCGAATTTCTGAAAACAGATTTGCTCAGTTTTGTTTAATCGGCGGATGGTAGCTTGTTTGATGCATTTTCATTGGATAAACTTCATTTGTGGTCTTACGCTACGGGGTTTAAGACCAGGCTTCGGAACACAACTTTTTAAGTGTTATCGTCTGTTTCAATTTCCACAACATCGAAAGAGATGACTTCTGATTTTATAGTCTTTCGCCATTAAAATATTTTCATAAAATGCCGTGTTGATTAATTCGAGAGTTCTCCATTTAATGTGTGAAGAGTATGTCTATAAAGAAGTTAAACGCAATCTCTTTCATTCTTTCTCTGGAAAACATCCAGGGATTTTCGACATTTGCCACGCCTGTTTTTGATTCTCTCGAATACACGCTGGTATGACTGCATGATTACTAACTATATTTGTACAATTAATTTGACTGCATGCTCCTGTTTTTAAGTTATATCTGCACGCTGGTATGAGTACAATTTTAGTAATTTTTCTTTCCAACGTCATTGAATATGTGATCGTTTGGAGTATTTCGTTGCTCACCATTGACAGACTAACGTTTTACTTATTTTATGGCAGTTCAGTGAATTCCAACCACTAGTGCTAGTACATGGTAGTACACAGCTTTTTATGGGATATTGCCATATATCGCTGGTATGAGTACAAATTAGTATTTTTTCTCTCCAACGTCATTGAAAATGTGATCGTTTGGAGTATTTCATTGCTCGCCATTGACAGACTAACGTTTTTTATTTAATTTTATGGCAGTTCAGTGAATTCCAACCACTAGTGCTAGTACATGGCAGTACAGCTATTTATGGGATATCATCATATATATATATATATATATATATATAAGTTACAAAAATTAATAATAGTAAAATAAAGGTTTTCATGATTTAACACAATCATATTATCATTTACATAATGACTCCTCATACATTGCTATATATTTCCGGCCCCTTAAATTATTACTTTTTTAATAGTAATTTATCACATATGTATATTTGTGTGTGTGTGTGTGTGTGTGTGTGTGTGTGTGTGTAATTAAAACAAAAATTAACTTTCAAGTAGCGTATAACAAAAATAACCGATATATAAAGTTATAAAAATTAATAATAATAATAACTAGTCGTTGGGGGCCACCGTAATACTTACCCATCATGGATATGCATAATGTAAAATATTAAAATAAAAATGTGTAAACTACTTATAAAATGCATTGCAATTCAAATAAAATCGTGGCTTGATGACGTCACAAACTTTAAAGGCTCGATTACTGAATTGCTTGAAAGAGGTTTTTCCTTATAACTCCAAAAAAAATAATCCTAATAACTAGCGGTTTATTGCATCTGATTAAGCGTCAAATTTCCAATTAAAATATATCTTTGAAGTGAAATTTGGATGAAATACAGGGTCATGAAAAATCGAAGAGTGTGGAAAATAGGATTCCAAATATCTCGGCAACTCATTATCCGATGGACTTCATGCTTTATTCAAAATTTATGTTTTTTTATTGTCTTTTATATTCATTTCTTAAAATAAACAATTTCGAAAACTTTTATATACCTTTCATCAGAACGAATATTTCGAGAGTCCGAAAAAAATTGTTCCGGTTAATCGAGGTTATTGAAATGAAATAGGCTTCTTCCCATTATTACATACTAAGTACATACCAAATTGCAAGTCTCTATCTCAATTTTTTCGGGAGATAGAGCGTTTACAGACACACAGACACACACACAGACACACACACAGACACACAGACGGACGGCAAATTTTTTTTTCTAAAAATATGTTTTTCGGAATCTCCAGTGTCTGAAACGTGTAAATCCGTCAAAAAAAATTTTTCGATTTTCAAAACGATTACAAGACTTACCCTATACTACGTATGATGGGTAAGTAATAAAGGGTTTCGTGATTTAACACAATCATTTATCATTCTATTATTAACACAATTATATTATCATTTACGTAATGACTCCTCATACATGGCTATATATTTCCGGCTGCTCAAATTATTGCTTTTTTAATATTAATTTATAATTTTTATATTTATCTCTTTTTATTTTTTATTTTATATTTATAATTTTTTTCATTACTATTCTCTTCTTTATTCAATTTTTATGTTATTACCTACATTTATCTTTCCATATTTTTAAATACTATTAAATATATACTTTTTAATTTTAAATATTGTTTACTACCATATTAATCCCCTTTATTCTTTATATCCATTTATATCTTAATTTATATTAATTGTCTATTGTCTGTAATTTATCTTAAGCAATACATTTTCTTTTTTTAAAGATAGATTACAGTTCCAGCATTTCCTTTTTTATTTAACGCTAGATGGCAGCACCAGACTCTTCCTTTTTTATTATTACTCTTTTCTTTTTTGCCAATGATTCAGCTATTCAGCATTTCCTAGCGATGAGCTATGGACTAACATATGGATAATATTTTTAAATCCTATTTAACCATTTCCACTCTTTATTTTACTGGTGAGTAGTGTTTATTATTATATAGTTTTTTGTATATTACAGTTGGATCATAATTTTTTTATCTCTTATTCTTTTCACTTTTTGGGGGTTTTCGATATGTTATAAGGAGTTTAACATTGTCATTTTTAGGCTTAATACTGACAATATTCAATGAAATATCTTTACTAGGAATTATTCTTATGAAGCTCCTCTGACAAATTCATAAGATATTCATGCTTTTTCATACTTGCATTTGAATTTTATAATTTTTACAATATCTTTTCCTTTGATTTTCACACATGTGATTTCATTTTTAATATATGTATATATATATATATATATAATGCGAAAACCACATACCATACTTTCAAACCCAAAACTACTGAAACGGCAGAGAAAACAAACAAATAACCTTAAAAATTCGAACTAACAATACTTTAAACAAAACTACAAACAGAAAAAACACAACCAATGGAGACAGGCTGCAGGGCTAAAGACCTGCATGCTGGGTTATACCGGCATTACACATGAAACTTCCCCCATGCCTGTCACAACCAAACTAACCGTAGGAAAAATTAAACCAAGATGAAAAGACGACTCAGCCGGACGAAGCTCCTTATAAAACCTACACTCACTTGGCGATATTTTTAATCGCCAAAAGGAGAGTATCACTGTATTCTTTACCTTTGACAAAACTATTCACCAAACTATTTAAAAAAGCAATAGGATAACTCTGATATATATATATATATATATATATATATATATATATTGCACCCTTCTCATCGTGGTCCAATAGCTTATTCCTAAATTGTTATCTTTAGGGCTATAGTTCCAATTGGAAAAGTGCTTCAAATGTTGTTCATCATATTCAAAGCAATTTACGTCAAAATAATTATTTCTTTAAAGTTACGATTTTTTTTTTTTTAGATTGCCTCTTTGTCCTATAAGTTATATTTAGAATAACTTTTTCCATGCTCTCAAAAGTAAAATAATAAAATATTTTTTTGAACGGCTAAAACAAACCGAGTTATGATATTTTGAATTTTATAAATTGTCATCGTTTTCTGGCATTAAAAACGAGTTCTTTTTGTTGTATACAAAAGAATTCTAAAATAAAATGCTTTATTTTCCAAAATTCCAGTCAAAAAAGGGGTTTTCTTATTTAAGACAAATATGTAATTTTAGTTCTTTTATCAGCAATTCAGTGATATTGCAAATAGTCTAACATGGCAATATCATAGGATCTTCATCACTACATTGTAAAACAGTTAAGAGAGAAAATCGGCAACTCGTTGTTCAAACACAATTTCCTGGAAAATTCTGTTTTTCTATTCTGAAACATTCCTGATCAAAGTTGACAATAACAGTATGTGAATCGAGCTTCCTATAATTTTTTGATATTTTCTAGAAACAGACAAAAAATGGTTGTAATCACCTGTCCAATTTTTGACAAGAACGTTTCTGGATTTTTTTTTTTTTTTTTTTTTTTTTTTTTTTACAGTTTAAACATGTTGTGTGGAATAACGAAAATCATACCCCAGAGCATAGCAGAAGCGGTTTCGTTTCTGGTTTAACATGCATGAAGAGTTTTCTACCAGAATAAACTTTCATGTTCCTATCTAAAGTACTGTTTTCTAGCGTCATTGAGATTTAGACAATTATACAAAAATGCGTTCATTTATGCTTAAGTAAATTATAAACAGATATATAAAATCCAAAGGCAAATTAAACATCATATTTACATACTACAAGAGGAAATTAAGACATGGGGTAAGTTAAAAGAGATATGAAAAACAACTAAATTTACCTGATGAACCTTAAAAAGCATGAAGCCAAATTAATTTTTTCAGCTGAGCAATTTTCAAAATTTAATAACAAAAGTCAAAATTACATTTGAATTTTTCTGATTTGAGTACATGAAGTAAAGTTTCTTTTTCTATTTCTTTTTCTATTTCTTTTTTTTTCTTCCTTTTTTATTACTTTTTTTTTACATTTTTTCCTACATAAGGGATTTTTTTGTTAGTATATTTCGATAATCTTTAATTCAGAAATATAACCCATTTTTCAATGACTCATACATTTTCAATATAGCATTCATTACATCCGTTTGTAAAAATCATATGCTTTTATGATACATAGTCTTTAAAACAATACGCTGATAACATGACTGCTAACTTCTGTTATATTTTAAAGTCAAATAAACATATTTGTACCAAAATGTTTACTTAATCAATAAAATAAAATGTGTACCATAATTTATTAAGTAAACGCAGCACTAATTTTATTAAATATATATATATATATATATATATATATATATATATATATATATAGTTTGAAACGTGTATATAAAATTTAAAAAAGCGTAGAAGTTGACAGCCATGTGGTATTAATTTAGTCGCTTCGTTTATAAAATGACACTGCTTTCCTTGCAGAAAAAGGAATCGTACTTCATTGGATTTCTTTATTGTTTTTTTTTTCTTTATTTTATGCTAAATGCTAGAATCAATTTAACGTTGACTCCATAATAAATCATCGATGTTCTTTCATTCTAATTTAAAACTAAAATCAATACATAAAATTGACATCATTGTTGAAAATTCCATCTTTTGACTACAAAGTTAATAGACATTGTGATGACCCAGAGAGTGATTTAGACTTTTAAGGTTCGGAAACGAAAATAAATTGTGTTTGAAAAAATCAAAGTAGTTTAAGGAAAACCTATGGCCATGAGCTCGATAATCATTCTGACTAACAAAGGCAGTTTTCACAAAATCACCTTCACTCGAATTTCGTATTGTTTTTACTGACATGACCAATTGTATGAATCATATTTCACAAGATCATGATTGAAATCCATTTTAGTTATTTCGCTTCTAAGAAGTTTAATGTAATTAAAATCTATTTTAATTTAATCGATTTTAAATATTTTCTATTTAATTCCGATATTTAGTTTGAATCTATGGGATAAAGCTCAATAACAATATCATGAACACAAGTCTGGATTATCTTTCCGTTATGGAATAAATCTTGTGCAAATAAACGTTTAAATTTAAATTATACATTAAAAAAACCCTCCTAATTAAGAAAAAGTCCATAATACTGAAAATAGATTCAATGGTTTTAAATGTCTGTGTCAAAATTTCAACGGATTATTCTAAAAATATTAAAGGTTCATTCGAACACGTAAGAGAAGCAAATTTTGACCGTAATAAGACTTTATTCCATTAATTGTTAAATTTGCACTGTTTAATTAAAATAAAAGGATTGATATAGCTGTACTTATAAATAATATATATATATTTATATATATAATGTAATGCATTCGTTATTATCATCGTAATGCGTTCGTTATGCGGTCGTGGTCGTAATTACATGTTATAATAAAAAAAATATATATTACTATAGATTAAAAAAATGTACTATTTCATACTTTCACGAGCTATAATAGGATAAAAATGTGTAAGATTTGAGCTATCGTGCTTAAAAAGTCATCTTAAAATAAAAGAATATAAGAAAATTAAAATTAACATAAATAGGGGGGGGGATAGGAGAAAAATAAATAAATACATTTATAAATTAATGTTAAAAATCTTTATAAGAAAAGTTTAAAATAAAGTGGATAAAAATACAAATATTAAACAGTAAAAGAGGACAAAATATATTTATGCATATAAATGTAATATGATAACTGAATTGAAGTGAAGAATACTGAAACAATATCCTACACAAAGCTAAGAAGTTAATTAATAATTAAAAAATATTGATGTTAATATGAAATGAAGTATTACAGAATCAACTATAGCATTAAGAAACGTAATTAATTTATGATCTATAATGTTACAATCACTTTTTTTTTTTTTTTTTTTTTATGTTTTTATAATTAGATCACTTAACCATTGCGCATTAAATTTCCATACAATACCACCAATCCTTCGTACACTACCATCTACCCTTCCAGCCTGCCAGCCAATATTTTTGTATTTTTATTTTATTTTTATGTTTGTTTTTAATTTATTTATTTATTTGTTATTTTTAAATATATACCCTCAACGGGTTGGCGCCGGAGTTCTACGACATTGGGATACAGAAATTGGAGCACCGTCTACAAAAATGCGTAGAAAAAGATGGCGATTATGTAGAGAAATAGAGCAAATTTTCTTATTTCCAACGATGTAAATTTCTATGAGAATAAACAATGTTGTACATTTGTAAATTTGATGGGAACCTTATTTCTGGATCGACCATCGTATATAAATTACAACCTACGCAATGAGTCAGTTATGTACAAACAACACCCCCCATCATCCATACTTTAACGTTTACTCACCCTACCATTCTGTTTAATTTAATTACGATCATAGACGTACTAATTGTGTATTAAGGGATAGGTGAATTTTTTAGCAAAACAATGATGTAATGCATCATAAATAAGGTGATTAATGTTTTTATTTATAAGGTGAGAAGAATATATCTATTTATTCTAAACATATGACTAAGCAATATATTTCTGTATACTTATAAATGAAGACACGACTTAAAATATGTAAAAATATTAACTTTAAATTGAAAATCTTTAACGTTTGTCATAAATATAAGTAATAGTTTTTCAACTGTCGATGTCAATTTTAAGCCTAAAAAGTGATTAGTATTATTAGATAAAAGGTTTTGTGTTAATTTTAAATTAGTGGTATAAATTACCAGAAAACTAGAGGTGTGAGGACGATCAGTTTCGATTAAAATGATGTCATCAATATATAGACACAAAATAATGCTACTGTCACTAATTTTACGCTCATAATTATATAAATATAAATCTGAAAGTAAACTCGAAGTACATCCACCTTGAAGAATTCCGATTTGTTGTAGATAAATGGTATATAATTAATGAAATTAGTGAATGTATAAAAGTACTCATCATCCACATGTACTGGAAGAGTTATTTGATGTTGAAAGTTTTGTTATAATGCCTTTATAATAGTATGTACATCTAATACATTTATATTGTTAAATAGATCTTTGAAATCAAAGTGTCTTTATATTTTTTACAGATTTAAGATCTTTGAGAATATCAACCATTTGATAGTTATTTTTTTTTTATACAGCATGTATTATCAATATTAGTATTATGTGGGTATATTTGATTTAGTATTTTTCATAGAAGTTTGTTACCTATATTATTATATGTATTATAGTCAATTGTTACAGTTCTAAATTTAATGGATGTTTTATGGAATTTAGGTATAAGAACCTAATACGGATAATTAAAGTTAGTAGAGTGCATATTAAGTACTTTATAAGAACTATGAATTCTACGATTATTTATGAATGTAGATTCATTAGTATTTTTTAGAATCAATTTTTAGATGAAATAATAGGTGTAAGAATTTGATGGTAATAAGATTTTCAAATGGTGGCATAATTATTATATATATATATATATATATATATATATATATATATATATATATATATATATATATATATATATATTACGAATGAATGTGTCTCGATTAATTTCATTTGTTATTTTTGTAAAGTTAAAATTTGTTTGATCAGTGTTTTAATGTAGATGTTTTTGTAGTTAAAGTTAATTATTCAGAGATTTTTTAAAGCGGAAAATTAAATTCCTCTCAATGAGTGGCCAACGAAATGTGGGAAAAGTGTGTTAACATTTTAAAAGTTACCTCCTCCCTCTCCACCATGTCATCATCGCCATCATTACCATCCTAACAAAGTTAATAAACCAAAATTTCCTCAAGATACTAATCTTTATTCTTTTGTATGTGTAAAAGTAATTTTGTAGTAACAAGAATGCAATAATGTCGATAACTCAAAATTCGATCAAAACTTTGCAGACATAAAAGAAACACAATGAGGAAAATATTCAAAGCAAAAATACTTATCATGACGTTGTGAATGCAAACTGAAAGGAAAAGCAATTATCATCAGTGTATTATTGACATTATAAATTTGTATTTTATTCTGTTTTTCAGCTTTTAGGTAGCTTTCATTACAAAAAGCTACATATTGCAGCCGCTCGGAGGAAAGCAATTCCGATCATGACCCCCTAACCACTCTCCGTTCAAATGTTGCTATATATATATATCTGACATAAGTCATGCTCTAACTCTCTTATTTATGAACCTATTTGGATGTGACTGAGTATGTGTATAAGACATACCAAGGTCTGGACCAAGTTCGTTGGACAGCTTCATCCGCCATCTTGTTTTAAAATGGCGGCCAGTTAAAAAATTTTAAACTTTTAAAAATGCAAAAAGATGTATAAAAAAATTATAAATTAAAAGAATTGTTTCTGTTTAGTATTAGAACGTGATACAAGGATTCTGGAACATTTTTTTTGTTTTGGCTATATCTTAAAAAATGACTGAGTTATGGCAGTTTGAAATTCTAGGGTGGCTGAGATTTTGAAACAATCTGATATTTGTTATACTGTAACTCTCGTATATATGAACCGATGTGAATGTGACTGATCGTGTGTGCAGAACATACCAATGTCTCAACCGAGTTCGTTGGCCAACTTCATGCGCCATTTTGTTTCAAAATGGCGACAATTTAAATTTTTATGATTTTTTAAAAAATTTAAAAAGGTGTATAAAAAATTATAAATTGATAAAGTTGTTTCCGTTAAGTATTAGATCGTGATACAAGGATTCCGGAACATTTTTTTTTTGTTTTGGCTTTATCTTAAATAATGGCTGAGATATGGCAGCTTAAATTTCTCGGGTGGCTGACATTTTGAAACAATCTTGTGTTTGTTATGCTGTAACTCTCATGCTGAAAATCGCATTAAAATTCAGTATTAACGAATACCGATATTGAATATTCTGTGATCGGGTTCCAAGCATTTTATTTTCGGGTGTTTGAGTAAAATGAGTTTAATTTTTAAAAACATGGACTATGAAAGCTACCTTTTCCTCCTCGTACAGGCCGGAAGGACTTTTTTGAGTTGTACTCGTTATTGTTAGTTTAAACTAATAACTTTGACTGAAATTTTAAAAACTTTTCGTCCGGATACATTTTTCACAATCATATCTAAATGAAAATGCATTCTTTTATTTTAAATTCATAATCTTTAGACAATATTATTTATGTCCAAACCTAAATACTAAAAGCTTTTTTAATTTACTTTGAACTCAAACATTAATTAAATGTCGCATTTAATTACACCGGTTTGCAAGGTTCAATATGAAACTTAACACGATATTGGACTCCACTTTCCTACCTACGTCCATTTTATCATGAAGAGTGTTAAATCTTAGCAAAGAAAAAATGTTTATGATTAATGTTCCAACGGTGGAACAATTAATACTTATTTATGAGATAGCTAAAAACTGAATAATACTAATTACGTTGTAAATTTCTATCGTTTTAATGCATGCACACCTTTAAATATATTTATTATCCACTTTTCATCAATTAGGCTGATATTAATTATCGTATTTTGGCGAAACATTCATGC
Organism: Maratus michaelseni; assembly: GCA_963931845.1. NCBI lineage: Eukaryota > Metazoa > Arthropoda > Arachnida > Araneae > Salticidae > Maratus > Maratus michaelseni. The sequence goes on from OZ007586.1 coordinate 379,213,012, forward strand.
TGTTATTTTTATCAGCATGCGATGATCGCATTGTGTTTTCAATAATTTATTACTCAACGGGTAACCATATTTCAAGCTAATTAGCTATGGGCATGAATCTTTCACGCGAGGGAAATATTTCTTTCTGGAGGGTTTGTATAAAAAGTTACTTTTTAAATTGAATTAACTAAAAAGGTGCTAATCATATTAAACTTATTAAATATCGTTTCTAATGCTATTAAAAGCACTTTTACTAATGCGTCTATGGATGTGTTTCTAAAAATTATTATGTTAACTTTCAACTTAAGTATTTTGAAACCGAAAGAATGATACCGGAATTTTCGATGAATAGTTGAAGAGACAAGCAGACATATTAAAAGGGAAAAAAATATATACTCAGATTAGTAATTACATTTATATTAATTTAAAATACAAATATCTTTTTTTAATATAAAATGCGATGATTACATTGTGTTTTTAAAAAAATATTAGTGAACCACTAATCATATTTCAAGCTAATTATATATGAGCATGGATATTTCAAGCAAGGGAACGATTTCTTTTTAGACGGTTTGTATAAATAATTAGTTTTAGAGTTAGATTAATAACTGCTGATCATTAAATTTAATAAAATTTCTTTTCTAATACTGATAAAACACTTTTACTAATCCGTCTATCGATATATGTCCCAAAATCAATATATTATCTTTCAGTTTAAGTATTATGAAAAAGAAAGAATGATACTGAAATCATCATAAATAAACATATTTTATAACCTGAATTTTTGAAAATACTTTAAAATATTTGTGCACCCATAAAATATTTTTAGAACTATTTTGTCTATCTTTATTCTTTTGTATGTGTGAAAGTAATTTAATCAATAAATAGGTATCTATAGGTGTTAAGTGGACTATTAAAAACTCTACTTAAATCCTTTCTTCTAAATGTTATTTTTAGTATTTTATATAATTAGAACATGTACAAACATTGCATTGATTAGCGCCTTACATGTAAATATAGATATTTTTCAGAACTCAAACTTTTCAATACAATTCCTTCAATATCTAGAAAGCTGAACAGTTATATTTGGAAAAGAAATTATTCATTTAGAAATAGTTTAGCTTTATAATAATGATTTTGGAACAGGATAAAGTATCTATAACTCATCCTAAATTGTATTACTTCAAATCGAATGTGTTAAAGGAATTTTATAACAAGTTACCGTAGGTAAATAAATGGTTAAAAAAAAGACACTCAGATAGGTAGATCGATTTGTATTAACTTAAAATATATAGAATATTTTAATATAAAAGGAAAAAAATATTTTAATTAAACTTTTAGTTAGTACAAAATTATTCTCACGTAAATGTATAAAATTAACTTAAGTAATTAGAACTATTTTCTAGGCAAAATATAGACGTGATGCTAATGTCATAGCCACGTATCTAAATAAATAAAGTGAAATATTTTCCATAAATTTAAATTAGGGACATTTACAGTTCAAAGTGAAATATTATGCATAAATTTTAATTAAGCACATTTACAGTTCAAAGTAAGATATTTTATGCATAAACGATATGTGAGAATAGATATAGATTAGGACGATTTATGGACGATATGCATTAGTTTGTTAATAATCATTTGTTAAATATTTTTCAATTGTGTTTGAAAATTAAATTGTTTTAGATAGGAATAAAAGCATTTTCTCATAAATAGCTGCCAAAAGATACTTACTAAATAACCTTATTGGAACATGCTTATCACTTGTGGTAAATTGTGTTTTAATATTGAGGAAAAATCATCGTCTCACACACTTGATTACGAAGATATTCAGCTAGACATTTTATTTAAAGCAAGTGTACCATTTATGTCCACGATACTAATAAAGCTAGGGGTATTTAATTAAACTATACCCAGGTTTTACTATAAATGGCGATATTTGCTTGAAAAGTTTATCTAGTGTACTGAAAAAAACACTGCCCAACCTTATTTCTTGTGAAAGACTGGTGAAATATTAAATCTGTAGTATATGTTTCAGCGCTCATCACTGTAATATAAAATTAAATTAAATTTTGTTTATTAATGATTAAAATCAAAGGAATTTTGATTTATTATACATGTAAGTTATGATTCAAATGCCAGGTTTTAGAATATTAAAGAAGCAGCAATAGTTGCATCAAATCTTATAAACGGACACTCAGATTTATTGGATTCAATCACGGAAACTGTGTGTTTTAACTAGTCTGAAATAACAAACATTTATACAAGTAACAGATCTATATTTATATTTCAAACAAGAAATGACTATAGACAATAATTTATTCAATTTATGCGATATGACGCAATGACAAATTAAGTAATTTGCAGTGGCCATCTGCATGTGATACATTCATATGTGATTCATTCATATGTGATACATTCATGCATAATGATATATTCAAACTGAATTATATTTTCAAATTTTGAGATTAATGGCTTTTTAGAAAAGCCAGGGACAAATAATCGAACAGATAAACAAACAAGCTGACTACCATCAGATATTAATTAAACAAATTGGAGATTATATGGAAATTTGACTATTTAAACAAATATTTTATCAAAATCTACTGTTTATGCCATAGTCATGTTAACATGTACAAATAAATAAACTACACTGATTAAATTTAGAATCACTTTTATATAGTCGGTGAAAACGATAACGACAACTTTTATTACAAGACTTCAAAACCTAAACGCATTTTAAGCTTTTCTTGAAGCAAGATTTTTATCTGACTGACATTAAACTTGGGTAATGTATCTCCTTCTTACATTTGAAACGTACACTCTTTTTACACCTGGACACAATATATTAATCACAGGATTATGTATTAATCGCGCCACTTGATTCTCAGCACGCACAAAGAATTTTCTGCATATCCTGAAGATGAATACCACCTTGAACCTGTCATGCATTTTATCGAATGGTGTAAAAGACAACACTGGTTATCGAGCAAAAGAAGCCTTTTCAAAAGCATTACGTAAATAAAATATAATTTTAAAAGGAAAATGAATAACGGTTACATGACAGAGAAAAAAGAATGACATATCTATGCAAAATTTTGTCCATTATATGTAGCTATTCAAGAGATTACGTGTAGTTTAGGAATTCAACAGCAATAGAAAAAAAGAAAGGTAAAGATAAGAACTGGCTGTTTTTGACATGTCTTTTTAAAATTTTACAGCACATTTAATTAAGAAAGGTAATTTTTATATCTGTAATAAAGATTTTAATGAATCAAAATGTACTTTTATCTCAACTTGTTTTTTTCTTAAAAGCTACGTTCTTAGCATAATGTGTCATTTTTCAAAATTGCATTTTAAGGAATTATGTTTGCTTTTGAAAGGGATAAAAAAACAAGAAAAACTGATTGTAAATAGAAAACTTTAACCTATGAACAAATCTGAAAGAACATTTGAATTACATTTTAATAAAACCATATGTCATATCGATTTACAGCCGATATAAGCTATTACTGTTTAAAACACAATAAAATTAAGAAAAACAAACAAACCAAATTAAACTTGGCTTCGTTTTTATACTGATTGAGATAGGGAAGCTATTAAAGTTCCATATTTATTTTAAACCTAAGTTTTGTACAACTTTTGTTTGCACATACTGTAACTATAGATTTCTCAGAAAACACCAACGCTGAACAATACAGTGTTCTCCATACGTGAAGAAAACTGCAGTAGAAGTGTTAGGCGCATTGCGCACTCCTTGCACTTTGAAATTCGAACAGCGCCCCAATTACCACCCAGCAAGAAAATTGTGCTTTCCTTAGTCTAACTAACACTCTTCATACCACAAAGAATCTTCTTTTTGTTTGATGAAGTGTCATCATTATTAAAAATAAATGGAAGATTTTTAAAATATATTTCTTTTTTTTTCATTTCAGTGCATCTGATCACGTTTATAAATGAAAATTGGATTTATTTTCTTTCTGCATAGGATATCTGAAGTCTGTGTTTAATGTTATATCTTTGAACTTTTTCGATTTTGGCTCCAGTTTACTTCTGAGGACACTTTCAATTTCGAAAAAAAATTTCGTTGGTTGGCTCCGAAAGTGAAATTGTCTCCAGTAACAAATTTCAACCAAAATCGAAAAAGTACAAAAAAAATCACGTCATAGTTACATTTTAGTGACGTACTTGTTAGTTATAGTTTATAGTCACAATTCGTCAGTCTCGTACAAATATATCATCGACGTCATATATCCTATGCAGGAAAATCATTTAAAAATATTGAAATGCAAACGATAAATTTGTAAAAATTGGGTCGTTCTTTACCAGTGGTTTAAGCAGGGCTTTACAAATCTGATAAAATCTGGTAGTCAGAAAAAAAATTATTGTCGCCAGTAAAAAATATCCGTCATTGATTTTCAAAAAGCACAAAAGTTTTTTGTACTAACAATTAGAAATAAAATATAAATTATTTTAGAAATGAATTAATTGAGAAAATATAATAACAAGCATAGTTTAGAATCCTTAGTTACATCGTTTAGAATAGCACGTAATTTAGAAAGATAACATAAACTTAGTTTTCTAATAAAACGTATCAATATATCTCTGAAAAAAAAAAAGAAACACTGTAAAGGCTCAATTAACCGGCATGTTCGGTAAATGCTGATTGGCGAATGTCCCAAATGTCCGGTTAGCTGAGTGCTACAAAATCTATGTGTGATGAGGGGGCATCGATGAACAGGAAAACTATTCTTTGTCTATTTTCCTGTTGAAGTCAGTCAAATAATTTTGATTTTATTATTTTAAAATTTGCATTTGATAAACTTATTTTTGCCAAATTAAAAACAAAAATTAAAAATATATTTTTTGTTTGATTATTTTTTAATATTTTGTAACTTTGCAACATCTATAATGAGACATCTTTATGAGAATTTTAATTTAACATTGTGACTAAAATGAGTTACAGATGTTGCTCTTTATAGAAATTGTACGCAAGCAACATATTCATTGTAAAAAAAAAAGCTTATTTATATACGTAAGCCGGTTCGAATAATAAATTCTTTATATGTGCTTATAAAATAAATCTCAATATGAGAAATATCAAAGCTAATTACGTTTACAAAATAACTGAAGAGTTAGTATGTAATATGCATTGCTAAAATAAATCATTCTCCCGCGCTCGTTTTAAGTAATCTGAATCCGCAGCCGGTTGGTGGAAAAATGTTTAGTTTGATCCAACTATCTGATATAAGAATTTGAGGATAAATAAAACTTACCATTCTGAAGTGCAATGAACGATTTTTTATTTTTATTTATTGCAGATGACAAACCAAAAATATATATAATTATAAAATGTTCTTGCATAAATAATGTAATAAAATTAATAGTAATAAAATTCTTGATTAAAATCATTATCTAGATTAAATAATTTGTCAAATAACGATTTCTCATTCTTAAATAAACCATTCTCTCCTCTTCCTGGATAACTGAGCGTTTACTGTATATATTATAAAGTTTGAATAGATAAATGTACAGTATCACAAGAAAAACAAATTTTCTTTACTAAAATTAACTTTTTTGACAAAATTATTTTAAAAGACATAATTTTATGACATTAAAAAAAAAATTTTTTAACTAATTTTAAAAGAAGCTACTCTTCACAAGAAAAGAGTGCCTTCATCAACCTTTCACGACATTTCGACTAAATTTCTACTGAGCACATAATTAAAAATTCTCTCTTACACATTTCTCCTCCCAAAATCTCTGAAAAAATAGAAACCGCTCTCGAAAAACATTGGTTAAACAACCCAGCACCAGATACCTGTCTCCAAACCTATTGTACAATGTGTGCAGTGTACACAGGCGCCATAATAATAAAGGCACCAAACATGTTCAACGAGGAAGAATTATTTAAAAAATACATATCATTCTTTAATTATATTAAAATTAATTATGCTTGACATTTTAATTAAAATTTATAGGTGTACTTCAAATGAATTACTCATAATCACTTATATGTTATTATTCTTTAAAATAAATGTGATAGTTTTAATTCTGAACACAAAGCACAAAAATCTGATTTGAAACTTAGAAAAAAAACTTGAATATATTTTAAGCATTGTATCCAATTTTAGATGCCACAGAGGCTGTATTGACACTATTTCTTACTGTGTTATTGTAACTTCAGCTCTCTCACATTCTAATCAAATGACATGCTAGCTGACTAGAGCAGAAAAAAATGGCGTTTTCTGTTCATGAGAGGGAAAATGTCTTTGAAACTGGTTCTTACAATAAAAGTACGGGAGGAGAGGAAGATCATTGCTTCCCGCGCACGAGCAGGGTTAGAGGAGAGAGAAATTGCCATTTGTGCTCATTTCTTAGGTAAATTTTTGTACCACAATAAACAAACAAAACCCCCCTTCAGATTAAATAACTTAGTCGTCAGATAAAAATGTTATAAATAATTTTTTGTCGCAATTGGATGACCCAGAAGTCAACGAAACAAACTCCGAAGAGAATGGCGAAAGATTTGAAATCAATTTAGCATGTCTGTGGTTTCAATTTTATTAAGGTTCCCTACCTCATAAGGGAAAAAAAGGAACCCTTGTTGTCCGTCTGTCAGTCAAACCGTTTTCTCAGGAACGGATAAGGGTATCAAGTTGAAATTAATATCAAATAAGGTCTATGGTCCCATTGTTGTATAAAAATTCTGAACTTCTAACTTAATGCAATAAACAGTTACGTCCTTAAAAAAATGTTTTGGAAAATCCCGATTATGGAAAATCATGTAATAAATAGACATAGAATTATAAATTAATGATTTTCGAATTTTTCCCTTTACATGTGCTATAAGACCTTTCTTTGTGCCAAATTTCAAGATTCTAGATCAATGAGAAGTACCCTATAGGTTTTCAGAGTAAAACTTATAAAATACTTCCCGTTGACCCAGAATCAATTTGGCACAAAGGAAAGTCTTTTACCACAGGTAAAGACAAAAATCCGAAAATCTTTAATTTTTATTCTATGTCGATTTATTACACGACAAACTTGTGAATTTCCATAATTTAGATTAACGCCAAATTCCACCATAAACGGATTTGTTTTATGTGTTTTATTGAACGTGGTTTCTCGCAAATTTTCTTTCATTTTTGTAACCATTGTTCCAACTCTCATACGTATAAAAATACAGGGATGACCACCTCAGGAAACCCGGCCTAAGCCTTAGAGTTTATGTGCAATCCTGAGAGGCTTGTATAAAAATACATAGTCATATCCACCAGCGTCGATTTTATTGCCAAGTTTGGCAATACTTGGCGAAATTTCGCTAAATTTGGCCACAAAAGTAGGTCCCCATAAATAAATCCAACCTGGCGATAGCTGGCAAGTTTTTGTATTTCCATTCAAATTCAATATTGACAAAAACTGGGAATCTTTTATAATCGGGTTCCACGCATCGAGTTCCTTTTTGTGTTTCTTGCTCCGAAGCCTGGCGTGGCACTCAGGGATACTCTCCAAGTGTCATATGGTGGTGTTCTAAAAGCTTGGGCTGCACCGCATATCGCAGCGACATTTGTCGTCAATATTTGTGTGCAAGGGAGTGCACGCTCCCCTTGTCCGAAGAGACCATCTGTGGACGTTTCCCGTGTAAACTGGGCCTTCTCTGGTGGATCACTCGCTTGGGTTCTCGAGAACCTGGAATCGGCGGTGGAGTACGTCTGCCTTCGGCAGCGTAGCTTGTTTTTTTTACCTAAAGTTAGGAATATTTTATCGTCTAGGTGTGGACTTCCTGTCTGCTGGATCATTTGCCCAATCCGAATCAGCATATGCCTTCAAGACAGGTTTTTCTAAATTAGTAAAAGTTAATTTAAAAGTAATTTTTCTTTTAAGATACCTAATAGTTATCTTAACTGTTTCCCAGTCTTTTGCTCTAGGACGCTCATTTTTCGGCGTAAAATATTCACGGCTGCGCTAATATCTGGTCTAGATACAGTTGAAATATAAAGTAGTGCTCTCACGGCCTGTCTACTTTTAGTATTATCCGGCAGGAGATTTTCATCGTCTACTATTTTAATATATTCTGGTGCCATAGGTATGTCGGTTGGTTTTGAATTTTCTAAATCAAATTTGACTATTAACTCTTGAATTTTGTTAATTTTATCGAGCATCTTAGTGTCCTTGTTAAGCCGGTTTATATTTATACCTAGATAATATTTTGCTTCGCTAAATCGTTTACAGGGTAGTCTTTCATTAATTGGTATATAAGTTTATTAATGTTTTAATCTTCCCCTGCGATAAGGAGATCGTCTACATAAACAACTACGTAAGCTGTCATGTTGTTTACGGTTTGTTTGCACAAGCATTTATCAATCGAGCTTTGGTGAAAACCGAATTTTGATAGTGATTCGTGTATTTTTAAATTCCTAGCTCTAGCAACCTGCTTTAATCCGTGTATAGCTTTTCTACGTTGATATGTGTTCTCTTCGGAGACAACATACCCTTCAGTTGATGCATGTACACTTCTTCCTGTAATTCCCCGTGTAAAAAAACGGTCTTGATATCAGTGTGTCTAAGACTTAGATTTTTATACATGGACATTGCCAAAAAACTTATCGTTGTGTGAGATGCAACAGGTGCAAAGGTCTCGTCGTAAACGATTCCAAATTTTTGGGAGAAACCTTTAGCAACTACCCTTGCCTTATGTTTTTCTACTAAAACGTGACTGTTATAGTTTGACTTAAATGCCTACATACAACCAATTACCTCCTTCCCTGGTGGGGCCTCAAGTAATTCCCAGGTGTTATTTTCATAAAGTGTTTTCATTTCATCTAATGGAACGTTTATCAATTTTTCTTTTTCTACAGGATTTTGCATTTTTTGTATGTCTTCCCAACATTTGGGTTCTACTATCCTAACATTATTTATTACAAATGCAAATCTATCAGGCGGAACCATTCTATTAGATCTTTCTGATCTACGTGGAAAATTTTGCGGAGTGTTTGAGGTGTTTGAATTTGCATTCTGATTTTGCATATAATTTCCGGTGTTATCCATATCATCATCAATTAATTGCAATTTTGGCTTCGGATTATTTAAGCTCGGTATTTCATTATTGTTATGTAACACATTGTTTTTAATTATTTCCTGATTTTTATCATTTAAAAATTTTACAGTTCTGCTGATGATAATTTTTCTACCATCCGTACAAATTCTATAACCCTTACTTCTGTTATCATAACCTACAAATAGCCCTTTTTTTGCTGTATTGTCTAGTTTTTTTAGTTAACGAGTTAAGTAAACCAACTTCTTTAAGGAGACAGCGTGCTATCTCCATTAAAGTACGGTTTTTTTGCTCTGCAACCCCATTCTGTAAAACTTCCAATTAGAGTGACCATATATATATATTTTTCATTCTGTCCTTTTTGGCCATGCATTTTCTGCTGAAGGCAAAATCTACTCAAGTTTATATTTGCCAATTTTTGAAAATTAGTTAATGATATATATATATATTTTTTTTTTGTTCAAAACGTTTATGCAAAGTGTTATAAATTGCATAACATTATTTAGCTCGCTTGTTCTTCTAAAATGCTAAGCATCCAACATTAAAAAAATTATCACTTGTTTGGGAGCAAGCTTTTACCTGAGCAGAAGAAGAGTAATGAAATAATAACCCACTAACTGTAAAAACTCTCTTCACTTTAATATTCTTTCCATTTATAATTTTTTTATCATGTATTCACAAGCCCCGTTGTTCTCCTTTTTCTCTACCACTATTTCCAAACAATAATGTTCGTGGTCAATTTCTATTGCATATGTTAAAGAAATCTACCATGAAGATTATTGTTTGGAAATAGTAGTAGAGAAAAAATGAGGACGCTGCGACCCCTCTTTATTTCGAAAGAATATCATTTTTCACGATTTGTAAGAGAATAATTACCTAGAAAAAATGTATGAACCTTTGTTTATCTCTAACATTTGTCAGATGCCCTACTGGAGTACAACATAAAATGACAGTTATTGTGCTAATGAATTTATAAAATTTAAGTTATATTATTTATTCTGTGCTGTCTTCCTTGGGTAAAATTAACCACCACACATTTATAAAACTTTTTCCGCATAAATATGTTTTTTGTTTCTTCTACCATGATTGTTTCAGAGATTACGTCAATATACAACAGTATATGATCTAACCAATACTGTTATTTTTTTTTGTATAAATTACAAATAAGATAGCATAAATATACTGATATTTTTTCATTTATACATTTTACGAATTTGAAATTTATAACTGCATAAGATTAATTTTGTTTAGAAGCATTTTAAATAAAGTTTTAAATGCATAGCTGCCCACCTTCTAGTTTTTTTTCTGTTCAAAGAACATACATGGCACCATAAAATTTGTTTAATAAAATTATTTAATAAAATAACTTAGTAACTTGTTTCGATTTTATACTTATTTGGTTTCATTTATTAAGAAAAATTTCTGGTTCAAAGCGTGTTTATTTAACTAAAAAAACCCCTGGCAATTTCGGAGCTATGTAAATGTGATTATGAAACAATATGTGTTGAACAAGATAAAGAAAAATTCTCTCTTATTTTGATTCCTGTATTTTCAGCCTCAACATCTCTGCTCTCTCACCTATTATTAAAAAAATTAAAACGTCTTCAATAAATTTTGAAAGATAACTTTAATACTTTGATAACTTTAATACTCTATATATGAAATAACCCTGGAACTTGTTTTAGCTAACGCACCCAAGATATTAAAAACGATCTCCGTTTATTCATTGAAGTATATCAAACGTAATTTCTGGTGTTAAAAAGTAAACGCTTTGACCTCACTTCATTTCAAATTATTTTACATATACTCATATTGTCCATTTTATAAAATTTTGAATTATTCTTTTCAGGAGATATTATCTGATTTCAAACCGATTTCTAAAGTTCACATGTTCCAGTTAGCGGCCAAATATCTTAAATGGTGAACTAATTAGTGCAATATTTAGGTTAATTGACTTATTAAGTTTCGGAAAAGATCGATTCTTTTGAAACTCCTTTTAAGAAAAGAAATAACCTTCGATCAAGCATTTAGTGCAAACAGCAAGGATACTCCAGCAATAATTCAAACTTTGTCAATTGGAAAATAATAAAAGACCTTTCTGGTATGTAGATGAGATTCGGTGAAATAAGACTAGATTCGACAGGTCAATTTATGACCATTTTTGGACCACGTGAACAGAGCCAATCAAAATTACGTATTGCTATAAATGCGTCGCTATGACAAACTAGCCATATCTCCAGAAAGAATTATGATTGGAAGTGAGATCTCTTATTCATTGCACGGCTAGCTAATGACCCGAGGGAAAATAGAAACGGAATATCCCTCATCTTTGCACGCACAAGGGAGATGCAAGGTTTTGCCGATGAAAGATAAGAAATGTATTGGGTTGAACTTACAATTTGTTATAAACATTCTTAGTGACCATCAAAGAAGCTCGCTGATTTTTATGTAGAGCTAAATAAAAAGAAGTATCATTTATTTTGATTGTATTACAAACAAAACAATTATGCTGGTATTATACATAATGATAGTCAACTAAGTAACCATAATCTAAATAGAAATATAAATAATCGAAAATAGACTCATGGTTGAAAGGTCAGGCTTCAATTATAGGGTCTGATAAAAGCCCGAGCCCACGGAACCATGACTCTAACTCCCTCTTTGTGTTTGGGAGGCCCAGATTTCTTATTTCATTTTCCATTTTGGATTTTTTCCCACTATATTGAAATGTTACGGATTATCTCACTTCTGTGTGATGTATGATTTTCTGCTAAGCATCATTTTTTTTCTTCATCCTCCATTATGAGATTTATGTGCTGAATGGTTTAATTAGATTTTGATCCTATAATGATTATTTTTAGTGTAGGATGAGCTTAAAAGCCTACATTCGTCAGCATACAACATTTATAAGCTAATGTTAAACCAATGAAAGCGTTCTCTACAAATTTCTCGTTTTCATTTCAATATGTTTTAATTATTCTTTTTGCTCTTTTGCATGTTTGGGTTCGAGTCTAATATGATAGTTTTGTACTTTTTCGATTTTTGTTGTTGTTTCATTACGAGCCGTTCACACTCAACTGTCCCAAAATGAACTCAGAATTAAACAACAGAAACAGAATTGCAACAGATATCGAAAATGTACAAAACTATCACGCTAGACTTTGAACTCTAATATCTGACATGACTTAAACAAGAACGAAAAATCATGCGTCAAGCATAGATTATGTAGAACTTTCCAACGCTTCCAAAATAATTTTACAAAACATACCGTTTAATAAGCTAAAAGATAACATCTAAGTAAACAATTTGGAAAACGCATAACATATTTAAAAACATAATTTCAGGAATTTCCAACAGATAAAATATTCGGAAAAATATCCGAATACTTTTATTCAGCCCTGTATATGATCTATAGATTTGTATATGCTAGGATGCTAAATTTTAGTTTAGTTAGGAAACGCGTAGCACAGTTTAAAATTATCTTTCTGGAGTTTCTGTCAATAAACGGAAATGTGTTCGCGAACTTTTGTGCTGCCCTGTATAGGATCTACAGAATTTATACACACCACGTAATAGACAAAAAGCGAGTTAAAATTAAAATCGCGTTTAGTAACTTAAAACGCACTTCCAGGAATTAGTGTTAACAGACAGTAGAGAATTCTTTTGTGTGTCCCTGTAAATGAACGATGACTGCTATACACACACTATTCTGTAGTAAGCCTCTTGTAATGCACCTTAGATATATATATATAAATTTCAATGCGTTTAAAATAGTGAAACATTATTTAAATAAACCGCAGACGATTTTTCTCCATAGACGTCATGTAACGGAATTCTTTTGACTGTCCCTGTAAAGTAACTATAAGTGCTATGCACACGCTATTCTATATTAAGCTTCTTCTAATGCACCTTAGTGATATATATAAATTTCAATGTGTTTAAAATACTGAAACATTATTTAAATAAACCGCAAATGATTTTTCCCCATAGACCGCAATGTAACGGAATTCTTTTGAGTATCCCTGTAATAAAACTATAAGTGCTACACACTTCTGTTGAAATAGGGAACATGCTATAGATAACGACAATAACATATAAAAATTGCAGAGCAATCCGAGCATATTTACGGGAGTTAGAGCACGGACAGACGACCAGACGGCAGACGGCAGACGGCCATACGGCCAGACAAACCGAAGTCATAAGCACTTTTTTCAACTAGGTTGGAAAGTGCTAAAAATAAATAGTTGTGGGGGAAAAAAAGGCCAAAATTCTCTTCAAGTTTAATCGTGACAAGACTTACACTTTTTTTTTGTGAATGAGTATTGCTGAAATCGAAAAACAGATGCACACAATTTATAGTAGTAGAATATATCATTGTCCTAAAACAGGATTGTTTCTAAAAAGGAAACCAATAAAGTTTTAGAATTTTATATGTTTGTTTGTTGCATCACTCACTATTCTGTAATAGCAATTTTTTCAAAAAATATTTTTTATATGTTGTAAAATATGGGTTAAGTAAAGAGCTGGTCCTCTCGAAATCTTCTTGCGATTTTTGTGGCATTCTCGCCAAATTCTCTCTTGTTCTCTTTCAGTAGTTTTGCCGAGAAGTCTTGAAAGAGAATTATTCTCAAGATCGAACATCGCAGTTTACAGAGCCGTAGTGGGGCTCAATGTGCATTTTGAGAAAAAGTGTGTAAGATTTAGATCAACGCAATTTTTTTTTTCAATTATAACATCGCTAAAATTTTATTAATACTAATTTTCAAGATTTGTCTTTAAAGAAATCAGCTTTTAAAGTGTTATTTTCTGCCATTTTAGATCTGAATATATTGTTTTAAAATTTAAAAAACTTCTAATTCATCTCAACGAATACTTTAATTCTACATTTAATGCTAAGGTAACGTCAACCGGGATTACTTTATCCACCCTCGGGTGACTTTGTCCCACCCCGCGGATAAAGACAAAACATGTAATTAAAAAAATACAATAAAAGTAATCAGTAATTCTGAATTCTGATACATTGGAGCAGTAGCGTAAATATAAATTATTTAATTCAGCATTTTACAAATTGTGTTTTGCATCACTTCCGTTGTTGTTGTTTTTTTACTTTTTCGCACGTAATTTTACTGGGGGAAAGTTTTGATTGGAAAAGTTATTTATATCTGATGCTGTAAAGTGGTAAGTACATTATTTTATTTCTTAATATGTTTTCTTAAAAAATCAATGAGATTTATATATATTAATTTGATATTTTAAATTTTGAATTGACTTTATTTACAATCGATATTTTAAATGCAAATTTTGGGTGAGATTGTCTCGGGACAAAGTCACCACAAATTTAGTTTATTTATTATATATAACGTTCCTGAAAATATAATCATAAAAGCAAACATTTATTAGAAATATAAACGTTGTACTAGTATATATATATATACTTTTTTTGTATAGGTACTGGTGTAATAATACCTCATACATATAAAAATCCTGTAGGTAGTCGTAATTATAAAAATTATACTGATAAAACGCTGCAGAGAGCGGTAGATGTTGTTATACAACATGCATTAAGCCAAAGAAAAGCCGGTGAAAAATATTCAATCCCAATCACTAGCTTAAAGAATAAGCTAAAAGGTCCTTAAAAAAATTAACCTCCCAAGACCTATTTCTTTTAAAATAAATGTTTTTTCAGTGCTTTAAATAAGTGAATTTATCTAAAATTTTGTCTCTTGAAAAACAATAATCCTTCCATTAATTGTTTACGTTAATTGTTTTACATGCTTTGCATAATGGTCATTTTTTAATAAAATTTCATTTTTCTGTTCGTTTTCATACAAAATTTGTACTTTTTTATTGACGAAATGACTTATTTTTTATTATGTTTTATTGCTCTCATAAGTGATGCAAGATCTTACAAGGTTTATAAGGCTTCTTGAATTATTTTTTAGTATAAAACTAAGTCACCCCAAACCAAAGTGACTTTGTCCCACATTAAAAAAAAATATATTCTTTAAAAATGTGAGTTTGAAAACATACAATTGATATCTTAAAATTAAAAAAAAAAGAATTAGAAATTGTCCCAATGAAAATTTCAATAAGTTTTGAATCGTTAAAGACAACAAGAGGCAAAATATTAGACAAAGTCACCCTGGTTGACGGTATCCATAAACATTGTTCCTAAGCTCCCAATTAAAGAAAAAATTACCTTATACTTCTACAGATAGCACTGTTTGCTATTTTAGACAAGAAATGTCTTTAGAAATTCTGATAAATTCGAAGGCGAAATTTAAAAACAAACTATGTTTGTATTTTCTTCTTTTTCTGCTGAATTTTAAAATCAGAAATTTTTGTTAAAATTAAATAAAATAAACAAATAAGAAATAAAAAAACAAATAAAAATTTTTGTTCAATATACTCTCACACCGCACAAACTTTATGGATAACAATTTTATTTGTACTATTAATAAATAAAATATAAAGAAGATAAAATCACAAAGTAAAATACTTGATTTTTATTATAATCATAACTCCAATTCTAAAAATCACAGAATAAAGTTGTTACAGAAACGAAACAGAATAAAGAAATTTAAATAATTTTTGGTCTCAGATAGTGCGGTTTTTGGGCACGAAAGAAAAAATTATTCTTACATATCGGGGCTAAATCATTACGTCAGCCATTTCCTTTGGGCGATTTTTTCGAGAGATGGAGCAGAATGTGAAGAATTACCTACTTAAACCTGCAAGGTATGTACCCTCTTGAATGCTAATGTCTACTTTGATGTGGCCGCAAACTAACAAAAAATAGACGCATCAACCATCTCTCTTTTTATACAATGGTATGTTATATTACTTTTATTTTTCTTCTTGTATAATGTCTTGCATTGAATTCTAAAAGAAATAGTATGGTTACTTGAATTCAAGAATATTCCACGCACGTTATTTTCACTTTCACATTGACGAAATTTAAAAACTAAAATCTATTAGTGAAAGCATACGAATTCTTCCCATACTAGAAAAGCTTTTAAACATTTAGATCCAGAATGATACCGGGTGGCTCCTCTTATGTTTGTCCAATAGTTAATTCCAAAACCGTTAGTTTTGAAGAGATAGTTCGAATTGCAAAAAGTTTCAAATGATGTTCTTCATTATAGCGAAACCCAGTTGCGTGGAAATATTACGTTTCAGCGTTTTCTAGCATTAAAAATGGAAAAACGCAATTTTAGTTCCAGAAAATACACAAAATTCAAAGTATGATAACTCAGTAAGTTTTGATTATACAAAAATGAATTTTTTATCGATTTATTTGATAGAGCATGGGTGAAGTTTTCCTAAATATAACTTACTGGGACCATAACAAAATTTAATTTTTGTAACCTTTACAAAAACAACTATTTTGATATAAATGGCTTTTGTTATGAGGAAGAACATTTGAAATATTTGTGAAATTGGAATTTTACCTCAAAAGTTGACGGGTATAGAGTTCACTATTGGACAATAATAACAGGGACACCATACTTCATCAATTTATTTTACGTATGACAAATTTAATCCAAATATTTACTATGATTTTAGTTCAATAAAATTATCAACGATCATTTAAGTTTTAATTTATTAGTCCAAATAATTTCTGAGGATTTAATAGATAGATTACTACATTTTTTAAACCTCTGAGTGTCTGAGAGTTTTCCTGCATTTTCATAAAACTGCTTATAAAACTCAAATTAACTTAAAATTTCTTTCATAATTTAGTGAAAAACACCTTTAATATTACTTCATCTTAAGTATTGCCTAAATTATAATTTTGTTAAAAGTACCTTTGTCTACAGCGAATTCAATGTGTTTTTAGGAAACGGAAAAATACGGGATATTCACTTAGAAAGTTAAAGGTAGCTCACAAAATACATTTTTGGCACTCGAAATGGCAATAAACTATGTCTCAATTTAAATTGAAAAGTTTTATAAAGTAATACCAGTTATGAATAAAAATATATTAAAATTTATTTTAAACTGATTCTGAAAGGGGGCTATAAGAAAATAATACGTACAAAGAAAGTTCAATTAGTTCATTCATATATTTTTTTAATTTTATCATTTTTTTTCTCTATTATTAGATCGATGATAATCAAATGACTTGTTGATTTTTTAAGTGACATAATTAATTGCTGGTTGAATCCGAAGTACAACATCATTTTCCTATTAAAATTTCTCTAACAGGTCAGAAAAAAATTGCTATTTCCGAATTTAAAAACTTTTTTAGGTTATTTTTCAAATATTTGAAGGACTGCCTATATTTATAATAGTCCATTCTAGAACTTCTAGAATTTTACATCTTATTAATGACAAGTTACCAAATTCTAAATGTACGTCAAATAACTAACATAAGTTCATTTCAGTTACAGAGCACATGTTTTAAAACATTTAGTTTCGGTACTTTAATATTTTCAATAACTAGTTTTTCTTTCTTTTACTCCATAGATCTTTCCACTAACATTCTTTCTACCGCTGTCAAATGATATCTTTGAAAAAATTCCGTTTATGGTTATTTTATTGTCAATTTTTAGATTAAAACAACCCCAAATAATTTTTAATACACTGAAGATTTATTTTTATACTTATTAGCTTTAAAAATTATAAGTAAAATAAATATAAATCAAAACTTTAAAAGGGGTAATTTGAAGTGGAGATAGTGTTAAGAAAACTTAATCTGAATTGCCAAAGTAAAAGTCTAAGCAGGACTAGAGCTTAAGATCCTTCTTTCGAATATATATATATATATATATATATATATATTATAATAAAGTCTACTTTATTTCTGTTAAAACAACTGTTTCATCTACAAGGTGAAACAAAACCCTCCAGTTTTCTTATTCAAAACTCCATAAAATAATATATTTGGTTGGTTTGGTTGATTTTTGACGGCCGATTATCTACACATGGGATAAAGGCCCGGGGGGAGTGCCCTTCGTGGGGGTCTTTCTAAGGGAACCTAACCCGTATTTACGCATGGATAAATCCACGGCTCGAAGAAAACCACGAAAACTCCGAACGATTAGGCCGACGGGCGCGATTGGGATCGAACCCAGCACCTCCCGTCTACCAGCTTCGAGAGCACAACCTCTCAGCCACTGGTGGGGCAAATAATATATTTGAAACAGAGTCTTACAGTAGTGCGCAAAATAATTCGGACAAAGTGAATAATTTTGATATCAGACATTTTGTGGAATTTTTAGAAAATTAATACACGAATTGTTCTTTATATTTGACCCTGTAAAGAGGATGATTTAACTCACACTTCCTAGTGAAAATTCAGTGTAGAGAGTATTTAGAGGACCAACAATAAATTTTATAATAAGAACAGTAAGTTTGATCACCCTGTATCATATAAATCCAGAATTATTCAAAAATTTTAAAAAAAGATTTATCTTGCTATATTGTTTTTTTTATAACATACAGATTTTTCAAACAAATTTAACGAAACTTACAGAAAACTTGATAACGTACAGTAGACACATTATGCCGATTTTTTCAATGCATACATCGAGTCAAAAAAAGCTCAGTGAAATAAGATTATCAGTCACCTAATACGTATTTCAACAGAAATGTATAAAATGCACGATACATGTGATCAAATCTAACATAAAAAGTCCGTCCGGCCTATACCGGGAGGAAAAAGTAGCTTTCACAGCCCATGTTCTTAAAAATACAACTCATTTTACTCAAACATCCGAATCTAAAATGCTTGGAATCCGATTATAGAAGATTCAATCGAGGATTTCGTAATACTGAATTTGAATTCGAATTTCAGCATGAGGGGTTACAGCATAACAAAAATCAGATTGTTTCAAAATGTCAGCCACCCTAGAATTTCACACTTCTATATCTCAGCTATTTTTAAGATAAAACCAAAACAAAAAATGTTCCGGAATCCTTGTATCACGATCTAACACTTAACGGGGACAACTTTTTGATTTTATAATTTTTTATAAATCTTTTTGAATTTTTAAAAAAATTAAAATTTTTTAACTTGCCTCCATTTTGAAACAAGATGGCACATGAAGCTGACCAACGAACTCGGTCAAAACCTTGGTATGTTCTGTACACATGATCAATCACATTCATATCGGTTCATAAATATGAGAGTTATAGCATAACAAATATCAGATTGTTTCAAAATCTCAGCCACCTTAGAAATTCAAACTGCCATATCTCAGCCATTTTTTAAGATATAGCCAAAACAAAAAATGTTCCAGAATCCTTGTATTACGTTCTAACACTTAACAAAACTAACTTTTACAGTTTCCGAGTTCGAACTCTGTGAAATACAGCGAAGTTAGACGAATGGGTTTCGTCAGATGAACGAAACCCTAAAAAATCATATAATGAGATCAATATGTAGCCTCGGATATCTAAGAATAGAAGTATAATTATTTATATATTTCGTTAATTTTTGTTTTTATATGATACGTTTTAAAAGTACAAAAATAAAAGTCATGTGTATTTTGGAATTAGCAATTTTTTTAATTTTAATTATTAAATAATTTAAAATTAAATATTTTATTTTTCTAGTTAATAAAAATTTAAAAAAAGAAACATGTACGTTGTATTTTCCAATTAAATCAGCATGCATTATAACCCCCCAAAACAAAATACCTTTCCATTCTGAACTTAATTTCTGACAGTCTGTTTGGATGCTTATACGACGGACGACTTTTAAGATCCAATATTACATTTGAAATAAAAGTCCATTTCCTGTTCTTTCAAGTATGCTAAATATTTGCAAACCAAGGCTATTTATAGATGACCTAGAAAGCATGTTTACTTTTGATTTAAAAATATCCTTATGTAAGCAATTTTATTCCCAACATGGAGGCCCTTTTTCTTTTTACAACGTTTTGCATTGTACCCCCAAATGGTTCCGTCGTTAACATACAGCTTCATGTTGTAGGTTGTAGTCCTTTTCGCGTATATTTGTTTGCCTAGTAAAAGACAGTCTAGTTCATTCCGGAAAAAATGGTATTGGCATCCATCTCGCTATTTTGTAAATTAATAATTCTTAACACATATATACTATATGAGAGTAGGGTAAAACCGGGTAGGTGAGTCAAACCGGGTACCCTGTATTCCCGTCTTAACTGCATCCCTTCGGGTCCCCTAAGTGTGTCATCGGCTTTTGAAGTGAATTAATCTCTGTGTTCGTGCAGTGCTATTGGAAAGTAATTCACCTCATAAGTTTAAAATTTTCGCCGTATTTTCTGCTCTTTAAATAAAACCAGCCTGACGGATCAATTTAGGTAAGTAAACCACTGTTTTCTATAGCTTTCACACGATATATTTATGCCAAGTAGAAGTATGTACGTCCAGCTATCCAGGACTATGTTGATTTTGGTCGTCAGATGGGGCAAAACCGGGTACCCATAATTTTGCATTGAATTTTTCAGTGGATTGTCTCTTCACTCAACATGTAGTGAAGGATGACCTCTATGATCAGTCTACAAAGAGCGGGCACATGAAGAATGCAGTGGATACTAGAAGTAAAAACTGAAAAAGCCATTACATGAAAACATTAAAAATTGCTTTAATACCCGAAAAAATAAAGTTACAGACCTTAAAAAATACATATATGTTTTAAAGTTTGATCAAAAATTTATTACAATAAAGCTTTTTGCTACAGGATGTGTAAAAATTTAATTTCTGATTAGTAACTGGTTTTACCCTACAACCAAAATTCGGAGATGTTTCAGATGGTCCTAGAAAACGCCTTTTCTCAAGTACAGAAATTTTTTCCTGTGATAACAGGTGAGGTGTTTCAATAGCTCAGATGTCCTCAAATACTTTTTGTCGGAGTTCCGATTTTTCCGCTCTTCTAGACTTTTTTCAACCATGGAAAACCGTAAGGTACCCGGTTTTACCCTAATTTCTTATATATATATATATATTTAGAGAGAGAGAGATAAAGCTAATTTGAACTCTTTCGTGCATGGGAACGGGAACTTTATATGAGGTTTTATTTAAAACAATCCCCAATAAATTATGTACACTTTACCTATTTCTGCATCACATATAAACCTCATACGACGTTCAACAATGCTTATGAAATACAGTAATAGATAACAGAGTTACTTTCTTCTCGAATTTTCAGTTGGAAAATCCGCCTTTTATATGTTTTTTTAATATTATTATTCTGTACGAAAAATAATTTCTCAAAAATTTCTGCTTTTTGATCTAAACAAAAAACATGACTAAAAATGATTTTTTTTTTTTACTTTATGTTGAGAGGTCCAAAAATTCCACATTATTTGATCGTAATTGAAATCTATTTTAACTGAAAAATATATTCTTACTTCATGAATGAGAGGGTTGAAAACATCAAACGAAATCGGGAACACGAAATATTTTCTGGAATGTTAACAAAAAAGTTAAAAATAAAGTGTTGGAAAGCAAAATAAATAAATAAAATAAAAATGTACCTGGGACTTAATTCGGTTTGTAAAATTTAATGCATTTCTGGCAAAACCTTCTGGCAAAAACATTATTTTTAATAAGTAGTTAAACATGTATGATACTCTTGCTGATGTTTTCACCGCTAAATAAAATCAAAGGTTTTGTGCGCTTCAGTTCTAGAAAACTGAATAAATGTAAAACGGTACGAATATTTAGGGTGAGCCATCATCAAGTTTTTTTTTTTTTTTTAAATAATTGTTCAACTAATGTCTTTGCAAATAAAAAGAAAATGCTTACAAATAAACCTTTCTAGCCAAAATAGCGAACTTAGAAGGAGTGAGACCAGTTTGTTTAATTTGTATTATATTTGATGTATGTATCTTAAAATAATAAAACAAAGTAATAAAATAATAAAAGTACAAAGTAATAAAAGTCTTAAAATAATAAAACCTACTCTTTCAACTGAACCAGAAGGACTTGTTTATATCTGTAAATAATTTGCACATTTTGCTATAAATTTTGTAAATACAAAGTCATTGATTACAAAGTTATTAGAACAAACGAAGCTGAATTAATTATGCCTCATCCTACATATCAAAAATCTATTATATAAGTATACAAAAATGTGAATTCACCGACATTAAGATGATTTCTACTAGTGCTTACAGAAATTCAAATACGCGAATAAAAAAAAAATCTGCAGAATAAATATATTCATACCTATTTATTATCTTGAAAAAAATGCATCAGTCACAAACCATACATTAAAAACCAATTTGTCACAGAATTCAATTTTAATGTCAGAAATATCGCGTGCTTACATAAATGGTTAAACCATGCAAGTCAAAATGTTTTCTTTTCGTACGAAATCAACGATAGTTAATAAAAAAATCAACTGAAAAGTTGTAACAAAGTCTAAATCTTCTATATAATTTACTTTAATATGTATGATATGAAATAATCATAACAATTAGCATCTATTACTGAATGGAAATCTGCTGTAAGCTAGTGTCAACAGATGAAATGAAGCGATTGCGACGATAGCTGTTATCTTATGACAGTTGACATCGTCTAACTATAAAATCACTAAGCTGTCAACCGAATGATTGATCAAATGTTTCTTTCACTTAGTACGTGATTGAAAAGTAGAAATTAAAATCTTGGGTATGTTTAAGACATATATTGATGTAATAGTTTAATTATTTTACTGATTGAATGCATATTTCCTTTTAACCCTTTCCGGGGCAAGGTACTTACACCCAGAAAAAAGTTTTGTTGAATCAACAACAATTTGGTTGACCCAACAAAACTTTTTGTTTACGTATAGGTCAATGAAAATTTTGTTTGAATCAACAACAAAAAAGTTTTTTGCAATTCCAAAAAAAATTTTTGTATCGT
Source organism: Maratus michaelseni (assembly GCA_963931845.1). Lineage (NCBI taxonomy): Eukaryota > Metazoa > Arthropoda > Arachnida > Araneae > Salticidae > Maratus > Maratus michaelseni. Next base: position 379,235,882 of record OZ007586.1, read on the forward strand.
TAGAAATAAATGTTTTGTTAATTCAAGTAAAATTGTTCAATTTTACTTGAATTTTGCTAAAACAACCAAAATGTACTCAACAAAAGATGTTTTGTAGTTTTAATCAATTCCTTTTTCTGGGTGTATGTTTCTAAAATATTGAAATCATTGCATCACACCGGGGTTTAACAACAAATTTATTTCGAAATAAGTAAACGCTTTTCTTCACGTATATTATGAAATCAAATTTTGATTCCAACATTGCGGTGTCATTGTGGCATTTAGGATTTAAAATTAAGTGGGATATATTATATCCTACCGCCCTTCAAGGGGTTAAACAAATAACAATTTTTTCACATGGTCACACAGTCATTCAGTTTCAATATTTAGTGGGATTTTGTTTTTCGAATTAATTTTTTCCTACTTAGTATTTGGGTTTTTCATTAAAGAAGCATGAAATAATCATAACATATATACTTTTTCTCAAAATAATGTAATTTATGTAAGTAAATTTTGCTTAATAGTATCAGACGTGTCATTCAGTAAGTAGTTTACTATTGTTCATTGAGTTGCTTTTTCCGCAAATATTAAAAATATTAGGTATTTTGTTCTGGTGAATTTCTTATTTTAATAAGTTCAAAAGAGAAATTTTTTATTATTATATTAGTAAGTAAATTTTTATAGTTTCTTTTTGTTGACAAACGTGTACATTTATATTGACGAACATAAAATTGCACGTATTTACACATATAGATATTAACGCATGTTAATCTTTACCAGTATAACGAGTAATTTCAAAATTTTCGAAGTCCGTGGCATTGCTACCTGCAAAACAAATGAATTAACAAGAAAAGAAAATAGTATATAAATAGAAAAAAGAATATACAAAAAAACTTTGTCTATTATTTTTCCAACATGAGTGACTAAAATTGAATAACTAAATGTTATATGATTATTTCGACTAAAAAAGATGTATATACTGTAATGAGATCCAAATCGCAAAAACGCAATATTTCTTTTGCGCTACGATCACATAATTCGAACCACTGTGTGCTACATCAGTAAAAATCTTAGTTTTCTTAATATAAATCCTTTCATTATAAAAAAATTAACTTATGTATAAAAAGAGATATATGCATACGTAAACACATTTTTTAAAAAGAATAGGAGTTGTATACATTTTACGCCACTTTTCTACGTATGCTCAAAAGTTCTCGAATTTTTGTCTGTTGATTTTAAATTTTGAATAAAAGTTTCCAGCTAATTGAGTTTCAAAATTAATTTGTTCTTATCGTAAATATCTTGATAGTTTTGTATATATTAAACATACAGGAATCCCGACATAATTTAAGTTTCAAACAAGTATAAAATATTTTTTTTTTACATTATTAGAATCGCTTGCAACTTTTTAAAAATCTATTTGATCACATCAAGAAACAACATTATTGCACAAAATGACATTAAAATGTCAGATGAAATAATGCTATATAATATTTAAAATTATTTAAAAGAGACACATGTTAATTCTGTTCATATATATATATATAAGATGTAGTGCTACATTTTATGCGTGTAGGTAAATTGATATTTATTTCATTGTTCTAAATGTTTCAGAGTGTTCTAACAGTACACTGTACCTTCTATCCGATCAAACGAAAGCAATTTGATTTATTCGTGAATTGCTGTATTCAGAAATAATACAGAATACTTTATAATCTCTCTTTTTCTGTCTTCTCTATCTGCCTGTTTATCTACCCATCTATCTATCTATCTATCTGTTTGTCTGTCTGTCTGTCTGTCTATCTACCTATCTGTGCAAAATTAAATCAGTATAAAACTAATTTTGAGGCTCTAATTTTAAGAGTGTTTATAATTTAATGTAATCAAGCATCAGTATAGAGAAAGTCCGGAAAACAAAGCAATATCGATTTATTATAATTGTTATATGTAGTAGTTTTATCATAGTCATAATTGTCATTATTACCTCAACCTCATCGTGAATGTGAATTTTAGGAATCCGAGGCAATTATAATCATACTTAAAAAATGTTCACGTGCACATTTCAGAATTTATTGGTATTTCTTTGAATGAATATTCGCGATGGTTTCAGAATTTATTCGTTCCTATGTTAAATTGGATTATTAGCAGAAATATACTTTCATCGTAGATCTGAAAATAAGATTTATTAGATTATTATCGATTTTATGAGATTATTGTAGATATTATTAATTAAGTATTAGTCTTTAGAAATTCGAAATCATTTTTTTAAATCGAATTGTGACTTCTAAGTAAGCTGCCCTCTAAAAAACATTTCGTCCAAAAACATAAAAAGTACTGGCAGCGCAGTTAAAAACAAATCAAATTTAGACAAATTCAGCTTGTCTGAATTCGTGTATTTTGTGCAATATTGATTTATAACCTCATTCAATGCTGTGTCGAAAATATCCTGGCGCATGCCATAGGTTTGCCATCTTTGTCCTATTGCATTAGTAGACTACGATTGAATTTCTCTCCTATGGCCTGAGTTATTAAGAAACGCAATGTATTCGTTTGTCCGGCTATACTGAAAAAAAAAAGTGTTGATTTTACAGTATAATACTGTCATCCCATCTGACAGTATTATACCGTAAAATTAACAGTAATAAACAGTAAAATAAGCAGTAATACGCTGCCGTGCATGCGCAGTAGCGTATTGCTGCTTATTTTGCTGTTTATTACTGTTAATTTTACGGTATAATACTGACAGCTGGGGTGCCAGTATTATACTGTAAAATCAACACTTTTTTTGCAGTGTAAAATGATTGAAAACTATAAATAAATGTAAGTCATCCAGTTTCATATCCAATGCTTGTTCTCCATTACTCCTTACGGTGTTTTGACAGAAATGTCACCTAGTTTTGAGGATTTAGGGTAATTTTTAGCTTAGATTGGCAAACTTTAGGTTTTTTGCAGAAAAACGAGTAAATGAAAACGGAAATTTTTCCATATTTAACGGATATAATTAACGAAAAATACATGTTATTGACGAAGTGTGTCTGTCTTTAGTCAATTTTTAGGTTCTTTCTATGTGCTTATTTTTAGACACTTTATGATGTCCACTAGGAGATAAATCATGAATGAGATTCTGTAAATTAAAAATTGTTTTGCATTTTTTCTTCTCATGTTCCCTTCTATTGTTCTCTTTATGTGGCAAACAGCTGATTGCGATCTATATCTTATTTACTGATGGAAGATTTGTCCCTAAAAATTTATAATGATTGCATTGGGTACTCTGATAATTAAGTCTGTATAGTTACAGTAGCTTTACACATATCTATTAGTTTATTTTTTTATTATTTTTCTTTTAATATTTGCGATTATTATCTTTCGATTGAATGATTTAAATGTTATCTTTTCTGATTTTTTTATGCAATATAGTTTACATTTCCTGCTTATGGGGAAGAAAAGTGCACTCATAATGAAGTTTGTCTGAGAAGTTAAAAAAATATTTAAAAATACATAATCAGTATACGATTAGGCAAGAGTTTTTAATCGGAACAATTTCCCCCATTTTCTTTGCACGATATTGTTCATGAAAAATGCCTGCTATTCACACAATGTTATTTGGCTTCTTCGACTGTTTTACTGAAAGTAATGATAAGATCAAAGAGAAAATGATATATTTTCAGCGTAAGTAGTTTTACCTAATTATACAGAGATAATTCATATTTGACTTCTTGGAAAATCTCAGTGAGCTACTATATCAAATTGTACAGTTTGAGCGAAAATAAATCCTGCCATTCTTACGGTACGTAATGAGTAGGCTCGAATGTGCCCATGACCTTTATCCGTTTCTTTACTTGCTCTTTTTTATTGATGATGACAGTTCAGCAAAAACGACCATGGCCTGGGGGTAAACTATTTAAGTATTCTACAAGGTTACATATTGAAGCCGCATGAGAAATGGAGAGCAGTTCAGTTGAAGTTAAAATATAGATAACTGATTAGCAATCACACAAATTGGTGACACTTGCCAACAGTGTAATTTTAAGCATCAAATCTTCAGATAGTACACGTATAATATAACATGATTTTAGTACATGGTATTTATTTTATGACAGATACATATTGAAAGTGCATTTAATGTTGCAGTTATATCATATAAATTCATTTATTATTAAGATAGGTAGATAAGCAATCGTTATGTGAATGTTTCATTCAAAGAATTCAATAAATAAAAATATAATATGAAAAAAAAGTAATAATACTTTATCTGTCTACGCAAGTTATTCATTTAATAAAATTAAATTTTGGAGAATCGAAGACATGTCAAAGGACATTATCCAAATGGAGATAAGCTTCTGGTGAAAAAATCAAATATTCTGAATGTAATCTTACATATTAATGGTGAAAATAAAAAGCTACATTCAATAACGATTAATTTGCTTATAGTGAATTCTACCGATTCATCACCATAGACGTTTATGAAACATTAAGATTTTTTAATAACATATCAGACATATTTTAATTTTAACAGTCTTCTAAATAATGATTTTTCAAGTCAATGCCCTGTCAGTAAGATATAAAAGCACCAGCTCTTTCTAAAATTTGAAGATATTTAATAATTTGCCAATTTCCACTTATTAACTGTTAGTGTGGTTCAATTTTCCAGCATTTCTTACTCTCTGCCAATAGAAAACTATTGTCCGCTTACGATAACTTGACTTATCATTAACGCAGCTTTAGATTAATTTATTCGTTAATTAAGATGACAACCACTACTATCAACTATCAGAGTCAACTTTTTAATTAAATAATGCATTTTCCGTGCCATTTGTGTCTGTTAGCAACTTTTGTCCCCGTAGCATTGAGAACTCTTTGCAGGTCATCGGCCAAGTTATCGGGTCCGGACTATAGTCATCTTCTCAATGTAAGTCTGCCAATTCCCTCGTCATCGTCTATGCATAAGTAAATTACATTTTTTATGCAAGTAGAATATAAGTTATCCCACTCTAAAGCAATGGGTGGGTTCGAATCCGCTGCGATCGTCGATGTATATTAAACGCCTCGACCCTTCCGGCCTACTCTTTAGTTGTTACATTTTTCCGGTGGGGTTCTCTGTTGACGGATTACGTTCTCGGCAGTCTCCTTTAATCCAGATACTCGGAAGGCGGTTATTATATAGGCTAAGACTAGGTTTCACCAAAAGTTACACTTTCACATGGAACGCTAGGTCTGAATGGAACGTTGCCTTCTCCTACTCCAAATAAAACGTATTCATTTACATCATACGTTCAAATGACAGATATCCGGCATATTAATATAGAAGTATTACTTTCGTTAAAAAAAAACTAGTAAAAAAACATCTTGACTCAATTAAACATTGGCATCTCAGATTTTAGGAAACATCGATATAGAGCAAATTGATTGTAGCATATTTGAATTATGTTTTTTTCTTTTATTTTTCAAAAACATGATAAATGATACATGAAAACTAATAGACCAACAAAAATGTTCTCTTTATCTGTCATTACAATGAACATAATGACAAAATGCTGTCACAAGATACTTGTATCTTGATACATACGCAAATATCACCGCAGGCCATAATATTGTAAATGTTGTAAATCAAATGCTGTCAGTATTATTTAAACAATAACGGATTACAACTGGTTTTACTGGCGATAGATACAACATTTTCATTCATCTCAAATAGCTACAACAGCCGATCGAAATAAATACTGCTGGTTCCGATAACGATTTCAAATAAAAATATAACAAGGAAAATTTTAAAAAGGGAATATCAAACACCAATAAGAAGCAGAAGAGGAAAAGTATTTGTTCCAGCAATAAAAAAAGATTATTGTTTCTATACAAAAAACAACCGCTCATAAATGTATAAAAATTCTATTATTTTAATATATTGTAGCAGTGATGTTGCGAGGTCAAATATCGAAATAGTGGGATAGGGGGGAGGGAGAAGTAGGATGGAAAAATAAGGGGATGATTCTCTAAATCAGGCCTAAAAATTTAACGTAAAGTTTGTTTTAATTTTGTTTGGTCGAATTAAATTTTTACAAATTTAACATACTCTAAAAGAACAGTGTGTAGTTAGTTAAACAAAGCTAGTTCTTAGAATAATTAACAATACTGTATGCCAACAATTCAATGTTAACAAATTAAACTTACACAAAACACAAAGTTTTCTCTCAAGCATTAGACAGTGTAACTGGGTCAATCCGTATTCTTTGCACCTATTCCTGTCCCTCGTAAAAAAAAAAAAAAAAAAAAAAAAAAAAAAAAAAAAAAATTAATAAATCTATTTTAAATCGAATAATTGTAGTTTTATTTACCCGAAGAATAGCTATACCATTAATGTATGCTTTAGCAATGCGGAATTTCAAAAAAATTGTTAATATCTTTTTTTTTTTTTTTTTTTTTTTTTTCACGGTAACGTATATGACGAAACAAAAATTTCTGGAGAAAAATAAAGACATTAATGAAGCGAAAAATGCTCTTAGAAACTATTCCGTAAACATGCCCAATAAAATTTTGAATTAATTATATAGGGTTATACAGTTATACAGGGTGTTTCATTAAGACCGCCAAAACTCTGCATAGCCAGATTCCTCGCTTGGAGTACATAAAAAATGCCCAAAGAACTATACCTCTATGACTCATAGTTTTCGAGAAAAATGCGAAAGAAAAGTATGACGGCATATCTGGTGAAAGAAATAAAACTTCATTGGAAACATGAACATCTGTACATTCACGAACGAAATACAATATTCACGAACGGAATACATTATCACCATGCGAAGATTAACGGTAGTTACTAGATAGTCTTTTAAATACGATTTAAACGACGGTTTAACGTCATTCCACAGCGCACACATGCATGCAGGGACCGATTTACAAATTTTGGGGCCCTGAGAACAGATGCTTATGGGGGCCCCCTTGCACCAATGCTTACAGCTACCTTGAGTAAAAAAAAAACATATTAATAATAAAAACAGAACTGTAAATAAAATCGAAAAAGAAAAAAAAAGGAGCTCTTGCAGAGATTTACCTCAATTATCCAATGAAAAAAATCCCTTAAAAATATTGAAGTGCAAACGACATATTTTAAAAAATGTCTCCAATAGGATTAACATTAGCAAGCGGGTGTTTACACTTGAGTAAAGTAGCCCCTTAAAAAGTTACTTTAAAATGAAATAAACGATAAACAGATTTATCCATATTATTATTTTAATAGTAAAAAGTTCATCAGATTTGCGTCAATAATTGAAAAATCTTCAATAGCTTTTGGGGGCCCCTGAAATTTGGAGGCCCTGGGCCTGTGTCCCGAATGCCCTTCCGTAAATCAGGCACTGCATGCATGCCTCGATATGCGCGGTGACTATTTTTCGCATCTTCGTCTGCAAACCATATGCAAATATCGTTGTTCACGTTTCCAATAGAGTTTTTTTTTCTTGCACCAGATATGATGTAATACTTTTCTTTCCGAGGCTAACGAAAAAGAAAGGCTACCGCGGTGCTTTACGCGTATCTTTTTTACAGACCGCGGGAGTCACGGTGGTGGATGAAGGTGTACGAAAAGAGCATCACGTCACCCTAGCGGTCTGCAAAAAAAAAAAGAAAGTGGAATGCACCGCAGTAGCCTGTCTTTTTCGTTAGCGTCGTTTCTTTCGCATTTTTTTCGAAAACTATGGGTTGTCGAGGTATAGTTCTTTGGACATTTTTTATGGACTCCAAGCGAGGATCTTATGTACTCCTCCAGAGTTTGGAGGGACACACGTATAGTCTAAGAGCTAGCAACGTCAGAAAACACGTGATTTTAGCAAGGCTCATTTTTCCATATATTCTCCGTCTTTATTGTGTAGCACGAATGCGGCCGGTCTGGCTGGTAGAAGTGGTTACGTTTACCTGTGGGGGGAGGGGCAATGCAGGTAAAAAAGTGACAAAATTACGTCATTTTAGCATGAATTTTGATTATAAAACTTGTTTCTGCTCACTATTTGTGATATTAAGTTATTAGACTGGCGCCGTTTTAACGTTGCCAACACCGTGCCAGACCCTCATTTATAGGCAAAATAAGGTGTCAAATTCACGTCATTTTAGCAAAGATGAAATTTTAGTATGTTATACTTTGGCTATCAGATAAGCTATAATTAATTTGCCAGACCGAAATTCCGTTGCTAAATTACTGCCAGACGCCAATTTAAATCTGGTAGAGAAAGCCCTAATTAGAAGAGTTGGCAGCTTTTGTAGTGCTTTGGCTATTGTCTGTACACTGCCAAGCCGTGATTGTTGCCAAAGCCATGATTGTTACTTTCTATAGAAGTATATATATATATATATATGATTTGTCAAAAAAAGGCTTAATTTATGTAATTAATGTATCAATTAATTGTAATTCTTATTTGGCTTAGTTAAATTTTGAGAATAAAATATTCATCCACAATTTTTTCTAATTTTTTTAAAAGAAACATTTATTAACAAGCCGGTCTTTGCCCGTCTAGCCAGTCACTTCCGTGTGGGTCCAAGTTTCCTTCTGCAGCGTTTAGCCCGGACTTCGCTGTGGAACCAGAAAGTGCATTTTACATGCAAACAAAAAACTATAAGTAAAATACTTTATTTTAAACTATACGAAAATAACTAATAAGTATATCAATAAAGTACATAAATAAAACTTTCGCGACATAAATAATACGTTTTTCTCCATTAGCCCCTGACAAAGACACGCTCGGCACTGCCCATGGGAATGGAAGAGCTTTCAGATAAAATATACAAAAATGAGATAGCATAAGATACATGGCGATCGTTGTAAATGGGCACTGTGATATTACTCCCCTAAATTGTTAATACGGTGTTCAAAATAACGGGGTCTTGTGTGCTTCTCAGCCATATATCGTTAGCTAGCCGGTCGCTTCCGAGTGGGGCCCAGATACCTTTTGCAGCGTACAGCGCTGCATTTGTTTGGGGCCTAGAAAGTGCATTTTACATGCAAAAAGAAAAATGTAAATAAAATACTTTATTTTAAACTATATGAAAATAACTAATAGGAATATATAAAAAAATCACGCAAGTAAAAATTTCGTGACAAAAATAATATGTTTTTTTCCATGAGCCCCCTGAGAAAGTACTGCTCGGCCCTGCCCGTGATTATCTAAGGGGAAGGGAGAGCTTTCAGATAAAAAAAAAATTAGATTGGCTAAGATACATGGTAGTGTGGTTTCATGGCCATGAATTGTTAATGTCGTGGTAAAAAATACAATGACCTGTGTTTTTCTCACCCATATATCGTTAATACAGCGATCATTATAAAGAGGTTCAGTCATTATGCGTGCATAAATCCTTAAAATTAAATTATTTTAACAAAGCCCTTTGGGTTGCACGCCTGTCAACTGATTATACGACAATCACTGTAACGCAGCCTTGTGCATGCCCGAGCGCATAAATATGGCGAATAGTACTTAAATCGCAAATCTTTAAATCCAAAAATGTATTTTGAACAGAGAAAGAAATGTATTCTATTCTGTATAAAAATTTTAATCTTATTTTTAATTAAATTTTAATTTTACGAAAAAAAGGGTAAAAACAATTTATAAAATATGAAAATAAAAAAAAACTTTTCCTTGAAAAAATTCACGCAAAATATCTAATAAAAAATCAGCTATAGTTGTCTTATTCGTCTAATCTTCCATGATCGGGTTCCTAGCTGATGTTGGCGACAAACTCGCTTCAGCTTAAATAGCTGAATTACGTGTTTAACTATTTTTTAGTAGATTTGTAATGCTAGAATTTCACGCTCGTACTTAAAACTGCAGTTGAGAATGCCGAAATGATCTAAAACATTCGACCCCCGTTTAACCCCCTTGGTTGATGAATATTTAAAATCGCTGAAATATCTATTTAAATATTTTTAGTACATTTGTTGTCCTTAATTTCACGCTCCTACCTATAACTTCTACTGAGTTATGGCAAAATAACTTAAAACATTCGACTCTCATTTAACTCCCTTTAGTGGCTGAATTTCTGAAATCGCTAAAATACGTGTTTAACTATTTTTTTAGTAATTTTTTTATCCTGAATATCAAGCTCCTACCTAAAACTGCTGCTGAGATATGGTGAAAAGACCAAAGGACCTAAAACGTTCGCTCCCCCATTTAACCCCCTTAGTGGTTGAACTTCTAAAATATAACTGAAATACATGTTTAACTAATTTTTTAGTAGATTTGTTATCCTGAATTTCTTGCTTCTACCTAAAACTTCTGCTGAGATATGGCGAAAAGACAAAATGACCTAAAAATTTCGACCCCCTATTTAACTTTCTTAGGGGTGAATTATCAAAAATCCTTTCTTAGTGAGTGCCTATATTGTGTAAGGGAACATATCTTCCAAATTTCATAATCCTAGGAGCAGCGGTTGAAGCTCGGCATTGATTCTGAGCTTTTATAAGTATAGAGATTTATGAAATCGCCAAAGAAGCGAAAAAAGAGCAAAACAAGAACTTCATGGCGTAAATTGTCAACCGTTATGTTTATTTAATTTCTCCCTTAATTTTTAAGTAATATTATAATTAGGGTTTATTAATATTCGCTTTTAATTTTAAATAATACAATATATAATATTTCCCCTTAATTTTCTGAATAAACTTATAGTGGCTAGCAAGAAATAGGCAATGTCAACTGCTACTTTTCAAGGCCAATAGGTCATTTAAGGTTTGAAATAATACGTTCATAGCATGTTCTCTGAGTTATTGAAAGGAAATTTAATGCGTATCCTAGTAATGGAAAAACGTGTGTTTTTTGTAGCGATAATCAAGGAAAAAACATTTTCAGTGAAGACACGTTAAATAAGTGTAACAAATATTTTTATTTAAGCATTTATTTCGACAAATCATATATATATATACTTTTATAGAAAGCAAGGATCGTTGCTTTGGCAACAATCATGGCTTGGATGTGTATTGAAAGTAGCCAAAGCACTACAAAAGCTGCCAACCCTTCTAATAGGCGCTTTCTCTGCCAGATTTAAATCGGCGTCTGGCAGTAATTTAGCAACGGAATTTCTGTCTGGCAAATTAATTATAGCTTATCTGATAGCCAAAGTATAACATACTAAAATTTCAGCTTTGCTAAAATGACGTGAATTTGACACCTTATTTTGCCTGTAAATGAGGGTCTGGCGCGGTGTTGGCAACGTTAAAACGGTGCCAGACTAATAACTTAATATCACAAATAGTGAGCAGAAACAAGTTTTATAATCATAATTCATGCTAAAATGACGTAATTTTGTCACTTTTTTACCTGCATTGCCCCCCCCCCCCCCCACAGGTAAACGCAACCACTTCCACCAGCCAGACCGGCCGCATTCGTACTACACAATAGAGAGTGAGACTATATAGAAAAATGAGCCTTGCTAAAATCAGGTGACGAAAACGTTGCTAGCTCTTAGACTAGTATGTATATATTTTTAAATATCTAACTGGTTCAAATAATAGTTTATTTACCCTCCTACTAATTAACAACGTTAGAATAAATAAAAGTTAATAATGCTACATAAGTATCTGATGCATATGACATTTGATGTTGATGCTATATGACATTTAAACATCGGATAGTTCCGCGAGACGAATCTATGGACACATGAAAACAGTATGTTCCATGTAAATCCGGAGCCTGACAATACCAGTCGTGCATTACCATTTTATTTTAAATATAGGCATTTAGTTGATGTGATGCCTATAAATAAAATATTATAAAATAATCTTTAAAATAAGTTTTATTTATATAACATTTTCTTTTACATCCATCTGTTGTCCATTTTTTAAAAAACATTTATGCTTAAAGTTTTTTTTATTTTTTCATGGTTCAAAATTTGTAAAAAAAAAAAAAAAATTCAATACCAAAAAAACTACCATTGCTAAGTCATTAATCCATTCCCTGTTGGATGATGCGAAAACGCACCATTTTTCTCAACTACTTCTTTTCTGTTATGAAAATAAATGCTTGGATCAACAAAACCATTTTTCTTGAAAAGTAGAACATTTGACTTAAGCAATTCAACTTTTTTGGTTGCAATGGCAAATTTTTATGTTTAAAACTATGTGAAGTTTTTGACTTGTACTTGCGACGTGCTTTGAAACATTTCATAAGAAAATAAAATCTGAATTTCCATGAATTTTTATTCATCTTAGAAAAAAAAAAAACATTCAAGTCATAGTTTTGTTTTGCTGATTTGTTAATGTTTGATTAGGTCTAATTTGTTCATAATTCCTACTCATTGTGTATTTTTGCACCATTTTATAATTCTGAAACTAATAAAGCTATTTATTTCCACTTCACTCAATAGTATAATATCAGAAAATATTAGTATGACGCAAAACTTTTAATAAAAGTTATTACGACAACGAATGGTTTAACACGACAGCCTATAAAAAAAAGTGTTCAGAAATGTGTTTTTATTAAACGTTTCGGGGAATACGTTAAAATCAGATGCAGAGTAAATGATTTAAAGTTTGTTAACATCAAATATTTAAAAATGTACTAAAAAATTACGTAAACAAATAGCACATATGTTTTTCAAATGATGTAAATACCATGAAGGAAAAAAGTAGGTATGATGAAGTATAATAGTTTCTATATAAAATGTTAGTAAATTTATGTGTTCATAAGATGCAAGTATGAAATATGTCAAAATCATTTTTATAGCGAAACTTTATAGAACTATTCATCAAGATCGGCTATATTACTGTAATACACTCATTTCCCTGCAAAAAAATTGAAATAATGCACCAGACACAAAAATTATTACATCGAACATGATTGCATGAAGATATTGGATGAAAAGTTTACTTTCTGCAATTTGGTGAAATTATTTTCTTTGTAATAAATCTCGTTAATTAAGCAAAAATGAGTTTTTAGTTGCGGTTTTTAAATTGTACTTTGTGTTTTACAGTACGCAGTTTTACATATCTTTTGGGATTTCCCGATAGTTTGGAACTTCTAAACCAGTGGTCACCAAATATTTTTCCCGTTTGAAAACATAGTCAAGCTTTCGCGGTTCGGAAGACTTAAGTGTACCCCGACTCCCTCCACCCCCCTCCATTCATCACGCTACCAACCTTTTACTAAAATAGACCACCTACTTTGATTAGCAAAACTTTTCTTTGAAATTATTTGTTATATTAGGTGTTTAATATAATACATACCAGTGAAATGAAGTGCATTAATACCAAATCAATAATTTTTTATAATGATTTTCAGAACTCAAGACGATTAATACAAAGTACATATTAATTCAAAAAGATTGTTCATTAAGTTCATTGTGATTGATGTTCAATGGGGAAAATGGCACGTTTTATTTTGCGCAACTTGCCAGAAATTAGGAGTCAAGTTGTTCCAACTGATTCTCATCAAACTGGTAAGCTGGTCATCTGTGAGTCAAGATCTGTATCAGATGGTACGATATTTGTTATAAAGTTAATTTTTTAGAATGTTGCTTCACACACTAAGTTGAGCCAAACATGGTACATAATTTTATAGCTAAAGCAATAAAATTGTGCCATACTTCTGGATACTTTTTTTACACACACTTTTAATTAAAAATTCGTTATTCCCAAGAGTGTTTGGGACTTCATCAAAAGTGTTCTTTAAAACATCTTTTTGGAGCTCAATTATTTCCAACTGTAGGGCAGCTTTGTTGCTCTTGAAAACATCCGTCGCTTCACTCGTCCATATACGCCATTAGGCATAAGTGAAAACCAGCTGCACAACGTTTTCAATTTTTTCAAAGTCAGAAAATCTTTCTTAAAATTCAGATTTAATTTTTTTCAAAACTTTTTCGAATAGGTTGATGTCAGTACCCTCATTACTGTCACAAACTGACTTAAGATGTGAAAAGTATAAACGTTCTCCTCTATTATCATCGGAGAAGACGTCAATCATTTTTGAAAAACTTTATTTCTGAAAGAAGTTGACACGCAAGTTTACCTTTGTTTGGGGTTTAAAAGATACAGGTGCCAAAATAGATCAGTCAAAAAATGCGATTGTTGCCACATTTTTATAAAAGTCATTCAGGAAACCTAAATGTTCACTTGCTACTTTTTGATCAATAGTTGAAAGAAACTCTTTCATATCCTCCAGTACGGCAAAGAATCTTTCAAGCACCAAGCCTTTACTTAGCCATCTCACATTGTTCATGTAAGTCGTCAAACTGGGTCGTGATTTTCTCATGCAAGTCGTCAAACTGAGCATCAGTCTCTTCAAGAAGTGTTTTAAATTGACGGTGCTTAAGAGATGATTTTGGCCTTTTATTATTCGTATCACCGTTTGCATTTTATTCTGAAGACTGGGATTCAGACTTCAACACAACACAATTTGATGAATGATGCAATGGTAGCCCATAAAATTTTCATTGCATTTTTATCACTTCTGAGTCACTGAACCAAGCCTTTCCTACTCACAAGCATTGGCGGTGCTCCGTCTGTTGTTATCGACATAACGTTTCTCATGTCTAATCCAGCTTGGTTAAAATTCTCTGTAACAGCCTTGTACAATCCTCTCCTGTATTAGTTCACGACATAGGCAAACTAGTCAGTAGTTCTTAAAAAAATGTTCACGGGTTCTGTCGAGATAACGCAGAAAAATAATTAGCTGTGTTGTATCTGTAATATACCAAGATTCGTCCAAAGCCAATGAATAGCAATCTGAGGTAGCTAAGGTTGGTTTCAAAGTTGTATAGTTTTCCTCCAAGCAGTTTATGGAATATGTCAAACAGTGTCAACGATATCCTTTCTGTTCTCAAATAACGCATTTCCAGCATCCAGCACGCACTCTTTTACAATATCTACATTATTATATGGCTTCATATATTTCCAGTGTTAGACTCGGGCTTGGGCTGAGCTCGATTCATCTCTAGAATTTACCCTTTTCGGGCCGCGTCCGTGACTACCGCCTGTATATTACGCGTTGTACGCAGAAACATTAATATTTTCTATTATGCGCAATTTTGCCGCGGTCCGTACAAAACTTGCCGGCGGTCCGGATCCGGACCGCGGTCCGCCATTTGGTGACCACTGTTCTAGACTATAATTTAATTTTGTTAGTTTGAAAGGGATATAGATTATACATTAGTTAAACTAAAAAAAAATAGCGATCTTTAGTAGCATACTCATAAAAATCAGTATGTCTGTTGCATTTTAAGCTAGAAAGTTCTAATTTTTTCAAAATTAAGAAAAAAATAAGAAAAGGTTTTGGCAAAAAAAAAAAAAAATAAATAAATAAAGGTTTTGGCAAAAAAAAAGGGTTTAGGTTAGTGATTCCCTTAAACTGAATTATCTTATATTTCATTACCTTAAGAATATATTTTGTATATTTTTGTTAATTCCTCCCAAAATAACACTGGCTCACAGTATTTGAAGCCTTAAATAGTAACTTCTATTCGAACTAACAGAACTAACTTTTTTAGTGATGATAGGCTCACTTAATGATTAATTCAGTGTATTGCTTCACTTCAACAGTCCATGAGTTGTATCAATTATTGGACAGAAATAAATTATCCTGACAGTATGGAAATTAAAATTTCCTGTTAGATGGAATTCTGGTTATGTGAACTCCAGATTGTCTCCAATAAAGAAAAATGCGCTTCATTAATTAATGCTTTATGACCTTTAAAACTAATATTTTAAATACAGATCTGACTCCATATAATACTGTGATATTTTTTTCTAATTTTGTGTTTATAATAAAAATTAAATTTTCTTCTTGAATACCTTTGAATTGGTGAAAAATCCATTCCTCCGTTTTTTATATATTATTATTATTATTATTAGAATAAGGACGTTACACTCATATCACTCAGTTTACGCGAAGGATATTTTGTAACCTAAATAAAACTTTGAATGTTATTATTATTTCTTGGAAAAGGAGAAAAAACACGGAAGGAAAAAGAAATTGTCAGTAAAAAATCCACTTGTTGTGCTTCACATTCCCACACCCTTTATTACCAAAAAGTAAAATAAATGTTTGGATCAACAGAAATATTTTTCTTGAAAACAATAATATCTAACCTGTTTACTTTTTGTGTTAAATTTTTTCTTAAGAATAGTTGTATTCTATCGCTACAAAAATATTGATGAAGAATGAAAGAAAACCATGGAAACATAAATAAAACTCACGATTTTAGAATATTTGTTTTCCTTGATATTAAAGGAAAATTTTTCCTCTTATTTAAGGCAGGGCTCTTTCTAGATTGTTGGCCGCTAAAATTAAAAAGCAACCTTGTCGCCCTTATAAATATTTATTCCGTGGTCAAAGTTCAATTTGTTGAAATTTCAGAGATTTTTCAAATAACTCAATAAAGCTTGTAAACATATAAAAAAAAAACATTTAGAATAATCTTTTTAAAAGAAGTTAAAGAAAAAGAAAATATGTGAACTTAGCTGTTCAAAGATTATAAAAGGAAATTTCCAAGCACAATAGGAACAGACAAAACCAGTTCTCTGATATAATCTAATCAATGAAGTTTGTTTTATTGAACGAAACTGTCACATTTCTTGATCATAGATCTTAGTAACTCTAAACTATAAGTATACCGCATTTATTCCTGTATTTTTTGCACTTTTTTAACCACGTCCGCATCTATCCAAACTACAAGTGCAAAAAATGCACATTTTTTTAAATTTTATTTTAATAGCATTCTTCAATAATCATTTTTCCAAGATAAAAGCTTTAAAGAATACAAAAAACTATTATTTTTAAAACAAATTTGACATTTTAATAAATAGATAATATTATTAAATGTAATACAAATGTCTATTTATTACACGTTTAAACGTATATTAAATATAGTGTGTTAAGAAATAATTATATAAGAAATAATTATAATATAATTGCTCCTATAACAAGAAATCACCGATTTAAAAAAAATCAAATTTCTTAATAAATATTTTTATTATATCTTCTAAAGTTTTGATTTGCTTTTCATAAAATTTGAAATGTCTCGACAAAATTCTGCAAAGATAATATATCTTAAATTTCAAACCATTCGGTTGGGTAGTTTTTGCGTTGTTATATGCGGACGGACGGATGGACAGACAGACAGACAGATGGACGGACCAGACGACGACGATAGGTGCTACGTATTTATATAATAATTACGAACGCACCTAAAAACTGTTTATATGGCAGTATTTTTTTATTTTTGCAATTATTTGGATTGCATATTAAGAAGAATAATAAAATACACTTTGCACACGCTTTTCAGATTATTTTAATGAAAAGGATGATTGATATCTGTGATATTTTCTTAGTCCTGCGGATGTGCCTTTTCTAAATTAAACACTGGGAAACTGGGAATTCAAGCAGTGAGAATACGAAAAATCAATGCTTTAATAAACAATAAGTCCACAAAATGGTGAAAAACATTGAAATACGCCTCTTTTGTCACTTTTGCTATTGAAAGATTTACTTTGCATTGTCTAGTGTTGTAGTTGGTCAATTTACAATGCTGTCGTAGAAGTACTTTGCTTCTTCACTTACATATTTCAGAACATTTTTGATGTCTTCAGTTTTTTTTTTCGTTAATTAGGGTTTTTGTCTTCAAAAGCTCGTTTATTTGGAAAAATGATACAAAAAGTTATTGGGAAAAGGGCACATATAAATATTATGCTACCTTTCTTAAATAAACATGTTTTTCTAACGTCCATACTAATTAATAGAATCGAGTTAGAAATGTGCCCTTTTAAAACATAAGTATTTTTAGTATATTTTTATCAAAACATCAATTTCTGCCTAAATGAAAAATGTTGGTCTTGTCTCTTATATTGTGATATGTCTCAAACAGCATAATTATTGATATTTTTCATACGAATTTCTTTAAATAATCCCTAATCGCAATTTTTATATAAAATTAATTGCTTACTTTTAATTGCTTATATTTTCAATATTCCTTTACAGTTTCCATGCTCGTTTAGTGATAATATCGATCAATGTTCATTTCATTTTGCAACAGCATTTTTTTAGATAATTCATATTTTCAATGAATTCAAAGTTTGATATTTCCTTTACAGCTATGTATTATGTAAAATTAATGTATTTGTCTCGAGAATGGAGTTTTCTGATAATTATTTATGAATTATTGCCAGGATATCACAATATTACTAGGTATTCATATCATTATGAAACCAAGTGTATAGTAATAAAGTAACTCTAAACAGGTGTTAATTTTATTTATAATGTATATAGATTTTTTAATTAAGTGAAAAGCTCATTATACTAATCTTATATACAACTGGAAAACATTGTCTAGAAACTGAACCTATCGCTAACGGAATCATGCCATAAACGGAAAATTTTCTAGTTCCTATAAAAAAAAATACGATACAATTACAACAGACAGTGTAGGGTTAATTGGAATAATTATGAACGTGGGGTAGTTCAGAACAAGAGCCACTAACGCTCGTGTGAGAGTAGCTGATACTAAGGTAAAATAGAAAGCAGAGGTTTACATCTCCGTTGACAAAATGGGAGCATTCCCGGCATTTTAGCTTCGCGGTTGGCATCCTTGCTCAAGCTTATCAAATTCCTTCACAGTTCAAAGTGACAAACAGTTTTATAGTGCCTGTGAATAGACTTCGTTTCTAGCAGATAAAATCACGGCAAGTCATTGTGTTCTTAATCAATAATTGTTAAGCTATAATTAACAGAATATCAAAAATTTTTCCTCCAACTCATTTTAGATGACCTACGGAACCATGTTCGTAATTACCCCCACACTCTTTGAGATATGGGATAATTATGAACAGTCTTTTCTAAGTTCTTTGTTCCATATTAGGTCGTATTAAGCCTCATATGCAGTCATAACTGCTTGTACAGTTGAAAGTTAAGGCTTTCTGAGGAATTTTTGTTCCAAATTGAAATTTTAATATATCCAAATGTCAGAATTAAAATTGACAATCACTATAACGGGGGCCACTTAGTTCATTTGGATAGACATTAGATTTGGGTTGGATAGATTTTGGATAGATTTTTTGTTAAAACATAAAAGGAAGTGAGGCCTCCAAACATTAGGTTCGTTTGGAAAGATTTTGGTTTAAAAATATAAAATTAAAACAGACCGGAGCTGGGTAGCACGCCCGATGTATGCTGCTGAAGGCAGCAGGGACCAGAACTCTCGGTTAGTTTGGATAGATTTTCATTTAAAAATATAAAATAATACAAATTCGACGGTGTACGCTGCCGAAGCCAGTGAGGTCCAAGGTTCGTTTGGAAATATTTTCGTTTAAAAATTTTAAATCTTTCAAAAGTGATTTTAGGTATATTTAAGTTTGTTATCACTTGCCCGGGCAACGCCCAGTGGGTCAGCTAGTGGTGGAATAATGTGTGTATGAACTTGTTGTTGAACAAATGTTGTGCATGAACTTGATACTTTTGTAGTATACCGACACAAAAACAGATGTTCACAGTTTCCCCATAGTCTTTGAGAATAATTATGAACATCTGGTGTAACTGTGGACAAACAATTTTAGGTACTTAATTACATTCCAAAGCACCAATAACTAATTGTAATTCAAGTGAAGAAGTGAAACAATGTATGGCGGTTTTACAAGGTTTTACATGGATCGAGTGCTCCTTATAGCTGTAAGTATTTGAAACTAACAAAAATTATTCACAACTACCTATTTTCTAAAATAGAAACCAGTGTATAAAACACATTTTTTGTTTCGTTTGCCCCCAATAATTCGCAAATATTTTCTCAGAATTGCAAATTTGTTACTTGTATCATTTTAGCTCTATGTATTAACATAGTAGTATATGATTTTTTTTGTCGTTAAAATACTTTCATAATTTTCAAATTTTCATGATTTTAAGAGTCCAGATAAAATTTCCCATTTAAGCAAAAATTATTTATGTAAGTATATTTTTCAGTCTTTATTTTTTCTATACAGCAATATATGTTTTTGTTCATGATACTAAGAAATTCATTGGGTGTTTCCATATCATATAATTATACGTTTAGAAATTGTCACTAATGTTTGACATTAACATTTAATATTAAGAATATTTCTGAAATATCCAAAATTGAATATTTATTTCACAAAAGCATAAAGTTGTGTAGCAAACGCAAACGAAAATGGCGACCTTGTCACATAAAATAAGAAAAATGTTTAGTCATTTTATATTTTTGTGGATATTTTGTACAAATAAACATTCAAATATCTATTTTGTAATACATTAATGAAGTTGTTTTTTTCCTTTCTTTTTTGTTAAATTTTATCAGGGACACCCAGCATAATAGCCTTAAATATACCTAAAAATATCTCACTGTTTCCCGGGATTACTTTAAATATATCTAACTATGCTGCTCGGCTTTTCCAAACGAACGCCTTTACACGCGCCTAATAAAAAAATAAAGCTCTCGACCACGGGGTAATGTGCGTCGTTATAGCAGCGGTTTTTGGCAATAAAAAGTTCACATTAGGAAACCAACGCTGGTACTTTTTCCTCATTGGAATTTCGCTGTGTTTCTGAGGGGGAAATCGATGGGATTACTTTCATTAATAATTAATTTTTAAAAAATACTACTTCATATGTATTTTTATGTTTTTTAAACGATTAACGAGCTCCATACAGGGGTATAAAATATAAGATGAGATGGATAAAGTATCAAATACTCTGTTAAAAAAAATGTGCTGGCAGCAAAGTGGCTGTCTATTCTCCGTTTTTTCTCAAAACTTCCTTTTTGGTATTCCTCCGTTTTCCGATGAGAAATTTTCCTCTATTCAAGACGGAAAATTTCTGTTCTTAGAAATAAATGTAAGCAATAGCGCAATATATATACAGGGTGTCCCAAAAGTCCCCGTACAACTTCAAAAATTTATTACAAAAAAAAATAATAGGCCTACAGCAAAAATAATTACAACAGTACATAGAGTAACTTAAAAAGTTTTTTTCTACTACCTTAGTATACTTGTACATGAGAGCCTTTCGTTGCACGAAGAATATCAAGTCGATATTCCAATTCCATCCACGTGCGTTTCAGCATGCTAATATCAACAGTAGTTACAACTGTTTGATGAAATCTGAATAAAAGTTAATAGTCTCATGGAATTGAAACAAGAGATCGAAACAGCAGTAGCTACTGTTGATGTTTGCATGAAAAACGTTCGTGGATTGAATTGAAATATCGTCTTGATATTCTTCGTGCTACGAAAGGATCTCATGTTGAAGTTTACTAAGGCAGAAGAAAAAAACTTTTTAAGTTACTTTATGCACTGCTGTAATTATTTTTGCTGTAGGCCTATTATTTTTTTTGTAATAAATTTTTGAAGTTGTACGGAGACTTTTGGGACACCCTGTATATTTTTAAATCTAAATAATAATTATACATACTGATGCAGATTTACATGGAGCAGCTATTTGTGTTGAATATTACCACACCCCTTTTTTATCGCATTGCTTTCCTCCGGATTCAAACCTCCGTTGCTTGGTGATGGAATGGATAATGCTTTGTGGACTAATCACAGTTAGTAATTGGGGAAATTTAGAATTTTGAAATTTTGAACTGTTCGTTTCCTGTGTTATTCATAAAAAAATATTTTTTTAATAATGATAATGTTTTTTTATTAATCGTTTTAGATAAGAAAGTTTTCCCTTGTAATGTTTCATTATTTAATATTTTTAAAACATGAAATATATAAATTGTATGCGATCATTCTTTTTCTTTTATTTTCTTTTTTAATATGTGTTTTGATCATTTTGATAATTCACACTAAACAGAAACTATATATGTCATCGAAACTATATATAAATACTAGTAAATGTTAATGAATGAATAGATATGTGATGTCTCAAGAATACTTTTCACAATTCATTCATTCATTAATATCAAGTAGTGGTACAAATAACTAATAGCAATCATTTAAAAACTCTAACTTCAATAAAGTAAAAAAAAAAATTGAATTTTGATCTAATGAGGGAAAATAATTATAATGTCACAGATACTTTGGACTAGTTTTGAAATAAATCATACCTATCAAATAATAAATATTTGGCAATAAATTTTAACAAATAACTTGATAATTTTATTATATTAACTACATACTGGAACTTTTGTTTCTTTTGCATTAGTTTAAATGACCACACCCAATTAATTTTGAAGAATACAGAAACAATTAATAGCCTAGGCACGTCGGCATGATGAAATAGTCTCATTTAAAATCCGTAGCACGAGCAAATGATCAGCTGTGGCACAGGCTTAAAAAAATCCATTTGTTAAAAACCGTGCTCTCCAATAATCAATTTTTAGTGCTCTATAATTAAAAAAATTATATAATTTGGTTAATAGCTTATATATTGAAATCAGACTGAATATATGTATCTCACATCTATTCCTCAGAGTATGATGAAGTGGCAGCAAGACACAAATATAGCATAAATTTTTGTCCGTCCCCCCTCTCGCCATCAATTGAGTAAAAAAAAAAATTCTAAGATGTTTTGATTGTTTTAATATAATTTAGGATCTATATTTACTACCTGTCTGATTGATTTTTGTTTCAATTTAGTTTAAATGTGTTATGCAAGATCATTGGTTCATTTAGAAAATTTTAATATATTTCAATTATAACATTTTTTTAATCAAAATAAACAGCTCATAACCCCATCGTAATTTTTACATGTATTTTATTTTATTTTTCACACATCACATATATTATAAAGCAAAAGTATATGTCCGGTGAAATTTCAAAAACTATCCGATGGATTTTTTACAGTTTGCACCATCGGATAGAGAAAATTCCCGCGGTAATTTTGATCTATAATATACCGATATAACCATGATTTTTTATAATAAAATTTGGTATCTTATCCTTATTTTGGACAAAAAGGTTACCATTGGTATATTTTTTTCATCTTAGCGACGGTATAATATGAATAATGATATCATTTGGTTAACGGTATTTGGGAAACGGCTATATCATTTAGAGGTAAAAAAAAAATACAAACACCTAGAAAAATAAAATAAAAAACTATTACTGGTTTTACTTAAAATACAAAGGAAAAGTTTTAATGAGAAATAATATTATAAAACGATGATTCTTAATATAAATATGAAAGGAACGTTTGTATCACTTAAAATTAATATTCAAAGTCAAAGGCTTCCACTGAAGCAATATTTGGCATCCTTTTTTTTACCTATATTTGTCGCCTGGATAAGAAAAAATGTACTTTTAAGGCCTTTTACTTTATGATATATATGATTACCGTAAAGTCGCAGCAGACGATTTTTTTTTAAATATTTTTTTCATATGTATCGTAAATTTTATCTCTCATTTACAAACGATTTTTGCATTTCCAATTGAATTTTTATGTA
This sequence comes from Maratus michaelseni, assembly GCA_963931845.1. Lineage (NCBI taxonomy): Eukaryota > Metazoa > Arthropoda > Arachnida > Araneae > Salticidae > Maratus > Maratus michaelseni. Next base: position 379,259,216 of record OZ007586.1, read on the forward strand.
TGACGTCGACAGTGTTTTTACTTGATAGATTACAAAAAAAAAGAAAAAAATTCAAATGTAATCTGTAATTTTTTATCTGTGAAAATTTTAAATGATGTTGAGTTTGAACTTAACAGATAAATGTATTTAGAGGTATCTTTAAAACATCATGGCACCCGTGCGAAGCGGGAGCGGATTGCTAGTTAACATATAAAAACTACGATAAGCGCTTCATAATAATAAAATCAAATTGATATAGTTAAAATACATTAAAATTTGCTAAATAAACTTATGTTTCTGATCTTGTATAACACGTTTAAACAATTTTCAAACGAAAACTGGCAGTAAATATAAATCATAAATTATACTAAAACAACCAAAATATCATAGAATAAAGGAAGAAAAGTTTTGACCCTATCCGACCCGAAAATTCTATGCTTAACTTCCCAACTTCTTTGCACGCTTGAGCGGGGAAGAAGGTGAAGTTGAGAAAAGCTTAAAACAAGAGAGCAAAATCATATGTCAAGCATAGATTATGAAATACTTTCCAGCATTACCAGAAAACTGTTACGAAACTTCACCGTTTAATAAGGTGAAAAAAGATATCTTAATTAAGAAATTTAGAAAACGCATAACACATTTGAAAACCCAATTTCAGCAATTACCGTCCACATTAGGAAATATATTGAAGATCTTTTGTGTAGCCCTGTATTCCTGATGTATAGATTTGTCTATTACTACACTCTAAAAATAATCCGTGAAAATACAAGAGATTTTCCGTAAAATTTTACGGAGAAGTTTCATTTTTCCAAACTTCAGTACAATTTCCGCAAATGACATTAGTTCCGTTAAAGAGATTTCAAATTCGTAAATATGCAGAAAGTTTTCCGTAAATTTAATGGATTTTTTCCGTATTTCTTTCAATGTCCGTATTTCTTCCAAAAACAGTGCAATTTCTGTAAATAACCTTTAAAGGTTGAGTACAAAAACGGCCTTCTTTGAAATGAAGATTGTTGTATTTACTAGAATTCTTCTAGGATACAGGCCTTGCCCGGCTCTACGGCTGGCCCATTCTAACCGAGGGCATGTCAATTTATTGTGAAAAGAATAGTAATATTTATATTTTTTAATGAAATATTTAGAAATTTATTTTATTTTTATAAATTACAGAAAAAAATATATACTTTTTAAAATCTACTTTTTTTTTTCCTTGATGGTACTTCAAAATTATGATTTTTGTTCCACTAATTTTTTTTTAATTTATTTTAACTTTTTTAACGTGAGGCAATATTGTGTTATTTAAAAGTTTCATAACATAATATCTCTACAAATTATAGCTATGCAAATTGGTATTAAACTAAACTGATTTGGCTTACAAATTTATGAATTCCGCTAAAATTTGTTATTTTATACATTATAATTTTACAAAGTTTATAATATTTTCCTTAAATTTATAAAATTAGTTAATATATTTTTCTTTACTTTTATATTAATAAAGTTTTTAACTTTATAACGTTTTTAATTTATTTTTTATAAATTAAACTAATTTAATTTAAATTGAATCAATAAGTCCATATTTAAACTTACCTATCCCAAAGTCATTAATTTGAAATTTGTCTCTAAAAATCAATTTCTTTTTGTTTTAATATTTTTAAAACTATTCAGTTTAGCAGAACCATACGCAAAAGCTCTCAGCATAGCAGAAATATAATAATTTAATTTATTTTAAATTTTTTAATTTACATCATTTTTTTAAAAATAAGACATTAAAAAATATATTTTAATAGCATGTAATAAACACGTCTGATTAAAATAATTGTTGTTTTTATCGGAAATGATCAATAGATAATCAGGCAAATAAAAAAAAAAAAGTATATGTTCGAAAAAAGAAAATGTTGATAGTGTTGCAAATCATTATTCTTAATACAATGTTTTACGCATATAATACATAATAAATTAAAATTTATCTGTTATAAGGCATCAAATAATACAGCAAAATATTGAAAATTATGAAAAGAAAATATTAAAAACATTGGAACTGAAAAAAATCAATCTACAGATGAAACCCCAAGTTTTTGCATCATAAAATAACTAACAACATTTGAGAAGGAAGCGTGACCACTCATGGCACAGTGGTCTAAGTCGTCAGTTTAGTATACAGGAGATTACCGGTTCGATTCCGCTCATGGCAAGGGTTGGTTAAGTACACTCAGGAATGAAAAAAAATAAACAGAAATGTATCTGTCCCTTGTAAGGTTATCCTCGCGAAGTAACTTTTTTTTCTTTTTTGGTCCTATAAATTTTATTTTAACGACATAAAAATTTCTAAAAAATACGGAAGATATCTGATAATTTTAAAAACGGATATTTCGGAAATCACGGAAAATTTCCTGGAATTTACGGATTTTTTTCCCGTTAAAATACGGAAATAGTACTGGCGTCTCGATTGCCAGTACAATTTCCGTTTTTTTCAGGAATTTTTTTTTTACAGTGTACATAGTTCAGTCCAGTTAGAAAACGCATAACACTATTGTAAAGTCACATTCAGAAATTTCCGAAAATAGACGGAAATGTACTCGAAATTTTTCTACATTTTAATATACGCACCGCATAGCTAAAATTAGGTAAAACTGACCACGTTTCCAGCTTTGACAAACCCCACAGAAAAAGCATGTTAACCCTTTGAAATGAACAAAACATGGGTTTTCCTGTCCATTATCAATGGAATACATGTTTTTGAAATCTTTTTCTACCAATAAATCAATTTAAAATGGAAATTCTGGAAAAAATCTTGTCATGTGACGCATAGAGTTTATAAAACAATGCTTATTTGTATCATCAGTGACACTTTTTTAAAGCTATGTCATGTCTTGACACAATAAATTTCAAATTAAACATTACGTTTGGTTTGAAAAAGTGTTAAAGATATTTATAACATGCAATATTTTCACTGAATCTGCAAATTACTGCAGTATTCAGACATTCAGAGTATTTAATTATTTCTAAAGTGAAATATAGAATCAATTTATATAATTTTTCTATCCAAGAAGAGAATCACACAATCGATTAAATAATCTTCATATATATTATGACCTGTAACCTACAAAATAACCATATCATACTTTCTAAACAATTCTTATTACTATTTTCATTTGAATACATGAACAGAAATATATTTACTAATTTCAGATGCACGCGCTAACCTATTGCGTTCTCTCTGTGAGTGAAATGGTTATATATAATGATTTAGGGTTTGTGGTTAATATAATGGTTTTAAGAGACCTTTTCTATACGAATAGCGTCAAACACACTGACATTTTCTTTTAATGTTTTTCATTTTTTCACGAAAAGTAATAATTAACTAGAATCAGCTTGCTTTTGAAAATATATTTTATTTCTTTTAACTTACTACTTTTACTTTTTACTTTTACTTTAACTTTACTTACGCGAAAACACCCGCTCGCAAATGTTAATCCTATGGGAGAATTTTTTTTATATATCTCGTGTGCATTTCAATTTTTTTTTTTTTTTTATGAGGATATTTTTTACTTTTGAAACCGGTTCGAAAGTGAAAGTATTATAATAAAAAAAAACTTGTAAGCAAAATCGAAAAAGCATAAAACGACCTTTGTACAGATCGACCTCAGCTATCCAATTAATATATATATATATATATATATATATATATATATATATATGCAGAGTGATTCATAAGTAAGTATACAACTTCCAGATACTGTAAAACAGAAACCCTAAATGGGAGCCGTAACGTAGGTGTACTCATAAAGTTTTTTTCCCATTACCGTGCAAAGTGCCATTTCTACTGAAATTCACGTGTCACGCGAATTTCAATAGAAATGGCTGCGTCTGCAGTGGAGAAGACATTTTGTATTCTTGAATTGAGCAAAACAGAATCTGCCACCATTGTGCAACAGCATTTTCGAACACGATTTGAAAGAGATCCTCTAACAAGAAAATCCATTTATGATTGGTTTACAAAATGTGAAATGACGGTAATTCCTGACAATGGGTTTTCAAATGTGTCATGCGTTTTCCAAATTGTTTACTTAGACATTATATTTCACCTTATTAAACGGAGAAGTTTTTATAGTACTAGGGGCTCTGCCCCCTACGATCTACGCTCGCCAACCCCCGTTCTGACACCACAAACTGTAAAAACACTCTGATTTGATCAACCTTAAAACGATTGCGGAAGATTGAATTATAATTAAACGACCTGCTGTAATCGGCTGCTATAATCGGCCTTGTGTAATCGGCAGCTCGCTGTAATATCTGCTATAATCGGGTTTCCATTCATTTTCCTTTGACCAAGGGATTTTAAAGCCGAATCAACTGCTGTCGAGACAGCTAACCTGTTGATAAAATAAGGTTAATTAAACATTTGAAAATCAACTTGTGCAAAATGGTTAAGTAAGCAATGTCATTGCATCGGGAAATTTTATAACGATGCTAATAGAAAATTGGGTATTACTCCATTATCCCGACTACTACTTTCTATAAAAGAAACGAACTGTCGCCAAAATATAGGATTTAAAGCCAAGAGTGCATATCTGTGGCATCGCATTCAATTGATACCAGATGCGTTACGCGTGGAAGTTATGTCATCGAGTGATCTTTAATTCAACGTTTATCTATATTTTTAATTATATTTTACCAATTTATTAGTTATTTCGTTGATTTAAACGTAATTATTAAACGTAAAAATATAGCTTTTAATTGAAGGGAAATATTATTAATTACGCTGTTTTAAAATTTGCAATAATAGATAAAATATTTTGTCGAAATAAATCAATCTTACTCTACTCAATGCTTTGAAAACGCGGAATAATTTAATTATTTATCTTTTTAATATTCACGCGCAAGTATATTTTTTATTCCGTCATTTTCTACATTTATTGCTTTTAACACGTGATCATTTTATTATTATTTTAAAGTTTTATTTTTGTTCTCGTGTAAATACATTTCTTAATTGAAAGGGAATATTATTACGTGCGTTATTTTACAAATTGGCAACGATTCAAATAATGGAATTTATGAAATATGAAATAAATCTTAGTCAAAATAATGAAAATTTTGAATAAAAAATTGAAATATAACCTCAAAAAATGAGTCAAATTGAAAAAATAATTGCAGTCTGCACACCCCAACATTATCAACTATATCCTTACAAATTATGGTTAAATTCCTGCGCATAATTTTCGTATCTATAAAACTTTTATAAGAAAATTATTTTGACCAACTTTAATATTAAATATCTCTTAAAATAATTCTTCGATTTAAAAACTGTCTACTTCAGCGTATTTATCGAACATTTCTTTATAAAACCACCAATTTTTAAATTTTTATTTGCAACAGTTTTCTGGATATTAGTTCAGAAAGACTTCAAGGCACAAAATCTTAATTGACAGCTGCGGCTGCGGCTGCGGCGGTGGTTACTTTTTTTTAATATAGAGAGATTATGAATGCGTTGGAAAAGTGTCTAATAATCTATACTTGACGCATGATTTTTCATTCTTGTTTCTAAATTGAAAAGGAACATTTCCGTTTGTCTGTCTTGTAAGGAACATTATTTGTTTTTAACATTCAACGAGTAAGGTTAAAAAGGAAATTTTCCGTTTATTCCGGGAAAATATAAGATTTCCACTCAAACGTGTCCGTTAGAAGACAGAAATTTCACGTAAAATCACTAATGTATATACGGAATTGTTTCAACAGTTTATCTACAACGCATCCTAATTTTTATTATTCTCAATCAGAGTTTTCTTCTTTTGTGTGCGCTTGCTACTTTGAAGCTGTGTGCGAAATTTATGTTCGCCAGTTCACCATTGGCGATCAGAAATTTGAGTCTGGTGATTAAAAGGCAGTATCGGAAATACGCGGCCGCTTTTGGATCTCGAAGCAATATTTTACTCAAGTTCGCCTCACATCAACACGGCGTGGCGGACGGCGTTCTTTTTTTGGCTTCTTTAATGTGGGAATTCTTTTGTCGGTAGATAACGCAAAAGATAAACTTCGATCGCTGAAATATCTATTAGCTGGAAATTGAACTAAAAAAGGAAATAAAACTTTTTTTTTTTTAAATAAAGTGTGACATGTTTTTAATTACAATTTATTGCTCTATTGTGACTAGTTTTTCATGTCTGAAAAATCATTTTAAATCACGAATTATACCTTCTTTTTTTTATGGTACTTTGCTTTTATATGAAGATGATGTTAGATTTTTGAGAAATGTGATTAAGAATATGGAAAATTAAGATTATTCAGTTTTAAGAATATCCTAAAAATTTTATACAGGTAGAAACGAAAATTATATTTTTCCCCACCATTCAACAGTGGAAATTTTCGACACAATTGCAATCGTTTTCATTGGAGATTACATTATCAATAGACATGTGAGGGACAATTTACGGGATTTTTTTTTAAATTATTTTTTTTTTTTTTTAGCGTCTTGATAAGTATACTTTAAAATGTTATCCATTAAAATGTTATCCAGAAATCAAAACGATTGTAATTTTGTCAAAATTTTCAACTGTTGAATGGTGAGAAAAATATTGTGAAATCATTTTTATTCCTACATCTATTTATTACATGCATTAAAATTTTTAGACATTCTTAATCACACTTCTCAAGGATCTAACATCATCTTCTTCCTTAAGGATAATTTTTTTGCGGTTTTTTATATAATATTTAGGGGCTTTTTTCTAGATAGTTCGATTTTTTTTAAATGCACTGTTAATTAGTACATAATTAATGCACTGGCAATAAATTAATATATAAGAAATCATTTTCAGCCCTATATGCATAAAATTTATATATACAATTCAGATTTACGAAGAATCTAATGTAATCTATACAAGCTAAAAAAAATTTTTTTTTTTTTTATTATTTAATTTTTTATAATATTATGCAATATTTCCGACAATTTTCAGCAGACAACAGGGTAGTGGTTCTATAATCGCATGGATTATTTCTTCCATTGATTAGACGTCAATGGCATTGATCAGTGTTCGTCAAAACTCTGAACAATATCAATAGCTACTTGACAATTATTTGCTTCCTGTTGGGGAAATTTGGGTGGAAAATATTGGATTTTTCAACATGACAACGCTTTAGCCTATGCCTTCAACTCAACGTCACACAGTGGCTTGGGTCAAACTTGGTATCAGTTTTGAATTGGCTAGCATTTAGTCCTGACTTAAGCACAATAGAAGGCATATGGGGTATTCTCACACGCACAATTTACTAAAATGTAAGCAGTATTCTTCAATTAAAGACTTGAAATGTACTATTGTGATTGCTTGGTTTCAAATCAAGCCAGAAAAATACAGAACTTGATTTTATCGATGGAACACCGTGTACTAAATTTGATTAAAAATAACGTAGCAAATCAAGTATTAACTTTTTACTATTTCCTTGTATAAAAAAATAAATAACTACTGTGCTTAAACTTTTAACACGCTAATTTTTGTTCTTTTGTTAAATTCAATGATTTTAGATAAAATGTAAAGCATAATTGTGTTAAATATATTTTTAAATTACAATTTATAGTACACATAAACATGGCTTTAAAGTACAGTGAATAATTAAAATTTATTTTGAAAATTACTGTTGTGCTTAAACTTTTGACACGCACTGTAGGACAAAGGGGATTCTTATTTTTGAACTTAAATCTAGCTTAAATCCAATGCTTTTTTACATTGATATTCCATAACAGAGTTCAACTTTACTTTTTTTCCCCCTGTCATGCTGGTATATGTCAACATTTTGATCATGATTATATCCATGATGTGATTAAATATTTTGCAACTTTCTATGAAATCGTAGTACAACTTGAATAATTTTTAATAATAGATAATGGTTTTAAACTGTACATAAATCTATAATAAATACTACAGGCAAGTAAACTGCAATAAATAAACAGGAAAATAAAAGTCCGCAATACATTTAGAGACGATAAATAACAAATTTTTAACATATATAAAATTGTAGCTACCCGCATATTTAATCTGGCGTCTACCTTTAGACGTTAAATTTCGTGTCCTTACTTTAAAGTACCGTCACGGCATAACGGGTTAAAGATATAATGATTTTACGTGTGGAAAAATGTGCTTTTGGTGCCAGAAAACGTTGAAAAATAATTTTAAAAAATCTAAGTATCATAACTAGGTACGATTTGATCGCACAAAAAATGGAATTTTCACTGTATGACTTCATAGAGCATGGAGAAAGATTTTCTAAATATAACTTATAGGATTCAGGGACCGTATAAAAATTTTAATTTCGTTACTTTTTAAGAAATAACTGTTTTACGTAAATGGATTTTCATATGATAAACCTTAGAATTTTTTTTTTTGTATTTTGAACTATACTTCTAAAACTAACAGCTTAGGAATTAGCTGCTAGTTTACAATAAGAAGGGACAACTGTATATCGTTTAAAAAGATAGATTATCATTAAAAATTTATGCAAATAAAGGAAAGGATTGTTAATTCTTTATTTAGAATTAAATCTTATCGGGTGTCTAAACGCTGAAAGCTAATTGATATTACTCTTGCAGGAGATTAATGTGTGGTGTCGGGAATTTCTTCACTGTGCTTCCTTGTTTTAGTTCGAAATATTCTATGATATCTGTTGTTTCGACGAACAGTAAATGGCAAATTTATTTCATCTCGCTAATTGTCGAGCTAGTACAATTTTATTTGATGCTTTGCGCCTCAGAAGACGACTTCCTTATACGTAAATGGCGGTAGTCTACCAGTACTCTTCTTTTTCCCATATCGTGATGGCTCTTTAACCCTTTCCGGCACAGTGGACCCACTCCGGGCATACCTAATTTTAATTCCAAACTTGCAGACGACACCAATAATATTTTAATAAAATTTTGTTTGTATAATGAAAGCTTAAAATAAGGAGTTCATATTTTCTAAAAAAGTTATTTGTAAATTCCGGTGTCAGTTAGAAATTTCTCATTTTACGAACAGATTTTTTCTGTGCCGGAAAGGGTTAAGGAGATTTCGGATGACTTTCGAACTTCTGCAAATAGCTGAGGCAATATCTGTAGAATTTATATTCGTTTCTCTTCGTAAAACATCATTTTTAAGCAGTTCGATATCGAAAAGTCTTGAGCCAGATGGCATATTATTTATTTTTTAAGCTATTACTTTAAACAAATTATTTAGTGAATTTTCTATTTAAACTGTAGTTACAAATTTAAAAAAAAAATGTTTCTGCTAAACGACACGCAAACAGATGAACTTTCGATTAAGTAAGGCCATAATTATTTTGCTTCCAAAATCCAAATTTCACTGATAATCTTTCACAGCACGTGCCCAAGTACTTCCATAGCCCCCAATGAATATGTGTCTACTTTGCATGTTACAACGGAGGAAATATCGCATGGTTTCTTTTTTGTCATTATAATATATCAGCTAAAATTGTGACGCCATAATTATTTCGCACACTGTATATTGGGCTAAAAGATTAAAACCGGAGTCCTTTCACTAATGTGGCAAAAACCGGCACAAAACGCGAAAAAACGTTAACAATAACATAAAAAATGCCAGTTCGGCAGCATGGTTGGTAGCGGAGGCGACCGCCACGGTGAGGGCTCGGGTTCGAATCCTGGTAAATGCATGGATGTTATTGTGTGTGTGTGTTCAGTGCTGTCTACTTCCTGGCGTCTATCCCGTCCTTGTCAAGAAGAAGATTTATATAATTTGTCAACGTGTTATATGAGTATTTCTGTGAATAAAAAAATATGGATCATTCGAGACAAACAGTCTAGTAGCTTATAAGTCTCAAAGCAATTCTCCTTCAATACCACGATCAAAACATAAGAATTACATTTAAAAAAAATATTGTCAAAAAATCCAAGAACTGGCTTCGAGGTGCATTACTTCAGACATAGAGGTACCTTCCTCTCAATTCTTGTAGTTCTGCGCGCAAAGATATCTTCAGAAAACTCTCGAAAGACAGAAAGACAGACAAACAAACATCTGTCTTTATTATTATCTGCTAGCAAACTTGTCCGGTGTTATTCGGGCTCACAGAAATGTAACATTAATCCGTGGGTTTGCTTTGATTTTTTGTATTTCCATCCGGGCAACATAGATGATAATTTTAAACTGCAGAAAAACTGGAAAAATGTAAAAATGGTCTCCAAAAAATAACTTTTTTGAAATATATAATAATAATGAGGGAAGTTTGTGTGTGTGTCTTTCCAGTTTTCTGAAGAGACCGCTGTTCTCAGAGCCACAATTTTTTTATTAAGGTATCTGTATGTCTGACGTTATGTACAAAACCATTTTTTGAATTTTTTGATAATTAGCGGAGATAATAATTAAAAACCCTAAAGAACATCACAAACGATGTTGGGGGGCTCAGAACATCTTCTTACGGCCCTGGTGTCTTGAGAGAGGTTTAAATTTCTTAATCATACCCCCGCCTCCTCTTTGCCTTCGGTGCACTAATGTGAAATATCAGCCATTTTAGACTTTCTTTAAATCATAATCAGAGTTTTAAAGGCGGAGAAAAAATACAGCACAAGAATGGGAATGAAATTTGATTTTTTGGGGAAGGTAATTTTAAAAATCACGAAAACATGCGGAATCCGAAATATATAGTTGTTTAAAATGCACAAAAGAATAAATATAATTAATAATAAAAATGAATATTATTGATAGAAAACATTTTTTTTTTAATTGTATACAAATATTTATTATTATTTATTTAAAAAGAAATTTTTATGTAATATAAGTTTTAAAAAGATTATAAGCAATTTATAATTATTAATATTTACAAATTATTATTATTATTATTATTATCATTATTTTTATTATTATTTAATAAATAAGAATAATAATAATACTGATAGTAAGAACAATCATTATTATTATTGTTATTATTATTATTTAATAATTTATAATTATTTAATACTACAATCATAATATTTATAAATATTTATAAATAATATACATTAAAAAATAATCTTATTACGTATCATCGTTATCTTGTCTTATAATATGTAAAATAGATTGATAACTGATTAATTGAAAAAAAAATACTTAATGTAATTAAAAATGAAATAAAATTTAATTTAATTTTTGGATAAATCATGAATTTGCGAATAAAAACTAGCTTGGATTTTTTTCGTAAGGCTTTGTAATGGCTGTCCGATAGTCAGTATCATAGCCAGGGCTAAAAGAATAACTAACCATATTGCCATTGTGAGCAATTTAAATTAATTAAAATTAATAAAATTATCAACATATCCTATGCTTTCAATGCAAATCTGTCATCCACACTAATCGCTGCGCTTCTAGCGACTAGTTGATGAACCAAATTTGAAGGACCGGTTATCAAGCTTGAGTTTCAAGGTTTAAGAACTTGATGTGAATATTTTTAATAGATTTTCAGAAATAAAAAGTATAAATTCGTTTTCAAATAACATGATTTTCATGAACAATAAATTACAAAAAATGTTTTATCTCCAAAAATTATTGTCATATTTATATAAAACTGACAGCCTATAATTTATTTGATATAGTTTTGCTGAGTGTACTGAATTGTCGGTTTAAACATCTGAGAATTTTCTTACGATTTTACAACTATCTTAAAAATAAATATATGAAAAATAATCAAAGTTATAATTTGAATGGAAATGGAATTTTTTATGGCTTAGATTGTACTTAATTCCCTTATTAGTAGTTTAAATTTTATATTTATTGAAAAACAAATTAGTAATCTATCACTATTTTTGTCGTGGAGACATTTTTGTTAAGTATCAAAGACTGCATTATTTTTTTCTTAAAATTTCAATAATTAAAAATAAATTATATCAAAATAATTTATTTAACAAATGAAATTTCCTTTTTATATAGTAAATTAATTGAAACTATCAGTATTTTACTCATGTTTGCTTTATTTAAAAAAAAAAAAAAAAAAAAAAAAGCTCTTAAACGTAGTGGACACCTTAATGTGTTGTAAAAGCTGAGACATTAACAGGTTTAAATCCAAATATTATTTTCAAATCTTTGGTTTTCAGTTCAAAATCATTTGAAATTTCATACATTAAAACATCAAATTCTAAAGGTGGCATTAAATTATATTATTCTAATACTGGATGGAATTTTTGATAAATACAAAAATAATTTCTGGAATATTATGCATTTTCTTGACCATGAATTTTGTACGAAGTGCAGAAAAAAAATATGTTCAGAAAGCTACAAATCAATTTTGAAGACTATGTTCGTTATGTAAATGAAAAATTATGAATCAAGATGATAGAATATTTGAAACAAGCACAATTTTAATAAAGTTTGATATTTTATTTTTAATAAAATGCACTTCGAATTTGTGAATAAAATAATTAAAACTTTAATTTCTGTAGCGTTTTCAAATACTTTTTAAGATTTTGAACGTTTCTTTAGATCATCTTCAACATTTTTACTTAAGCCAAAAGTCATCAATGAAATTAACTGGAAATCATTACACAACGATTTTTTGTCTGTTTTTTTTTTAACGAATTCTGTAATTATAACCTTCTAGTAGCGAAGTAACTAAATACCCTACATGTATAGAACTACACGCCTATTGTTGAATGGATACAGTTTCAAAAAGGAGCTACAGTTCAAACAAAAAACGCACAAACCCTCGAATTAACCTGATTTTTCGATCTCAAATCCACCTCGAATCGTGAACCATGATCTAATTTTACATGTATTTGTGAGTTTAATTCATCATACAGATGATGATACGTGAGAACTGATTCAGAAAAAAGTTCAGTATATTTTTTGCTTCATTTTTCAAAATTTTCATAATTATTTTGAATTTTAATTCTCATATATTTTTAATCTTGTAAAGAAACACACTGTTTGAAAGAAAACTTTTCGTTAAAAAAAAAAAAAAAAAAAAAAAAAAGGGAAAAATTTTTGTACCATAGAGTTGCCTGAAATCGTGCGTGATTTCACGAAATTTGCGTTATCAGATTAGAGAATTTCTGGTTACTTTTAGCTTAGAACGGATAATTTCCGGTTGTTTTAGCTTCAATTGAATAAAGTTCGGTGATTTGAGGGAAAATAGGCAAATTGAAAATTCCGATAGGTTTAAATTACTTAATCATCCCGTCTTAATCACCCCTTGCGTAAACGAAAACCTGATGGTGACACTGTTGCCGTTAATCATGGGTGATTTCTTGAAAATATAACTAGGATTTGAGAATTTTATTTCACTTTTAGTTTGGATTTGAGAAATTTTCGAGAACTGGGGGAAAATAAAAAATAAAATAAAAACGGGAAACGTTCAGTCATTATTGTTGAAAAAATACGTATTAATTGACGGTTTATTCTTACAGTTTAACGTACAATCCGAAATTTTGTGATTATGAATTTATTAATATTTTTCATAATTAAAAATATTTTTCGTAAAGATAGGCCTGGATTGTGCTTGGTTCCATTCAATGTATCTCATTATAAAAGAAACATTTCAATCGGATGATTTTTTGAAAAGGTACAAATTAAAGTTTGCCACGTGGAATTAATATCAGCATCTTCAAATTTTGAACCCTTCAAATTCTATAAAGATTTAAGAATATGTGCATGAACTATATATTTTGTTAAGACTGCATTGATCCAAACAACTCATATAAAATAAAATTAAAAAGTGGGTGTTATCTTTCGGAAAATGAAAGTTAGCACAATTTTTAATATGTAAACGGTGACTCCTATTTTAAAAATTGTATTTATAGTCTGAAATAAGGCATTGTCTTAAATCTGATGACATTTTTGTTGTGATTTTATTGTAAACTATCTACGAATAAGGGCGGATGGTTTTCTTTTCCTTCTTTTTTGGCCACAGACTGTACATAATAAATTTCCAAATGTAAGTCTGAAGTTTTTACTCAGATAATTATGCAAAACAAATGGCTTGTAAGACAGATTATGTGAATCAATTAGAAAAGAAAAGAGTAGGTTTTCCATCCTTTAATTCACCCATTTTGTATATTTACCTGAGCAAAGGAATCGAAGCGTTTTTTGCCCCCACAGTGATACTTTCCTTTCAGATTTTAATTTTGTATGTTTTTAAGATATTTTTTTATCAGTTAACCTTTATATTTTTCATCTTAAATTAAATATTGTTAATAAAATTGAATTTTGCCTTATATCCGATTTTTTAATAGGTGAAATAGAGGGTGTCTGTAAATTATTGTCGGGGTTCCCTTGCCTCATAACTTTTGATTTAAGAACATGACGAACAATATTATTACATATTCGTAAAGTACAACTAAAAAAAGTTTTTTTAATAACACAAAGTTATATATGCACAAAATTGCAACTCAAAACGTTATTAATCAAATAACGATTATAATAAAATAATAATTAAAGTATAATTTTATCAAATTTATCAAAATGTTATTAATAAATTATCCGCATAAAGTTAGCTAGTTTCAACATGACAGTTTCCATCAGCTTTTTGATAAATTTGATAAAAATTCAACAATAATTATTATTTAATTATAATCGTTTTTTGATTAATAACGTTTTGAGTTGCAACTTTACGCATATGTAATAATATTTTTAGTCATGTTCTTAAATCAAAAGTTATGAGGTAAGGAAACCCCGACAATAATTTATGGACACCCTGTACAATAACTATAATATGGCAGTAAGAAAGCTTAAAATTCCATTAAAAAACTTAATATTTAGTTTGATTTCTATATTGTCAATTTTGTTTAACTTTTTATAAGTAGCTATAAAATAGAATTCCTGCGAAGAACTAAACCTATATCTGAATACTATAATTTTATCAGACATTCTTTTATAAAGGATTTCTCAGTAAACTGTGAACAGGGGTCGTACTTTATTATTGTAGCGAACTACAACTACAACTACTTTATCGAGATGTAGTTAACTACAACTACTTGTTTTAAAAAGTAGCGACTACAACCTACTTTTCAAAAGTAGTCACTACTTCGCTACTTCAAATTTTGTCAAAGGATTCAATTTACATTAGAAATTTAAGAAACGGAATAAATAATAAAGCGACCCCTCGTTATATCGCGTCTGCCAGGATATAATTAAATAAATGCAACATAACCGAGAGGATTAAAAAATTAAGAAAGATAACATACAAGAAAATGTTTTGTATTTGTCTTCAAGATGTCAGTTTATACACACATTAGAAATTTCGTAGCAAAATTAAGAGAGCTATTACAATCTAGAAAATTACAGAGATGCAACTCTAAATGCGAACAACAAATAAATCTTTAAATAACGAAATTCCGAATAATAAGAAACGTAAGCGTTAAAACAGGAAGACCTAATAACGAGTAAATAGACAAATGTTGCCAACAAGAAAATTAATTCCTTTCGTGGGTTAGTACTTGATTTTAGCAGCAAGTGTCAATGGTAAAAATCTATAACTTCATGTGTTGCGTTGTTATTACATTGTAGCTGAGATTCGTAAATTGTTCGGCAGAATAATTTTTTTCACAATAGAATTATGTTTCGGTCACGTGATTTTCAGAATACTACATTTTTTCCCTTAAGTAGCGTTAAAAGTAGCGCCGGTTCACGCTACAAAGTACTGATTTTTTGTATCGCGCTACTCGCTACACTACATTGTTCAAAAATTAGTGCGCTACACTACAAGCTACTGTAAAAAGTAGCGACTACTGTAGTTTCGCTACTTGTAGCGTGCTACTTCCGACCCCTGACTGTGATTTATTTTTTTGAATGCGAGACAAATTAAACGATTGTTAAAAGTCACAAATGTAAAAAAAAAAATCTATAAAAATAAATAAAGTTTAAAATATGGGATAATTCATTCTCTTATTTATCAACAGATATCATCACTTTTTATTGCACAACAGCTATTAACAGTACTTTTTCTGAGATGGTTAAATATATGCTTAGTTTGTTTCAAAAAATTGTGAAGAATGAAATATCATCAGAATGCTAATGGGGGAGGGGGGGTATATTTTCTACTAAAAGTCCATGAAAGAATATATTTTACGTATACTAATTTGTTTTTTGAGCGTTGCAAAATGTAATCATATTAACTTATGTCTCTCACGTTTTCATAATGGAGTTTGTTTCTGTATTTTATTATAAAACGCAATCATAGCAAAAGTGTAAATTAAAAATAATTAATAAATAAATAATTTTAAAAAGTGTAATTTACGTATGAAGAATTTAATTAATTATTTTTAATAAATTAATTTTGCTAATTAGATATTTATATGCCACTCACGTTTGACACAAAAATATATTTTAACTTAATTTTAGGAGCTTTTATTTATAACACAGTAGACTCCCTCAAACCCGCAACCCTGAAATGCGCAAACTCTTAAAATCCGCACATCGTTTCAGATGTAAACAATGAAACTTACAGTTAAGATGTAGGTGAAAAATTAAAGGTTTTTTTAATTATTATTATTATGTACACATTTTAACATGGAATTCTGGTTAATATTATTGAACTCTTGTTTTCTCATGAAGGAAGCATAAATTTATTTTTGAAAATTTTCAAGATAGCGCTGATGTCAGTGGTGATCAAGATCTTTTTACAAAATACATTTATGTATTAATCAAGATTTTTGGTTATTAAGTACGGCTAAACACGAAATAAAACTTTGTTATTTTAAGATTTTGATGTGAATTATTAGTGTATATTTATAAGGAGAGTTTCACTGTATAATTCAAGAAAAAATTATTTCATCATTATGCATATTTAGTTATGCATTATAAATTATTTACTTAAGCTTTACTTTAAAAAATTTAAAAAAATTAATTTTCTTAATTTTTATTATTTTACTTTATAGTAAGCATTCATTATAATTTTGAGTTCATTATTAAATTCAAATTACTGTTTAAAAATGTAAACAAAAGAGTGACCAGAAATCCACAAAATTCTAAAATCCGCACAACCTCAGGTTTTAAGCTATGAGGATTTAAGGGAGTCTACTGTACTTAAATAAATATTTCATTTTAATTATTAATCAAATAAGTGATATTGCACATGAAAAATTCAGTTTTATTGAAAATATTATTTGTATATGAAAAATATAAAACACAATCTCTCAATTTTAAAAAGCACTATTTTTATATGAAAATATTCTTTTTGTATAATCGCAGAATTTCTATGATTAAATAAAACGAACATCCCCGAGCCCAGTAATAAGAAAATAGTAGTATACAAAAATCAGAAGACTCACAATTATGAAAGCAGTATATCAAAATAATTAAATAAAAATAGAAATAGAAACGAATATCGGAACAAGCAGGACGTAACGGAAGTTTCGTAAACGGAACAAGCAGAAACAAAATCCACACGAACCTGGACACAACTTCTATCCGCTGATGACTTAGCTTACTGGCGTACAAAAAGAATATGTGCACGTATCATCCTCAGAAGATGTAAATTTTTCTTTCTTATTTTTGAGAGATGCACTTTATTACTTCCAGAATATCTTATGGTTTTAGCTTTCTATCAGTCCACAAAATGTTCAAGAAAATGTTGGTGATCCCCAACATCTATCCTTGTTATTTTATCATTTTTATGGAAAGGAGATGGGCAAGATAAACACTGATTTTTGTCCCTTACCCGATGGAGATTTTTTTTATTTTTTAAAAAATGTTCTGATTTTTTTAATATAATTTAGTATGCATAATTATTGCCCCTCTGATTGATTTTTGTATGAAGATTGTTTAATTACATTATGCAAGATCAGAAACATAAATTTATTTAGTAAAATTTAATGCATTTCAATTATATAAATTTAATTTTTTATGACGCGCTCAAAACACCATCGTAGTTCTTATAAATGTTAACATGTGAATAACACGGTAAAACATATGCAAAAACTACGATGATAACTTGGGTGCTTCATATCGAAAAAAATTGATAAAATTGAAATATATTAAAATTTGATAAATTTTTGCTATGATTCTGATCTTGTATAACACATATGGACAATTTTCGAACAAAAATCAATCAGACAGAAAATAAATATTCCAAATTATATTAAAATTAAAACAATCAAAATATCTTCGAAAAAATAAACAAAATTTTTACCCTTTCGGAGACCAAAAACCAAATCAATCATCCCACCTTTTTTTATTATTTGTTTATTAAATGTTTGACCCTGTCGGTAATTAATTTGTCTTCTATGCCAGTGTCATTAATGCTTCTTGAGATATGGCGAGAGTTTCTGATTGTTAAAATCACTTGTAATTATCACTTGAAAACCTTTACTTGCATAGACTACTGTAATATATGGTAAGCCAGTGATTCCCAACCGGTGAGGCACGCTTTCCATGGGAGGCAAGGAATGTATGCAGGGGAGGCGTGATTTTTGCATTATTTTCAGTCTCACTAAAGGTAGTAAGAGCATCCACAAGATCACTCGATAAACATGATTTCAGAGTCAATAGGAGAAAAATAATCGCTCTATTTTCTGATTAGTTAATTCAGAAATAATTAGCAAAAATGTTTGTAAATATTGCATATTTTTTCGAGCGAAGACGGCTAAGATTTTTCATTGAACGATTGATGGCTTGGTGTGTTTTTTAAAAGTGCATCTAATTTGTCATGACTCACCAGAAAAATAAAATATTGATGATCAGTAATATGAATATGTAGCAAGAAAACAGTGATTAAAAAAAAAAAAAAAAAAGAATGTATTGACGCAATAATCGTAATTTGAAGAGCGATCTTCGTATGGGATTGACAGAGTCAAAACCAAACACTGATCATTTATAGCAACGGAAAAGAAACGTACATTTCATATTGATGTATACCATGGCTGTTCAGGCCGGCTCACATGCGGCCCACTCCTGTAATGACTGCGGCCTGCCAAAGAATAAAAATTTCTTTAAAAAATCAAGATTAATTTTTTTATTTCCAAGGTGAATATATACAAATTTGTTGTTAAAAGAATGCGTGCAATGCATTTCCTGTACTACACCGATGAAATAAAAGTTCATTACAGCCCCTCTGTGTCCAAATGTGTGCACCCACCTGAAATATAATTACGTATGACAATTTAGAAAATGCATGTAAGAGATGCTGTGGATATAAAGTTATAAATTTTTGAGTGTAGGTCTACTGAGGAAGGCTTTCGATTTAAATGTGTTAGATAAATTCTGGCTGCTTAACCCTTTCACGCTCAAGGGAAATATTTTTCCCTTCTACAAAAATCGTTATCGATTGTTCAATTATTATTGAATCGATATTTTTTTTACTGAATGTCAAAATAAAACGTATGTCCAAGGCGGCAAATGTGTTTCTGAATGAATAATAAAAAAAAGAACTGTCAAACTTTATTGCGCCAAAACCAAAACATTCGCGGGCTGAACTAATAATATCTTGAAAGTGTTTTGGACTTGAGAAAATTAGAATACCATAACTAACTATTTATTTTACTTTCTGATAATTTTTATTATGTTTTTTGTATTACAAAGCAATAAATAAAATACCGATATAATAAACCTAACTCTTCGTTTATTTACTTTTATGGTCCATAGGGGAAAATATTTCCCATGAAATTATAGGAAACCTATACACCCTGCTATGTTTTTCTGGTGATATTCTCTTCCTTTACACCCACAATAGCTAAAATATTGTGTTGTATTGGCATACTTATAGTCTTGGACATCTTATGGTCCTGTAAGGGTTAAAAAAGGAATAGATATAAAGCTGCTAGCTCTTCGTAAAATACTGAAATTGAGAGACCCATGCTCGAATACTTAGTACCATGTGCCTTTGGATCCATATTAAGAATACAACCGCGTAGTGTACCACTGCACTAATCCTAATGCTCAGGCTCATTTGCTCGATTATTTGAGAAACATTTCTATTCCAAGATTCCAAGATATTTTATATTTAGTCCATGGAAATAAGAAGAATCGCCCTTTACAATTATCTCCATACTGGCATTTGTGTAGTTACTGTATGGGAAAGTTTATTTTATTATTCTTTTTTTTTTTTTATGTTTGCCAGTTTTCAAAGTACAAAAAGTTAACATTTAAACTAAGCAAACATTTAAAGTTACTGAAACTTCTTATATCATTGTATTGTGTAAAAATATTTAAAATAGGTTTATTTCCCAAAATGAAACTGTTGCTAACATTTATAGTTACATTTTTACAGCTTACTTTCTTATTCTAATTTTGTTCGAATAAGATCAGATATCCTATGTGAGATAAAAAGGTATATTGAAAAACGATGCTTTGACGAGTCGGTAAATAATGATTATAATTTTTGTAAAGTTGATAAAGCGGTGAACACCTTTCCTGTAATGTTTCACGTTGTAATGAAGATAATTATCCTTTTGTCTCTAAATATTAAATCATTAGACTTATAATTGAAATATTGTTAGTTAAGTTCCTTAGTTAAAGTTGTAAAATAAAGATTCTGTTCCTTTTCAAAAGAATGTCTAATTTTTTTTTTCATTTCCTGTAAGATATACATATCTATGCGGTCTTATAGTACTGGTAAGTTAAGACTGGATGATGTGACTTTTTCTAGAAAAGAATTTATAAAAAATATGTGATTAAAAAATCATATATTTATAATGATATTAATGTGGAAGTATAAGTGCAAGAGTATTTACGCAAAGTTTCATTATATTATGATGTAAATTCTGGGTTTAAGAAGCAGCTAATAAGGTACTTGATTATACCCTACTTCCCACTAAGCAAGATATATATATTTTTTAGTTAGCACAGTTATACTTTTGCTTAATCAAGTACTACTGCTCTCATTACTTTATAAAAGGAAAGAAAAGAAAAGAAAATGAACAACTATTGATTGTTGAGCAATAAACATGTATGTGTCTGATGGGAAGTGAGAGGGAGGTGCCACTGCAAGTTATTTTTTGTTAGAGAGGAATAATATAGAAAGGTTGGAAACTATAGGGTTGGGTAAACTATAGCGAGCAAAAAAACTACTTCAGTATTCATCGGGTCCACAACAGGGAATTATTAAAAATAGATCATTAGACGGTGTTCATGCCGTTTATTTCAGTAGGCAAAAGAACGTCTGTTATTAATTGTTAAAATGTTTCTCAGGGATAAAACATTTTATTTATTTATTAGGGAACAATGTCTAAAATCATCATCTAACACCACGTCTTATGAAAATGGGTGGCATTTCTATACAGTAGTTACCACAAGTAGCTGTACCAATCTGCAAGAAATTAATCATTTTACATTGTTTTTTTAAAATTTAGTACTGAAATCTTAATTTTGTAATACGTTGCAATATATGCTCAACATTTCGAAATCTTAAATGATTCAGTATGAATAATCCTGAAAATTAAATCAAAGAAAAAAAATAAACATTTATTCAATATGCAGGACCGTATGCAAGAAAAATTTAGTTTTTCAGTTAAGTTCAAACCATTTCGCTTACAATTCCGACGGAATAATGTTTGTCTGATGATAGAAAATTCGGATTTTTTTTTTTTTTTAGAGAGAAAATTAGGAATAATAACATAATTAACCCTTTATATCCCATATTATGAAAATATCATCTCCCAGAGCATTTTTCCGGATTTTTTGAAAAAAAAAAGTTAGAAAATTTCTGCAAACATTAAATAAATTTTAGACCAAAATGACCGATTAAAATTAATAAATTATATCAGTATTTAAAAGGGGTTAGTGGAATATTTACAACCATATTAAAATAGTTTCTTGAAAATATCGTTTTTATCAATTTATACCATTAAAAAAAGTACAAATACAAATAGAAATACAAATTTCCTAGGGTTTTTTTCCGTTAAATATTAAAACATGCAAAATTCCATAATTAAAATTGAACTTATATGCTACAAACTTTGAACTTATATGCTATATTTAATTTATATTTTTCGTAAATTTCAATGATTATACATATTTTTTCAGTTGTGATTCCATAATAATTTATGTAAATTTTCGGCGCGAAAAATAACAATCCACTGGGATTGGAACTCAAAGCCCAGCGGAGCCAGTACAAGAATCTAACGCGCTACCAACCATGCAACTGAGCCTCTTGCCAAAATAAGTAACTTATCCGATTATAAACTGTTACTTAAACTTTGAGGCCTATTTTCTCAAACTCCCCTGGGTATTGCGCTTTATGGCTTTCATGTATTTATATACTAACTATACTCTATCCATACTCAAACGTGCGCATGTTCCCGACCTTGGAACCTCCCCTTGTAAGACAAACAAAAAATTATGCGTTAAAGCATAGATTATGAAACACTTTTCAACACATTAAGAATACTCCGTTAAATAGGGTGAAATATGAGTATATAAGTAAACAATTTGGAGAACGCATAATACATTTCAAAACCCAATTTTAACAATTACCAATCTATAATTCGTATAGTACTCAAATTCTTTTGTGAAGCCCTGTATATGATCTAAAGATTTCTATATATTATATCTAGTACGTTAAAATTTAGTTCAGTTAGTACATGCATAACAGAGTTGAAAATTCACTTTCAGCAATTCCCGTCAATAAAAGTAAATGTACTCGAATTCTTCATGCATATAAATCTAGAATATTTTTAGGACTGAAACTTTCTACTGCATGTATTTCAACATCAAGAAAACTGAACAGTTACCTTGAAAAATAAATTATTAATTAAAAAATATTTTTGATTTGTACAACGAGTAATGCTTTTGGGATATGATAAAGTAAAGTACCTGTAACTCATCTTAAATTGTATTACTATCAATCGGTGTGTTAATGGATTTTATAACAAATATTTTTAATGGTATTTTAAAGCAGCGTCGGAGCATAACGGTTTAAGATCAATATCTATATATTATAAAAATTTTAATATATTTTTTCTTTTGTTAAATATTTTAATTATACTTTTTCCTTCAATGATAGAGATGTATAATCCCTCTAAATAACCTACTAAATTTTGTTATATATCGAAATACTTTTTCAAAATTTTCGTCACCTTAATATTAACATAGGTGTAGAGAAGGAGAAGCCAAAGTCATAAATACTTCAACTTGCATTAGAAATTAACGGAAAGAGAAATCTGAAATATATGTTAACGGTAGAATATTATATATATATAAAAAAAATGTGATTGCATTGATAAAATACCACGAAATTCAGTGGCTAATAAACAGATTGAAAGAAAGAGTTATAAAAGAACTTAAAATATCTCTCGCAGCAAACTGTTAAAAATTCGGTTCAATATTTCACTAAAATATTGTACCACAAATGTTACCGCTATAAGATTGTGAATCTTTTCTGCAAAATTTGTGTACTCCGGTTGAATTGGAAACATCTGTAGGTTGAAAAATGACCTTGTAAAATATTGAACCAAGAACAAGCAAAATGTTGAGCATTAAACTGGTAAAATGTTGAACAAAAAAGTGGCTACAGTTATCTTTCGCAAACAAGGATAATGAGACTCTTTAATTAAAGTGCAATCCGACACACTACGGACATAGAAGTCTGTAGCGGAGTGCGAACCTAACACCCCAAGAACTGTAACCAGCATTCTATTCTAACCAACTAAGACAAGCTGGTAGATATATCACCGTGCTCTAAAACAAGGTTACTACATCTCTAAAGCAGAATATTGAGAGTGCATAGAATTATTTGTTCTGATTGCCTGTTACATGTTGCCATATTAGGATGGTGAAAAGTTGAACCGTTGTACTGAGAAGTATCACCATAACCAGGTGTTTTGAAAAATCAAATGAATCATGTTTTAGTGCTTTTACTTTTTAACACTTTCCAGCATAGTCGAAAAGCGTTTATGAATTCCGTTTGTCTGGTCGTACTCTAACTCGCGTAAATGTACTCGGATTGGCATGTAATTGATACACGTTATTGAGGTTTATCATAGCATCTTGGGTATTGAAAATGAAGTGTGTATCATTTATAGTTCATTTACAGGGGCACTCAAAATATTATGTTACATTATGGTCTGTGGAGAAAAATCATTCGCGTTGTATTTAATAGTTTTACACTATTTTAAACATAAGGAAATTCATATATGTTATTGAGGTGCACAAGAAGAAGGTTAGAATGGAATATGTTACGTGTAGCACTTAGAGTACGTTTACAGGAAGCTCAAAACTATTCCGTTATATTATGATCTACGGAGGAAAATCGTTTACGGCGTATTTTAATGATGTTGCTCTGTTTCAAACATAATAAAATTGATATGAATTTCTGAAGTGCACTAAAACATGCTTTCTGTAGAAAATGGGGTGCAAAGCAGTTATCATTCATTTACAGGGTCGAACAAAAGATTTCGGTTACATAATGGTCTACGGAGAAAAGCTTTTTGCAGCATATTTTAATTGTGTTGCACTATTTGAAACATGATGAAATTGATACACATTACTGAGGTTTACTAGAAGATGCTTGATGAAATAGAATATAATGTACATCGCATTTATCGTTCATTTACAGGGAGACATAAAAGATTTCGGATACAATACTGTATCCGAAGTATTGTCTATTAGAGGTGATTTCTGAAAGTACCTTTTCAGTTATGATATGCGTTTTTAAATTTAACTAAATTTTTGCATACTACGTGGTGTGTATAAATTTTATAGATCATATACAGGATACACAAAAGAATTAGTAAGCATTACTGGGGATGAGCGTAAATTGCTTAAAGGTGTTTATTAATTTGAGTTATGCATTTTCAATCTCAACTACATTTAGTATACTAAAAGATGTTTGTAAAATATAAATAACATCATATACCAGAGCTTCAGAAAAAACTGGATACATGACCGCCTATGGATAATAATTACTGGAAGTGTGATTTCAGTAGTTTTAAGAGTGTGTTTGCCTGAAATAAATTTAAGCTTAATATCTGGCATATATAAAATATATAAGTAATATCAGGGTTGTACAACAGAAATCAAATTCGTTTCCGCTTATTAGTAAAAATTGCTGAAGCTGAATTTTCAACTGTGATATGCGTTTTCTTACTAAACTAATTTTAGCATACTATGTAGAACATATACAAATCTATATAGATCATATACAGAGCTAGACAAAATAATTGGAGTACCTTTACGGCTATGGGCGGTAATTGCTGAAATATGGTTTTCAAATGTGTTATGTGTTTTCTAAAATGTTTACTTAGGTATCTTTTTTACCTTATCAAACGGCGAAGTTTTGTTAAAGTATTCTGGAAGTGTTGGAAATTGTTTCATAATCTAGACACTACGCATGATTTTTCTTTCTTGTTTGTATCGTCAAATAGTTTAACGTTGAACTGCAATGTTATATAGCGTACCATCTTAACGAATGGGCCGGTAAGGCCTGGTATCAAGGCCCCGACTCAGTACGGGGTACTGAATTATCGAAGTCTGAGCTAATTTTTTTTTTTTTAATTAGCATTCAGGGATTACAATTGAATTGCAACAATCGAAACTTTTTCTTAATTTAAAAATTGAAGTTAATTTTTGCTAAGTATCGCATTTCCTTACCGCATAGTAAATATTTTAAACACTAAACTTGTATCCAACGGTTATGTAATGCTCAAAGGTTTTTGTTACTTTAAATTCTAAAGATTCTGCATGAAATCTCTAATTTATAGCTGCGCAGCACATTCATTATGTAACCATTATTTTATATGTTAAAAATGTGAGTCTTCCTCCCAGTATTTTTTCTCTGAACCCAGTCCTCTTTACAGTGGTAGTAGGTATGTTTCAATCAAACAAGATGTCCACCCTATAAAGCACTGCTTGGTTATCTTGGTTTGGGATGTCCCTATTGTCTGTTCCCGCATAGTAACTAAAAATTATGTATTTAGTAATAATTTTGCTAAAGGAGTTAATAATAACTTTTAAAGATAGGAGAGTCAATCCATCCATTTAATAACTACAAGATGGTGCACCATGCGATGGCAGAATATGTTTACAAAAATGAAAGCAGATATAGGTTCAGGTTGACGGGACAACCAAAAGTCAATCGCTCCAATGTCGCCGTTTTATTAAAACTTGCCGATCGCTAAATCCCACGTTAACCTATGGGAAGACTTAAAAACGAGATTACTCATTACATAATATAATTATCGAAATAAGGTTTTCACCATCAGAAAGTAGACGTCAGATGCCAATGAGGTGCGTTTTTGAAAACTGTTTCCTTAAATTTTAAGTAAATTTAAAAAAAGATGATAAAATTTCATCAAGTAAAATATTAAAGTTTATAGGGGATTTTTAAATACTTCAAATTTAAAGAAACAATTTTTAAAACGTATCTCGTCGGCATTTGACGTCTACTTTCTGAAATTGTATTTTGATAATTATATTGGTAATGAATAATAGTGCTTTTAAGTTTTCCCATATTTTAACATGTGATTCAACAATTGGGGAGTTTCAGTGAAGCGGCCAAGACGGCGCTGTCTATATTTAATTTAT
Organism: Maratus michaelseni; assembly: GCA_963931845.1. Classification (NCBI taxonomy): domain Eukaryota; kingdom Metazoa; phylum Arthropoda; class Arachnida; order Araneae; family Salticidae; genus Maratus; species Maratus michaelseni. The sequence continues at coordinate 379,285,615 of OZ007586.1, forward strand.
AATTAAATGTTTACAAATATATATAGAACCGACTTTAAATATTTAACCGACTTTAAACAAAGGAGGTTATATAATTCGTTTGTTTATATATATGTAAACTTTTGTCCACGTATAACTTTTGAACATATACTCGATTTTCATAATTCTTTTTCTGTTCGAAACAGCTCGTTCCTGTGATAAATTTCATTAAGATCCAAAAAGTGGCATGTTTAAGTTTCTTTCTATTTTCTTGTGTTTATCTGAATTCATAAGTTATAATTTTGTCAAAAATTGGCCAATCGTCACGAAATTTGAATGTCGTTAAGCTCAACAGTATTAGTATATACTTTTAATATAGCCGTCATATTATATATAATCGTCATATATTATGGTGAACAGTTTTTTTTTTAAACATGGGCACATAAAAAAATAATATATGATCGTCTAATGCGCGTGAAAATGAGTGAAATTAGTAACGACGAGATTAAAAGTACACTCTAAAATAAAAATTTCGTCAAAAACGCGAAAGGTTCAGGCAGCAAGTTGCAGGTGTGGTTGGAAGAGATTTTTCTGTTATTTGAAGAAATTTTTATTTTTTGACTGGAGAATTTCAGGAAATTTTGAGATTAGGTTTGCGAATTTTTCGTATTTTGAGTGAAAAAAGACAATCGCAAAAATTACGTTTCTAAATGCGAAAAAGAACTGAACAGCACAGTTGCCGGAACACCTGTGATTTGACGAAAATGAAGCTTTAGATTGGAGGATTTTAGGCAATTTTTACGTTAGATAAGGGATTTTTCTGTTTTTATTTTACTTTATTTTATTTGGTAGAGGGGGATAAGGCGAAACAAAGCGGAAAATTTCGTGTTGTAACGAAATATAATCAACAGAAACATTTGTTCAATTCACGGATTTTTTGAGAGTGTAAAGTTGGATAACAAATAAGAGTTACCCCCAAAACACTTTGATGTGTTAATCCACTCTCACTAAAATGCACTAAATAGCATGCAATAAGAAATTGTCAGCGTATTAAGGTAAGAAACAATCCTTTAAACTCGATTTTTTTTTTTTAATGCTTGTTTCAAGCCCATTTTTCTCACTAAAATAAGAATTCTGACCACAATATTATTGTGACATAATCATTTACTAGCAATATTATAAAAGACAAACGTGTCTGTGCGTAATGCTGACGTCATTTTGCGAATGGCAACAGGCGATGAAATTTTGGTTTTGTGATTTTTGCTACTGCAATTTTTTTAATTTCTAAACATCGCATATTTTCAATTTGTACATCGTCATATAGGGAAAAAAGCCTATTTTCAAATGCAATTTGTTTGAAAACTGTATCGCAATTTACTAATTTATTATAGTACTTAAAATAAATTTCAAGCATGATTATTTTTTAAAAATCTATATCGTTTGCAGACGATTACAAAATATTTATCTATTTGCACTTTAAACAATAAAACTTCAGCATTTGTTTCCAGCTAATATTCAATAACGAAATTAAAACTTCATTAAGCAATAAATAAAATAGTATAAATAAAACACAAATTTAACAGACATGTAATTGAAATAAACGCGTAAAACCACTGACATCAGAATAAAAAAAAAAAAAAAAAATTCTATAGATAACGAAATTTTTAGCGATTTCTTCGGCTATTAACTTCTGGCACGAGGCCAATACTAAATTACTGCTTTTGATAAATTTCAAAATTTTATTTGAAATATATAATTGATATATATTTCATATAAATTTCAAAATTTTATTTGAAATATATAATTGATATATTTCATATAAAAATGATCTTTGGTGTTCTTAGGGGCAATCTAAAAAAATTATTAAATGTAAAAAATCTATTAGAGTTTTCAATTAATTTAAAAAAAAAGGTTTTCACCTATATTCTCTATCCCGGGAAGCCCGGGTTGGATGCCCTAGTTACATATAATGACATACTGAGGATGCTCATTGTTTCATTGTGATACAAGGGTCTCGTTAAAATATTACAACATTTATATCTGTAAAATTATCATATGTTTGAAAGTTCTTGTGTATTTTCTAGTACTCGGCATATTTTTCTATTATTTCATTTAATTTAGCGCCAAATTTAAGAAACCTTTATTCTATACGTCAACGTGAAAGCCTTTTACATTTTTATTTCAATACTGGTAATTTTTAAATTGTCAAATGCTACTTATTTATTTATTTATTTATTGCTGTGTAAATATTTTCATGCTTAATACATTACTTTATTGATAAATTTTTATATTAAATGTATTGCTTTTGAATATTTATTTACTTACTTAACTTTCCAAGTACATATATTTATTATGGCAGCACATATTTTAAACAGTTTTTCTTTGAATTTAAAAATAAATAAATAAAATACGGGAAACGGCGTTTAATATACAGTACAACTTGTGGAAACGGAAATTGTGCTTAACAGAATACTACCTTAAACGGAAATTTTGTATAGTCCCGGCAAAAAGAAAATAACAGCTTTGCAATTGGCGGTGTAATCTGCTAAGACGAAAGCTTGTGTATACCGAAATTTTCTCTGGTTTCTTGCGATACCGTCTTAGAAGATTTTACTATGTATAAATTTATCTTTATACAGTAAACCTCTGAACAGAGGATTCCTCGGAAGTACAAACTATATCCACTTTTAGAGGTAAAATATACAAATATATAGGTGTTTGTGATTGAAAATGTGTTCGCTAAATATAGGTGTCCACTAGTCGGGAGTGCCCGTTATGGCGGTTTTACTATATACAATATAAATTATTATTCTTACAGTTGTATAAAAGTAATAAGTAGAATTCCCTCAGTGCAAACTTTAAAATTAAAACACTTTTATGCATATTTACAAATAATTACAAAACAAATATTTTTAAAGTGCATTTTTTTTATAATATTGTACTAGAAGTAAATAAATATTGTAATATAAATAATCACTGTAAATTATTTGATAATAATGTTTCATTGTGAAAATCTTTTCTAAGCAACAAAATTTTACAATTTTCGGATATTTAGTGCCGTAAAATAAAGGGAAAAAAGCCATTGATAAAAAGCAGGTTGTAATATTTAATTTTCTGCCGAGATATTCTGTATCCCTGTGAATTCAACTAAATATATATTTTTTTAACTGTTGATAAATGATAAAAATGCGTTGTAAACAATGGTAATGTGATTATAAAAATGTTTTCCTTATCTACATATCAAAGGCAGGTTTACATTTAAAGTTATGTTTTAAAACGACAGTAGAAGAATAACAATATATAGAAAACATAGCCACATTATTATATATTTCCTTTCTACTCACGCACCCATTAGGAATCCATCCGTGGTTTTTGTCTCGCGTGTTAAAATTATTTTCTTTTTCTTTCTTTTGGCATACAGAAATATAGATGTAATTTCTCTATAAAAATTCTATCAACGACACCCTGAATACATTCCTACTTGTAAAGCTCTTTAAGAATGCTCTTATTTCAAATTAAAAGTGAGTATTTTAGACGAATTCAAGTCAGGTGATTAGTTAAAAGCACATTTTCAAAAAAGACAAATTATTCATGATGATACTTCATGTATACTTCATGACGATACTTCACGGAGATTTTATTATTACTATTTCGAGAAATTGTTAATAATACTTCATAATATCTTGATTGAAGCAAATTTTTAATAAGTATTTGATCATGAAACATAAGAAATGAAATACTTAAAATTATTTAAAATTGAACTTATAAGTTAAAAGTTAAAAGCACATTTTAACAAACAAAATATTCATTATGATACTTTACAAGGTGTTCATTATTACTAGTTCGGGAAAATGGTAATAATATTTGATATCTTTAATGAAGCAAATTGTTAATAAGTATTGGTTCTTTAAACATGACAAATAAAATATTTAATCTTTTCGGGTCCGATTATTTTTTCTATTTCGCGAAAAAATTACTTTTTATTTAAAAAATCTTAAAAGTCAAATGACCAAAATTTTTGTTTACAAAAATCGAATGAATATGTCAACAGTTATTTTGCGTAGTATTAAAATAAGTTGTGTAACTTATACTACGAAAATAAGCTATGGAAGAAGTTTTGAAAACATTTGGAAAATATATTGCAAAAGGATGAAACAGGATTAAACAGACATAACAACTTTCTAGTTTTTTTTTTTAAATTATTATTCTAAATTACTGGTTCTTACAAGTAGCCCGTATTTTTAAATTTAAAGAATAAAGTACATGTTTAAAACAAAAGCAACGGTGTATAGCGCGTTAATTGAACATTTTTTTTAAATTACTAAATGCTGAAACAAAAATTAAGTGATAATATTAAATCATAATGCACATGTTATTATTACTACATGCAAAAAGTAACAATAGTAATTGTCAAGATAGAATATTAGAGCATGTAAAGACATTTACTATTATTAGGAAACTAAATATGAAAGAGTTAAACTGAATTAAAATTTATTTTCAAGTATAGTGAGAAAATTTTGAAGCAAATTCGTGGGATTCGGGAAAATATTAGTAGTTTGCATAATATTGGAACAGATGTTATAAATGGACAGAAAATCAGAAAGAAAACAATTACATAGATTTTTAGAAATTTTTTTTAATTGTGATCTTTGTATTCACTTACTCAATTTTAATTATTTCTTTAATTTTTTTCTAACATTTCTAAGTTATCGAAAAAGAAAAGTTAGGTTACTAAGTAAATAAAATATTAATCACACTTTTCAGCAAATGAATGCTGCTTCAATATATATATATATATATATATATTAACTTTAAGATTAAATTGAGGATTTTTGAGTCGGTGACAATAAAATATTTCTTGAATTGAGACAATAAAATATATAACTATAACAAAAGCGGAAAAAAATATTTAGAACCATAGAAAATTTAAATCGAATTTTAAATACATTTTAGTAATATATTTAATTAATTTGAAAAGTAATATATATATATATATATATATATCAATGTTTAAATGAATTTGAAAAAAAAAAAAAGCATTTATTGTAAAAAATAAATAATTTTAGCGAATGGCTAAAAAAAATTTTTTTTTTGTAACTTTTAATGTATTATACAAATATAATTTGGCTCACAAAAATTTCTAGATAAAATTTCACTTTCTGAAACACATATTCAAATTAGATAAATTAAAAAAATATTTATAAATAAATAAAATGATAATAATATAAAATATTACCTTTTGCCCAGGGAAAAATTCCAGCTCACTTTTTGATGAAAAATGACTTGAGGACTTTTCTTCAGGAAAAATCTTCATTCAAAATACTTCGTTGATTTTTTAATTAATTTAGCTATCAAATTTAAATTAATAATCTAAATTTATTTTTTTCTAAAACTTTACTTTCGTAAACTTGATAAAAGAATATTGTTTAATCACTGAAAGTAAAATTTGTTTTGAAATTTTAAGAGAAAACCTTACTATAAAAATAATATTCATATGCCTATTCGCCTCATGTATGAACGATTGCCGGTATCTGAGGATAAACTGTTGATTATGAAGTAGCTCTTTGGGAAGGTGGGTTACAGACAACTTTATTAAGAAATAGACCATGCTCGAGTCAACCTTGACAGAATGAGAAAGGAAAACAAGTTGTTACCGAGGGGGCGGAGTTATATGACTGCATGAAAAGTAACGCAGATTTTTAATTATTGGATCTTGGTGAAACAATATCTTTAATGAGTTTCATTAATGTGGGAGAGAGAAACCGAATGTGATGAAATTACACTGAATTCAAAAGTCACATTCAAAATTAATGGCAACATTTTTGCGGATATACGGTAGATAAAATTATGTGTTTCATTCGTTATTAAACACTTTCGGGGGTCTGATTTTTTTTTCGTTCTGAGGAAAAAAATACTTTTAGGCTTAAAAAATTAAACGTAGCTATCATGCAAATGAGAAAAATTAACATTTACTGAAATTTAACGATTATGTCATTTATCGAAATCTAACGAATATAATTGTTTACTTACTATTAATATGACAATAGGCTATAGAAGAATTTTTGAACACGTTTGGAAAATGTCGTATTATAACAGGATTAAACAGACATAACTACTTTCCTGCGTTTATTCGTTTTTGACCATAATGTTTTGTTTCGGAGAAGTAGCTTTTACAGTGTAAAAGAAAAAAATACATTTTAAAATTAATGCTTTCAAAATAATACTGCGATTATTTTAAAAATGTCACAAAAGTTAAGAGTAATAATGTATTTCAGCAAAATTCAAAAGCATAAAAAAATGTCACATGTAACTTTCTTTGCCCTTGCTCTATCTTATTTATTGTTCCTTTTCTCTTACAGTCTACTTTTTTTTAACACATTCCAACATAGTTGATAAGGGTTTATGAATTCGGTTTGTCTGTCTGTCTGGTCATGCTCTAACTGGCGCAAATATACTCGGATTGCCATGTAATTTTTATATGTTAATGAGGTTCACTATAGAATATTCGTTATTTATTATGAAGTGTGTAACATTTATAGTTCATTTACAGGAACATACAAAAGAATTCCGTTACGCCATGGTCTCTGGGTAAAAATTGTTTGCGCTGCATTTTATTTAAACTGCTTATTTAGATATCTCATTTCATCGTATGAAAAAGTAAATTTCTTAATAATATTCTGTTAATGTTGGAAAGTGTTCCATAATCTATGCCGGATGCATGATTTTTCGCTCTTGTTTAACATCATGTAGGGATAGTGCGTTTCCTTGGATAGATTAGATAGTTAGACTACCTATTGGAATACTCATTTAAAGAAGCTTGTTTAAACAATTAAAATATTGCTTTTAATCCTCTCGCTGTTCATTATGAATATACTGATTCATTGAAATACAGTTTTCACTGCAATAAAAGTATTATTTGATTCATATAATTTTACATAAAAAACACAATTTTAAAACGTTATGTAATAGTTAATACTCTGAAGTTATATCTTCATATATAAATAATTATGTTTTTATGTCATGTTGGGATAACTATAATTTTTAGCATAATAAAAAAAATGACAGATAGAACAACTCTACAATTTTGTCATTTTGCTGGGTATTGAAATTCCTATCGATTAAGGAGGCATGGGTGTTTTTCGATTTCAAAAAATGCTTTTTTTTCTTTTTGGATATTTTGATGTTTGATATCTGATAAATATTATCTTGAAGTCGTTTGTTAAACTTTAATCACGTATAGATTCAATCAACTTTAATCACGTATAGATTCAATCAAGATATAGACTATATCTTGATTTTATCATAGGCGCCAAGAGTAACGGATTGCGAATGCCACTTTATCCGTTAGAGTTTTAATTCCCATATTTATCACAGAATTCTATGACTAAATAAGGAAAATATTACTATCGTAAAAAGTGGTACTCAGACTCCGTAACTCTTGGCACTTATATACAGCGATTTTTGTCGCACAACTCACGAGCGATCAATACATGTTGCAAAACCTTAAACTCGATTTGTTAACTTTAAAAGCAAAATAATGTTTTCTAAGCTGGTACCCGAAATATCTCGGTAGCAGATAAACTGATTTCTCTTTTTAAAAAAATAAATAAATAACAGTCTATATATTTCTCTAGTCCTTGTCTGTATTTTTATTTAATTCATTCGTTTTTATAAGTAAAACAAACTCAGATTTTTTATTAAAAACTGATATTTTAAGTTTTATATCCGGCATTTTATTAAAATTGCAAAATAAAATAATCGGTTAAGAACTTAACACTTACATATATTTTAAGTATTATTCTGGTTTCAGTACTTTTTGATGAAAGCAATCCTGGGCACCGTTGAACGTTAAACGTTGCGCAATATGCGACTGAATCCAAAAGGCGCATTTCTCAATAAAATTCAATAAAAAATTTAATTTAAATGTTCCAAATATATATTTATTTATGCACAAACCTACGTACGTCTATATCGCTCCAAGATGTCAAAACAACTTCTTAAAATGTGTTTATTTTTCACATGAAAAATCATGAAAACCCGTTCCCTCATGAAAACGCTTTTCCAAGAGCCTTTCTCAATTAAAATTTTACCATTTCTTTCTAAAAGTTTAATCTTTTATTGCAATGATTTGGAAATTTTTGCTCAATAAATAATGCAGTTGTGCATGCCGGCTTACGTTTCTTGCTGTTTTTTCGAAATATCGAACCGTGTGTAATTATCGTAAGAGAAGAAATCACTAAATTTTTAAGTACAAAAATTAAATAACATGCTGTTGATTGTAATCAAATTTCGAGTAGTTTTAGACTAAAATAATCTTAATTTTTTGTATTGCAATTCACCTATATTATAATACAGTTTATTGAGACTAAGATCCAGTCTATATTTTCTTTAAATGATCATTCAATCTCGATAAATCATCCTGTAGTGGATGTAAATGCATTATCTTAATAGAGGTTTTTAAATGAGGTGAAGTAATATAAAGCATTTCTTGTCCCATAATTCCATGATGATAACAGTTGTATACATTTGTTTTCACAGCAAAATAATAATAATAATAATAAATTCCATTTTTTGCTCGACTATTCAATTAAGAAAATTTTATGATGTAATTTTCAACCTTGATAAATAGTTTAAATTCACGTTTTATTTCCTTACTGAAAAAAGGAATATGTTATAACAATTACTTTTCCTTTTTGTCTTTTTCTGTTATATTTCAAACCAAGATCATTCAGCCGCCAAAGAAAAATGCATGTAAAATATATTCTAATACTCAATATATTTTTAGAGATTGTTATTAAATACTATTTTTATTTTGTTTAATTCACTGAGAAGAATAGTCTTCTTTAAAATATACTATCACGAAATTTTATAGTATTTGACATTTAAGAAGTTTAACTTTCGTAAGCCAAATCAGGGTAAAAGTATCTGTTTTTAAAGAGTTTTTTTATTTTATTGTTACAGAGATATTTATTAACCACTGTGTTGAATATATGTATAAAAGTAAAAAAAAAGTTGTTTATATTAAATATTTATCTTTATTTTTTTTTAAAACCACTGAAGAGTGTAGCACTGTTGAAAATAACACTATCATAGATATTCACAAAATATATCCTTTCATAAACATAATTCTTCATAAGTCGCGTCATGCGTCACTCTAATATTAATCTAAGATAACGATTTTTTATTGAGTTTATACATATATATAAACTTCTGTTGAACCTTTCAGGAGAGTGTTTAAATATTTTGCATGAGCGGATTTTTTGCACTAGTTTTTGCTTCATGTATTTTTAGCTCACAGGCTATCAAAACCTGAGAGCTAATGTGCCCGCCGGTTCTGTATGTACGTACGAACGTACGTAACCTAATAACTCTTGATAGAAATATCCGTTTTGCTTCAAATTTTGTTTATAGGTTCATTCTGATAAAGCGCTTCCCTGATTAGTTTTTGGGGTTCGTTGGTTAAGTATAAAGGGGGGAAACGGGGTGGGGGCTAATCCCTCTTAATTTAAATAAATGTGTTTTTCATGCAGATTTATCCGATTTCCTTCAAATTTTCTATATAGGTTCATTCTGATAACACGCTTCTCTGATTAGTTTGGGGGTTCATTGGTTAAGTATAAAGGAGGGGAAAGAGGGGATAATCCCCCGTAATTTAGATAAATGGGTGTTTCCTGCAGAATTATCCGTTTTGCTTTAAATTTTGTATGTAGATTCATTGCGATAATGCGCTTCCATTATTAGTTTTGGAGGTTCATCGGTTAAGTATAAAGGGGGAACGGGGGGCTAATCCCCCTTCTTAATTTATTGTCAATTTCTTTATTTTTCGAGGGGCATTATTCTTTGAAATAAGAGTATAACATACAATTAGTGTGAATAGCCTGTGAGCTCAATGCCATCAGTTAAACTGGGCACTTTTCTTTTTTCTTCATCCATAAGAGAAATAAGAAGCATGTTAGAAGAGCACTCATACATAGCAGTAAAAGTTGAATAATTATTTCGGTGTTATTTGTGAGAAGAAGAAAGTTTCGGAAAAATCAAGTTTGTCGTAACGATTGAAACAGCGCGCTCGTTGGAAGGTTAAATATTATTGAGTTGAAATATAATAAGCATTTTAAAAAATGTTTCACCATTTATAAAACATTACTCATTTTTAAAAATGTGTAATTATTAAATAAGAATTAATATATTTTATACTAATATTAGTCAAATGTATGTTACGTATTAAATTCATGATATCGGGAAAACAGCAAAATTTCGGAAATTATCAACAGAACATGAAATCTTGGTAGAAAAATTGGGAAACTAGTCTTTAAAGTTAAACATGGTATATAAATGTAACAATGTGGTGGATGATATAATTAAGTATGAAAATGAAAAGAAAAATCTTAAAAACTTATTTCTTTCGCATTAAAACATTAAAGAATTTTCCAGATTGATTCAGACCTTTCATATCAAATAGAGAGGATATTTTTAAAATAAAGCTGTATTGATAACTTTCGTCAAACTCACCTATGATTATGATTCGATTCAGCAAATTCGCTAAAACAAAGAAACGTTTTAAAGAGTACAATATATATATTAAAAAATGAAAACATATATGAAAAACAAAGGATGAGACATTATAAAAAGCAATGGAATGGACACTAAAGGAATTAAATTTAATAAAATGAAAAAGCAAAAATTGGAAAACTATGAATATCTTATAGAATCTTCAGAGGAGCTTTATAAGAATATTCATAGTAAAGATATGTTATTTCTTCAAATATTGTCAGCATTATGCCTAACGTCGACGACATTAAGCCCCTAATAACACACATACACACACACACACACACACACATATATATATATATATATATATATGAAACAAATAAAAAAAAAAAAATCTCCGTTGGCCTCATTAAAACTATAATTCTGTGTAAATCCCATTATTCTAAATTATTTTCTCGCTCCAGTATTTCGATTGTCAAAATTCCACCGTGCTAAAATAGTTTATTCCAAATTCATTCTCTTAAAAAATGGCGCTGATCGATGTTCTATTAAAATTACGCACTTTTATTTCTTTAAATAAAATGCATCCTAGAATTTAATTCTTCTAAAAAACACCAATCTCCCAGCTAAAAATATTTTACTCTTTTGAAATAACAACCTATGTATTTTTATTTATTTTATTTTTATTTCCATATGTTTCCTGACAAAATAATATTACTTCTCAAATTAGGAAAGATTTTAGTCTCAATGTAAAAATTATCTTAGCATCTTGCCATACTTAATAAAACCTATGTATTTCTTTTCTTTTCTTCTCTTCTTATTTATTCGAAGGAATTAGATTTTCGAGAATGTTCTAAGAATATTATATCCCGCGCTTTTTCAGATTACGGTCAGTTAACTTCGAAATTGGGCCGCAAAGAAAAGTAATCCGAACGCGCTGGTTGGTCGCGAGACTTTTTAGTTGACATGTATTCTGGAGCGTTCAAGAAATGATATACGGCGTTTTTCCCGCGAAACAGGCAGATGGTTCCAGGATCCGGTGGTGAACGCAACCCCGACGCGGACTCCACGATCGTAGAACACTCTCCTTGGCCGCCGATTGATTTCGAAAGAACAACTGCTTTTTTAAGAGCAAAGATGTCTTCTTATTAGTTCAATTAAATCATCAAGATTCTTCACGGCATTAAAATCAGCACGTATGGATTGAGTATTATAAAGAGTAAAGCCTAGCCAGTTTGTTTTGATTTACGAATAAAAGTGAAAATGGAAATGGACTATCTCTTCTTTGCATTCTAAAAGTACACTACAAAGTGTGTCTCGGTGCTCGACTGTAAAATTCCTCGGAGAAACCCTTGCCTTGAGTATGATTCTACGAAAAGTATGGTGATGCAAGTAAAATCGTGACATATATATATATATATATATATATATATATATTAAACAGGATAATAAATAACCTACATGACTGCAAATAGTAATATAAATAAATAAATAAATTTCTGTTCAACATAAATAGAAATTAGATCATAAAACAATGTGCAAGACTCACAAAAAAAACAATATTTCTGTTGATGGAACAGGATTTAAAGTTCTTTCCAAACAACAAGTCATCATTAACTCAAAATGGCTGCGAAAGCTGTCATTGCTTTGAAAAAAATGATGAGAGGAAATTAAAAATATTTTAGTGCTGCCATCTATCTCAGAAAAATATAAGTAAAAGCTGAAATTATAGACAAGTTAACTAATAAGTCTGGTGCTGCCCTCTATTATGAATGAAGATAAAATGGAATCAAAAGAAAAAAATTAGACGAAGTAAAAATTAATATTTAAAATGTGATGAAGACTGAAGGAAGTAAATAACAAATGAATATTATAATAAAGATGAAATAGGAAGACAAGTACAATAATTAGCAATGCATGAGGAGACAGTGTGTGAATAAAATGAAGAGTGTATTATTTATGTTGTGTAAATGATTTTGTTATGTAAATAAAATGATTAAATACATAAAACCCGATTTTTTTCTTTTTTAATAAATAAATTTTGTATCCTTTTTTTTAGCAGTCCCGGAAGACAAACAATGAATAAATCAGCTGCCATACTGGACACTGGCAAAAACCTGTCATTTTATTATTTCTTCTACAAGCCGGTTAGACGTTCTTTTGGCCAGCGAAAATATTTTAAAATATAATTTTAACCTAATTTCATGCAATAATTAGTCAAATGGTAACTAGGTTAATCTTCAAAAAATTAACTTTTTCGAAAAAAAAAAAAACATGAAAGAACAACATTGTTTGAGCAGTTTAAGATAACCTGTATTAAAAAATCCTGATATTTACACGAGTTATGGCTAAAAAAATATATTTGTTGTTCTCACTGTAAGCAGTGATTAAAAAGATACTTTAAAGTGGTCTATCTCAAAAAGTTAAAAACGTACTTTGTTTAAATTGTACACAATAATTTTATAAAAATAGTTAATGTTTCTACCTGCAATCTTTGTGAATTTGTTATATTAAGACTGAATCTAAATTTGTGTATATTTTAGCAAAATTTCTGTTTAAAAATAAAGTTAAACAGTTGCATATTTTTTTTCGGAGTTTATCTATTCTTTTTTTCTGTGCTTGGAATTATAAACAAATTTTGGCTCAATCCTAAGACATAGATATAATCTCTGAACCCGTAAACTAATTTTTAATGCATTTCATGAATTTTCAAAATATTTAACTTAAAAAAGAAAACATTATACAATTTTAAACTGAAACAACATATATTTATCTTAAAAACAAGTTTATTTTTAACATCAAATTATATTTTGTCAGAAAAAATTTTAATACAGTGACATTAAAAAAATACAGACAAATTTGATGTTATAATTAAACAAATATCTTTATAAGATAATTTTTTATAAGTTAAATATTTAAAAATATTCTTAAAACACACAAAAATTACTTTGCAAAACTTTTTGGCTAATTAAATTGTGAGCTACATATCAACAAAAATCATATTCATGTATCAGAAACATCCCTGAAATATATAAGGCGTTTCCTTATATTTTCAAGTTACTATTACTAGCTTTCTGTGGAACTTTTCTAAATTCTTAAAGAGTGCTCCTGGTTTTTACCTACTACTTTAAAAATTACTACTTAAAAAAAAGAAAGAAAGAAAGAAAGAAACTGTAAAATCGAACAGTTTTTACAGTTTTCGATAAAAGCAGGAGGTCTTCTAGAAATAGCTGTAAATTTGAGGTTTTGAATGGAATTTCTGGTCGCGACAGCCAGATAAATGTAATCATAGTAAAAAAATTCAATATGTACTTATAACTCATGATTTCATTTGTCAAAAAATGAAAAGAAAAAAAAAACTATTTAGTTCAAAGCAACTTTGGAAAAACATTTTTATTTCTGCTGTGAAATTGTGTTTTCTTGGACCATTCAGTTACAGTATAAAATTCTAAAGTATAATTTTCTATTTAGTACAGCGAAAAATAAACTAGGCGAAAAATAAAAGAAAAAGTCCGTTGGAACACTTGGCGAAAATATAAACTCACATTTTGACGTGAAAGTTCCGCCAAATTTGAAAGTAATCTTTTTCATTGCTTTGAGAGGAACTTCGCAATACTTGGATGGAAAAGTTTAGAATAGAAATCTCAGGCTTCCTATTTAATTATCTCCCCAAGTTCCAATAATAAAAGTGTCAAAACCCATGCGACCACGGAGACGGAGTGCGTCAGAGTTCGGCGACGTCCCATGAAAGCCATAAAAGATCAAAGGTTCCTACATACCGCAAGAAAAGAACCGCTACCCACGGATAAGCAATGTTTGAACCTAACTGTTACATTTTTTAGTGATTAAAGTTGTCTATCTGGAAATATTTAAGGTTGTTCTCAAATCCAAACTCGCCACCTTTTGACACATTTTTAATTCCTTTTTGTCAAATGTATCGAATTTTCAGATATTGTTATTGAAAAAGTATGTAATCGAACTGATTGTTCCGTTTTTCGGTAACGCTAGAAGATTTTTCAAAAAATGTTGTCAAAGTTGGCGTTTTGAACCAAATTTCTCGACGCGACAACGCGGGAAAGAAAAACAATTGCCTCCCTGGGACAACAATCGCTTATATATCAAGATGTAATTCATTCATCAGAAAATGAAAAACTGTTCGATTACAAATCACTTCAATAATCATACCTGCAAGTTTCATGATTTTCTGTTTAAAAATGAGTCAGAAAATGTGTCAGAAAGTTTCGCGTTTTATATATATATATTTTTAGAACCGCTTTAAGACTGTCCTCAAATCTAAAATGACTACGTTCTGACACATTCCTGAATTCCTACTTTTTCGTAAACGCATGAGATTGACAGGTGCTTTTATTCAGAAACTATGAAATCCGTTTTTTTTTTTTTTCCATTTTTCAATAAAGACGATCTTTGAGAAAATGTGGCAAATTTAGTGTTTTGAACCAAATTTCGTGATAAAACAGCCCGATAAAGGTAATTACATTACAACAATAGCTTATAACTAAATATGTAAATCATTTATCGAAAGCTTATTAAAACTATTCGATTCCAAATCACTTCGATAGTTCTGCTTGCAAGTGCTTTTACATTAAAAAATGAGTAATAAGTATGTGTCAGAAAGTTTATAGAGATAATTTTTAGAGAACATGGTAGGACATCGATTATGAATTATATATAAAATACGGACACTTAACGCTGCCATTTTTACAAATTTACTAATAATATAAAATATATATATATCAAAATAAAAACAACTATTTAAAGGTTTTGATCAACGCGGATATTAATGGTGAGTAAAAATGTGTATATTTTTCTATTTAGGAATTTTTAATACTTGCATTATTAATTAACAGTTAACGTTTGAAAAGTATTTAATCGAAAATATGCATAAGCTTTATGAAAGGGCTTTTTCAAAGTGTCATATGAAACTGTAAATATTGAAATACATATTTTTTTTTTTTGAGTTATGTCTAGAAAAGCGATGTTTCTTTTTAACATTGAATGATTCATTTTCAACACGTTCCAAGCTAGTTCAAAAGTGTTTATGATTTCTGTTTGTCTGGACCATGTTCTAACTCACGTAAATATATACTTGGTATATGTTAGTGAGTTTTACCATAGGATGTTTCCTATGGAAAATGGAATGTGTAGCTTTTATAGCTCATTTACAGTGACACACAAAAGAATTCCGCTACATCATGGTCTAGGGGGGAAAATCGTTTGCAGTATATTTTTATAAAAGTATACTAATTCAAACAAACTAAAATTGATATACATTATTCAGGGGAAATATAATATTCGTTCTGTAAAATAGAGAATATATAGCATTTATCATTCATTTACAGGGACGCACAAAATAGTTACGTTACATTTTGGCCTGGGGAAAAATCATTTGCAGTGTATTTTTAAAATTCTACACTGTTTCAAACATAATGAAATTGACGTGCATTGCTGAGGTGCACAACAAGAAGCATACTGTAGAATATTGAGAGCATAGCATTTGTTTATTGATCTACAAGGAGATAAAAAAAATTCAGTTACATTCCTGTCTAATAAGCTATAACCGCTGGAAGTGCGTTTTCAATTGCGGTTAGGTATATTATGCATTTCCTAAATAAATTAAATTTTAGCTTAATGTGTGGTGTGCGCATAAAAATTCGTAGATCATATACTGGGTTGTACAAAATATTTCACAAAGCAATTCGAATATCTTATTGAATGTGGGCGTTGATTGCTGAAAATAGGTGATCAACTGCGTTTTTTTAAGTTGTTTATTTAGATATCTTCTTTTACCTTAGTGAAGTTTTGTTACAGTATTCCGGAAGTGTTTCATAATCTACGCGTGACGCATGATTTTTCTTTCATGTAAAATTTCTTATATCTCACCAACTAATCATTCGAAAAGGAACAATTTCTATAGCGGCTCAAAGTAAAACTCGGACACTTACATTTTTATAACTAATAACTCAACTTTCAACAGAAGAAATAATTTAAATAAAATATAAAATATCCTTCATAAAGTAACGTTTGGATACATATTGATTCATCATAAACAAAAGAGAAAGTTATCACCAGTATTTTTAAAACATTTTTCAATGATAAAGTGTGAAAATAAGTCTCAAAATAAAAGTGGGACAGCTTACAATTTTGTGATTTTTCTCTTTAAATATGTAAAAATTTTCAATTTTTTCATGTCTTTCAAGTTGTTAGCATGGAGATATTCCTGTAATTTGCTCTTTGTTTACTAATTTTTGTTTTGATGATTAAGAAGGAGAAAGGAATCTGGGCAAATGTCTTTGGAAATCCATGAGCTTATAATAAAACATGATGAGCTGTCAGTAAGAAATATTGCAAAAATAGTAAAACGAAGTCATTCAACCGTACATGACATACTAAAGCGATTTTAAAATAAGAAACACCATCTAAAATTAAATCAAAACTGAGCAAACGAAAGTTTTTTACAGATTCTGAAGAGCACTGGATCGTATGAGAAGTAAAGAAAAACCCAAAATAAAGTGCTCCCAAATTGGCCGTGGAAGCAGAAAAGTATCTTCGAAAAAGAGCTGACCCAGAAACTATAAGAAATATTCTAAGAAAAAATAATTTCAATGAACGAGTTACTAAGAAGAAACCTTTTGTGGGTGAGATCGATTGTTTGAAAATATTAAAATTTGCAAAACTGAAGGAAAAATAAATTCATTTTGGAAGACAGTTTTATTTATGGATGAAAGTGAATTTAATATTTTTTGTTCTGATGCATAAACCTATGGGACAATATCTCACAAGTGTAATTTCTCAGTCCCCAGTATATCTTTCGGCATTTTGTTGCAATATAAATTCTCATTTAATGTTAAATTGTTTCTCTGTGATTCTTCTACAATATTATGTTACTTCCACTGTGAAAAGCTGTTTTTTTTTTTTTGTTTTTTTTTAATATGGAATTTAAATATCTCAAAAGTCACTACTCGCCCTGTCCCCAACCCATAACTTGATCATTAAAGCCATCATCAAACAATAATTATTAAAAAAATTGAAAAAACAGTGCATTTATTATAAATACGAATCTCATGGTGCATAATAATGTAATTTTTATATGTGTGTAATGTGTAATATATGTTATTGTTGGGTAAGTTGTGTCCCTCATTTATTTGGTCACTACTGTCCCGGTGAATGAATTTCTTATCATTACTTTAGATGATGGAGATGATCATAGTATGTATTTTGAAACACAGAAAACAAAATTTTAAAAATCTAAACGAATATTAAACAGGTGTTCATTTGTTAATGTCTGTAAATTTACTATTTATTGTCCATTTTACCAATTTTCATTCAGACATTATTTAAAAAACATGGTCAAAAATTTTCACTAAAAACGTCCCCCATTTAAAAAATGTAAAAACAGTTTCGAATAAAAAATCTTCATCACTCCACAAAAGCGCTTTCGCCCTAGCTAGAGCATCATCAGTTGTGATCTTCAATCCTCTGCCTCTCCGCTATATATACGACTGCTGGTTGAAGAGCTCCCCCTGGCGCCATTCAATTCTCTCTCTCTTTTTCTCTCCCTCTCTTCTAACATTTTTTTTCCAGCGGCAATCAATCAATGAATGAACCATATCATTGCATGCGCCTTTGGATGCATTAATTTCTATTGCTTCTCTTATTAAAGCATTATGTAAATTTTCGTAGTTCGCTATTTTCTGTATTTGTAGGGTTTCAAGTTTGATTGGGGTTTTAGTGTTTAATCTTGCAAGAGATTGATTGTCGCTGGAAAAAAATGTTAGAAGAGGGGAAGAGAAAGAGAGAGGGAGAATTGAATGCCGATAGGGGGAGCTCTTCAACCAGCAGTCGTATATATAGCGGAGAGGCAGAGGATTGAAGATCACAACTGATGATGCTCTAGCTAGGGCGAAAGCGCTTTTGTGCAGTCGTGAAGATTTTTTATTCGAAACTGTTTTTACATTTTTTAAATGGAGGACGTTTTTAGTGAAAAATTTTTACCATGTTTTTTAAATAATGTCTGAATGAAAATTGGTAAAATGGACAATAAAGAGTCTAAACGAATACTTAACATGTCATTTTATTAAATCGGCTAATTAGGTAAAACTGATTATATAATATTCTGCATATTCACATTGGTTTGGATAGCAAGCATTTAATCCGGGACTATTCCAAGAAACAGGAGAAATATACAGTTTAATAAAGTTTCTTTAATTTTTATAATATATATATAAAATAATTGAAAATATACCTCATCAATATGCATATCAAGTTCATAATGTTTGAAGCTACATTTTTAAATAGTCTTTTTAAAGATTTCCAACGTAGTTGAAAAGTGTTCATGATTTCGGTTTGTCTTTCTGTCTGCCCCCGTTTGTACGTGATCTCACTTTCGTAAATATATACTTAGATTGCCACGAAATTGATATATGTTATTGAGGTTCATTATAGAAAGTTCGGTATTTAAAGTGTAGCACTTAAGTTCGTTTATATTGACATTCAAAAAGATTCGTTTACATTACGGTTTGTGAGGATAATTGTTTGAAGTACATTTTAATGTTTCACAACTTCAAACATTACGAAATTGATATGCATTATTAAGGTTTATTATTATTTTATTTATATGGGTGGCTATAATTAAACTATATGTGTTTAGAGCTCATTTGTAGACAATGTACTAGTGCAAACACAACATCATTTCGTACATATTACTACTTAAGACATGGGACTTCAATATATAAAGAAAAAACAGTTCACATTTTTGCCACCAGGTGCAAAAGAGGCGCTACAGGCTGATTTGGGGCAGTAAAATAGGTTTAATATATATTTTATATACAGAGTGTCTCATTTATTTTGCAACCCGCGTAAACGCGAAGCAAATGAACAACACAACTGCACGCGCACACCGTTAACGCAGGTAGCGGTGTGGAGGGGCGTGTGAGCAACACTACCAACACGCTAGAAAATCGCACGAGACACTTCAGTGCTAAAGAGAACGAAGTGAAAGGTAGTTTTGCGCCATGGTGCTATGTCAACACCCCCTATATTCAGATTATAGGGGGTGTTGGCTATGTGCAGATAAACGCGCGTTTATTATTGAACATTATTATCGAACGTCTTCGTACAAAACAGTCAAGGAACGATATGAAAACAAGTTTTCCGACTCGGTGATGCCGAATAAAAGTACAATTAAGCGAATCGTGGACCATTTTCAAACAGAATGGACTGTGGAACCAAAAAGAAAGAACCGTCTGTTTGTCTTAACTGACCACAAAATGGAGGAAATCGAGACGAAAATCAAGGAGAAACCATCCACGTCAGTAAGAAAATTAGCTTTATAAACATACATTCACCGAGTCACTGCATACCGCGCCTTGAAACGATTGAAAGTGCACGCTTATCGCGCCACATTGGTGCCGGAATTGACGGCACCTGATCCAGCGCACCGTCTCAACTTTCGTCGCTGGTTAAAAACTTTTGTTCGAAAACATGGCATTGGTGTTTTAGATCGGGTATTCTTTAGTGACGAAGCCTGGTTTCATAGAACTCGCATTACAGAAGAGATAAACGCTATCATATCCAACACATTACAGAATGTGTCTCGAAACCTCCTCAAACGGGCCCAGATATGTAAAGATGAAGACGGCGGTCACTTCCAACACCTTTTGTAGTCGTTTAAGCACTTCTGTAAAATATAAATTAATGTTTGTACATTGTTCTTTTTTTGGGGTTGCAATATAAATGAGACACTCTGTATATATATATAAAGGAATGTTTTACGTGATTCACTAACATTTAATGGAGTAACATTTTAGTTTTTATGCCTATTTCACTGTCCAAAATCAGTCTGCTGCGCCACTTTAAATTTATGTTGTTTTTAAACTTTTTATATATTTTTATTATATATATACTTTTTTATATTTTTATATCGCATGCTGCAAATACTTACTTTAACGTGTAGTCAAGTTAAGACTTTAGACCTTATTTTTCGGTCTAGAAAATTAAATCGTTATCTGGATTTTTTTGTTTTTAATATTGGTTATATATTTTAGAATCAATGTGTACAATATCGTCTGGATTTTATTTAAAGAATATGCAGAAATAAATTTGGGAGTGACAATTGTTACGAAAGAGGCAACTGAATTAAAAAAGTACGTTGCTGAAATTTTAAAACAATAGGAATGTGCATCAAGAATATGAAGAAGTTTGGTGTTGTGCCTCCTTTATCAAACGAAGTTGTTAATTCAGAAAACTATTATAAAATATCAATGAAAGAGTAAAAGGGGGGGGGGGTGTCCACATCACTTAATGAAACAATTTTCAATATTAATGTGTATTTCTCTACAACTAAATGTTTGTATATTTTTTCTTCATTATTTATGACCCCCTCCATCCTGTTATTTATAATCATCTTCAGTGGGTCTTGATATTGTCAATTCTATATTTTTAAAAGCAAAATTAACTTTAAATATTAGATTAAAATAGATAAATTAAAATATTAGGTTTTAAATTAGATTAAATAAATAGTTCTTCTTTGACACAAAGTTTATTTTATTTCCGTTATTTTCAAGGTTTGTTAAAATTTCACGGTTGGGTAAATTTAACCCATGTTTTAAAAATAATTTTGAGTTTCGAATCATTTCTCAGCAATTTAAATTTTGCTCTAGCCGGCATATCAACAAATCAAAAATATTTATATATTTGACAGAACTGAAGTTTTAAGAAATGTACTTATTTAATTTAAACCTATTTAAACTGGTTCAGCGTATACAGTAAGAAATATTCTAAATTTAATATTACCTAATACGTAGAATGGAAACTTAAAGCTCACATATTGAAGTGAGTATATTTCAATTTTAAAAAATATGTTTTGTTTTCGTCATTTTTTTTAATTCATGAGCGTATAACGCCCCACCCTCTTCTTTAAAACATTTTAAATCATGTTAAATGAATAAATTTTCTTTGTTCTACAACGTTTATTTTATTTACGATTTCACTCATATTATATCCTTGTTTAACCTTCCGTCCCATAAGTTTTAAATTTCAACGATTCCTCGATTTAGGAAAAATTTACATATATTTAAAAAGTAATTTTAAGTTTTAAAAAAAATTAAACAACTTAAATTTTGTGCTAAATTGTATTATAAAATAGTTAAACTTCAATAAATCAAAAATTTTAAATATTTGTTAAAACTAAAGTTTTAAAATGTATTTGTTTAAGTTAAACTTATTTAAAATGGTTCAACGCAGCAGTTTCTGTTGAGCAGAAACACTTTTTCGATAAATTTTCCCAAGTGGTGAAATGGAAAGTCAGTGATCACAAAACAGTATTTTTAACACTTTCCAACATATTTGAAAAGTGTTTATGAATTCGGTTTGTCTGACTATATGTCTGTCTCGCAGTATGTCCGTCTGTCTGTCTGTCCGTACTTTATCCGCGTAAACATACTCGGATTGCCATGCAATTGATACATGTTATTGAGGTTTACTATGACATGTTAGGTATTGAAAATGAAGTATATGTAACACTTATACTTCGTGTTCAGGGGCACTCAAAAGAATACCATTACATTATGGCCTATGGGGAAAAATCCTTTGAATTATTTTAATGATGTTACACTACTTCAAACATATTAAAATTGATATAAATCGTTGAAGTACACTACAAGATGCTTACTGTCGAATATAGCACTCGTAGCACTTATAATTAGTTTTCAGGATAACTCAAAAAAAATTCCGTTATATTATGGTCTATGGGGGAAAAATCGTTTGCGGTGCATTTTAACCATGTTACACTGTTACAAACATAATTGAAATTCATATCATTTTCTAAGGTGCACTAAAACATGCTTTTTGTAGAATATAGAGTGTAAAGCATTTATTATTCATTTACAGGGCCACACAAAAATATTCGGTTACATAATAGTTTACAGGGAAAACTGTTTGCAGCGCATTTTGATTATGTGATATTTGAAATATAATTAAATTTACATTACTGAGGTTTACTATACTTGTTGTATAGCATTTACCGTTCAGTTACAGGGACGTATAAAAGATTTCGGATACAGTACTGTATCTGAAGTATTATCTATAAGCGATAATTGCTTGAAGTGCGGTTTCAGTTATAGGTATGCGTTTAACTAAATTTTTGCATACCATGTGATACGTATAAATGCTATACATCATATACAGGGCTACACAAAATAATTCGTAAGCATTAGTGTATCAGCGTAAATTGTTTTAGGTATCTGACTACGTTTAAAAAGTGGTTTTCGACCAAAATTGTCAAAATGGTTTTATTACATTTTATTAAAGGTCAACTTTTTACCTTTCCAAAACTGTATTTATTTTTACTGTATGACAAATAGAACTGGAGTTGTAGCGGTTTTTAAACTACTCAGCAGCTGTCACTCAAACCGGAAGTACTGTTTAAAGGACCGGAAGTACTATTTAAAGGTACTAACTGGGAGGGAGGAAGCAAAACTATGGCCTTCTAGAAATAAACAAAGGCTCAGTACTTAAAAAAAAAGTATGGCTCATAAAAAGAGTGAAGTTTAGATGCATATTACTGTGTAAATTCTTGTAGTAAATCATAAATCTCAACTTTAAATACATTTTTTGGAAAATGTAATTTTTGGTGAAAAGTCCATACGCCAAACATGATTTCTCAAAAAGTTATTAGAATATCACTGTGAAATATAAAATGCATGTTGTTTATACAATTGTGAAGGCAATGAACTACATATTTAATTTTAGAAAAAATATGTTTTGTTTTATGGATGTTTTCGTGGAAAGACATCGATGAATTTTAAGAAAATCAGCATGTAAAAAGGTGCGATATGCTATAAGTTTTGAAACATTTGAAATATCTCTTAGATTTTAGTTCATTGCCTTCACCAATGGCATAAGTATGAAGTGTAAAAAGGAAATTAAGATAGATGCGATATATTTTTCTGTAGCGCGTTTTGCGTATTGGGCCAAATTTCACTAAATTTTATCATAAAATCCTCCATTTACCAAAATTTGATCAATGAATGAAATATATTTTACCTTTTTTCACAGTTTCTAGTCATAATCTTTATAAAAATAAGTTAAAAAAATAATTAAATAGCTCTTTTGGAAAAAATTGCTCCGTACGTAGTCAGGCACCTTAAAGGTTTTTTTCTAATCGACTTATGCATGTTGTACGTGAAATATATTTAGTTATGCTAAGAGATGTTTGTTGAATATAAATAAAATCATGTACAGGGTCACGCAAAGAACTGGATACATGACCGCATCTTTATGATAATTTCTGGTAAGTGGGATTTCAATAGTTTTCAGCCTGAATTAAACTTAAAGTTAATAAGTGGCAAGTATAAAACGCTAGGATACAGCGCTGTACAAAAGAATTCAATATGTTTCCGTGTATTGGTAGAAACTGCTGAAGGTGTTATGTGTTTTCTTATACTAAACTAAAATGCAGCGTACTATATAGAGTACATACAAATTATATACAAGGCTGCACAAAAGAATGGGAGTGCATTTCTGGCTATGGCCTGTAATTGCTGAAATCTGGTTTTCAAATGGGTTTTGCGTTTTCTAAAATGGTTATTTAGGTATTTTATTTACCTTATTAATCAGCGAAGGTTTGTTAAATATTTTTTAAGTGTTGGAAACTGTTTCACAATCGATTCTTGATGCATGATTTTTCTTTCTTGTTTTACATTCTATTATATTCTCAATCATCCACAACTCGCCAAAAAGCGAAAAATTCACTTTTTTTATAGAAAACAAAATATTAGTATTGTGTTTAATACATTCTGGTTTATTCAGGGTATTTCGGTATAACGTTTCCAAATTTAGTCTGTATGGGCCAATTTTCATTCACGACACTTGGGCCGGGCCCGGGCCTTACATTTTTCTGAATGATCGGACCGGGCCGGCCTAATTTATTTTTTCGGACCGAGCCGGGACTGGACTTCATTCTTCCTAGAGGTCTGCACGGGTCAAAATTTTCAGGCCCGTTCTCGAGCCCGTATGAAAATCATTGTGCAGGCGTGGCCTGGCCCGGCCTAACAATTTTTCAAAAAAAACTTATATTTTTAAATCGCCATTATTTTACAATTAAAATTTAAAAAAATTTCTTTTTAAAGAATAGTAGATATATTTCTAGGTAATAAAATTAAAATACAGTAAAACCCGTGAAAAAGAACATGCCTATGGTGGAGTCCTGTCTAAAACGGAAAAATATGTTGATCCATGCAAAATGAATACATAAGAAAATGATATAATACATTTACAACAGACGATGCATGGCAAAGAAGGGAAATTGTCTTTTTCGGATTTTTTTTTCTTTCCTATGCGATTCCATCTTAGAAGATTTTACTGCATAGCATTTTTTCAGATTTTTAAGTCTATCCATGGAATATGGATTAACGATATTAATGATAACTGAAACATTTACCTACAAATAGAGATTCCTTAAAAAAATAAGTATGCCCAGGGAGCTTTTTTTAAAATGAAGATTATAAAAATAAAATAAAAAGCTAAAGTAAGTATTTTTTGTCAAAACTCCTCGTACAAGTCAATTTTTAACCATATCATCGTAAAAATTCATATTTTGTAGAAATTCTGTCGGACCGGTCCAGGTCAATTAAGTTTTTGTGCAGGCCGGGCCGGACTCGGACCGAGATTTTAGGTTTTATAGCAGGCCAAGCCGGACTCGGATCGAACTTTTAGGTTTTATACCGGGCCGGGCCGAATTTTTAACTTTTATACCGAGCCGGGCTAAAAATAAATTTTCTATGGGTCGGGCCGAGCTCGGGCTTGGACATTTTGGCCTGTACAGACCTCTAGAGTACACTACAATAAGCAATTTTTGTATAGAAAACCATTGTTGCAATCTATTCGTTCTGTCAAAATTACAGAATGTTTTACATTCAATTAGAGCCCGGATTTCTTATCATAACTTTAACAATAATGAAGATATTTTTACGATATTTACAACAGAATTAACTTGCTACGTTCAAAATGAAATAAAATCACGAAAAGTTCTAGAATTGCACAGTAATTTGTTCGGTGCACCGTATGTAATGTCAATTGTAATTCAGAAAGTGAGTCGTCTAGTTTATAACTGATTGGATACGGCTGGTTACCACTTCCACTACCTGAAATGAGACAATATAACAAGATGGGGTGAAAGTAGTCACCATACGTATCCAATTAGCACTGAACGATCCAGTTTTTGGAATACAATTAGCACATTAGATTCGACGAACCGACCACATTACTGTAGATGTCTAAGACTTTCATGATTTCATCACATTTACCACACAACAAATTAATTCTGTTATAAATATCATTAAGTACCTTCATTATTGTTAACTTTATGACCAAACATCCGGGCTCAGATTGAAGTGAAGCACCCTGGTAAGTTTAACTGAATGGGTAGATTGAGACTCTGGTTTTCTATACAAAAATTGTTTGTTGTAATGTGCTCTACCATTGTAGAAAAGAAATATTATTTTTCGTTTAAGGTGATGTTAATGAGAAAGAATAGTGGTTAGTACAGGGTGGAGGCATGTGTGTCAATTGGGCTGTGCGCTGTGAACCGACCCAAAACTTGACTCCCCGGTTCGCATATTTGGCGAGCTCCAAACTAACCCTACCACAAAACACTATAATAACAATAAAAGAGGAAAATGAAAAGGGGGAAAGAAGAAAGAATGTCACACAAATTATAATAAGTAATGCCAAATAAGAGAAATCACTTAAGAAAATTAATTGGCCTTTCGAAAATAGTCTTCACTTTATAAAAATATTCGAGATTGTCGAAGAGGACGAAATAAATCATTTTTACCAAATGCACCGAACGGTTTTATATAATGCAGTACAGGTGAAGGGAAAAAATGAAGAAAAATGATTTTTCTCTTTTGTTACAAAAAAAAAAACTAAATTTATTTTTTTTTCTTTGTATGTTGTGACATTGCCTAGAAAGTTCGTGCTACTTTTTGTTTTTTAGATTTTATTTTTCTTTTTAGATCATTTTAGATTTTTGTGGCTATCTTCAGTAAATTTCACCTATTCTAATTATTAATAAGTGCAATAATTAGTCATAAAATGATAAAGACATGATTTATACATTAAACTTAACCTATGGATTAAATTTTAAAAAAAGTATAAGAAGAAATAATTTAAAGTATTGTACCTTATAATTCATACTGATACTAATACTCATAATAGTACTCATTCATTCATAATAGTGCCTTATTATGAATGATGCAGAAAGTTGAATAAAAGGTAAAAATAAAAACGTACCTATTACCTGGGCTATTTTCAGTGTATTTTATTATTATGTATATTTATTATTATGTCTTGTGTAATTATCCAGTAAATCTCCCAAATGTATCTACTGCTGATATCTAAAACCAAAAGCTGAATAGTCACACAAATTTTTCACAAACAGTAACATTTTCACTTACAAAGAGTTAAATATTTTCTGTATGATAATTTTTAAAGGATTAGAAAAGTACATTGATTCAGAATTGTCAAACATTTCAATTTTTTTTGTCTCATGAAAAATGTAAAATTATAATAATAATGATAATAATAATAATAATAAAAATAATAATCGTTAATGGTAAGATATAATAACAATCTGAACGAATTGTTGAGAAAAAAATGGCTTGTAATTTTCAAAATTTCTGAACTTTCAAAACGAGTGTTTTAACTTTTCTAGAATTTTTATTTTTTCCAGTCTCTTCTAATATAAACAATCCTAAGTCCATCATTATTCAAATTCTTCCGATTCTTCATCTCTTTTGACTAAAGAAAATGTACTCTCTTTTTCTTATGAAATCATTATTTTCCACTATTTTATTCTTCAGGTCAAGGTGCGAAATCCGGTTAAAGTGCTCCCTTCGCAAAGAATGTTATGTCGGAGTTCTCATATCATGTCATTCAACTAACAAACCAACATTGCGAAGGTACATGCTCTTCTTAGACATTAAAGGCGCGGTTTACCTGTTCTTAATGAATGAAATCACCATTTGCCACTAAGCCAATTTCCATGGTTTTCTTTTTCATCGAAATAAAAAGCAAGAGTTTTGATCTATTGTTATTCATCAAATAATCCAAGGTCGAAAAAATGTATGATGTAAATGGTTTACAGAAATAAGATTATTATTATTATATATTTGAAAGGTTTTATATATTTGAAGGGTCAAGGGATAAAAACGATGATAGTCCACTTTTTGTAAAATATGTGAGGACAGTAACTTCAGAGACATACTATAGTTTGGCACTCTTGGATCCAGGCAAAAATCAAAGTAATTGTTTGAAAACAGCAGTTGAAGATAGGTATAATGGCGGAAGAAAGATGAAAGTCCTTTAAAAAATAAACATGGTTGAAGATTAGTGTATTGGGCGAAGAACGATGAAATCCCT
Source organism: Maratus michaelseni (assembly GCA_963931845.1). Classification (NCBI taxonomy): domain Eukaryota; kingdom Metazoa; phylum Arthropoda; class Arachnida; order Araneae; family Salticidae; genus Maratus; species Maratus michaelseni. Next base: position 379,313,503 of record OZ007586.1, read on the forward strand.
TTGAAAAACACAGTAGAAGATTGGTATAAAGGGGGAAGAACGGTGAAAGTCGACGTTCATAAAATGAAGAACGATTAATAACTATCATCTAACTGTCTGTGACTATATTTCTTTCATGCTGACCCTTCATTTAAATTATCAGCAATATTTCTGCGAAATAATAAATAACATTTCATAAAAATCTTTTTCCCATTAATTGCTGTTCAAAATATAAGTTCAGTAATATCGAAAGTTATGATATTATTACACGAAAGAAAATAAAGACTCAATATCTTAAAAAAACGTTTAGCATATTTCAAGATAATACTTGATTTAGTATCATAAAATATGTTCAAAAGCACTCAGATGGGTTTGTATTGCCACTGAATGACTGGCAGTCTTTGTTGTTCAGAACATTTCAAAATTGGAATATTTGGAACTTGGTAGAACGCATTTTCCTTGTGCATTGTCACAATGTTCAACAAAAGAGTCTTGTCAATTACCAGAGTGAAGGATTTTTGAGTCGGACAGTCAGCTGGAATGGATTTGTTCCACTACTGACACATCAATGTATTTAGAGTACACTGATGACAGTACGCTGAATGCTACCGAAACTAATCTGCAATTAGTAAAAAAGATCTGGTGCTTAAGACGTTGTTTTATCTGCCTTTATTGTACTGCGCCAAATATCATCTTACTTGTTTTTTCTACCTACTATTGTACCACGCCAAGTATAATCTTAATTGTTTTATCAACCTGTATCGTATTGCGCTAAGTATCAACTTAATTGTTAGCTAACTCAGTAATGAAACTTTTTACGTTTATATATGTTAAGTTTATGTATGTTTACTTATATTATGTATATTTACGTTTATTATATTTTTACGTTAGTTACAAAATTCGGCTATGTCTCTCTTGTACAAGGTAACAACTCCTTGCACTTATACAAAAGTTGTGGTTCGCTGCGTCAGAGTATGCAAATAGGGAAAACTATGATTGAAACTTCATTTCACGAATCACTCACTTTTTGGTTACTGGAAATGATATCAACACAACTCCGCTAAACAGTTTGGACAATCCAAAAAAATCTCTGTCGCAACTGTAATAATATTTAGTAGATTAAGTAAATGACGAGCAAGTAAGAAGTAAAATATATAAATAGGGGGAAATAGGGTAATACAGGCATAAAATATATTTCTTTTGTGTAATGGGAAAAGGGTCTTGCAAAAAAAATGCATTACATTCTACAACTTTTATAAAGCTTTGACAATTTTTTATCAAAATTTAAAGACAGTTTTGATGTAATTTTTTTTATTCAATTTTACCCCCGAAATCGTCTGTCTCTTATGTCTCTCTGTGGGGTAATAAGAGACTCGTTTTCCAAGATTTTTATAAAGACTATGTTAAACCGAATGGGGTTATAGAAAAAATACTTTAAAACTCTTTCAGCATAGCTTGGCAGATTAAAAAAGTAAAATTTTATTTTTGAATTATACACTGAAGTGCCACTGAATTCGAAACACCTGATTAAAAACGAGTTGAAACTGCTGCTCTTCGGGGTTTAATTTCGACTGCCACATGACGAGGCATTGTTTCATCAAATTTGAGTAAGTGTTTTGAAAGTTATATTAAAAATTCCCATAAATCAGTTAAAGATACTGACGTGGGATAACGTGCTTGTACACCTTTTCAGGAGTATCCCAATAGTGTTTTAAGGTATTTAAATCCAATATTCTTGATGATCATTTCAGTAAAGAAACTTTAGTGGAATTCTGCTTGAATCAGGTGATTTTCAGCAGAATCTTTGTCAGGAACAGCTATTCTGCTTGAAAGATCATTCCTATCCGGGTCGCACAAAATCATATAAAGATGAAAGTGATCTTTCCAGATTACAATTTACGTACTTAAAAGGCTAATTTACTAATCTTCTGAGCACGGTTACCAGGAAAATACTAAAATTTTATTTGAACACCACTATTTTTATTGAAAAATATTCGCCTTATTTAATTACCGAAATTTTGAGATTGAATTAAGCGAATATTAATATGCAAAAACGGTGATATTCAAAATAACATTTGGGTATTTTCCTGGCAACTCTGTCTTTGAGACAGAGCGGCTAATGTTATTTGAATGGGAGTTTTTGAGAAGTTGCATTTTTCGTATTTTGCTTGAATGTGATAATTTTTGCAGCTTAAAAGCTGTACGTTCACATTAGACACGACAGTTACAAATTTTATTATTTTATTTTAAAATGTGATATAAGTGGGCATTAGCTTCATGAAATATTCGCGTTTACTGTCTTATCATGAAAAATCTATTTAAAATTTTAACATTTGGTAAAAACTCAGACCTAGCTTAATTACTAAACTTTTCAAAAATTCTTTTTATTTTGCTTTAAAAAAATAAATTCATGCTGCATTTAAAAAGTAAAGATACACTCTTCCTTAACAGTTGAAAATGCTAAAAGAAACGCCTCAACTAGGTTCCACCTTTTCCTTCAAGAGTTAGTCAATGAGCAGTCCAAACTGGAAAGATCAGAATAAAAGAAAGATTAGGATAAGAAAAACCCCTTACCGTTCTGTGAATTTTGCGTTTGGCTGCTATACGAAACTGATGGGATAAAGAGCTGTAAATTTAATTTCGAGAGCAAAGGTGTTTTAGAAAATCCCTCCTGAAATTATGTAGATATATACTAATTTCTGTCAGTTTGTTTTATTAGGCATCTAATTATAAAAATAAAGATTTTTAAAAAAGCATGATAGATTTGAAATTGAAATGAGTTTCCTTTTTTTTTTTTCCTCACCTCTGAATACCTTAAGTCGTTGGTTTAGAAGTCCTGCAGTCACTTATTTCGTAAAGAAATATTCTAGAATTTACATTTATACATTTTAAAAAATTAAAAAGAAAAAAATGGCGAGTGTCATTAAAAATGAATAGATTGAGATATGCGACAGAGATAAATATTTGTATTATAATTCTCTCTAATACGTACTTCTATCACTTATTACGTAATTCTTACTGACTCGGTTTTAATGTTTCTTTCATAAATATTAAATGTATATGTTATGCAGTAAAATAACAAGTTGGAAATTGTACGCCAAACGTGACAAATGAGGTGCGTTCGTACTATAGCTAGTTATATAAATATTCGGATCTTGATGATTTTTAATTCAGTAAAATGAATTATATCGTCTGCAAATTAATTTCTGTAATAAAATAAGTATCTCGGTCGCTTGACGATTAAACCTTGGAAGCTCCTATAACAAGAAAGCACCGATTTAAAAAAAAAAAATTCTTAATAAATGTTTTTATTAATATCTTCTAAAGTTTTGATTCGATTTTCATAAAATTTGAAATGTCTCGACAAAATTCTGCAAAGATAATATATCTTAAATTTCAAACCATTCGGTTGGGTAGATTTTGCGTTGTTATATGCGGACTGACGGACAGACAGACGGGCGGACCAGACGTCGACAATAGGTGCTACGTATTTATGTAATTACGAACGCACTTAAAAATTAACTATCCTGAAGTTTCATTTTAAAATTTATTACCCTTATTTAAAACACAGGAATGCTCAGGTTTTAAGGAACATTTTTACTGACTTTTTAACACTTTCCAACCTAGTTGAAAAGTGTTTATGACTTCGGTTTGTCTGCCTTCTGCCGTCTGTCCGTCTGTCCGTGCTCTAACTCACGTAAATATGCTTCGATTGCCTTGAAATTTGTTTATGTTATTGTCGTCTACTACAGCATGTTCCCTATTTCAAATAAAGGGTGTAGCACTTATAGTTTTTTTTAAAGGGACAGTCAAAAGTATTCCGTTACATTGCAGTCAATGGGAAATAATTGTTTCAAATCCATTTTGATGATGCTACGCCATTTGAAACATGACGAAATTTATATATATTTATGAAGCGCTTTAAAACATGCTTTTTGTAGAATATGGAGTGCAAAACATTTATTATTCATTTAACAGGGTCAAACAAAAGAATTCTGTTACACATTGTTCGACGGAGAAAAATCGCCTGCAGTGTAATTTAATGATGTTTCACTATTTCAAAGATGCGATCAAAGAAAATTATACGCATTACTGAGGTGCACTATAAATTGCTCGCTTAAAAGTATGGTGTGCATTGCGTTTATCGTTCATTTACAAGGACACACAAAAGAATTCGGTTACAGTATACGTGCGATAATTACAGTCTATGTGTGATAAGTGCGTTTTCAACTTTGGTTTGCGTTTTTAAGTTTAACTAATTTTTTTTCATATTACGTGGTGTGTATAAATTCGGTTGATCATGTACAGGGCTACACAAGGGAATTCATAAGTATTACGCACTATGGGAGTGAATTTCTTAAGGGTAGTTTTTAATTGTATTACGCATTTTCTTGCTAAACTATATTTAGTAGACTAATATAAGTTTGTGGAAGATAAATAAATTCATATACAGGGCTAAGCAAAGAACAAAATACATTGTCGTTTATTGTTGGTAATTGCTGAAAGTGTGTGTTAAGTTGTCTTATGCGTTTTTTACCTGAATTAAATTTTAGCTTACTATGTGATGTGAACAAAAGTGTTTAGATAATATACAGAACTGCACAAGAGATTTCGAGTGCATTTCCATGGATTGGCGAAAATTCCTAAATGCGAGTTTTAAAACTAAACTAAATTTTGTCATGCTATGTATTATATATCCAAACCTACAGATCATATACAGGGCTGCACAAAATAATTCGACTACATTTTTTGCAATGGAAGGTAATTTCGAAGACTGTATTTTTCAATGTGGTATATGTTTTCTAAACTGTTTACTTACATATCTTCTTTTACCTTATTTAACAGTGAATTTTCGTTACAGTTTTCTGGATATGTTGGAAAGTGTTTCATAATCTTTGCTGGACGCATGATTTTTCGTTCTTGTTTACTTCTACAGCTAATTTGGAGCAGTGGATTGCTAGTCGCAAATGCAATATTTCTGTTTTATTTGGCCAGTAATTGAATACAAATATTTTTTATTAATTATATTAAAATTATGGTAACTGTAATAATTAAAAAATATATTTATTAGAAAAGTTTCAAGTGTACCTACAATAGACGACATCGTACGATATCGTACCTGTAATAGTATGAAATAGGCAAAGCGTTTCAAACGAATGGGTCCTTCTTTAAACCAAGTCACGTGCTACACGTATAAGAGTAAAACCAAGAAAATAATAAAATTTTATTATTATTGCAGGGTTTTTTTTTTCAATTTTTTTTAATAATGCAATTGTTTTAAGGCTGTTCAGAAATCTTAACTGTCTATTTTCTAACTCTAACATATTTCTGAATTCAGTTTTGCTCGCAAACGCATTTAATTGGCATGTACTGTTATTCATAAACTGTGTAATCGAACAGTTTTTCATTTTTCAGTAAAGGAAAAAGATTTTTCAGAAAATGCTGTCCAAGTTGGAGTTTAGAACCAAATTTTTGGACATAACAGCCCGGAAAGGAAAAAAAACTGCGTTCATGAGACAACAATCGCTTATAAAGCAAGATATAATTCATTTATTGGAAAATGAAAAACTGTTCGATTACAAATCATTTCATTAATAATGCCTGCTTTAACGTTTAAATATGCGTCCATAAATGCGTCAAAAAGCTTACTGTTGCTGAGTAGGGAAAATATACTTTTCTGACAACCGCCTTAAGTCATTAAAATTTCAAACGTTCTACAGGGTGGTCATAAAGTCTTTCCCTGATTACAATAATTTATCGCAGAAAAACTAATATAATTAGGCATATACTTGTTTCGATATATTGTAAAGACACTTATGAAGTTTTTAATACAAGTACTTACGTCAGTAAATTTCGATGTGAGCACCCTTGGTAGCTCGAAGAATGTCAAGGCGGTATTCCATTTCTCGCTACGTATTGCCAAATATTTGGGCTGTCACACTAGACACAGAATCTTTGATCCTGATCTCGAGTGTTTCATTGTCTTTAACTGGTTTGCAAACACTCTGTCTTTTATATACCTCCAAAAGAAAAAATCTAGAGGAGTTGGTTCATCCCGTCCGATCCATCTTCCAGGAAATTTGTCATCAAGGAACTCACGAACGACGGCAGAGACTAGACTAAAAAAAACTTAAGAATATGACGTTTCCATAATAAAAATTTTACAATATTACATTCATTGGTTATTTCATAATAATATTTTGTAATCAGGGAAAGACTTTATGACCACCCTATATATTGATCGTTGATATCCATCATTTTGTTATATTTTTTTCTATAAAGGTAGAAATTCAATGTTAGGATGAAAATTCGACATTCATTTGGCATGGAAAACTTTTTGGATCGAATTCAAATCCAAATACTACCAGTTTTCTTTAGCATTTAGCATGTATTCCTTGCGTACTTTCATATACCATCATGCATCTTCACGTACCATCTTGCTTACGATCATGGTGGTTTTCATTCCCTAGATAAACATGATATCAAGTTTAAATCTCAATATGTTATTGCCTCATTTGAGAAAAAATTACAAAACATTTGTATTTTCGCCATACCCGTGTCTTATAATGTAAAGATTCAAAGATAGTATCTATTACATTAGAAAATTAAAGTAACTTTAATAATATTATAAACTTAAAATCAATTTCGATAGTTTCTTGAACTTTATATTCACCTTATAGACGGTATAAAGAAGTATGGTGTATAAGAAGAACTGTTATTACCAAGGGGTGTAATACACTCGAAGATTGATGGAGTGAATTTTATATTCAGTAAGTTTTCGGCATGTTATCTAGTACATTAGCGAAGGGGCACGTAAAAACGTAATTTCGTCATCCTGGAGCTGGTAGCGATAGAAAAGGACTCGTCACACAAAAGTAAGGAAAAGCTTGTCTAAAGATATCTGGAGTTTATTAAGCATATCTTCAATTGTCCACAGAAGCTGAAGTCACATGATAATTGCATACAGGGTGACAGATCTGCTGGGGCGATGCTAAAGACAGCCCTGTCTTAGGAAGCAAAATTACGTAACGAAATTTACCGATGAAGTCCTGCGGATGGTTCGGGGGGAAAAGTTGTAACAGGGAAGTTAGATGTGTAGAGGACGAAAGCCAGAGCAGAACTCGTAAAATGAGATATAGCGCACGTTAGAAAACACGCCAAACGATTTACATTTTTGAGCCAAGAGGTGTGCATTTTTGAATGGGTTGCCACAACCGTTTCGAATAACTACATAATAAATTTTGTAATTGGCGTCAGAGACGAGTAAATATATTTGCGCTAGAGCGCACTTTGGCTAAAAAGGAAATGATTCAGAATTTTGACGGTTTTGTGTTTTGAGAACCATTGTAAAAGCATTTTTGCAAGAATGCATGCTTTGACGCCAGAAAGTTGGAACGTACACTTTGGAAAGTCAAAATTTGACCATGAGAGAGAAAACATTTGATACATTGTATTACTTCTTTTACAGTGAGAGCTGGCAGGGAAATTAAAATACGTTAATGATAATTGATAAAAATATTTATGATTTTGACTACATAAGATTTTGTTGATAGAGAAAGGAAAACGGGTGCGCCTTTAACAGCCGGGAATGTATATAAAATGCGATAATGCAGAAAAGGGAAAATATAATTAATAAAATACTTTAAATATAGATTTCTTTAATTTTGAAAAGAATATATATGGTTTCTTTACCATAGACGGTCATTTTCCTTTGTGACTTGATTCTTTTCCTTCGAGAAAATTTAATAGTATCGAAAAATTCGCATATTTTCCCCGCCAAAAACATGAAAAAAATAACGCGAATAAATACAGATGTTCAATCTGAAAATAATGCACGTTATATTTAGATTTTTGTTTAGATAGAATTTAATTGAATAATACGAAATGAATATTTAAAAGAAGATAAGATTAAAAAAAAAGAGGGGGTGGGATTCTTGCAATATAATCTGTGAAAGTTTGAATTTGTTTCATGAAAAGTTAGAATTATAAATGTACAGTATGCCTTGCATTTTGTTTAATTTCAAAACTAAAGTGGCGACAACAAACAGAACGAGGTGGGTGAAAGGGATGGTGGGAGGAGAGTACTGAGAGTATTATTCAATTGGTGTTCTTTTCTTTTGATAAACTTTCATTATTACGATTATTTCTATAAATAATATTTTGGACGAGAAAATATTAAATTTAACATTTTATTAAAAAGAGAAAAAATAGTACTATTTAATGTCATATATAATGATTTTATTCATATTGCCAGCTAAAATTTTCAGAATGTATTTTAATATATTTTGTTTTGGAAAATAACTTTCATTATGGAATTGTAGTATTAGTATTGTATAGGAATTGTAGTATTCACTAATTATAATAATATAAATAAGATTCAGTCACCGTACATTATGCTTATAAATGTTCTTTTATTATTTTCATATTTCTGTTTTATTTTTGTTATATTTTAAATAATATACTATTTCTCCTTAGATTGAGATACAGATAGACATTTATACATAACTGGTATTTTTAGTGTTTAATTTTTATGAAAGGTTTTTATCTTTTTGGCTCATGATTATTGTGAAATTGCAAATTTTTGGATGGATTCCCGGACTCTTACTTACAGACTCTCTAGATTCCAACACACTTGGCGAGAACCTGTTTAGCCAAACGCATTGGTGAGAAATGGGTTTGACGTGCGTGCGTGCATATGTGCCCGGAAGTTGCGTTCTATCAGGGCTACACTAGATACCGGGCTTGCTCATTCAATATCATGACGTCACAAAAGGTGGCTGGCCGCTACCAGCGATTGGTACAAAGCGAAACGACAAAATGAAAGACATACAGCGATTGGCACAAAACGACGGGGTCGTCGCTTTGCACCAATCGCTGGTCGCGGCCAGCCACCTTTTGTGACGTCATGATAATGAATGAGCAAGCCTGGTATCTAGTGTAGCCTTGGTTCTATTGCCATTATCGTAGTTCAAAAATTGCACCTGTAAATGTTTATAATGTGCGTAATGTGAGGAACGTATTGAATCATGATAAAAACATGCTTATAGAAATATTGGCATATTTTAACATTTTGAAGTTATCTATACAACATGTTTAATTTTGAAATTGATTTTTCTACACAAACATTCTTAAAATCTCGAACAGCACCAAGTACTTCGGGTAGTTATGAATAAAAGTAATATGATGAAGTGCTTAGCATACATATTAGAAAGAATATATTGTTTGTCTGAGACGGCTAGTATTTTGATGTAAACTACAACTAAAAATATAGATTTGTAAAGCATAAAAAAATAATTTTAAAATTCCTTGACATTTATACGTTTATTATATTTATATCCTTTATACATTTGATAAAACCTACAAAAAGCAGTGATATCCCATCAAAAAACTTTCTGTAAAAAAAAAAAAGCGCCAAGTTCTCTTTAATGTTTCGGTCGTAAAAAGTACTGATATCTGATGTTCGCCCAAGTTAAAAGTCAAACATCCGAAATCTTTCATTCAAAATGGCTTCCTGCGACTTGGCCGTTAATGCATTTTAGAAGGTTTTTCAAATTCTAAAGAATGTATAATGATCTACCTGTCTACTACATTTTTTTGAACATTTTACGCATTTTGTTGTACAAAGCACTAAAATATAATACACATTTTTAAAAACATAATTTCGAGATCACAGCTGTCGAGAATGGTCCACTCTGGTTCTCAACGTCTCATATAATGTAACACAATGTGAAATTTGATGAAAAAAATATTCATTGGAATTCGTGTTAATGACAATAGACCGTACAAAATGATCATTAAACCATGGTAAAACTAAATGATGGTTAATCAAAACTAATGTTTCTTGAAACTCAATGGTATGTATCACAAAGCTTTTAATTACAATGTCATCATATGAATTTCCCTTTTTTCATTCCGATATTACTTTTAAATGCATAATTTCCAATCATTAATTTTGAAATGATTTATCGACGTAATTATTTATTTCAAATGAAAGATATGGCATGTTTAACATCAATCAGGGTGTATTATGTATTCTAATTTATTTTTCTCAGTATTACATTCTTCTAATGTTTTTAACCTAGAATGCATTAACGGCCAAGTCGCAGGAAGCCATTTTGAATGAAAGATTTCGGATGTTTGACTTTTAACTTGGGCGAACATCAGATATCAGTACTTTTTACGGCCGAAACATTAAGAAGAACTTGGCACTTTTTTTTTACAGAAAGTTTTTTGATGGGATTATAGTTATTCGAATACTTTTTCATTTTTGATTTAATTTTCCAAAACTAATAAATTTATTTTTGTACAGTTTGTTAAGCTTTCATGTGTATAAGATTATATTCTGAAGATGTAATGCAGCACTGCGATATTACCACATATTCAATAATAAATTATTTGCATGGTTAGATTCTTATTTTGTCATATTTATTCTAATTAAGTATAATTAACTTTTTTAATTAATCTTGATAGCTGTTCAGAGAAGATGAAAGACATTTTAGGGTATATATTTTAACATATTAATTAAAAATATAGAACTACTGGAAATTATGAAAAGTCTTGGTTTATTTTCTCAAATGTTGTATAGTTTTTAAAAAAAATCTTTTTTTTTTTACACGTATGAAATCTTAAATGTTCATTGTTGCAGGTGGTTGGGCTAGGATGGAATATGATTAAAGATATCTTAAACATTCCTACCTCGTTATGAGAATCTATTGTACTATAGCATATCATTATTTAAAAATGTAAAATACATTAAAATGTAGATAACTTCAAGATTTAATGGCAGAAAGTAAAACACCTTTTAGATGTGAGGTGGGGGGGAGGCTTAAAAAAACAAATGCAGCATCTCAGGCGGCTCTCAAAAAACATTTTCCCCACTCATCAGAGCGAAACTTTCTGGCTCAATTACGGACTCATTTTTAAACGTAAAAGAATGAAACTGACATACTTTTGAAGGGATTTGGAATCGAATAACTTTTTTCAGTCTTCGATAATTGTATTACATCTAGACTTATAAGCGATTGCTGTCTTATGACGACCTTTCGCGTTCTTTTGCGTTCGGAAAATCGTATCAAAATTCTAACTTTAACAGCGTTATCTGAAAGTTCATTTGCCTTTATCGAACAATTGAAAATACTATTCGATTTCATGTTTTGGAATAAGAACACCTCCCACTTTTATGCGTTTACAAATAAAAATTAATTCAGGAATATGTCAGAAAGAAGTCTGTTTAAATTTGCGAAAAGCCTTAAAAATGCCGGACAAACCTTTTATTGGATTGGTATATAAACGTTGAAAATCACTGATACAAATTTGCAATTTTTCAGAATTTATATTGGGTAAAGGGAGGACAGATGTCGCAGCTTTACTTTTCTTCTCGTATAATTTACAATACAGCAAAAAACAACAAAATAAGTACCAGAAATCATTAATCAAACTCTTTAGAGTCTAATTTCTATGTTAAATAAGTCAAAACTCTTTTAATAAAGTAAGCATAATTATTTTTCCAAACGTCTTTTTTTAATATCACTTTTTATGCGCAGTGTCAGATGCCGCATGGGGTGTGGGACAGATGCTGCATGGAGAAATAAGCTAGGCTTTTTTTTTATTTTCAAGCACACACACACAAATCATATTTTTATTTTAACTCTCAAAATAAAAATAAATAACAAAACTTAAAATATATATATATATCACTAAATTGTGAAAAGTTTAGTGTAAATGCAAAATTGTAAGCTAATAAAAAATAAAAATGAAAATAAAAAATGAAAATGAAAACAAAAACATTTGAATTTACATAAATGGATAGCATAATTACTGCAAACAATGGACAGCATAAGTACAAAAAGATATAAATCACTTATTCACATCCAGGCAAACATTACCATTTACTCTTACAGTAAGTACCAGTTCTATTCTATTTAGGTTCTAGTCTTTTTTATTTTTGTCTTTTCTTCTCCATTCTTTGATTTCGTATTTCCATTCGCCCACAATCACCACTCATCCCGTTGTAAGAGTAAATTGAGCATATGTTTCACCGATTGCATTTGATGCACTGAATCGAGTCTGCTTTAGACTTTGTTTCCTGATAAGACATTCGGCACATTCAGAGTCATCAAATTCCAATCCAATATTGTCGTCAGAATCCACAAGAGAAACACTTTCATCACTGTCAGAAGATGACTCATATTTCAGTTTCTTCCTCAATTGAGGTGTTTTCAAGTTTCCTTTTTTACACATTTTACTTACGCCAAACTGTCGTCGTTTGACGCTTTCTAGTTTCTTTTACTTTTTATTTCCTTCTTATTTTTTCTTATTTATAAAATCTGTACTTGTAATATTTGCAGCTTTTTGCTTTCAGTTACTTGGCCGTGTAGGACTTTTGACCATTGGAATAGGAGATGTTTTGTTTAACAGCTTAGATGGTGACAATTGTACAAGGCCTACATTTTCCTTATCCACACATGGTGAACTAACATTGTCGCTCAGAATATTTTTATAAGTAGATGAAGTTCATTCTAATGCGTCTTCTTCATTTTGTGGCATAGCTAAATTATCTGATGGGATTTGAATTGCTTCATTTTTTTGTGGTTCTTTCATGTTGTTATCAATTATGAAAGCATGGTCTGGAATTGCTGTCTTATCTAATGGCACAATTCCCATAGCATTAAAACCTAAAATAGCGTTTCGAGACGTCACGGTTTGTCCCCAAGCTTTAGAAAGTAGTTCACCAAATTGCATTATTCCAATTTTTCTAGTGGCACTCATAGCACTTTCATTTTCAACTGCATTAGGATGGAAATGATTCACCATCCATGTGTTACAGGCTTGTTTGAAACAATGCTCAAGAGGTCTGAAGAACTTATTGAACCGAAAAACAAAAATATATTTTGCGGAATCTGTCCCTCAGCCTAAGAGCGGCATCTGTCCCACAGTGGCGGGTAAGATGCCGCACCGTCATTTTGTGTGACGTGAACGACGCGGGAGGGAGGTCAGCGCATGGCTGTATTCTAGGAGGATCTAATCTACAGTTACATTCGGTTTGGGGATGAAATTTCTACTTATTAGGCTTAAAATAAGTATTAAAACTTTATTATAATAATTTTAGCAACTGACCACGTAGGTATGAAGAATAAAACATGCAATAAATACTAAAATACTAACAATTAAGTGTGGTGTAAACGCGTACAACACAGCACATAGCACAAATATACATAACGAACTTCTTCATTTGGCCTAGGGAACACTAGTGTCGTCCACACAATCTCTGCGGCATCTGTCTCACCGCGGCGTTTGCCCCCACTTTAAACTTTATGGTAAAGTATGTAAAATTCACATGACTTTACTTCAATTTAAACTGAAATTATGCTTTCTTAGCAACAGCCTTTATTTTTATTTTTATTTATTTTACATGTTAGTAACTGATAGTTTAAGTTTTATTGAAAATCAATCTGAATGGGGATAAATCTTGAATTGAAATGAGAATAAGAATGACAATATCGGCAAAATTTTGGTGATATGGAACTAAGCTATGAAATTAGAAGTTAAATGCCATCTAAAATCGTATTCACAATTTCTTCAGTTTGATGACACCTTTTTATGTAAAGTATTACTTCACACAACTGCAAGTTCAAAATTTGCTTAATACAAATGTAATTAAAAATGCTTTAGGCCAAGCAAATGCGATAAGTAGAAACGAAATATCATTTCTAGTAATCAGCTTCTTACGTGTTCTTATTTCCACTTAGACATTTCATAATTTTCAAAAGTATATATAGATATATTTTAGATATTGTATTAAGATATACATATATAAATGTATTTCTTTTTCTCTCAACTATTATCAAATTTACTTTAAAAAATTAATTATACTTAATTTAGATAAATATGAAAAAAATAAAACCTAACCAAATCAATAAATTTATTATTGAATTTGTGATATCGTTCCAATGTTGCATTACTTCTTAAGAATATATCTCATACACATGAATGCTGTACAAACTGTACAAATATAAATCTACTAGCTAACCCGCCCGGCGTTGCCCGGGCCCGCGATAATTACAATCTCAGAGAAAGGCGTTAACCCCTCCTTCCCGATACCCGCAAATATAATGAATAATTTGTTCAAGAGAACCACCGTCACCTACATTAAGGTGATCATTAAAAAAAAGAATTGCATTTTTCTGATAATTAGAACATAACGAAGACGCAACGCTAAAATAGCCGGCAGATGACACCTCTTTCCGACCTCAATTTCAAATCTTTATCTTAATTAGTTACCTAAATTTATGTTCATTAGTAAAAATTGGCAATTATTTCCTTTCATTTTCGCAAACTAAATGGAGGAATCGGCCAGAGAAACAGATCTCTTTGTAGTTCAGTTTTTAATGAAAGCAGATCCCTGTCAAACTTTCTCGGGTCGTTTTCACTGGCGCCGGCAGATTTTTGGCAGTTTTTTGAATAAATTAAAAAAAAATTACCGACCGAATATTTCAAAAATCACATAGTCATATGCAGAATATTTTTTTACATATGCTCAGAAATTTTCAAATTGATATCTCAATTAGTTTTCTTAAAATTCGCTAATTAGTAAAATAATTTCGAATTCGTTCATTTCCGCTTTCAAATCCAATGCGCCGGTTCGTTTCTCTCGGCATCTTGATTTAAAAGATGTCATTTTAGAAGCGATGGTTAATGAGAATCTAATTAATATCTAGGCTAATTATCAAAATATTAAAATTCGGAGGGTCAGATGCACCAAGAGAGGGTTTGGACTACCTAAATCTAAATTTACAGACTTCTAGGTGCGCTAAATTTTCCTAGCCATCGCCAACACACCCACATACACACACAGAGCGAGACTTTCTTTTATTAGTATGGATTAAACATTGTATGTTTTATAATATATTTATCATTGTGTGTGTTTTATGATAAAATAATTTTTGTGAATAAGTTGCCAAATAATATGTTGGCAAATTTTCTTCTCTCACCAATGTCTTTTTCTTTACTTTGCCAAAATAATGATTAAATAAGTTAATGTACTATTACTCCGTTGCAGTACGCATATACACAAACATGATAAATATAACAATAGATGATGCACGTATAAAAATTATAAAAACCCGATTAAAAGCTCGACATTTTTTTTCAAAAAGCACGCGCCAGAAAAAAATTAACAATCGTATTTTAACTGCATTAGAAGATGACGTCATCCGCTTATTCTTGTAAAACATTAAATAAATTGAATGCATTTCTAATATAATAAAGCATATCTTTTATTTTATTTCAATTTTGCTTTTTAAAAATAAATATTAAATTAACTGGGCGGAGAAATCATACTTTATCTTTTTTGTACTGTTTATTTATTTTTATAATTATTGTTGAACATGATATAATGCGGTATTTTATTTTTTTGGCAACACAAATTTTAGGAAAACCTTTCATTCCATTTATGAAAACAATGCCGATTTAATATTTAATTAACAGCAATTTTTAATCAAAAACATGTTTTAACGAAATGTTAAGTGTGCTATGTCAGAAGCCTGTTCAAAATCCTTTTATATGGTATCTCATTCATCGTTCTGCGTTTCGTATTTTCTGAGAAAAAGGGATGTTGACAGGAGAAATAATATATATGATGATGATTATTTTTGGAAAATTAAATCTTAAGAAAGATGTTTGATTTAATAAATAAGTGTTCTTGTTTATTTCAGAATAAATACATTGCACGTGCAATCTTTGAACTACAATACTGTAAACAGAATGAAACTTCTGCACGCATGCGCGTCAAAGTGTCTTTTCTTGCCAAAGCGTTTGACTACACGGGTTTTTCTACCGGGTGATCTACCTGTCTACTACATTTTTTTGAACATTTTACGCATTTTGTTGTACAAAGCACTAAAATATAATACACATTTTTAAAAACATAATTTCGAGATCACAGCTGTCGAGAATGGTCCACTCTGGTTCTCAACGTCTCATATAATGTAACACAATGTGAAATTTGATGAAAAAAATATTCATTGGAATTCGTGTTAATGACAATAGACCGTACAAAATGATCATTAAACCATGGTAAAACTAAATGATGGTTAATCAAAACTAATGTTTCTTGAAACTCAATGGTATGTATCACAAAGCTTTTAATTACAATGTCATCATATGAATTTCCCTTTTTTCATTCCGATATTACTTTTAAATGCATAATTTCCAATCATTAATTTTGAAATGATTTATCGACGTAATTATTTATTTCAAATGAAAGATATGGCATGTTTAACATCAATCAGGGTGTATTATGTATTCTAATTTATTTTTCTCAGTATTACATTCTTCTAATGTTTTTAACCTAGAATGCATTAACGGCCAAGTCGCAGGAAGCCATTTTGAATGAAAGATTTCGGATGTTTGACTTTTAACTTGGGCGAACATCAGATATCAGTACTTTTTACGGCCGAAACATTAAGAAGAACTTGGCACTTTTTTTTTACAGAAAGTTTTTTGATGGGATTATAGTTATTCGAATACTTTTTCATTTTTGATTTAATTTTCCAAAACTAATAAATTTATTTTTGTACAGTTTGTTAAGCTTTCATGTGTATAAGATTATATTCTGAAGATGTAATGCAGCACTGCGATATTACCACATATTCAATAATAAATTATTTGCATGGTTAGATTCTTATTTTGTCATATTTATTCTAATTAAGTATAATTAACTTTTTTAATTAATCTTGATAGCTGTTCAGAGAAGATGAAAGACATTTTAGGGTATATATTTTAACATATTAATTAAAAATATAGAACTACTGGAAATTATGAAAAGTCTTGGTTTATTTTCTCAAATGTTGTATAGTTTTTAAAAAAAATCTTTTTTTTTTTACACGTATGAAATCTTAAATGTTCATTGTTGCAGGTGGTTGGGCTAGGATGGAATATGATTAAAGATATCTTAAACATTCCTACCTCGTTATGAGAATCTATTGTACTATAGCATATCATTATTTAAAAATGTAAAATACATTAAAATGTAGATAACTTCAAGATTTAATGGCAGAAAGTAAAACACCTTTTAGATGTGAGGTGGGGGGGAGGCTTAAAAAAACAAATGCAGCATCTCAGGCGGCTCTCAAAAAACATTTTCCCCACTCATCAGAGCGAAACTTTCTGGCTCAATTACGGACTCATTTTTAAACGTAAAAGAATGAAACTGACATACTTTTGAAGGGATTTGGAATCGAATAACTTTTTTCAGTCTTCGATAATTGTATTACATCTAGACTTATAAGCGATTGCTGTCTTATGACGACCTTTCGCGTTCTTTTGCGTTCGGAAAATCGTATCAAAATTCTAACTTTAACAGCGTTATCTGAAAGTTCATTTGCCTTTATCGAACAATTGAAAATACTATTCGATTTCATGTTTTGGAATAAGAACACCTCCCACTTTTATGCGTTTACAAATAAAAATTAATTCAGGAATATGTCAGAAAGAAGTCTGTTTAAATTTGCGAAAAGCCTTAAAAATGCCGGACAAACCTTTTATTGGATTGGTATATAAACGTTGAAAATCACTGATACAAATTTGCAATTTTTCAGAATTTATATTGGGTAAAGGGAGGACAGATGTCGCAGCTTTACTTTTCTTCTCGTATAATTTACAATACAGCAAAAAACAACAAAATAAGTACCAGAAATCATTAATCAAACTCTTTAGAGTCTAATTTCTATGTTAAATAAGTCAAAACTCTTTTAATAAAGTAAGCATAATTATTTTTCCAAACGTCTTTTTTTAATATCACTTTTTATGCGCAGTGTCAGATGCCGCATGGGGTGTGGGACAGATGCTGCATGGAGAAATAAGCTAGGCTTTTTTTTTATTTTCAAGCACACACACACAAATCATATTTTTATTTTAACTCTCAAAATAAAAATAAATAACAAAACTTAAAATATATATATATATCACTAAATTGTGAAAAGTTTAGTGTAAATGCAAAATTGTAAGCTAATAAAAAATAAAAATGAAAATAAAAAATGAAAATGAAAACAAAAACATTTGAATTTACATAAATGGATAGCATAATTACTGCAAACAATGGACAGCATAAGTACAAAAAGATATAAATCACTTATTCACATCCAGGCAAACATTACCATTTACTCTTACAGTAAGTACCAGTTCTATTCTATTTAGGTTCTAGTCTTTTTTATTTTTGTCTTTTCTTCTCCATTCTTTGATTTCGTATTTCCATTCGCCCACAATCACCACTCATCCCGTTGTAAGAGTAAATTGAGCATATGTTTCACCGATTGCATTTGATGCACTGAATCGAGTCTGCTTTAGACTTTGTTTCCTGATAAGACATTCGGCACATTCAGAGTCATCAAATTCCAATCCAATATTGTCGTCAGAATCCACAAGAGAAACACTTTCATCACTGTCAGAAGATGACTCATATTTCAGTTTCTTCCTCAATTGAGGTGTTTTCAAGTTTCCTTTTTTACACATTTTACTTACGCCAAACTGTCGTCGTTTGACGCTTTCTAGTTTCTTTTACTTTTTATTTCCTTCTTATTTTTTCTTATTTATAAAATCTGTACTTGTAATATTTGCAGCTTTTTGCTTTCAGTTACTTGGCCGTGTAGGACTTTTGACCATTGGAATAGGAGATGTTTTGTTTAACAGCTTAGATGGTGACAATTGTACAAGGCCTACATTTTCCTTATCCACACATGGTGAACTAACATTGTCGCTCAGAATATTTTTATAAGTAGATGAAGTTCATTCTAATGCGTCTTCTTCATTTTGTGGCATAGCTAAATTATCTGATGGGATTTGAATTGCTTCATTTTTTTGTGGTTCTTTCATGTTGTTATCAATTATGAAAGCATGGTCTGGAATTGCTGTCTTATCTAATGGCACAATTCCCATAGCATTAAAACCTAAAATAGCGTTTCGAGACGTCACGGTTTGTCCCCAAGCTTTAGAAAGTAGTTCACCAAATTGCATTATTCCAATTTTTCTAGTGGCACTCATAGCACTTTCATTTTCAACTGCATTAGGATGGAAATGATTCACCATCCATGTGTTACAGGCTTGTTTGAAACAATGCTCAAGAGGTCTGAAGAACTTATTGAACCGAAAAACAAAAATATATTTTGCGGAATCTGTCCCTCAGCCTAAGAGCGGCATCTGTCCCACAGTGGCGGGTAAGATGCCGCACCGTCATTTTGTGTGACGTGAACGACGCGGGAGGGAGGTCAGCGCATGGCTGTATTCTAGGAGGATCTAATCTACAGTTACATTCGGTTTGGGGATGAAATTTCTACTTATTAGGCTTAAAATAAGTATTAAAACTTTATTATAATAATTTTAGCAACTGACCACGTAGGTATGAAGAATAAAACATGCAATAAATACTAAAATACTAACAATTAAGTGTGGTGTAAACGCGTACAACACAGCACATAGCACAAATATACATAACGAACTTCTTCATTTGGCCTAGGGAACACTAGTGTCGTCCACACAATCTCTGCGGCATCTGTCTCACCGCGGCGTTTGCCCCCACTTTAAACTTTATGGTAAAGTATGTAAAATTCACATGACTTTACTTCAATTTAAACTGAAATTATGCTTTCTTAGCAACAGCCTTTATTTTTATTTTTATTTATTTTACATGTTAGTAACTGATAGTTTAAGTTTTATTGAAAATCAATCTGAATGGGGATAAATCTTGAATTGAAATGAGAATAAGAATGACAATATCGGCAAAATTTTGGTGATATGGAACTAAGCTATGAAATTAGAAGTTAAATGCCATCTAAAATCGTATTCACAATTTCTTCAGTTTGATGACACCTTTTTATGTAAAGTATTACTTCACACAACTGCAAGTTCAAAATTTGCTTAATACAAATGTAATTAAAAATGCTTTAGGCCAAGCAAATGCGATAAGTAGAAACGAAATATCATTTCTAGTAATCAGCTTCTTACGTGTTCTTATTTCCACTTAGACATTTCATAATTTTCAAAAGTATATATAGATATATTTTAGATATTGTATTAAGATATACATATATAAATGTATTTCTTTTTCTCTCAACTATTATCAAATTTACTTTAAAAAATTAATTATACTTAATTTAGATAAATATGAAAAAAATAAAACCTAACCAAATCAATAAATTTATTATTGAATTTGTGATATCGTTCCAATGTTGCATTACTTCTTAAGAATATATCTCATACACATGAATGCTGTACAAACTGTACAAATATAAATCTACTAGCTAACCCGCCCGGCGTTGCCCGGGCCCGCGATAATTACAATCTCAGAGAAAGGCGTTAACCCCTCCTTCCCGATACCCGCAAATATAATGAATAATTTGTTCAAGAGAACCACCGTCACCTACATTAAGGTGATCATTAAAAAAAAGAATTGCATTTTTCTGATAATTAGAACATAACGAAGACGCAACGCTAAAATAGCCGGCAGATGACACCTCTTTCCGACCTCAATTTCAAATCTTTATCTTAATTAGTTACCTAAATTTATGTTCATTAGTAAAAATTGGCAATTATTTCCTTTCATTTTCGCAAACTAAATGGAGGAATCGGCCAGAGAAACAGATCTCTTTGTAGTTCAGTTTTTAATGAAAGCAGATCCCTGTCAAACTTTCTCGGGTCGTTTTCACTGGCGCCGGCAGATTTTTGGCAGTTTTTTGAATAAATTAAAAAAAAATTACCGACCGAATATTTCAAAAATCACATAGTCATATGCAGAATATTTTTTTACATATGCTCAGAAATTTTCAAATTGATATCTCAATTAGTTTTCTTAAAATTCGCTAATTAGTAAAATAATTTCGAATTCGTTCATTTCCGCTTTCAAATCCAATGCGCCGGTTCGTTTCTCTCGGCATCTTGATTTAAAAGATGTCATTTTAGAAGCGATGGTTAATGAGAATCTAATTAATATCTAGGCTAATTATCAAAATATTAAAATTCGGAGGGTCAGATGCACCAAGAGAGGGTTTGGACTACCTAAATCTAAATTTACAGACTTCTAGGTGCGCTAAATTTTCCTAGCCATCGCCAACACACCCACATACACACACAGAGCGAGACTTTCTTTTATTAGTATGGATTAAACATTGTATGTTTTATAATATATTTATCATTGTGTGTGTTTTATGATAAAATAATTTTTGTGAATAAGTTGCCAAATAATATGTTGGCAAATTTTCTTCTCTCACCAATGTCTTTTTCTTTACTTTGCCAAAATAATGATTAAATAAGTTAATGTACTATTACTCCGTTGCAGTACGCATATACACAAACATGATAAATATAACAATAGATGATGCACGTATAAAAATTATAAAAACCCGATTAAAAGCTCGACATTTTTTTTCAAAAAGCACGCGCCAGAAAAAAATTAACAATCGTATTTTAACTGCATTAGAAGATGACGTCATCCGCTTATTCTTGTAAAACATTAAATAAATTGAATGCATTTCTAATATAATAAAGCATATCTTTTATTTTATTTCAATTTTGCTTTTTAAAAATAAATATTAAATTAACTGGGCGGAGAAATCATACTTTATCTTTTTTGTACTGTTTATTTATTTTTATAATTATTGTTGAACATGATATAATGCGGTATTTTATTTTTTTGGCAACACAAATTTTAGGAAAACCTTTCATTCCATTTATGAAAACAATGCCGATTTAATATTTAATTAACAGCAATTTTTAATCAAAAACATGTTTTAACGAAATGTTAAGTGTGCTATGTCAGAAGCCTGTTCAAAATCCTTTTATATGGTATCTCATTCATCGTTCTGCGTTTCGTATTTTCTGAGAAAAAGGGATGTTGACAGGAGAAATAATATATATGATGATGATTATTTTTGGAAAATTAAATCTTAAGAAAGATGTTTGATTTAATAAATAAGTGTTCTTGTTTATTTCAGAATAAATACATTGCACGTGCAATCTTTGAACTACAATACTGTAAACAGAATGAAACTTCTGCACGCATGCGCGTCAAAGTGTCTTTTCTTGCCAAAGCGTTTGACTACACGGGTTTTTCTACCGGGTGATCTACCTGTCTACTACATTTTTTTGAACATTTTACGCATTTTGTTGTACAAAGCACTAAAATATAATACACATTTTTAAAAACATAATTTCGAGATCACAGCTGTCGAGAATGGTCCACTCTGGTTCTCAACGTCTCATATAATGTAACACAATGTGAAATTTGATGAAAAAAATATTCATTGGAATTCGTGTTAATGACAATAGACCGTACAAAATGATCATTAAACCATGGTAAAACTAAATGATGGTTAATCAAAACTAATGTTTCTTGAAACTCAATGGTATGTATCACAAAGCTTTTAATTACAATGTCATCATATGAATTTCCCTTTTTTCATTCCGATATTACTTTTAAATGCATAATTTCCAATCATTAATTTTGAAATGATTTATCGACGTAATTATTTATTTCAAATGAAAGATATGGCATGTTTAACATCAATCAGGGTGTATTATGTATTCTAATTTATTTTTCTCAGTATTACATTCTTCTAATGTTTTTAACCTAGAATGCATTAACGGCCAAGTCGCAGGAAGCCATTTTGAATGAAAGATTTCGGATGTTTGACTTTTAACTTGGGCGAACATCAGATATCAGTACTTTTTACGGCCGAAACATTAAGAAGAACTTGGCACTTTTTTTTTACAGAAAGTTTTTTGATGGGATTATAGTTATTCGAATACTTTTTCATTTTTGATTTAATTTTCCAAAACTAATAAATTTATTTTTGTACAGTTTGTTAAGCTTTCATGTGTATAAGATTATATTCTGAAGATGTAATGCAGCACTGCGATATTACCACATATTCAATAATAAATTATTTGCATGGTTAGATTCTTATTTTGTCATATTTATTCTAATTAAGTATAATTAACTTTTTTAATTAATCTTGATAGCTGTTCAGAGAAGATGAAAGACATTTTAGGGTATATATTTTAACATATTAATTAAAAATATAGAACTACTGGAAATTATGAAAAGTCTTGGTTTATTTTCTCAAATGTTGTATAGTTTTTAAAAAAAATCTTTTTTTTTTTACACGTATGAAATCTTAAATGTTCATTGTTGCAGGTGGTTGGGCTAGGATGGAATATGATTAAAGATATCTTAAACATTCCTACCTCGTTATGAGAATCTATTGTACTATAGCATATCATTATTTAAAAATGTAAAATACATTAAAATGTAGATAACTTCAAGATTTAATGGCAGAAAGTAAAACACCTTTTAGATGTGAGGTGGGGGGGAGGCTTAAAAAAACAAATGCAGCATCTCAGGCGGCTCTCAAAAAACATTTTCCCCACTCATCAGAGCGAAACTTTCTGGCTCAATTACGGACTCATTTTTAAACGTAAAAGAATGAAACTGACATACTTTTGAAGGGATTTGGAATCGAATAACTTTTTTCAGTCTTCGATAATTGTATTACATCTAGACTTATAAGCGATTGCTGTCTTATGACGACCTTTCGCGTTCTTTTGCGTTCGGAAAATCGTATCAAAATTCTAACTTTAACAGCGTTATCTGAAAGTTCATTTGCCTTTATCGAACAATTGAAAATACTATTCGATTTCATGTTTTGGAATAAGAACACCTCCCACTTTTATGCGTTTACAAATAAAAATTAATTCAGGAATATGTCAGAAAGAAGTCTGTTTAAATTTGCGAAAAGCCTTAAAAATGCCGGACAAACCTTTTATTGGATTGGTATATAAACGTTGAAAATCACTGATACAAATTTGCAATTTTTCAGAATTTATATTGGGTAAAGGGAGGACAGATGTCGCAGCTTTACTTTTCTTCTCGTATAATTTACAATACAGCAAAAAACAACAAAATAAGTACCAGAAATCATTAATCAAACTCTTTAGAGTCTAATTTCTATGTTAAATAAGTCAAAACTCTTTTAATAAAGTAAGCATAATTATTTTTCCAAACGTCTTTTTTTAATATCACTTTTTATGCGCAGTGTCAGATGCCGCATGGGGTGTGGGACAGATGCTGCATGGAGAAATAAGCTAGGCTTTTTTTTTATTTTCAAGCACACACACACAAATCATATTTTTATTTTAACTCTCAAAATAAAAATAAATAACAAAACTTAAAATATATATATATATCACTAAATTGTGAAAAGTTTAGTGTAAATGCAAAATTGTAAGCTAATAAAAAATAAAAATGAAAATAAAAAATGAAAATGAAAACAAAAACATTTGAATTTACATAAATGGATAGCATAATTACTGCAAACAATGGACAGCATAAGTACAAAAAGATATAAATCACTTATTCACATCCAGGCAAACATTACCATTTACTCTTACAGTAAGTACCAGTTCTATTCTATTTAGGTTCTAGTCTTTTTTATTTTTGTCTTTTCTTCTCCATTCTTTGATTTCGTATTTCCATTCGCCCACAATCACCACTCATCCCGTTGTAAGAGTAAATTGAGCATATGTTTCACCGATTGCATTTGATGCACTGAATCGAGTCTGCTTTAGACTTTGTTTCCTGATAAGACATTCGGCACATTCAGAGTCATCAAATTCCAATCCAATATTGTCGTCAGAATCCACAAGAGAAACACTTTCATCACTGTCAGAAGATGACTCATATTTCAGTTTCTTCCTCAATTGAGGTGTTTTCAAGTTTCCTTTTTTACACATTTTACTTACGCCAAACTGTCGTCGTTTGACGCTTTCTAGTTTCTTTTACTTTTTATTTCCTTCTTATTTTTTCTTATTTATAAAATCTGTACTTGTAATATTTGCAGCTTTTTGCTTTCAGTTACTTGGCCGTGTAGGACTTTTGACCATTGGAATAGGAGATGTTTTGTTTAACAGCTTAGATGGTGACAATTGTACAAGGCCTACATTTTCCTTATCCACACATGGTGAACTAACATTGTCGCTCAGAATATTTTTATAAGTAGATGAAGTTCATTCTAATGCGTCTTCTTCATTTTGTGGCATAGCTAAATTATCTGATGGGATTTGAATTGCTTCATTTTTTTGTGGTTCTTTCATGTTGTTATCAATTATGAAAGCATGGTCTGGAATTGCTGTCTTATCTAATGGCACAATTCCCATAGCATTAAAACCTAAAATAGCGTTTCGAGACGTCACGGTTTGTCCCCAAGCTTTAGAAAGTAGTTCACCAAATTGCATTATTCCAATTTTTCTAGTGGCACTCATAGCACTTTCATTTTCAACTGCATTAGGATGGAAATGATTCACCATCCATGTGTTACAGGCTTGTTTGAAACAATGCTCAAGAGGTCTGAAGAACTTATTGAACCGAAAAACAAAAATATATTTTGCGGAATCTGTCCCTCAGCCTAAGAGCGGCATCTGTCCCACAGTGGCGGGTAAGATGCCGCACCGTCATTTTGTGTGACGTGAACGACGCGGGAGGGAGGTCAGCGCATGGCTGTATTCTAGGAGGATCTAATCTACAGTTACATTCGGTTTGGGGATGAAATTTCTACTTATTAGGCTTAAAATAAGTATTAAAACTTTATTATAATAATTTTAGCAACTGACCACGTAGGTATGAAGAATAAAACATGCAATAAATACTAAAATACTAACAATTAAGTGTGGTGTAAACGCGTACAACACAGCACATAGCACAAATATACATAACGAACTTCTTCATTTGGCCTAGGGAACACTAGTGTCGTCCACACAATCTCTGCGGCATCTGTCTCACCGCGGCGTTTGCCCCCACTTTAAACTTTATGGTAAAGTATGTAAAATTCACATGACTTTACTTCAATTTAAACTGAAATTATGCTTTCTTAGCAACAGCCTTTATTTTTATTTTTATTTATTTTACATGTTAGTAACTGATAGTTTAAGTTTTATTGAAAATCAATCTGAATGGGGATAAATCTTGAATTGAAATGAGAATAAGAATGACAATATCGGCAAAATTTTGGTGATATGGAACTAAGCTATGAAATTAGAAGTTAAATGCCATCTAAAATCGTATTCACAATTTCTTCAGTTTGATGACACCTTTTTATGTAAAGTATTACTTCACACAACTGCAAGTTCAAAATTTGCTTAATACAAATGTAATTAAAAATGCTTTAGGCCAAGCAAATGCGATAAGTAGAAACGAAATATCATTTCTAGTAATCAGCTTCTTACGTGTTCTTATTTCCACTTAGACATTTCATAATTTTCAAAAGTATATATAGATATATTTTAGATATTGTATTAAGATATACATATATAAATGTATTTCTTTTTCTCTCAACTATTATCAAATTTACTTTAAAAAATTAATTATACTTAATTTAGATAAATATGAAAAAAATAAAACCTAACCAAATCAATAAATTTATTATTGAATTTGTGATATCGTTCCAATGTTGCATTACTTCTTAAGAATATATCTCATACACATGAATGCTGTACAAACTGTACAAATATAAATCTACTAGCTAACCCGCCCGGCGTTGCCCGGGCCCGCGATAATTACAATCTCAGAGAAAGGCGTTAACCCCTCCTTCCCGATACCCGCAAATATAATGAATAATTTGTTCAAGAGAACCACCGTCACCTACATTAAGGTGATCATTAAAAAAAAGAATTGCATTTTTCTGATAATTAGAACATAACGAAGACGCAACGCTAAAATAGCCGGCAGATGACACCTCTTTCCGACCTCAATTTCAAATCTTTATCTTAATTAGTTACCTAAATTTATGTTCATTAGTAAAAATTGGCAATTATTTCCTTTCATTTTCGCAAACTAAATGGAGGAATCGGCCAGAGAAACAGATCTCTTTGTAGTTCAGTTTTTAATGAAAGCAGATCCCTGTCAAACTTTCTCGGGTCGTTTTCACTGGCGCCGGCAGATTTTTGGCAGTTTTTTGAATAAATTAAAAAAAAATTACCGACCGAATATTTCAAAAATCACATAGTCATATGCAGAATATTTTTTTACATATGCTCAGAAATTTTCAAATTGATATCTCAATTAGTTTTCTTAAAATTCGCTAATTAGTAAAATAATTTCGAATTCGTTCATTTCCGCTTTCAAATCCAATGCGCCGGTTCGTTTCTCTCGGCATCTTGATTTAAAAGATGTCATTTTAGAAGCGATGGTTAATGAGAATCTAATTAATATCTAGGCTAATTATCAAAATATTAAAATTCGGAGGGTCAGATGCACCAAGAGAGGGTTTGGACTACCTAAATCTAAATTTACAGACTTCTAGGTGCGCTAAATTTTCCTAGCCATCGCCAACACACCCACATACACACACAGAGCGAGACTTTCTTTTATTAGTATGGATTAAACATTGTATGTTTTATAATATATTTATCATTGTGTGTGTTTTATGATAAAATAATTTTTGTGAATAAGTTGCCAAATAATATGTTGGCAAATTTTCTTCTCTCACCAATGTCTTTTTCTTTACTTTGCCAAAATAATGATTAAATAAGTTAATGTACTATTACTCCGTTGCAGTACGCATATACACAAACATGATAAATATAACAATAGATGATGCACGTATAAAAATTATAAAAACCCGATTAAAAGCTCGACATTTTTTTTCAAAAAGCACGCGCCAGAAAAAAATTAACAATCGTATTTTAACTGCATTAGAAGATGACGTCATCCGCTTATTCTTGTAAAACATTAAATAAATTGAATGCATTTCTAATATAATAAAGCATATCTTTTATTTTATTTCAATTTTGCTTTTTAAAAATAAATATTAAATTAACTGGGCGGAGAAATCATACTTTATCTTTTTTGTACTGTTTATTTATTTTTATAATTATTGTTGAACATGATATAATGCGGTATTTTATTTTTTTGGCAACACAAATTTTAGGAAAACCTTTCATTCCATTTATGAAAACAATGCCGATTTAATATTTAATTAACAGCAATTTTTAATCAAAAACATGTTTTAACGAAATGTTAAGTGTGCTATGTCAGAAGCCTGTTCAAAATCCTTTTATATGGTATCTCATTCATCGTTCTGCGTTTCGTATTTTCTGAGAAAAAGGGATGTTGACAGGAGAAATAATATATATGATGATGATTATTTTTGGAAAATTAAATCTTAAGAAAGATGTTTGATTTAATAAATAAGTGTTCTTGTTTATTTCAGAATAAATACATTGCACGTGCAATCTTTGAACTACAATACTGTAAACAGAATGAAACTTCTGCACGCATGCGCGTCAAAGTGTCTTTTCTTGCCAAAGCGTTTGACTACACGGGTTTTTCGCCAAGTGTGTTGGGGCGCTGGGTGTAATGTGAATAAGCCTCCCAGACTGTTAGCTACGCTTCATTTCCGAATTCTTCAACTCTTTCTGATCATTGATACACCTTGACTTTACTTTTAATGGAAAGCCACATTAATTTTTTTTTATTTAAAATTACTGGATTTTATAAGTGTGTGTGCGCGTATGTGTCTATTACGAAAATTAATATATCACAAAATACTATAACAAAATTGTTAATTGAAAAAATATATAAGTTAGTTAAAATTTACCGATTCCTAAAGTTATATTTGAACCTGCTGGCGTTTTTTTTTTTTTTGCTGCTAAAAACTCGATTTAGGTGCGAATAATAAATCATGAAATAGAACATAATGTTTTATTAAATGAATTCAGGTGATTTTTGGTTTAAATTTTATTCATTATAGGTATATTAATTCTCGTAAGTATGAAGTAAGTGAAAGAGAATATAGTTTGAAAATACATTATGAATGAATAAAATTATAAGTAATATAAAAATTAAATTTTTAAAACAAAATATTTCTTCAAACGTAGATGAGAATAAAAAAATAAAAATACCTTTGAGTCAATATGTAGCTATTAAAATTGTATATGCTCAACTATATGGTTGAAAGGAAATATCGAAACGATAATACGTACAAAAATCTTGACTACTGAAGAAAATTGTATTAAAAATTGCGTGTGTTTAATATTCAAGTTATATATATGTTCGTTTTATTTTAATTTCATTTTAATTCCCTTAATACAAGCATTTGTAGCTGGATTTGCGCTCAGGATTTCTACTCTCTTATTATTCCATTAATCTTAAATTTCTTCACAAGTTGTAGACATTGTACCATTAATGCTATCTTATTCACTTGAAATGCATATTTGTTTTACTTTCTAATATTATATGTAATACTGCTTTTTTACTTGGTATTATTAACCCTATCACTATGTCCTGGGGTCCACGGGGACCGCAAGCACTTTCAACAAGTTGTCAAAAAACCTATCAATCACTGAGTAGTTTCAGCCGGTGACATCTCATATCATAATGTTTGTAACACACGGTAAAAATTAAACTGTACAAATATAAGTGGTACTTGTTTTTTTTTAATTTGAAAAATAGATAGTATATTTGTTCTGGGCAACAACAGGGCATGTTTCGATAGGACATAGTGATAGGGTTAAATCTTATGTTTTCCTTTCTAAATATAATATTTTCCCTTCCTTTAAATATTATTTATTTTTGTTACTTTAGTATAGTCTGGGGTATTTATTCCTATTATTAACACATTTATTTGCATTTTAACAATTGCATGTATACTTTACTCAACATTATTTCCCCACATCCAACAGCATCATATACATTATACTCAACATTGGTTATGTTTTTTCCCCTTCCTCCCCCTGTTCAAGAATTTTTTTGTGTGTGTGTAGCATTTGTCTGCAATTAGTTATATCGTTACTATTTGCTGTTTTAAGATCTTGGTGAGGCACTTTTGATTTCTATCTATTTCAGGCCACTTAAATTATATGTTACACTTAAATTATATGCCACTCTAAATTATATTTTATGATTTTGGTTCTGGTGTTTGAAACATATTGTTTTTTATATTTAATCTGGTGTTTAGTTTTTCAATGGAGAAAAAAGTTAAGATTATTTTGATTTTCTTGTTTTAGCTGCATATCGTTTTATCTTTATTCCAGTTGTTATATTAATGTATTTAAAAAATTCTAATATAAAAACTTAAGATTGGTCATTTCTTTATTATCTAGTTCATATCTTTATAGATTATTTGTTACTGTCTTTATGTTTCATTTCATGTTTTTTAATCAATATGGCAGTTCTTGGTAAACTATAAGCAATTGGCAATTTAGGTTCAGTTTATTCTCAGCGTAATACCCGGTAGATGGTACATTATACGGTTGGCCACGAATCGAGATCCCACTACCTATCTTCGTCTCCCTCACCACATCTTCAATTTAGCAAATGCTCTTCTCCACGTTGTTTGATTTGCCCACTTGCTGAACAGTCGCAAATTGTTCATAATGCTTCCGACATCAATTTCAGTGAACGCTTATAATGTCATTTATCGTATGAAATGTAATTCCTGCCATATGCAACATATTGGTCAAACTAGTGGCCCCTTTCATAAACGTATTAAGGGACATCGTTCCGCCATCTGTAATTATCAAAGTTCTCGCAATCCTCTTAATATCAATATTGAGTATACACACTTCAAAACACAAAGCTTTAATAATATTACTATTAATATCCTCAACATAGAAAACAAATACAATAAACGTCTTTTTTTTAGAATCCATATATATTAAACACTACAATACACTCTATCCATATGGAGTTAAACCAACTCACAAACAATAAACCTCACACAGTATCAAACAGGATAAATTATAATTCCCACTACCCATCACTTAATCGCAACTTATACAAATAAACTACACGTACACACAGACGTCATTCTTCTACATCTAAAAAACTATCTTCTAAATTAACAAACACTCAAATTGAAAAATCATTAAATACTTTACAGTCTTCTTTTTATATTAATTATAGCTGGAAAACTATTCGTAAATTCATTTTTGCCATTCCAAATTATCATCTCAATAAATATTTTAAGGTTTTTACTTCTAATAAATTCACCACCCATTTTAGTGATACTTTTTTTTATATACTCCATTTCAGGTTAACTGTTCTCAATGTTAACACTAACACAAAGCAAATAACTTAAATAAAAGTAATTCATACTTAATCATTACTTTTACTAACTCATTCTTTAACAAAATTAAACTTAATTATCTATTTAACAATGAACAATATAAATTTCTACTTCATAGCATTAATCTTAAAAGTACATTTAAATACCTTATTAGTTTAGGACGTCGAATATTTTATTATAATAAATTCTCTAAAATTTTCAAACACAATGACACACATTCATGTAAATGCAATGAACCCAATTTAACAAACTATATTAATTCCCACCATGGCCACATCTTCACTGCTAATCTGGACATTGTCACTAATTTTCATTTAAGATCGTTTATGCGCTTTGGCACTAAGTATCACATTCCTTCACAGTCACATCTGAAGTCCATCATACAACAATTTACTGATGATTTGGATTTCTTTATTTACAAAATAGCTATCAACTAGAATAAACCTATTGAATTCTTTGCAAAATGGAAGCATAATGTCATTCTTCTTTTACAACAAAAATTACAGTATTTACATATTGCTAAAAATTATGTTTCTTTCTCCACACTTAAACAGCATATTCGTGAAATACAAAATAATTTCATCATAACATATGTTGATAAGGCTGCTAATAACTATGCCACCATATGAAAATTTTACTACTACCACCTTCTAACAAATCTAATTACTTCTAATTATATTTTCACAATAATATTTTCATCATGTTCCATTAGAAGAAAACAATAGACATATTTTAAGTTAGCATAAATTATTAGGTTTAAAAAGTAAGAACTTCAACTATCCTTACATTGTTATGATTCCTAAGTTTCACAAAAACCTTTAAAATTCCGCACTGTCACTGTAGGATGTAATACTTATAATGCATGCGCTAGTACACCTTTTTTTTAATATACTCACACAAATTTACGATTTATTTCTCAATAAAAACGACACACATTGTATCAAAAATAGTTTTATGTTAGTTAAAAAAATCAAGGCACTAACAAATGTTAACAATATTATTTCTTATGATTTTAATGACCTATTCAACAATATTCTTTTGGCTGATTCACACTCAACCATTAATTCACTATTTATGGAATATTTCTCATTACAATTACCTGACAATATTGATATTTATTACTTTAAAACTTTGACTAATTTTTTACTGTTTCATAACTATATTTTCCGAAATTATGCTATCTTTATTCAGATACAAGGTATTCCTCAAGGCGCAGCTAGTTCTAGTATGCTTTCAAATTTATATCTTTATTTCTATAAAAGAAAATTTATTAACAGTAATATTTTGCTATATAGATACATTCATGATATTATTTTCTTTTCTCTTAATGATAATCATTCTATATCTCTTCCTGTAGCGTATCCTTCTAATCTAGAGCTTAGTACCTTCTTATATAATTCTACAATTAATTTTATGGACGTTAATATCACAATTCTTTCTGATAATACTCTAACTTTTAATATTTATCTTTTAATGTTATTAATTTTACTAATTTTTCTTCTTGTCTACATATTTCAGTTTATAGAAATATTCTTCTAAATCACCGCAATCGTATTAAACGTTTATGTTTCCCCCATTCTATTAGGCCAAATTTATTAAAATTAAAACATACAGCGTTGTCTTATAATTATCCCTTTTCTTTTATTTCTTCATGGATCCACCATTAAATATTCATCTCATTTTACCAGTTACGGCCTACGAAGAAGATTTCAATGTTTACTTTACATTTTTATTTTGTGTTGCATGGAATCGATGCTCGGATGCAGAGCTCACAATTTCTTATTCAAAAAGAACAATAATTCCCGGTATATATATATATTTTTTTTTTCAAGATACAAATGTAAAAATTATTATTCAATTTTTTCATTACATTTTAAACAACAACAACAATATATTGAAGTAAACAAAAATATTAGGTCTGAACATATTTATATTTATATTAAAATCATTAAAATTACAGACATTACATTACAATTACATAAAACATTAAAAATATATTCAAATTGGACGTTTCGGATTTACATGAAAATCTCTCATCAACAAACATTTTTCTTAACGTAAGTCACAGTTCAAAAATATCAACACATAGAAAATGCAACGTATCAAAATATCGAGGCCAAAGTTAGTTATAATAACACGGAGTATTCAAATATTAATACTGAATTATATTAATTCCGACATCAATTTTTGTGAACGCTTATAATGTCATTTATCGTATTAAATGTAATTCCTGTCATATGCAATATATGCGTATAATATTGAATACTCCGTGTTATTATAACTGTAACTTTGGCCTCGACATTTTAATACGTTGCATTTTCTATGTGTTGATATCTTTGAACTGTGACTTACGTTAAGAAAAATGTTTGTTGATGAGGAATTTTCGTGTAAATCCGAAACGTCCAATTTTAATATGTTTTTAATGTTTTATGTAATTGTAATGTAATGTCTGTAATTTTAATGATTTTAATATAAACACTATATTGAGTATTACAATATGAGATTTCTTAAAAATGATTTTGATACAGCATTTTTTTAAAAAATTGTGACTATTTTATTAAAATTTAGATCTCTGCTTATTTGATTCCGTGTGTGAGTAAAGATGTGTGATAGCTCCCCTTTTCCCCCTGCTCCCCGTTTCTTCTTGTAATTCCGTTTTTTCTAAGGAAGAAAAGAAGGTTCAAACATTATTCTCAAAATATATCAGAGATATTTAAATAAAATGTAAGGAAACCCACGAAATGTTTTTAATGATGAAGAAATCATAAAATATGATATTCGATGGACAACAAACATGCAAAATATCAGTTTTTATCTTAAAAATAAACATGGCACCTAACCAAGCTCAAATTTGCAAAGACGTGGACATTAATTTTAATATAAATTAAATAAATAAATAAAATGTAACCAATTTAATTTAATTTTGTATTTTGTAAAATAAATACTCTATTATTATTTATTTAAATTCTAGTTCGAACCGAAACTCGTGGGTTCTTTGAGTGTGCTTCTTAGCTCAGTGTTATCATTCTTCATTCTTTCCAGGTAGCGGTCTTTTTTATTCAAAACAAATTTTTCTTGTTATAAGATCCATTACCAATCTTTTTACCCTGAGACATAAACGCTGTTATGTGATAATGTGATAACCACATCTATCAAAGACTTCTTTGTGTCTACTTTCCCACCGACTGAGAGGGGTCCACAGTCTTCTAAGGATGGAGTTTCGCTATCTAACGAAGCAGTGCAGGTAATACAGTTGGATTTTTAAAGTGTCATTTCTTCTTAAAGATGTTAAAAATATTGAGTAATGTAGGCCTTTAGAAGCATAGAAGCTACTTTGTTCAAGTACCAAAGCTCCAAAATTTGTCAGGAAAAAACACCCCCAGTTATCGCTGAACCACCATGACCTTGTATACTTCCAACCTGGCATGCTAAATCTATGGTTCCATGAACCTGACGCCGTACTCTTATCTACTCTTAGCCTATCATTAGTATGACGCAGACGCATTCGACACTCATCATTATACTATTCGGCTCTAATACCCTGTTCACATCAGACATTTAAGATATCTTAGACCGCCATTTTTGAGTTGGTAGCCTACCGGAATTGAATACCTGTCCACACCGCAAAACTCATCTAGCATAACTCACTGAACATCTCTGTGTCCGAGATCTGAACAAACATAGAATGTGCGCATGCGCATAAGTTAAAGGCAACCTCAACAGCCAATCGGCCTCCAGAGCCAATCAGATTGAGTGGTACTGGCTGTATCTAGCAATAGAAAGACCGAACTCACTAAGTGAGTTTCTGGAACTCCCTCAGTCAGTTCGGTGGTTTAATACCCTGTTCACATCGGACATTTGAGATATCTTAGACCGCCATTTTTGAGGTGGTACCCTCCCGGAATTGGATACCTGTCCACACCGCAAAACTCATCTAAGATAACTCACTGAACATCACTGTGACCGAGATCTAAACAAACATAGAATGTGCGCATGCGCATATGTTAAAGGCAACCTCAACAGCCAATCGGCCTCCAGAGCCAATCAGAGTGAGTGGTACTGGCTTTATCTAGCAATAGAAAGTTCGAACTCACTAAGTGAGTTTCTGGAACTCCCTCAGTGAGTTCGGCGGTCTAAGATATCTTAACTATCCGATCTGAACGTAGTATAAGATATCTGAACTATCCGATCTGAATGTAGTTTAACCAAAGAATATTTATCCGTAAAGAAGATCCACTCCCATAGGCGTAATGTCAACGCATCGAGTCAAGTCGGTTCAATGAACAGTAATGCGCGATAGACAACTTTACAGGGGAGTAGCGCAAACCAACCGGCGGTTTTTTTTCCCGTCATTTTGCTTTTCGGCATTTTTTATTCTAAATTACGGAGATAATTACTTCATTTAAGTAGAAACCCCTTTCAAAACATCGGATAATATTTACAATTTAAATTTGAATGCTTAAATAGCTAAAATAATTCTAAAAAAACAGGTATTTTTTTTTTTAATCAGCCAATAATATATATCACAAAACAATATCAATGTGTGAAAGCTTATTGTTTTCTCGAAATGAGGGAAATTATATATATTTTTTTTTAAACAAGGCTTTTGTAAATCTACATTTGATTATTAGTCGATATTGTGAATATATTATATAATAATATAATATTTGTAAAATTCCACTATTATTAAAATTTTGTATGTATATTCTTTGGTTTAACCGCTAATGGTCCACTTACGGTGATCTCGCACGAAAAGTGCAATAGCGCAGGGCGCAGGGTACCCAGCTTGGTCTTTTATTATTCAGAAATTCCGAATTCATGCCTGAAATTCTGAAAGAATAATTTTTAGCTCACAGGCTATCAAAGCTTGAGAGGTAATGTGCCCACCGGTTTTGTACGTACGTACGCATGTACATATCTATGTATGTACGTAACGCGATAACTTCTTGATATAAATAACCGTTTTGCTTCAAATATTGCTTATAGGTTCATTGTGATAAGGCGCTTCCCTGATTAGTTTTGAAGGTTCATTGGTTAAGTATAAAGGGGGAACGGGAGGCTAACCCCCCTTAATTTAGATAAATGGGTTTTCCAAGCAGAATTATCCGATTTTCTTAAAATTT
Source organism: Maratus michaelseni (assembly GCA_963931845.1). Classification (NCBI taxonomy): domain Eukaryota; kingdom Metazoa; phylum Arthropoda; class Arachnida; order Araneae; family Salticidae; genus Maratus; species Maratus michaelseni. Next base: position 379,349,714 of record OZ007586.1, read on the forward strand.
TGTATATAGGTTCACTAAGATAAGGCGCTTCCCTGATTAGTTTTGGGGGTTCATTGGTTAAGTATAAAGGGGGAGCCAGGGGCTAACCCCTTTTAATTCAGATAATTGGGTTTTTCAAGCAGAATTAACCAATTTTCTTCAAATTTTGTATCTAGGTTCATTGAGGTAAGGCGTTTCCCTGATTAGTTTTGGGGGTTCATTGGTTAATCATAAGACAGGGAATGGGGGGCTAACCCCCCTTAATTTAAATAAATTAGTTTTTCAAGAACAATTATTCGATTTTCTTCAAATTTTGTATAATGGTTCATTATGATAAGGCGCTTCCCTGATTAGTTTTTGGGGTTCATTGATTAAGTGTAAAGGGGGAAAGGGGGATAATCCTCCCTTTAATTTATATAAATGGTTTTTCCTGCAGAATTATCCAATATTCTTCAAATTTTGTATATAGTTCATTGTGGGAACGCACTTCCCTGATTAGTTTTGGGGGTTCATTGGTTAAACATAAAGGGGAAAAGGGGGGCCTAATTCCTTTAATTTAGATAGATGGGTTTTTCATGCAGAATTATCCGATTTTCTTCAAATTTTGTATATAGGTTCATTATGATAAGGCGCTTTCCTGATTAGTTTTGGAGGTTCAGTGGTTAAGTATAAAGTTGCTCTTTCTGAAATTGAATGACCCATGTAATGAACACCTACTATTTTTCTTCAACCGAAGGCGTCTAAATCGCGAGTTTTCCCATTATACAACTTTTAATAGTTGTCTATAGAGGCCTATGCATCAAACTTCATACATCATATGGCCACTTCCCCACATGAGTAGGAATTGGTAGGAATGAGGCACAGCGATATCTTCTTTTCATAACACTGTCTATCTCTAATTCAATGGCACCTCACTGCAGAAAGCTAAAAAATAGAATTTCATGACAAAGTTTCTCTATTTAACCTATTAATTAATATAGAACTCTAGATATATGATTGATGCAAAATATGAATGTGCACACATTAAGCATGGATTGAAATAAAGAATTAAATTGAAACGTTACACAATAAGCTATAGAGAGATAGTAAGTGATTCCCTTCTCTTATTACCTAAGCAAAATTACAAACGAAGCAATAAAAGGCATTGCTCAAAATACTTATCTAAAAAACTTCACACAATTTATAAAATAATATATGAATTGATCTTCTTAAGTCAAAAACGGACATATCAATTCTATCTTTATATCTAAAATTTTAACCTATTTTATGCTAGAAAGTTATATTGTGAGAATGATTTGAATTATTATGAATAGTTTAAAGTGGGAGTATTTTCAGAAACAAAAAATTATATTTCAAAATAATGATAACTTTATTATTGAATAGGTAATAATAAGTAGGTGGTAAAAACTATATTTTTTCATATACTAAGGAGGAATTTTTTGCCCATCTCTTTTTAGCCCTATCTCTTATTACTCCACCTTCCCCTAATTAAATTTATTGATTTTTAAATACTTTAACTGATTAATCCCTTGTGTATCCCGATAGGAAAAAAATCAGGCGGAAATGCTTATCTCCATAAAAATGCAAACTAGATAGCAATAAAATGAATGTAGGAAGTATATATGATTGTAATATTTCCGATCTTTCCCACTAGAACAGAGAAGATAAATAAAAGATATTTTATCAGTTACGCATGTTATGCATGTTGTGCATACACTGTTAAAAATCTGTAGCAAACTCTCCAGTCATAAAGAGTGGTCCAAAAGTCCCTGACATATTTTTAAATTTAATATAAAATCTGAAGAGAGAATTCAAAGCAATGTTAGTGGCTAAAAAATGCAATTTAACATATTAGGAAGTTTCAAAAACGTCTTCAATTTATTTATAAATGAAACAAATAGTAAGACCAGAATTTTTTTTCTTAGAATTAAAAAAAATAAACGACATTTTTATTGTGTTTTAGATTCTATCCAATATTTTACATCAAACCAGGGATTAACACTTTCTGGTCTGGCGTCTTAATAATGGACATGTCTTTATATTTACTATTATTTTGTCTTTACAATTACTTTTGTTACTATCTGCGTGTAAAAATTATTGTATATGTGTGTTTTCTTTATTACTTTCATTTCATTTATGTTTCCGCATTTAGTAAATAAAACAAAACAAGAAAAGGCTCGCTTAAAGTTGTTGTTCCATTCTTTATCTGTTTCATTATTTAAGTTTAAAAATAGGTGCTACTTGTCCGAACCAATAACTTATGATTTAAAAAACAGTAAAAATACTGGAAAGTTGTTATGTGTATTTAATCCTGTTGTAAGACGATATTTTCCAAACATCTTTAAAAAAAATTCCACAGCCTGTCATATTAACAGTACGCAAAATGTTATCTTCGTTTAATTTCAGAAAACATATAGCTACTTTTAATTCCTTTTAAGTCTAAAAATAGTTTTTCCCAAAATGAAAAATAAGTAGTACCGAAAAGAATTAAAATCATAATAATAATAATAATAATAATAATAATAATAATAATTCCATTTAGTAATAACTGAATTTAACATATTATAAAATATATGTTAATTATTTTTAAATCAAATCACTGCATTTAATGCATTTGAATAAAACTAGACAAATAATTATCGTATCTTACCAAAAAGCAGAAACTTATCTGGTATATCAGTTTTGTTTGCAGTTCAGTATATTTTTGTACTGTGTTTATATCATGTGAGCACTGAATCATTACTGCGAGAAAAAACTTTCAAACAAACCAAGCTATTCTTTTGTGGAAGTAACTTACACAAGAACCAAGCAAACCACTCAGTAAAAATCACTTTCACGATGATGTTATATAGATTCTAATAGATAATAATTTGACATAGATTGATCATCATGTTTCTAATCTTTCCACAAACGTCTTAAAAGAAATTGGAAGAATTTGGGAAAGAAGCCACTTTTTCTGTTTTTAATTTCTTTATCAATTTAAAAAATATATTGCTATTTATTGTAGCACCATAGACAAGCAAACTTTATACCTACACTGTTAAAAATTTGCAGCAAACTGTCCAGTCCGTTTCGATTTGACCGTTTCTATGGAAAATGGTTACATAACCGTAATTTAACTCTATTCTGACCATAATATGGGCAATAATATGGTCAGAATAGAGTTAAATTATGGTTATGTAACCATTTTCTATAAAAACGGTCAAATGACTTGTTGTTTGCTGCAACTTTTTAGCAGTGTACTTACCTCTTGATTTTTGTAAGATAAAACGCATTTTATTTTGCAAAATGAATTGTAACATTCTTTAATTAGAGGTTGTAGGAATTCGTTAGTTTTAAAAAATAAATAAACTGGACTGGAGAAGTGTATTATTCCAAATGATATTATCGTATCCAATGCTCATTCATAAAGTGTGTAATGTTCATGTACACATACGCCCCGTACGTACAATACATAAATCGCCATAGCAAACCTATATTGGTCCCACTAGCTGTTTTTCATTAAAAGCATTTTCAGTGTAATGCCAGTATTGTGAAATAATTTACTATATATTGGGAGCGTTTTCAATTCTATTGAAAATATATGTTGGTCATTTTAGTTTTCAAAATAACTATATAAAATTTCATGCAAGCATTTCGTTGCGCTTGCTCGAATTTCCCCATTAATTATATGAGTACATGTTATAAAACTTTACGAAGGTGTCCTACTGTAGTTTTTATTAATTAAATGAATATCACCTGTTAGTAATTTAAGCACTGTATTCAATACTAGGCAGGCATAAGCTATTGTGAGAAAACTGCATTAAATTTAAACCTTAATAAACTAGGGTTCATCGGCATCCCATTCTTAGCGTCTGATAGCTGCGGCCGTTAGCAAAGGAATGAATCATACATGGTCTAGAAAGTGCTAAGAGACCAGAGTAATAGTGAACAACTTGCGTATGCATCATTATACTAATAGGCTGATGTTCGAGAAGGAATATTGGATAATGGGATTCCACTATCCTATGACGCGAGTGGCTATGAGTTTACAGGATTAACAGTCTTGTAATTATTTAATCATGAGATTCAATCTAATTGGGATGCTAATTGGGACTATGGGAGAAAGTATGGAAATTAAGCTAAAGACTAAAAGAAAATAAACTAATTAACTAATTTAAGCAAAGACCAAAGTCTTTTCGAAATAGGAAAGAAAGTTGAACTCAATTTGTAGTAAATTTAGTAGAACATCTTAGCAACTTTATAACATATGTGTGTGTGTGTGACAAGCTACAAAAAGAGGATCATAGTTAATGCGAGCAAATTAATTGTTCATTTTATTGGGATTTTATTAAAAGTGTACACAAAATACGGACCGACCTCATCAACAATATTGTCACTTTGGAAAAATACAGAAATCATTCAATCCGCTTTCGGAAAGAATATTCTGAACACTAAAAATTTGAAAGTGTGAAAAAGAACACATTAACAAAGCGTTATTATGCTGATTTAAAAGTCAGCCGGTTTTCTTATTATTGAAAAATATTTTAAATGCTCAAACTGACATTTTTTTTCAGAGAAATTAAGTTATGATGATTCCATGTGCAATAGTGCTATATCGTTTAAAAACAGTCACAATATTGTTTACGCTCATCAGAAAAAATATATTCGTAGGCATCTTTGAATACTATGATTTGCGTTTGCGTGTATATGCTTTTTTCTACAGTGTAAAGAAAATAACATTCACGAGGTTAAGACTGAATATTCTAATAGGCATTAAGTTAATTTTAGCACTGTGAGGTATTTAGAGAAATTGATTGTAGTAATACGTTTAATTATAAGCATGTTCTTTAAGATTTTTTTCTATTCTCAGGTATTATGAGTAACGACTAATACGGGGAATTTTATAATCCCCATGCTTCTCATATTAACCCAGTTTAACTATTTATATATACACGTGGCCACGATTAAATCAAATCCACTCAAATCACTCTGCGACTTGAAATTCGGTAGGATAACTATTATAACACTGGTCTACATCAAAATTGCCTTTTGCATAAAAATATACTATACCTATAATTTTCAACATGCTGAATCGGTTATGGAAATTTAAAAGTAATAGTTAGCTCTTAATGTTTAGTTATACCATGTTTACGACAATATTTGGGTAGCTCGATATCATGTATTTTTGAGACTTCAAAATATTTAGTTATTTACCCGCGTTATATTTTGTTAAGGAGATATAAAGATTTCGCCAATGTTAGCAGATTACTCCTGGAACTTGAGTTTTTTGGTTTTTCCCTTAAAATCATAATTTTTCATACTATTAGTGTGGTAACTATATTAGCTATTTTCATACTATTTAGCTGGTATATTATATGGCTTGTAACTAGCCATATTTTTCCACCGAGGCTAACATTAAAATTTTAATGCTTAACTTATATTCTGTTACCCCAAATTAGTATAAATACATATCGTTTATTTAAGATTTATTTTGTAGACCAGTGTGATTGTTATTAATTATGGTAAATTTATCTTTTTATACTATCGTTTGTGATCATCAAAATGCGCCATTTTTGCTCCTAATGGCGACTTTTAAAGCTTAATTAAAAATTACATTTTTGAGGTATATTTTCAAACACGTTGTATGTTTTTACGTTTATTTTTAGCACAAAATATTTGTATTTACGTTATTGATATGTAAGGCACCAAAGAATCATTAAGTGAATGAAAAAATAAAATAACAATATCCGAACGCGTGCTAACTTCAGTTCTAATAGATGCAAGGCGAAAAAGTGTCATTTTGAATCATGTAAATGTCTTTATAGGTGTACATATATGGTTTGTTTTATCATAAGGAATTATCTACACAATAAAAACGAATCTAATTTTCAAAAGTTTCATATCGTAACACCATCATTTTATTACATATTTAAGTTCAGCAAGTAAAAAATGTGGAAATGTAAATTTTCTTAAGTTTTGAATAAGTGGATAGTGAAATATAAAATATTAAAATTTGAAACAATTAATATTATAGAGAAATGTTGGTTATTTATTTACAGACGCTAGAATAATAAGCATTTCACAAATTGTAGTTTTATTTAACACTTTGTAAAAGTTCAAGATCAAAAATATTTTGAATTAAACAGATTTTGGAATTTGAATTAATAATTAATAATACAAATTAAAAATCCATAAATATAAACACCTACAGGGTGTCCGAAAAGTCTGGAAATGGTCGAATAAATCGAAAAATATACGTCGGATTGAAAAACGGAAAATATGTGTTCAATATTTTAGAAAAATGGCGACTTTGATATCCCTAAATAGATTTTTCTAAAATATGGGACACGAATTTTTCCGCTTTTCAATCCGATGTATATTTCGAGTTATTCGACCGTTTCCAGACTTTTCAATGGAAATGATTCTTACTGCATTTTACTCGATTGCAGCGCCATCTACGATTTTTCGAAGAAAATGTTAAATACAAAAGTTACGTATTTTTCCCGTAGAATCCGAATCTGCAATTAAAAAGGGGGTTTTCATTTAAGATTTCAAAGTTGTCCCCCCTTTACCCCCAGGCGGCAGAGTTGGGGGCAACTTTGTTTTCAAAGATATTGAACATGCATTTTTCCATTTTTCAATCAATGTATATTTCTCGAGTAACTTATATTCAGAAAAATATTGCCAGCGTATAAGAAGGACATTGAAAAAAATCTTTTATGACCAAACTGACCGAGTTATGATATTTTGAATTTTATTAAATTTCAATGTTTTCCTGTAAAAACATAAAGGCTTTCGTATATAATATAAAAGCGTGTTTTTAATGCCAGAAAACATTGTAATTTCATAAAATTCAAAGTATCATATCTCGGTCAGTTTTGGTCGTATAGGAGTAGAATTTTTTAGATGTCTTTCTTAGACATATGACAACATTTTTCTCAGTATAAATTATAGGAAAAGAAGGCCGTATAAAACGTTAAATTCCTTATTTTAATACGTATACGGGCCTTGTAAGACAAATGCCATATTTAAAAATTGTACTTGATTTCTATGCTTTTTTGTAAGTGAAAGTACATTTCTATCATTAGTGATTTAAGATTGCTGCGACAATCTATTTTGAATCATCCGGTATTGTAAGGCAGTAGTAGAAACAGGTTACTGACGGCGTCTCTGAAATAACCACTACAGAAAGTGATTAATGTATAATAAATTATTAGTAATTAAAACTTAAAGCTGATGACACAGACATAAAAGTATCACGAGATATAAGATGGCATGAACGGTAGCACCAAGAAATTTTTATGAAAAAGACTGTTAAAATAGATGAAATACTTTTGAATTATCTGCTTTTCAAAAATAATTTTAAAAAAAAATAGGCGAGAAGCTGTTATTTATTACACTATTTAAAATCTTGAAAGTCGTTTTATATCTTCAAACTACGTGATACGCTTACAGTTAGCAATCTTAATGCGGCAAAATAGCATTTAATTCTGAAAAGAAAATATTTATATGGTAAGGTATAGATATCAAATAACGATAGAAATTTTAAAAAAACCGAAGCAACATGTGGATGTTTAATCGTCAGTCGACAGAACACAACATGTCGCAAAAAAAATGTATTTCATATAACAGACTGCAAAATTGCAAAGAATTGTCTGTCACTACCGATATTATGCAATGAAAGAATAAAAAAAGAAAGCACAAGAAAAACAAGAGAAAATCGAAAATTGTACTTACACTTTACATAATCATAAAGACAGAATTATAATCCGTTCTTACACTTCACGAGAAATAAAGAAGAAAAGAGAAGTGTTTCAAAAGAATCTTCTTTGATAACCAACTTATTCTAAACAAATAACGAAAATGAAGTCCATCATCAAAAATAGACAACCAGATTGAAAATAATTTAACATATTAATATTTATGTATTTATATTATATAATCAGATTGCTACATTTTTTTAAAAATATATCTGAAATAAGCTAACACTATATTGATTTGTTTAAATGATCAAGAAAGTAATTTCATTTACAGAAGATTTATTATATCTATTTTAAAATTAATCTATTTAGATGAAATCAAAGAAAGAAAGAAATTACCTAATATTGTTTATGATTAAGAAACAAGGTCATTAATGTCAGTCAAAAAAGAATTATCACTATTTATAAAGAGCTATTTAGATGAAATCAAATAAATAAATAAATAAATTACATATAGGCAGGAAATCATAAGATTATAATTATTTGCAGCTGTGTATAAAAGTAAATGTTACATTCAAAATATTTACAGAAGACCAACATTGTTGATTAAATAAAATTAGAAATATTCACTTACACGGATGAGAAATTAAATTTTATGAATTTTGTTTGTGGATAATGATCAAAATGTTGACAGACAAATATAGTATATATTATTATAAACTGCAGAAAAATTATATCTATTATTCCGGAGGGAAAAAAAATTACATTGTTCAGCATCTACTATTTCATATCTTATTTTCACTAATTCCACATGTGGACAAATTTTTCTTTATTACAATTATAATTATATTGCACAATTGTTATCTAGCATCTAATTATCACTTTTAACCTTAATATATAGTAAAGTAATATTATTAAAGTTTTTATATTATTATCTATCTGTTTTTAGTATTATTGACCACTCATAAAAACAATTAAATTCAATAATATTAAACATGTATAATTATAATAATTGATAACATATATAAATAAATAGCATAGCAATGACCACAGATTTCTTTTTTATTAACCCCTTCGCGGCGAACGTCCTTTACGGAATTTTTAATATTTTACCACCGGATTTTTAAAACAGAAATTTTCGCCTAATTGAATCGCAGAAATGCTACTATTAAATAAGGCAAAGCTTACACTAAAAAATAACTGGTGGGAATAATCTAGGATTCTGAGCATGTTATGCGCCACGTATACGTGTCGCTCTTCCCCAAGGGGTTAATATATATAGTATATATATAAGCCAACATCCACGGTCCCATCCTCCACTAATCTTTATTTTATTTTTAATTTAATATTCATTTATTTATTTATTTTTATTTATTTTTTATATATATTATCACCAAATTGGATATATGTATATAAATACCAAAGTATTATTGAAATGAATTTATTATTGAGTTAACCATATGGATATCCATTAGGATATCCATTTAGTTTTGCTTGATTACTGATAAATTTAATATTTTTATTTTTAAACATGTCTGAGCATAAATATTTTATTCTGTGGTGATAATTAAGTAAAATATTGTTGTATACAGATTTATGTAAGCTTGAATTATAATTTGTACAAATATTTACTTTAAATGGGAAATCAGATCTTTTATCATAGATGTCAAATATTAATTTATTTTTTATTACTAAGCATAATTTTTAAATCAAGAAAGTTTATTACATTATTGATCATACCGTTTTGACTTAATGTAAGCCGAATGATATATTGAGTACGTAACGATGTTATATTAGAGTCATTGAAGTTAAAAATTATAATATCATCTATATATCGATAGTAAACATAATCACTGTTATTTCCTAATGAATTCCTCCCACAATAGTATAAATATAGATAATAACGAACACTAGAAGCCAAAGAAATTTTCGCCTAATTGAATCGCAGAAATGCTACTATTAAATAAGGCAAAGCTTACACTAAAAAATGGCCTGGAATTGCCTTGGGGAATTGGGGGTTGGAACTTGCCTTGGGGAATTCCCTGGCATTGTTTATAATGTGTTATTGTAGATAATATAATTATGATGCAAGGTAAAGTTCAATAACGTTTTGAAGAAACTAATAGAAACGTAATCGTTTAAATTTAATCGAGATTTGTATTTTTTAAAAAGTAAACACATATAGACTTACTCGATATAGACTTACTCGATAGACTAGCATTTAGTATGAGTAACTCTCACGAAGTAGCGTTGCAGCCAAGGACACCCAAGAAGCTAATCAGGTGGATCTCCGCTATGAGGAGATAAGGCGAATTTCGCCCCGCGGCCAGGTATACAAACTCGTTAAGCTGGGCATAATGCCCGGCAGGTAGGGGCCTGGTCTGCGGTTTAATAATAATAATAGCATTTAGTATGTTAGCTCTATAATGAAGAACATCATAATACGTATCACAGAAATGTGATGAATATCGATACTTTTAAAATATTTTAAAATATTGATTAAGATATTTCTTTTTTGTACTAAAAATATGTTTTCTTATTGCAAACCAGTTATAATCAATGTTAAATTGCGCTTCAAGTTCGTCAATCTCTTTCTTTATTACAATAGTATCAATATATTTTTTGTTATTATGTTTACCTCTGATGGGTCTAGAAGTTTATTTTTTAAGTTTGAGAAATTTAAACTTGAAAAAATATTTTTATAGTTTTCATAATTTGTTAAATCTGAAAAATCAGTATATGTTTTTTATAAACTAATTGATTTAGTCCATAAGGATAAGTAGTATTAAAATATCTGATATATTTCGATTCTAAGAAAAGGCGTTCCTTTATATTTTTTTGAATTTTAAGTATTTTAATAGTAATATTATTGAAATTATGTCCTTTAAAATGAGTGTATTCAATATTATGAGTTGTCTGAAATTTAGATTTTTTATATTAATATGAGAACGATGTAAGTTAAGACGTCTGTGTAAATTATTACAAGTTTGTCCAATGTATTCCATGTTACATGAATTGCATTTCAATGAATAAATAACGTTGAATGCTTCACAAAATTGTACCATATTATGTTTATGATTATTTGTTATCTGTGACTTATCTGCAAGGGGACAAGTATATAACTTCACGTGATATTTGAAATTGCGTTGAAATTTAAACTTTTCAAAAATCTGTGTTTCCCCATTGAAGATTTCGCAATGTTTCAATTGCCTGTCTAATGATTGCAGCAAGAACACGAATAAAAAATTATCATTTTTAACACTTTCCAACATAGATGAAAAGTGTTTATGACTTCGGTTTCTCTGTTCATTTGTCCGTGCTCTAACTCGCATAAATATATACTCGGAGAGTTCTGTAATTTTTTATGTGCGTTCGTAATTATATAAATACGTAGCACCTATAGTCGTCGTCTGATCCGTCCGTCTGTCCGCATATAACAGCGCAAAAACTACCCAACTGAATGGTTTGAAATTTAAGATATATTATCTTTGCAGAATTTTGTCGAGACATTTCCAATTTTATGAAAATCGAATCAAAACTTTAGAAGATATTAATAAAAATATTTATTAAGAAATTTGAATTTAAAAGAAATCGGTGCTTTCTTGTTATAGGAGCATCCTAGGTTTAATCGTCAAGCGACCGAGATACTTATTTTATTACAGAAATTAATCTGCAGACGATATAATTCATTTCACAGAATTAAAAATCATCAAGATCTGAATATTTATATAACTAGCAATAGTACGAACGCACCTCGTTTGTCGCGTTTCACGTACAATTTCCAACTTGTATATATATATATATATATATATATGTTATTGACATTTACTATAGCACGATCACTATAAAAAATTAAGTGTGCAGCATTTATAGTTCGTTTAAAGGTAGAGTGAAAAGTATTCCGTTACATCGCAGTCAATGTGGAAAGAATCGTTTCAAGTGCATTTTAATGATGTTACACCATTTTAAACATAACCAAATTGATATGCATTTATGAAGTGGTCTAAAACATGCATTTTATAGAATATGGGGTGCAAAGCATTTATTATTCATTAACAGGGCCACACAAAATAATTCCGTTACATAATGGTCTACGAAATAAAACTGTTTGCAAAGTATTATAATTATGTTACACTATTCGAAATATATTACTGAGGTTTAGTACAAGATACACCCAGAAAAAAGTTTTGCTGAATCAACAAAAATTTGGTTGACCCAACAAAACTTTTTGTTTAAATATAGGTCAATGGAAATTGTTTGAATCAACAAATTTTTTTTTCTGCAATTCCAAAAAAAAATTTTGTATCGTCAGCAAAAAATGTTTTGTTAATTCAAGTAAAATGGTTCAATTTTACTTGAATTTTGCTAAAACAACCAAAATGTACTCAACAAAACATGTTTTGTAGTTTTAATCAATTCCTTTTTCTGGGTGTACTTGCTGTGGTTCATATACGGGGATACACAAAAGATTTCGGATACATTACTTACTGTATTGGAAGCACTGTCTTTTAGCGATAATTGGTGGAAGTACGTTTCCAGTTATGGTATGGTAATTTTTGCATACTAAGTGGTGTGTATAAATTATATAAAAGGTGGTTTTTAATTGAGTTATGCATTTTCAAGCTAAACTATATTTAGTATACTAAGATATGTTTGTAGAATATAAATAAAAATATATACAGGGTCACACAAAAAACTGGACGCATAGCCGCCTATGGATGATAATTTCTTGAAGTGCGATTTCAGTAGTTTTAAGCGTATTTTAGCCAGAGTTAAATTTTAGTTTAATATGTGGCGTGTATAGAAATATGCAGGTAATATACAGGGCTGTACAAAAGAATTCAAGTATGTTTCAATCTATTGGTAGAAATTGCTGCAGGTGAATTTTCAACCTATTATGCGTTTACTTACTAAACTAAATTTTAGCATACTATGTAGAATATATACAAATTTATAGATCAAATACAAGGCTGCATAAAAATATTAGAGTACTTTTCCGGCTCTGGGCGGTAATTGCTGAAATTCGGTTTTCAAATGTTTTATACGTTTTCTAAAATGTTTACTTAAGTACACATTATTTACGTTATTAAACTTATTAACCTTATTTAATTTGCCTTATAAAACCTATCAACCTTATGTAATTTACCTTATTAAGCAGTGACGTTTTGTTAAAGTATTCGGGAAGTGTTAGAAAGTGTTTCATTATATATGCTTGACGTTTTTGTTAAAAATGAAAACGGCAAATTCAAAAAGAAATCAAAAATATTCAAGTGCGGTTTTTATTTCTTTAGTTTTAGAGTGTATATGCACAGTTATAATGAAATTGGAAAGTATTTTGAGGAAGGTATCGATAATGGTCTATCTTACTGTCTCAATATTTTAGCGTTAGATTACCCTATGAATTATGAATAAGGATACTGTATAAGCTTAAATGTACTTAAAAAAAGTATTTTAAAGTTTTCTATTCAACTTTCTTTTCTGTATTAATAATAATTATTAAACAGATGTATAATAAATGCAAAAATTTTAGTGCTAGATGTTTGACTATCATTGCTATAATTGTATCTTGAAAAATCATTCACCTCCGAAACGAGGCGTTAACATCCAATCTTTGCTCAACTAGTTATTCTAGAATTATTGCAAAATTTCGAACCAAACCACAGAGGGACAGTTAAGGTTCACCTTCATTTGGAAAATCCCATTCCCTTATAAAAGGCGGTGTCCCTCACACTTTAAAAACTAGGACTTCGTAATTATTAAAGTTATATCGGACACTCTTATATTTAATCACTTTTCTCACTCCGCCCTTCACGTTGGAACAAAGCAGAATTAAAATTTACATACCATAAGACTAAGATGTCAAAAGAGAAAGGTGAAGTTAATGAAATAAAATTGATTATGGGATATCATTACTAAAAAAAGTTTCGATCCACAGAACTTCCCGTTCTTTCGATTTGAATCATGATCATAAAAAGAAAATGAATTATAACAATGGGTAAGAATGTCCAAGATTGAAAAAAAAAGTTAAATTCATTCTGCTTATAAGCTATTATATACTTTATAAGTAATTTATCACAATCAAAGTAACATTGTACTATATTTGCAGAAATGTAAGAATTAAGCTTTGTTTATTAATGCAGAATTTACATACTGTTAGCTTTTCAATTTTTTTAATTCTTTAAAAATGAATTCCAAAATTACTTAATTTCTCTTAAAGATATTCTTAATTTTTTATTATACTCGCTTAACAACGTGGAACTTTTACAAAATTATTTTCATTACACATTTTCAAATTTCTTTTTGCACCTAAATGCATAAAATTTGCAGATATTAGTATTTAAATGCCTGAGAATCGAATAGCGATTTTTATTTTCCATTATATAAAACTATATCTTGAATTATGATCGATTGCTTCATGATGACGACATTTGCCAGACTGTTACGTTTCTAAAAGAGACTTAAAACGTTGACTTTGACAACATTCTCTGAAAGAGACTTTGCTTTTATAGAAAAACGGAATACGTTGAACGACTTCTTGATATCTGAATAAGAATAGCTACGAATTTTATGCATTTACGATTAAAAACGACTCCATGAATGTGTCAGAAATTAGCCAGTTTTGATTTGAGACTAACCTTAAGCATATCTTCCAATTTCAAGTGTAGAAATAGTTATTCAAAAACTCAAATGACTTTGATATTCAAGGTGGGGGGGGGGGTAAGTTTCCACTCAAATAATCTAATGATTTATTTTTATTTTTTTTAAGTTTAAAAATATGTTGTTGTTTTTTAAATAAAAAAAATAATATTCCAAAAATTTAATATTCGGTAAATTATGTAATTTTGAAGTTATGCCTATATCTTTAACATTTGTATCATTTGGACTAAAACTTCCTGTCCCGCGGTTTTTTTCTTTTAAACTTTGTTTTAAAAATGTTAGAACAGGAAAAGCAGGAACTTTGACTAATATATAAAGAATTAAAAAAATATTACGAAATTAAATTATGACAGTGAAAATATTAAATAGCTTTCGAAAAATAAGAAACATTTTAGTAAAGAAATTACCCTCTCCCTCACCAATTCTGAAAAATTAAAAGAAAAAAATTATTCTGTGTATTGGTATATCTTAAAATGCTATTCTAACTTGTGTAGTAAACCCTTTTAATCCTTTATGCTTCAACGATACTTTCAAGTACCATAAAAGAAAACGTGTAATAAAATTCATTTAGTATAACGATTGGCAGTAATACAATTTAGAACGAGTTATAGATACTTTATTTTACCATATTCCAAAAGCATTATTTGTTGTACATACTATAACTTATTTTTAATTGGTTAATTTATTTTCCCAATATAACTGTTCAGATTTCCTGGTGTTGAAAGATATGGAGTGAAAGTTTCGATTTTGAAAAAATCTTATGCTGTCATATGTTATCAAAAATTAAAACACATTTTAATCCACACGTAAAATTTGAAAGCTTTAGAGATATCATTCAAAGTCAAAGTTAGTCGGAGAAAGCTTTCAAATCACTGTTTTTATGACTTAGGTAGGAGCCCCATATGAGTCTTAGATGAGCCAGAGGGTTAATCGAAATTACTTTATCAAAAGAGATTAAAATTTTCGAAAAAGTCGTTTTCAAAATGAATGTTTTATCAAGTTTATATTAATACATTGTTTTGGAGGGAGATTCCACAGCTAATCCGCATATAATGTATGAGAATTTTCTTTATGTTGGGGATTTCGTAGGTTAATCTTTACTAAGGCTGTAGGAAGCATTTACCCCATTTAATTTTAATCTCCAAATGTCAATTTGTACCAGAATATTTTAATAAAATTTTGCTTTTATAATTTATGTGACGAAAAGCAATTAATAACATTCAAAACAGTTTGTTCTTTAATTCTGGTGACCTTCAACGATTTCAACTTTTTAGCAATATAATTAATTTGGCTTTGAAAAGGTTAGAGCAACTTACGTTATTTAAGCAAAATTTACTATTTTAAAATAGTGGTGCCAAAAAAATACTTTACGTAAATTATTTACAAAAGGAAAATTCAAATATTTTTTTAAGATATGCGAAGGAACTTAAAATATATATATCACAGAATATAATATTCTTCCCATTAGGAAATAACTTTTAAATGTGCAAAGACAAATGCATTACATTTGCTGATAAGGCTTTTATCATATTATTTTATATTTTATTAGTATGGATAAAAAGAAGTATAACCCTGCTTGATTTTGTAACCAAATTATTTTTTTGACCGAATGTAACGTTTTTTTACTATACTCTGTTTATTTAAAAGCAGTTATTTTAAACGAGTGAAATGAAATAATCATTTTAGTGTTAATACCTTTTCACTCGGTTACACATGAAAAGGTGCGTACAGTCCTTGGAATTTCCAAAGAGTCTGACATCACCATTTCAAATTAGAAATTTTCTACTAAATATTTAAATCACAGAATTTGAAATTGCCCTGTTTAACCGTAGAATTTTTTTATAATTTTCTGCAATTTCATAAGTCAAAGCATTCTATTAAAAATTGTGGTAAAACTGTACGCACCCTGATTATGGTATAATTTTCTTCACTTCAATTTAATGTTGTGCATCATACAAGCATAAAAATAGTATATGAATAAAATAATTTGTTCATTCTTACTGGAGTATAAAAGAGGCTTCTTAGTTAATTTTACCTATTTTTTGCTAATTTTATCTTTGTTAATGTTACCTTCTTGATTTATTTCTATTTTGTTTAGATGGTTTTTACAGAAACTATCAATCAAGAATCTGCTTATAGTATTACAGTTATATTTATTTTATAGCGCTTGAATGATTTTACGTTGCACATGTTTTTCGGTAGTTAATACAAAAGATTTTTGATAATAGTGAAATCATACTACTTACATTTATAAATACTCCATTAAAATTACATTTAATCAAACTGATTACTTTTCACCTGATTTCTATAATTTAAAGTATCTGAATTTTTTCTTTTATAACTAATGGAAAAATATTCTTTAAAACATTATCCTGGAAAAAAACCAGCAGAAATTTTCTACATTCATAAAAAAACATTTTTCGAAATTCTTTAGAATATGAATGGAATACTATACCTCAGACTGTCCAACGTGGCGTCGGATTGAGCCATGGCGGCCCCTTTGATTTTCTCTCTTTCTAGCTTTCTTTTAAATAAAATATAATTATCATAAAATATACATTATAAAGATTTAAAATTAAGAAAATGCTTTAAAAGGTGGGTTGTTTTAAAATCATTAATGTTTACATGCTTTTTATTTAAGTCCAATATGCTGTAGGTCCCTCATACCCGTTAATAATTGCAAGTCAAGTAATCAAGAAACTTTAACAACAGCAACAAAAAAAACTAACAATAGCAATTAATTTAAAACTAAAAAGGAAAATGAAAAAGATGGTGATAACTGCTTAACTGATTCTACTTAAAAAAGAAAAAAAAATCTTAACTATAAATTTTTAAATAGAAAGCTAGCTTATCAAAACTACTGAATGTTTAAAGAAACGTCAGGACATTTAACAAATTCTGTTAAATCTGTTAGAGAAAGCGCCTATTATGAGAGTTTGCAGCTTTTGTAGTGCTTTGTCTACTTTCAATACACAATAAGCCGTAATTGTTGCCAAAGCAACGATCCTTGCTTTAGATAAAAGTATCTCTCTCTCTATATATATATATATGAATAGCCGCCCGTCCCGACTTCGTGTGGGTTACTATCAATAAACAGCCAAGCCGTGAATGTCGCCAAAGCAACGATTGTTGCTTTCTATAAAAGTACATATATTTATGATTTGAAAAATGCCACGCAAAATATCTAATAAAAAATTAGCAATAGATGTCTTATTCGTTTAGTCTTTCATAACCGAGTTCATAGTCGATGTTGGCTCTAAAATCGCTTGTTCTAAAATCGCTTGTTCCAAAATCGCTGAAATATATGTTAACTCCTTTTTTAGTAGAATTGGTATGCTGAATTTCACACTCCTATCTAAAACTGCTTTTCAGATATGGCGGGGAAATGACCTAAACTCTCAACCCTTAGTGATTGAATTTTTAAAATCCATGAAATAACTGTTTAACTATTTTTTTAGTAGATTTGTTCTCCTGAATGTCATACTCCTACGTAAAACTGCTGCAGAGATATGGAGAAATGACCTAAATCTTTCGAACCTCCCATTTAACACCCGTAGGGCTGAATTTTCAAAAATACTTTCTTAGTGGGTACATATCTTCCAAATTTCGTAGTCCTAGGAGCGGTTGAGACTCGGCGTTGATTCTGAGTCATGAGGACATGCTCTTTTATAAGTATAGAGATGTATAAAATCGCCAAAGGAGCGAAAAAAGAGCAAAACTGAAACTCCACCGTAAATTGTTAACCATTTATTTAAATTCTGTCTTAATTTTTAAGTAATATTATAATTAATCTTTATTAATATTCGCTGTTAATTTTAAACTATACAACATATATTTTTTTCTCTTAATTTTCTAAATAAACTTATAGTGGTTAGAAAGAAATAGGCAATGTTAATGATGATAAAGAAGATAATAATTCTTATAATGATGACAGCAGTGACGAAGATGAAGACCTTGAAAATGCACAAGGCGAAATAATTTTGAAATAATATTTTAAGTTAATGTACTTTTTAGCACTTATTTTTCATTATATTCAGCACTTATTTTTATTATTATATATAGCACTTATTTTTCATTATTATATATAGCACTTATGTATAGCACTTACTTTTCATTACAATATATTTTTTGAAAACTCAAAATGGAATGTAGTCACTTTTTCTTTCGTTTACCTGTTCGCTACAGTTCGCTGACCTGTTATTGCTAATTTATGCCTATTATTATATTATTTTTAATTATTTATTATTATCAACTACGACGTATTTTTATACTTAATTTTATTGCTTGCTTACTTCTTTCTAGATGTTAGCATTAATTTAGCAACGGAATTGGTGTCTGGCTAATTAATTATGGTTTGTCTGATACCCAAAGAATAACATATTTAAATTTGAACTGTGTGTAGATGACGTGTTTGACGTGTAGATGATTTATTTTTTACTTATAAATCAGAGTCTGGCACGGTCTTAAAAACGTTGAAACCGTCTGGCATTAATGGCTTAATATCACAAATAGTTTGCAGAAACAAATGTTATAAACAAAACTCGTGTTATCAAAATTTAATGTTGTAATTTTTTCACCTGCATTGCCCTTACTCTCACAAGTAAACACAACATCTTCTGCCAGCCAGACCGTCAAATAAGGTTATATAAGTTTATTCAGATAATTAAGAGAAAATATTTACTAAATTATTTAAAAGTTAAGAGAGAATATTAAAAAAAGTTAATTCACTAAGGGGGTTAAATGCAGGTTCGAACGTTTTAGGTCATTTCACCATATCTCAGCAGCAGTTTTAGATAGGAGCACAAAATTCAGGATAACAAATCTACTAAAAAAATAGTTAAACACGTATTTCAGTGATTTTAGAAATTCTACTACTAAGGGGGTTAAATGGATTGTCAAACGTTTTAGGTCATTTCACCGTATCTCAGCAGCAGTTTCAGGTAGGAGCATGAAATTTAGGATAATAATTCTACTAAAGAATAATAGTTAAACACGTGTTTAAAGCAATTTTAGAAATTTACCCACTAAGGGGGTTAAACAAAGGATATGAACACGATTATGGAAGATTAGACGAATAAGACAACTACTGCTGATTTTTTATTAGATATTTTGCATAAGACATTTTTTAAAAGAAATTCATTTAATCAATTATAAAGCTGATGGATTTAGCATGATTGCGTCAAAATAACATATGTTTTTTCTGAATGTCATTTTGACGGTTTATGGACGCGGATGCGTTATTGTGATCGGCGTATTTTTAGAATATTGAATTTTTACTTATGTTACCTGGTAGGCCAAGGTTAACTCGGGTGAAGACTGGTGGTTCTGCTATATTAAAATTAATTTATTATTGTCATTATGTACATAAATAGAAAAACATTACTTATCACATTTTTACAAGCTTTTATTTAAAGTTTAAAATTTGTAAGTACTGCAGTTTTTCTCACCTCCACTTCTATCCTATTTATAATTATTTTAGAATATTATTTAGAATAATGTTTAATTACCTACCACCTACCCTGCATTGTAGTCGACACATTGTGCACCCACGCGAAGTCGGAACGGGCGGCTATTCATTATATACACTGCTCAAAACAAAGGATATTTGAAGTTTTATATAAAATAAAGATATAAACGAAATTTTTTTTGCCAAAAATAGAAGAAGAGAATCACAAATGCAAATTTTTCTGGTTTTCAAACTGTGGAGTATGCAAATTTTGAGTTCGACGTCAAAAACGTCGCTTCAGCGGCAGCGAATGAAATTTGACTTTCAACTCGATAAAAGAGAATGAAGACAAGGATGATCGGCATTCAGTGATTGCTTTGTTTCGATGAGTACGATGTCTCAGCGAAGTCATTTGATAGATTCAGAAGCTTGGAGAATTGTTGGTAGGTTAGAAGGGGGCCAAACTCAAGCCGAAGTAGCGCAAGCCATTGGAGTGTCACAAAGTGTCATTTCCAGGATCTGGAACTGTTTTTTGGAGAGTGGATGTGCAGGCCGAAGACCAGGGTAAGGTCGTAGACTGGCAACAACGCCCAATGAAGATCGGTATTTAGCGTTAACAGCTCGGAGACACCGAAACATGAACGCTACTCTTCTCCAACAACACATCGCTCGGCTACAGGCACCACGATTTCAACTCAGACTGTCCGAAACCGGCTCCATGCTGTAGGTCTGTATGCTCGCCGACCGATGGTATGTGTTAGATTAACATCAAGGCATCGTCGCGACCGCAGGGAGTGGGCAACCGAGCATGTCAACTGGAGGAGAAATGAATGGAGCAATATTCTGTTTTCTGACGAGTCCCGTTTAAATGTGCATCCGGATAATAGGCGTATTTTCATCTGGAGGGACCGTGGCAGTAGGAATAATCCTGCGTTCGTGCACGAAAGTGTCAGATTTGGCGGTGGAGGAGTGTTGGTGTATGGTGGCATCTCCATTGACGGGCGCACTGACCTCTACATCATTCGAGATGGAGCTCTGACTGGTCGCCGATATAGGGATGAGATCCTCAGACCTATTGTAGTCCCTTACGCTGCAGCAATCGGAGATAACTTCATTTTAATGGACGATAACTGCAGGCCACATCGTGCAAACCTGGTGAAGGATTTCCTTTTCGAGGAAGGAATCGTTCGAATGGAATGGCCAGCGTGTTCTCCAGACATGAATCCAATCGAGCACGTTTAGGACGCTCTAGGAAGACGAGTTTCTGGCTGCCAACAACCCCCACAAACTCTCCAAGAACTGGAAAGAACTCTTCTGGAAGAGTGGGGCAGAATACCCCAACTCGTCATTAATAGCCTCATTGAGTCCATGCCTCAAAGGTGTTCAACGTTGCTGGCCGCCCGTGGAAACCATACCCCCTACTGAAAATGATTTTCTTTGAAGAAAACACCTTTTCTTATTCTTTTTTTCTCAGATGCACAAATTGTGTTTTTTTCCTTTTGTACACAAATGCGCAATAAAATGCATTTTTTTCTGCCAAACACCTGTAATTAAAATTTTCTGTAATTTAGTCTCATATAACCTACTATGTGTGTCGACCATGTATCAATCAGCTAAAAAGTTTCCCAGATACAAAATCCACCTAAAACTGCAATATCCTTTAATTGTTTTGAGCAGTATATATATATATATATATATATATATATATATATATATATATATATATATATATAGAGAGAGAGAGAGAGAGAGAGAGAGAGATACTTTTATCTAAAGCAAAGATCGTTGCTTTGGCAACAATTACGGCTTTATTGTGTATTGAAAGTAGCCAAAGCACTACAAAAGCTGCAAACTCTCATAATAGGTGCTTTCTCTGCCAGATTTAAATCGGCGTCTGGCAGTAATTTAGCAACCGAATTTCGGTCTGGCAAATTAATTATGGCTTATCTGATAGCCAAAGTATAACATACTAAAATTTCAGCTATGCTAAAATGACGTGAATTTGACACCTCATTTTGCCTATAAATGAGGGTCTGGCACGGTGTTGGCAACGTTAAAACGGTGCCAGACTAATAACTTAATAGTTAGAAGATTCAAGTTTTATAAACAAAATCCATGCTAAAATGACGTAATTTTGTCACTTTTTACCTGCATTGCCCCTCTCCCCCCCACAGGTAAACGCAACCACTTCCACCAGCCAGACCGGCCGCATTCGTACTACACAATAAAGACGGAGAATATATAGAAAAATGAGCCATGCTAAAATCATGTGACTAAAACGTTGCTAGCTCTTAGACTATAAGAAAACTTTAATTTCAGAGTGCTCCTCAAATCAGATGCCCCAGCCCCAGTTACCAAGATGACGTTAAGATTTTGTAACCTTCACCCGAGAAAAATATAATGCTAAATTTAGTATTATTTATTTATGTTTCTCTATTTTATTTTTATATGAGGTTCCTGCATGTTTGGGGATTTCCGGTGGCTACTGTGAGACGTATGTCTGTCATATAGATGTCTGTGTATCGTTATCAATAGTATAGAGAGATAATATCGTTGAATGTTTCCAATCATGTGAATAATGACAGCCTTCATTGTTTGCAACTAGATCAGGTGCGACCCTGATTCCTGAAAGACTGGACAGGCCTATATCTGGTTTCTTCATTAATTTTGAAAATTAGAACCAAGCTCAAGCACCGTATATTCTAAAGTATAACGCGCAACTAAACTTTCAGAGTAAATTTTCCAATTTTCGGGTATTTTCGCTGTATAACGCACATCCTCTTCTTTGCAAAGACATGTTTATGAGATTTGTAGCAAAAACTAATGATATAGAAAATTAATAAAAAGAAAAGTGCCCAGTTAAACTGATGGCATTGAGATCACAGACTATTCACACTAATTGTATATTATACTCTTATTTCAAAGAAAAAAAGCCCCTCAAAAAATAAAGAAATCGACAATAAATTAAGGGGGATTACCCCCTTTCCCTCTTTATACTTAACCAATGAACCCCCCAAAACTAATCGGGCAAGCGCCTTATCACAATGAACCTATATACAAAATTTGAAGCAAATCGGATAATTCTACATGAAAAACACATTTATCTAAATTAAGGGAGGATTAGTTCCCATTCCCCCTCTTTATACTTAACCAATGAACTCCCAAAACTAATCAGGGAAGCGCCTTATCACAATAAACATATATACAAAATTTGAAAAAAATTGGATAATTTTGCATGAAAAACCCATTTATCTAAATTAAGGGGGGGGGGGATTAGCCCCCTGTTCCCCCCTTTATACTTTATGAATGAATCCCCAAAACTAATCAGGGAAGCGCCTTATCACAATGAACCTATAAACAAAATTTTAAGCAAAACGAGTATTTCTATCAAGAGTTATCGCGCTTCGTAAATACGTACATACATACGTACGTACATACAGAACCGGTGGGCACATTAGCTCTCAGGCTTTGATAGCCTGTGAGCTAAAAAAGCATAATAGTTCGTGTTTTTCATATAATCCATTAGCAAACATTATTAAGCTTATAAGGTATGCATTTTTTTAAAATAAATAGGATGTTCTTTAATGTAGAAATTTCAATTCTTATGATCATTGGTTTTTTCTTAATTTTTAATCTTTCAATTTTATAACAGGCGTATAATACACACCTGCAAATTTCGATTTTTTTTTTTTTTTTGGTACCAAAAGGGAGCGTGATACGCCGAAATATACTCGTACGGTACTTATTTAAAAACTGGAGCTCAAATTTTTACATATTTTTATTTTAACCCTCATCATTTGACACTACTCTAAGATTTGAAAGATATTTCTTGTTCTCGAACTTTTCTCTAGAATCTGAATACCATGTCACTTATTAAACTGTTGAAAATTTTAAACTACGTATGTAATAAATACACTATGAAAAGGAGTTCATAGACCCCCTTTTTTATCATAATTAACAGAAGATCAAATGTAATTGACGATTATTTTTTTCAATTTTATATCATTTTTGATCGAATATTTAGATGTGTTTTATTCAGCATAATTGATAAATATTTTAGATTTAAAATATTGATCTTGAGGGGGGGGGGGGGGAATCCGTTTTGTATGATAAATTATTTTTCTAATAAACCAGTAGGATTGATTAATTTAGACATTTCTTTTCATATGTATATGGCGCGACGTTTATAGTTGGTTCTCAAAATGTGTAAATGAGATTCAGTTGCATTTAAACTGTGAGTTTATTTAATTAAAATTAATGTGAAATAATACAGAAAATCTCTTTATTATTTTATTTATTATTATAGATTTCAATGATAAATTTAAAAACAACGTATCCGTCATTATGAATGAAATATCTTTACTCAGAATTTATATTTTAATGCGAAAATACGTTAAAAATAATAAATATCTATGAAAATAAATGTAATTCAGAGAAAGTGTCTTTAATTTCCAGCCGAATTAACACAACCAAGAAGAAAGAAACCAAGGCGTGTTTAAACTCGCATAATGTTTTTCACATCATTGAATTTCGTAGTCTTTTATAACACTGATCTACGCGATTTCCGTCTCGAAGCATATCGATAAATTTTATTGTTCCTATCAGTATCCCCAATCATTAATCTTCGGGGTAAATTTCTTTACGATGTACAATACAAATATATCATAAAGATTTTTCTAAATAGTAGTAGGAACAATAAAATTTCTTCTATAGACTTCGAACACATAAGTCAATGAATGTTTTATATTGCATTTTTAACAGTGAAACAGAAAATGAAATCACAAATGTTCTATCACGTCACGTGTTCTAATTGTATAACTTTAAAGATCATTATTATCTCGTTTTTGGCACATAATAGATCTGCAACCGTAAAAAAAAAAAAAAAAAAAAAAAAAAAGTTATCACTTGGAACCAATAAATAATGAGTCATCCCCCCGGCACCAATTAACAATGTTCTAACCAATAAGCTATCCCGGGGGAACCAGTTTGAAATCTCCCAATATGTCAATACAGTTAAAACCATTGGTTGTGTGTGGCAATCCGTGTTAATATTTGTAAGTTCAGTAAGTGCCCTATACTTCTTCGAGCAACGTATGTTAATTAATGAAGTTTGGAAACATTGTTTTGTGTTATAATTTTACATCGGTTATATACACAATGTGTTGTTATATTTATTATATACACAATGTGCTGTGTAACAAAAATGTGACACGCGATGGAGAAAACTGACTTCATTTACAAATTCAGCGTCGACAAAAACATAAAATTTAATCATTGCTGTTTCTGTTCCGAAAATTATCTTCCAATTTGTTGATTAGTGTAATTGATGCTGTTTACTGGAACATTTTCATATAGCTTGTAACAGCACAGTATATAGCACAGTAATGTAAAATATGCTGTAAAAATTTTCCATAAATATGTGCACAGTATTCATTAAACGAATCTTAACTGTAT
Organism: Maratus michaelseni; assembly: GCA_963931845.1. NCBI lineage: Eukaryota > Metazoa > Arthropoda > Arachnida > Araneae > Salticidae > Maratus > Maratus michaelseni. The sequence continues at coordinate 379,374,932 of OZ007586.1, forward strand.
GTTAGGAAAAATCGGATATTTTTGTAGAAATTGAGTTGGGCCGGGCCGAGTCAAGATAGCTTTCGTCCGGGCTTGAAAATTCTAGACATCTGCCGAGCGCTACCACTCGCGGAACAGGCGGAATCGCGGCCCCTCAAGGCTGTTGGAAAGGAAGTAGCGTGTTATGTGCGAACACATTTGGATACTTAGCAAAATTTATAGAGTTTCTTTCTTCATGAAGTATGGAAATATTTTTTCATTGCTTTATACTGAAGAGGATAAAGATAGACAAGAAGTTTAGGATTATGGTTCAGATAAATGTCCCAAGTTTTTCATTTAAATATCCTTTATATTTTAAAGCTATCGAAAATTGCTGATACATTATCAAATGCATGATTGCATTTTAATAAATTAGAAAATGTTGTCATATAAACACCGTCTAAGAAAGTAACTAATATTCATGACTCATTTCTAAACGATTAACTGATATATTTTAATGTAACATAGATACAACAAATAATGTTTCTTTGAGTTAAACTATAATTTATAATATAATATTGATTAAAACAATAAACAATTAAAATAATTTTATTAGCAAAATAATTAGTTTTTTAGGATACTATTACAGTTTAGTAACTTGTAAGATTTACTATGAATCATAGTTCTAAGTTTGAAAATAAAATATCCATTTTTTACTTTTATATAAAATAGATGTGTTAATAAATTTAAACACAAAAACCTCTTACATATGGGTCGTCCTCTGTTATACGCTGTTTAAAATGGGTTTCTTCAATCGCTCATAAGTGAAAGTTCACTGCATTAAAATTATTGTACGCATGGATAACATATTAAAAATCTTTTTTTATTTTAAAATAAAAATGTATTTAAATATACACATGCATTTTTAAATTTTCTACTAAGTAATAACAATTGTAAACTAAAAATTGCTTTTTTTTTTTTTTTTTTTTTTTTTTTTTTTTAAATGTAAAGATGAAATTTTGTAATAAATTTTTCGCTCACTTCCTGATATGCTAGAATTATAAAAGTTATGTACACAGGTGTTTTTACGATAATAATACAATATTTTAATTATTTATAACTTAATTATTAATTTAATTAATTAATTTTAAGGCAATTTTCTGTTAGCCAGCCGAACGTGATAAATCGCCAAATAATTTTTATGGTTACAACTGTTTATGAGGAACAACAACAATTTAGTTTATTATGGGCCAAAAACTTCTCGCGAAAATATGCCAACTGGCTGTGAAACTGCAACAAAAAAGTATTTTAAACACTATAAAGTAGAAAATATAAATGAAAAATAAAGAATGTCACAACTTCTTAAATACTCTTTTTTAAACTTTTTTCTGCCCCCCCCCCCCAAAAAAATAAATAAATAAATAAATAAATAAAAATTGGACGTGCTACATTATTCTCTTAAAGCATAATTTTTTACTATTTTTTGCCGATAAAATTAAAAGCTAAACATTAAGCATTTTCAAACACTTTACAAAATTTCTAAGATATGAGTAACTACATACTTAATAATCAATAAATACTTGTGATAATTTATTTAAAAAATAATAATAACGGTTAAATAATGTTTTTGCTAAAAAATTTTTAAAAAAATAATAAATAATGATGATAATGCACATATACGCAAATGCATAAGTAAAAGTGTGTTTTTGGATATTTGTGTGCGTTTGTGAATAATTAATAATAATTTTGCATGTAGGTATATATTAATAGTTTAAAATTTTAATCTGAGTGAGTTTCCTTTTCGTTTTGTTTTCGGCTGAAACTCAGAAAAGGACAAACTTTAATTTTGGTTCAGTTTCGACCTGAAACACCGGTTCCGCACGGGCACTATTTAATGTATACAATTCTTGATTTGGCTTCAGACTTATGATGATTTAACTTTATAAACTGATGGGAGAACATTTTAATATTTAGGCATTAAATGTGTGACTATTTTGTAGCTGCTAGAATGGGGCAAATAGAATATTTCGCGTTCTTATGCATACTAACTTCCTTGTGAAATTAGAATTCTTCTCGGAATTCTGGGATTTTGAAGAAAGGGCTGTCATTGATCTAGAATATCTTGGAACAGCTTTATGAGGGGTGATTTCACCAAAAAATGTACTACTTCCAAAGATGAGTTTGTTTGCACGGCTTTCGACAGTGATATTGGGGATATTTTAATGATGCTCCTTTCGTCGCATTTGTTGACACCATCCAAATCTCATTGTCATCGTCAAGATTTTCCCTTGCTGGGACCGCGCTGGCCAAGAAATAGTCTTTGCTGAAACTTTCCAGATTCAATATCTTCTTTATATCCTTTGCACAGACCATTTACTTTTCATAGCATACGCAATTGTTGCAACTTCGCTGTATACTGTTAGGAAAATAGAAGCCATTAGATATACTACTATCTTTTGGTGGTCCATTATAAGCACAATAGATATTCCAGTTTTTTCCAAGTTGAATATAGAATGAAGAGGGATGTGATATTTCAAGTATTTGGGAATCATACAAAAAAAAATGTTCATCTAGTTTCTTGAAACAATTACATAATTCTTCTTCAACTTTCTTTGAAAATGTTGTGTCAAACCTGCTTAACTTAGTAGCACATTCATTCCTCTTTGAACGGTTGAGTAATGGTGTTCCCAATGAACCAGCAACACAACTTTTTTGCTCTCATCTTGAAGTTTTTCTCCTTTCTGCTATCATAGAATGTGCATAAATTAATCTCTTGGACGTTAAAACACTTATTGTTATTCTGCATACATTAAAGGACGCAAAGAAACATTAATTATATATTATTTTTAGTGGTAAAATAATTCCTAATTTAAAACTTTATGATCGTGTAAGAGTGCGCGCGTTCTCTTACACAACCATTGGATTTACACTCTTACAATTTTTACGTTTCGAGCGAAATTAGAGTTGCCATCATCGTCGCTCAATAGATGAGGGAATTTTTACGTTTTTTTAAACATCTTCCTGATTTTGTCATTCAAAACAACCACGAAGCCATTAGAAGTAAGTAAGTTTTAGTAAACAGTAACAAGACATCCTTCTACATTCGCAATCTTCCTCGAATAAGCAGTCTTATCTCAACCAATCTTTTCCCTTAATTATTTAGAAAGTGATAGTAATTGAAATTATAAATTTTATTGGAAAGGTAAACTGAAACCTGCAACACCCAGAATTTATTTGCTTTTAATATGAAAACGAATTCAGAGAAAATCTTAATATATCAATTCTTTGTTAATGACTAAAATTGATTGATTGATACATTTTCAGTAATTACATGTCAAGGATTTTCTAATGACCCAAAATTATAATAGGTTTGGAGCACGCAGTGCAATTTTATAACTTTAGTAATTATATGAAAAGGTAGCATTCGTTTTATTCCCGAAAAGTGATAAAATATTTTTCTTATTATGAGTATTTGGATAATGTATTAATTAGCAGCAATTAAAAGTGTTAAATTAAACGTACCCAATGTACATTTATAGGTAATCAAAATTAAACATTTCTGTGAATGTCACTGGCTGACCTATAAAGAATTTGAATGCTGGAGGGCGTCATTCGTTTTATACGTGAATCACGCCCAATAAATAATCAAAGTGATTAGATACATTCGTAATTTTTCAAATATGCTCTCACTGTTTCAATAACAAGAATGCGTAGTAACTTAGATTAAGTTTCTGTGATGGTAAATTATCACTATTTCTTGCATTACGTATCCAATTACGCAATATATATTTATATATATGTATACGGAGTGTCTCCTCTTATCGTTATACGAAAATTAGGAGAAATTTAGCGAAACTTCAAACAATTTAGCTGAACGTTTTGCATACTTTAAGTTGAGTGGACACGCAACAAACCAGTTTGTTGGCAAACATGCACATTATCTATACATATAAATGCATATTTGTACATGATTCATGAAATTAAAGATTTTTTATTGACTAGACAAGTATCAATTCATAGGAAAATTTATCCTCGGTGAATGCGTCGTCATATTTTAAATCATGTGCCGATTTTAATTCAGAAAATGTTAGTATATTTTAGCAATTACACAAAGCACCGTAATTTCCACAGAATTTATTGGTCGCCAAAACATAAGTTCAACATCCTTTTATAGTACAATCTTCCAGAATTTTAAATTGCGATAAAATTTAATATATATTGTCAGGTTTCTCTGGTAGCTGCAAGAGTTAAAGCTATTCTTAAGGGATTACCTTATTGTATATGTATCTATTGTGTACCGTTAGAGGCTTGCTTAAGAGAAATCTTAATCCAGAGGGGAGCGAGTTGAATATAATGAAATAAGTATTTCCTTTGCAATGTGGTCTTTCATAGATAAGAAAGATATTGCACCCATTATTTAGGAAGACAGACAATTGGAAACAGACCAGGAGCCCCGTAGACAGAAAGGTTCTCGGGTGGATGACAAGAGAGTGAAGTTAGTTCTAACGTAGGAGCGAAGGTGTAAAGTCGTTCAGAGTTGGCACTCTGAGACACGTGTAGGTAGGAGTATCTCGCGAAAGGAAGAGATATAGCGGGTGTGAGATTAATAGAAATCTCGGTGCTGAGTGAATTAACGTAGCCTAACGGTACACGTAAAGCGTTTTCTGTAATTATTTTGATTTAATATTAAACCGGATAATTTACATCCGAGTTTAAGTGTAAATATTGTTAATAAAGTGTTAGTTTAAGTTTAATTGAAAGAGTTAGGTTTTTCTTGAATATACATCACGTATCGTGTCCGATATCACGTATTCATATTGGTGGTGGCAGCATATCAAAAGACCGGATTATATTTCGAAGTCGTGTGGACGGAGAAGAGGAATCCGACATATATATTAAAGTCAATGTAAAAGTTGTTAGGTATGCAATTTTCATTGGAGAATAGAATTTGCCTTTGACATCGTTCACGTGAAATTAAAAGAAGAGTCGATGCTACTAATTACACAAGAAAATCCCCACTTCTATTTTTAAAGGCACCATGATTATGGTAAAGCGCAAGAGAAAAGCCAATAAGAAATCCAGGTAATATCACTTATCTTTCTCTGATACTTATATAATTCCTTATAATTTTAAAATATCTAAAATTATCTCTATCATTTTGCCCCTCATTGGAATATATTCCTGTCAAATTTCGAAAGTCCCATAATCCTAAATTTCAACACAACAATCAATATGACAATGTTTATCAATAATTGGGGTGCTTTTTCAGATAATTTTCGTCATTGAAATAAATAAGCAACTCTATTGCTTAACAAATAAGCATTTAGGCTTTGAAGGTCTTTGGAGCGTGGTAAACATTTTGATATTGTTGGTAGATCTACAGCTGTTAAAAGCGTGGCACTGTGAAAAAAAAAAAATACAATAAATATACGAGGGTTAAAGTTATTTTTTCTACTTATTTTATTTATTTTTAATCTTTTATGCCCCACCACGTTTTAATTTCTTTTTAAAATATCATATAACTTCAAATTTTTATTTTTATTTTTTTAAGATGTGAAGTGTTTTGTAATACAAACATAATTTATGTTGATGTTTAGACTATTCTAATCAAATAAAAGTCATATCTAAAGTGACATGTTAATTAACGAATTTTCTCAAAAATATTTACCAATATAATCATTTTAAAAAATATTCTTCGAAACGAAACTTAAATTAATTTCCATGAACGGAATAAATGTAAAATAGAATAAATAGAAATGCTAAAATAGAATAACAAAGAAAAAGATGTATTCCACACTTAATCTTAGTGAAAGAGTATGAAATTTCATGCTCATGAAAGAAATTTAAATGATCATATATATATATATATATATATATATATATATATATATATATAAACAAAAATACGCAAATTGTGATTATTCAAAAGTATTTCTACTATAAAATGTGATAAAAAGTTTGTTAATTGTATATGTTGTTTTGCTTAATAATTTCATTAATTTTCTTTACATGTTACATAAACGAAGTCACGAGTACCAGCTAATGCACTATAAATTGCTCACCGTGTGCATTGGGTTTATCGTTCAATTACACGGACGAACAAAACAATTCGATTACAGTCTTTGTTCGATAATTACAGTCTATGTGTGATGAATGCGTTTTCAATTTTAGTTTGGATTTTTAGGTATGACTAAATGTTTGCATAGTACGTGGTGTGTATATATTCTGTTGATCCTATACAGGACTACACAAAGGAATTCGTAAGTAGTACTAACTATTAGAGTTAAATTTCGTAAGGGTATTTTTAATTGTGTTACGCATTTTTCTGCTCAACTATATTTAGTAGACTAATAGAAGTTTGTAGAATATAAATAAATTCATATACAGGGCTATGCAAAGAACAAGATACATTGTCGTTTATGGTTGGTAACTGCTGGAAGTGATTTTTAAGTTGCCTTATGCGTTTTTTACCTGAATTAAATCTTAGCTTAATATGTGGTGTGTACAAAAGTCTTTAGATATTATACAGGGCTGTACAAGATTTCGAGTGCATTTCCATCGATTAGCAAAAATTGCTATATGTGAAATTTCTAACTGAACTAAATTTTATCATGCTATGTAGTATATATCCAAGTCTATAGGTCATATACAGGGATGCACTATATAATTTGACTATTTTTTTTCACTATGGAAGGTAAATGCTAAATGGATTTTTAACAATGTGTTAGATGTTTCCTAAACTATTTAATATCTTCTTTCACCTCATTTAACGGTGAAGTTTCTTTACAGTTTTCTGTGTTGGAAAAGGTTTCATAATCCATGCTTCACGCATGATTTTCCGTTCTTGTTAATCTTGCAAGGAGTGTCAGAATATAGTGGTGCACTCCGATCTTTTTCTAACTTTAGTGGTCTGAAGGTCCTAACTTGCGTATAAAATTGGGGTGATATGCATAAAGAAAAAAGTTATAGCTAATTGAATTTACAGTTTTTTTAGGACTTTTATAAGCATGTCGTACTCCTTTGCACAGAAATCATCTTCTCGCTTTTATTATAATGTGTCACATGACTTTGCGGTGGTGTTCCTTCATTAAACCTGTTCTTAATCAACGACATCAGTTAAATTATTTTAAACTATATATTCATTATACGTATGAAAACAGATTAAGAAAGTAAGAATGCGGAAGCAAAAATCTTAATGACATCTAGGCATTTTAATATCGATTAAATGTCTAACACACACGCTTTACGACTGCATTATTAGTAATTGTTAGTTATCTAGTAGTTAACTCCATTCAAAGCACTCAAAATCCTACATATGACACTAGTATCTCCGTCTAGGTTTCGTTATTTCTTGTTATCACTCTCACGATCATCACCATTGAGTTTGGAATTACATTTATTTTACATTAATCTTTAACCATTATTTATCTTACAAAATTTAAAAATGCGAGGTTTGCATGCTACGAAGTCTTAAAATAGAAGCGTAGATTATATAGTAAATATTTTTCTTTCAATATTTTTTAATCGATTTTTACCTGTATAATGAATATACAAAGTGTTCCTTCTTACCCTTGACAAATAGCTAATTCCTCAACTGATAGTTTTAGAGGTATAGTTTTAGTTGCAAAAATGTTTTAAATGTTGTTTCTCAAGATATGAAAATCCCTTTACGTCAAAATAATTATTTTTTTTAAAGTTACCAAATGTAAATTTGTATACGGTCCCTGTGTCCTGTAACTTACATTTAGAAAAACTTTCTCCATGCTGTAACAAGTAAAACAATAATCACCCCATTTTTGTATGACAAAAACTTAACAAATTACGATATTTTGAATTTTATGAATTTTCTGCGTTTTCTGACGCTAAAAACAAGTTTTTCCTCTTTAGTTCCAGAAAACACCAAATATTCATACAATTCACAGTACCATAACTTGGTAAGTTTTGAGAATTGTATAAGAGCAGTGAAATTTTAGTGTTTTATTTGTTAGAGCATATAGAAAGTTTTTCTAAATATACTTTATAGGACTTAGGGACCATATAAAAATTTAAGTTTCGTACGTTTTTTGTAAAATAAACATTTTGAATTAAATTGATTTTCATATGATGAAGACGATGAACATTGCTATTGAAACAATTCTTCTAAAACTAACGGTTTTGGAAATTATCTGTAAGTTAACACTGTGAATAGACACCCTGCTTAGCATAAAAGAATTTGAAAATGTCATTAATTAGCAACGGTTTAATCCTTTGCTGGTGTCGCCCAAACCCAGTTCGGGCAACTCAAACGTGCCGTACTTCGAATGCCGAACTAAGTTCAGCCGGAGAAAAATTAGTGGTTCGTTTTCCTTTTACAAATGTGTAATATAATTTAACTTAATTTACTATTTTTACAATAGATGGTAATGGTTGAATAAAATATAGCAATAATCCATTAGTTTTTCTCATATATGTAAAAATATTACATACAGTAGTTATTCCGTTTAAATTTTCTTAAAAAAAAAACTATTTCTAAGCTTTCATTGCTATAATGCGCGAATTTAACCAGAAAAAAAATATTTTTGACACATTTGTCTAAAATATTTCACAGGTAAAAAGTTAATGAAGGAACACCAACTTAAACTCATGTGGCGCATTATAACAAAACCGAGAAGATGTTGTCAATATAGGTACGGTGTATTTATAATAGCCCTAAAATACTGAAAAATTCCATCAACTAAAACTTTTTTGTTAATGCATATCAGCCCAAATTTCATACGGGATTGTTCATACCTAAACAAGGACCTTCAAACCACAAACGTTTGTAAACGATGTGAGTGTATCCTTTTACTAACTCTTCTTGTTTGACGCAAGAAATATGCAGATGCTCCTATTCAGAAAGCGTAAAATCGAATAGCGTTTTCCATTTTTCAATAAAAGCAAAAAAACTTTCTGAAAATGCTGTCAAAGTTGACATTTTGACCCGAATTTCTGTACGTGAGAGTCCTAGAAATGTAGCCAGGAGACAGCAATGAATTATAACTTGAGATGTAGTACATTTATTAAAAATGAAGATAATGGATTCCAAATCAAATCACTTCAATTGTAAGGTCTTCAAATATCATGCATTTACGTGCAAATATATGTGTTCGTGAATGTATCGGAAATTTTCGAGTTGTTGAGCGCGGGAAAAAGTATTTTTTGAGAACAACCTTGACTGAAAAAGTACCTATTCTTACATCAAACCGGCTAAAAAGGGCCGTACTTACTAAAAGAGTTATTCGCGTTAATCACGGGGTCAGAATTCTTCCGGTCGGGGTGTTGTGGAAGAGTTCATGCGTTCATGGAGGCTGCCCGTTAACTTCATCTATTAATTGTAGCTCGCAATGTCACAATGACGTTTTTTTTTAAAGACCCTCTTCAGTCATTCTAAATTAAATCAATTTCAATGAATTGTCGTCGCAAAACGTATAATCAAATGAGTTACGGTAATCCATCATTCTGGGTATTTAACATTAAATTATTAGGTGCATACACTCTCTTCAATCATACCGAAAAACACTTCAATGATAGTAAGGTTGTTCTTTGCTACAATCATAATATTTATGCTTTACATTGTAACTTTTTATTCCATGACAAGTATAATTTAATTGTGATTGTTATTTTTTTCTTTTAATGATTGATCGGAGGTTAGAATCTCTGTTTTGTTACTTAAATGCATAATACAATTACATACAAAGTAAAAAATACATGTGTGGAGGTTATTTCATGTTCACAAATGTTCTAATAACAAGTATTTTCTTAAACTCAGGAAGTTTCGCCAAATTACATTAGACATTAGACATATAAAGGCAGATTTTTACATAATCAGTTGCAAAAATAGGAATATATATAACCCTTCCAACCAAATTGCGTTAAATAAAATGTTAATTTTGCAAGCGACACTTTTTGAAATCTTATTTAGTTTTGTTTTTAGTTAGTGTTTTAATTTTGCTTTCTTTACATTCTAAAAAAACGTGAAATGACGTATTTTCCGTTCATTAATTCGCGAATATTTTCAGTTTTGAGTTGTTCTTTCTCCCTCCAAATGCTGAAATTTCACCAGTCTAATAAGGAATAATTACGAAATGCCACATGCCGATCGTAACGAAATCTTGAAGGTAGGTAAAAGGTATCATGATGTACACCTCCACCAAGTTTTATCGGCAATATTTACTTTGAGGCAGGGTTATTAGAGTTCGAAAATTCCACACAAGAACACGTTTGAAGGAAGAAATGACCCTCATTGTTAGCATTCCTGTACAAACAACATTAGTTTATTTTATATGTACAATGCTTATTATATATATTCATATTATTATAGTTTTTCTCATATATGTAAAAATATTACATACAGTAGTTATTCCGTTTAAATTTTCTTAAAAAAAAAAAACTATTTCTAACCTTTTCATTGCTATAATGCGCGAATTTAAATAGAAAAAAAAATATTTTTGACACATTTGTCTAAAATATTTCACAGGTAAAAAGTTAATGAAGGAACACCAACTTAAACTCATGTGGCGCATTATAACAAAACCGAGAAGATGTTGTCAATAAAGGTACGGTGTATTTATAATAGCCCTAAAATACTGAAAAATTCCATCAACTAAAACTTTTTTGTTAATGCATATCAGCCCAAATTTCATACGGGAATGTTTATACCTAGGCAAGGACCTTCAAACCACAAACGTTTGTAAACGATGTGAGTGTATCCTTTTACTAACTCTTCTTGTTTGACGCAAGAAATATGCAGATGCTCCTATTCAGAAAGCGTAAATTCGAATAGCGTTTTCCATTTTACGATAAAAGCAAAAAAACTTTATACTTATTATATATATATATATATTATTCCGCTGTTTCTCAAATACTGGGCCGAGACCCGACACCGGTCCGCACAAACAAAATGCCGAGTCACTTATAAAAAAGTGTCAAAAGAGTGATGTTTCGTTTTGAGATTGTTGTTTCCTTATGAAAATAAAACAATCAATAAATATTTCTAAGTATTATGAAATTTAATCCACAGCAGGTTTATTTTACGTGGAAACTCCATGAAAGTGGGGAAAAGTGTCGATAAGAGTCCATTTTAAATCACTTCACATTATCACATTAATTATTTTGTGCAGGGTCACAATTCACTTTCCTATTTTGAATTTGAGTACCAGTATTTCTGAATTGTAATCGTCTTCTTAAATAAGGTTAATATTACTGTTATAAAGAATTAATGTGGTTTTTCCAGTTTTTCAAGTGTTTTGACCACAGTGTTTGCATCATTCTTTTTAACACTTTCCAACATAGTTGAAAAGTGTTTATGAATTTGGTTTGTCTGTCTGCCTGTCCGTGCTCTAACTCGCGTAAATATGCTCGGATCGTCATGCAATTGATATATGTTATTGAGGCTTACTGTGGCATGTTCGGTATTGAAAATGAAGTGTGTAGCACTTAGATTTTTTTACAGGGACACTCAAAAGAATTCCGTTACATTGCGGTCTACGGGGAAAAAATAATTTACGGTTTATTTTAACAATGTTACACAATTTCAAACATATTGAAATTGATATATATCACTGAGGTGCACTACAAGAGACTAATTATAGAATGTGGTGTGCATAGCACTTATAGTTCATTTACAGGGATACTCAAAAGAATTCCGTTACATTACGGTCTATGAAGAAAATTCGTTTGCAGTTTATTTTAATAATGTTTCCCTATTTCAAACATATTGAAATTGATATATATCACTAACGTGGATTCCAAGTGGCTTACTATAGAATATTGTGTGTACAGCTTTCATCGTTCATTTACAGGGACACATAAAAGAATTCGGTTAAAGTACTGCTTATTAATAATAATTGCTAGGAATGCTTTTTCAGCGTTTCTGAACGCGTTTTTAAATTCAACTCATTTTTTGTCTATTTCTTGGTGTGTATAAATTGTATAGATTGTATACAGGGCAGCACAAAAGTTCTCGAGTACATTTCCGTTTATTGTCGGAAATTGCAGAAGGGAAATTTTAAACTGTGCTACGCGTTTCCTAACTTAACTAAAATTTAGCATTCTATATAGTATATATACAAATCTGTAGATCATATACAGGGCTGCACAAAAGAGCTCGGATATTTTTCCGAATATTGTTGGTAATTCCTGAAATGGGATTTTTAAATATGTCATATGTTTTCAAAACTGTTTAGTTAGATATCATCTTACACCTTACGGTAAAGATTTGTAAAATCATTTTTGAAGTGCTGGAAAGTGTTACATAATCTATGCTTGACGTATGATTTTTCGTTCTTGTTATATTTTTGTAAGAGGAAATGATTTTTATTAACGTAGTTGAGCATTGTATCTGGCATTTTAAATCGATTTTATTTTACTAATTTATTAATTTTACCTATAGATATTATTTCTTATACAATTAGAGAATAAAAATTTTGGTGGGCTGCGAATGAGAAATATAACAGTGAACAGGGTCGCTGGACAGAAAGTTTGGGAAACGCTGTATTATTCTATATGCATTATACTATATACATTATATTATATACATTATAATTATACATTATATTATATACATTATAATTATACATTATATTATATACATTATAATTATATATTATATACATAAGTTATTATTACGACATAACAGGATGGGTATAAACTATCTTGATGCAACAGTGACGGCCACCAAAAAATTAGAAATGTCTAGTCCTCAAATGTTTTACAAATGTGATAGTCTCGATCAAAATGCACAAAACAATAGTATAATTTACACCAGGAACAACAAATGAAAGAAAGTTGACGGTTTAAGGGTAAACACGATGTACAACCAGATGAATCACTGACATGCGAAACAAAAAATCGTGGGATTTGTAAATGGTATAAAATCCTTAAGATACCCTCAACAGTACCAGTAATATTGCTAGGTTTTCCAACAACATGGAGACGAAAACTGATTGTGAATATATGTAAGTAGATTGATAATTTCGCTCCGATTATGCAGTTGTATATCTACGGAAATATTTTGAAATAATTTTTTATAGACACAAATATATATATATATATATATATCTAAGCACATTCTATTTACGGCGCGACGGTAATATCAACCAGCACTTCACTACAGGCAACTTTTGGAGCAGAAAACAATATGGGTTTAAACAAGGCATCTCAACGAAACACGCACTTAACGAACTAATTAACAAAATTAAACAAGACAAAGAAAGTGAGTACCAAACATTACCAATTTCTATGGACGGTAACGCTGCATTCGATACTATCAGATGGTCCATAATCGCAAAAAACCTAAAGCGCTCCCCCTGCCCGACATACCTAATCAATTGTATCATTCGCTTTTTAGAAAATAGTTTTGTATCAATAAAAAACGGGATTAAAAAACAAAACAGACATTTGGTGGCTTCCCACAAGGTAGTTGCCTCGGGCCAATACTTTGGTTAATCATAGCAGAGATTACTACTCCGGTGTTTTTTTGAGTGCAATGTCAGAATCCAGGCATTCACGGAAGACAATATCTTAATTACCAAGGCAAAGACAAAGGAAGAACTCGTAACACTAGCAAATAAAATAATCAAGGATTTTAATGACTGGATATCGGAAAATAGCTTAACTTTAAATTGGGATAAAGCCGGACTACTTCATTTAAATAGAGGACACATAAGACACTAACCGACAGACAAAATAGAAGTCGTTGACTTTAATGGAAAAAAGCTAGAAGCTAAAGAACAGATAAAATACCTCTGTGTCATCATACAGAAAATGTTTAAACTGTTACCTGTCAATATCAAACGTCAAAAGTATGAAAATCATTTTGGATGTTGGGACGAATGGTCTCAAAAAGATAGGGATAACAACCCGAAATAATAAAAAATTGATATAGGGCAATACTGTAAAAAACGCTGACTTACGCAGTACCAATTTGGGGACATAACATGAACAAACGAAGTAAAGAACAATTGTCCAGTTGTCAGACGCACTTCGCACTGGCCAAAGTTAGGGCATACAGTACAACCCCGACTGCGGCACTTCAGGTACTCTCGGGCCTGATTCCAATTCACCTCCAAGTGAAAAACGAAGCAGCTTACGCCACAGTCTAGGTTACACAGAGCTGTAAATATACACGGTACAACAAGCCACCACGTGGACTACGTCAAAAAGATCAACATTTGGCGAAACAAATCCAGCTAAAACAAAAGAACTCAGGATAGGATACAACGTAAAAGACATAGTCATATATATCGAAAATGCAATCAGCAGCTACGGGCTCGGCTTACATAGCCTACAAAAATGAACAAAAAAACCAATCAGGGTCAGTGCCAAGAAGAAAGTGCAATAGCGCTTTCCAACCGAACTACTGGTCATATTAAAAGCAACAGAATCGGGAAACACGACAGGGCAAGATTACAGGATTCGCTCGGACTGCATGTCAGCAATACAGGAAAATCTTTTAACGTAGACAAAACAATAGACACCATAATAATTAAAAGCAAAATTAACAGACTTAAAATCAGCTGCCGCAGAGCCCGCGTAGGCATCCAAAAAAAAGAGGATGCAGATTTGATAACTGCTGCTATCATTCGCTCGCCCACCTCTCAACGGCCTTCTCATTCTCTTTTAAAAAGCATCAACATACCGCTTTCCGATAACGCCCCCTTTCTAATGTGCAAAGTTGAGAAGTTCTTATAACTGCCTATTGGCAAAGTAATTTAGAGTGCCTTTGAAAACTGTGGCACGGCCTCGGGGCGCATGCTCCCCTATAGCGTTACGATTGAAATAATTTCGTAGCTAGCGGTCGCAACTGAATCCGGAAAAAGGCTGAGAAAACGATGGTTGATGTGAGAAACGATATCGAAACGAACAGTTTGGAAAGTATCTATAGATCGGCGAGTTGAAAAACGAAAAGAAAGATTTGAACGATACTAGAAATGGAAAACGATAGCGACTGAAGAAAATGAATACAGGATTGAATGGGAAAATTAGACAAGTACGAAAAGGTGACATTATGTATAAGTTTCAAGGCCCAATATATATATATATAGGGCTAACATTCCCCCCCCCCTTGACACTTAAACTGAAATTATCTGATAACATAACAATAAGAAACATTCATGGTTAATCAGTAAAATTTGGTTAATATATCCACATTCATATATTCACATTCAACAATATTTATAAACACGTTTCAACAACGATTACACAAGTACAACAATAATTATAACAGTATATAGGTATATGCATATAAACACTTATATAAAAAATATAACAGAGATCCTCATCACTTTGAGGGAACCCACTTGTCGAACAAAGACAGCTGAACCCTTTTTTTTTTTTTTTTTTTTAAGAAATTTTCTTTCAAACACACAAAGAAAGTTCTTGTTTCTTGCTTGTATCAAAACTCATACCTCACCATAACATATGGCTACATTTGCCAACACACATTTTTCTTAGACTAGGAATAGAAATATATATATGTATTTCAAATATTTAAATTTCAGTGAGCTCACTTAAAAAAAAATATATATATGTGTGCACACACACAAAAAAAAATTATGCAATACTTATAAAATTATTTGATAAACATTTGCATAATAGGATTGAAAAATACATATTACAACTCGATTTCCAATATATATTAAAATATAGCATCATAATTTGAATTTGAAGGATCCTTCTGAAATAAAAATTAAAACAAGGTATAAACACGATGCTATCACAGAAAAGTTAAATGTATAGTCACAAGGTTCAAACATTAATATAAAAAGACATATCATGAAACATTCAAGTTTCGGTATTCAAAAATTCAAAAGAGATAAAGTTAAACTTTTTATGTTTAACTAGAAAAATTTTAAACAAGTTTTCAATGCTTGAAGAGAAGAAACAAATTTTTTTGTTTTCAACAATTCAGAAGTAGAGGAGAGTTTTTTTTTCTAGTTTTAAATGTACATTTTTAATTTTTAAGACCCAAAAATAAATATAGCCTCAATGAACTTTAGTAGAGCAGCTTTTGTAAGTGGTTTTGTAAAAATGTCAGAGAGATTGGATTTACTATTAACGTGTTTTACTAAAAATATCTCTTGGTTTAATAAATCGCGTACAAAGAAAAGTTTAACATCGATATGTTTTCTCCTATAGTTTTCTATGGGGGATTTAATGAAATCTATTGCTGCCATATTGTCTACTAATAAAGTTGGTTTAGTTTGTGGACCTGAAAATATATGTTTATTATAACATTCTGTGATAATACGGCTGAACCAAAGAAGCTCTTTAGTTGCTTCTGTTAAGGCCACGAACTCAGATTCTATAGTAGACAAACATATTGATTTTGGTTTAAAAGCTCTCCATGTTATCGGAGCTTTGTCTAGCATAAGTAGTTGACCACCCATAGATGTCCTGTCATCACGATTGGCTGCAAAATCTGCGTCTGTATATGTGATCAGGTTAATTTTATGACAAGGTAAATTTAATTTATAATGCTTTGTATAGTTAACGTAACCCAGAAGTTTTAAGAGGCCGACCCAGTGAACTATCCCCAGATTGCTTTGGAACTGGCTGAATATGTTTACTGCATAAGCAATATCAGGGCGTGTTCTGCTTTTTAAAAAGGATAGGCACCCTAACACACTTCTATATAGGTAGTTAAGCCTTTCTTGAATTTCTGCATCTGTTTGAGGGCACTGTAATTTCGAATAGACAACCCCTTTACTAATCGGGAGTGAAGAAATGGGAAAGTTATACTCCTCAAAACGTGTGCAAATTTGTTTAATGTATTGCATTTGATGTATAGATACTACACCTTCCTCATCCTCCTCAAACTCCACTCCAAGCAACTTACGGGTTTTGCCCAAGATTTTTATATCGAAATGCTTAGTTAAAAGAGTTAAAACCTTGTCAATGTATTTTTGATGTCTGCTTAAAATTACAAAATCGTCAACATATAATAATAAAACAATGTAATCAAAAAATGTATAAACACAATTGCACCAATCTAACTTTTTAAAACCAAGAGAAATTAAAACTTTATGCAATTCGTAGAACCACACTCTCCCGCTCTGATGCAACCCATATAATGCTCTTTGAAGTTTACAAACCAGGTGCTCTTTTCCTTTTATTTCAAAACCAGGGGGCTGTTTCATATAGACCTCATCGGTTAATGGGTCGTATAAGTACGCTCCTTTCACGTCATATTGTAAATGAGTCCACCCGTGACAAGACACTAAAGCTGCAAAGAAAAGGCGAATTAAACTAAAATTGACTACTGGTGAAAATGTTTCATCGTAAGTCTCGCCCTTAACTTGTTTGTAGCCCTGTGCTACTAGTCTTGCTTTGTATCGTGCTATGTGCCCTTTATCATTACGCTTAATGGTGAAAACCCACCTACATCCGTGAGGTTCTTTATTGGGTGGAAGGTTAGTTAAGACCCATACTTTTCTATTGTTGATTACTGATAACTCCTCCCCCATTGCTTGTTTCCAGAGCTCCCATTGAGGTGATTTTAAAGCCTGTTTGTATGTATTGGGTCTAGTCATGCATCGGTATCGTTGGATTCTAAAAAGGAGAAATGTGGTGGTGTACTGCCTGGACTAGAACTAGCACTTGAGCACCGTGAGTGTCCATGTACAATCCCTTCATGTTTGTCTGCTCCTCTAAAACAAAAGATAGTTGGATTAAATTTAATTCCATTTTTTAGACAGTAGACACGGACCTCTCTAATTGACCTTAATCTCTGTGTCCCTCCAAATTCATAATAGTAAATGTCTGTACGCCTTCCATCAGGCCTTGTTACAGGTTTTCTGAACCAGGTAACTTCCCTTAAAGTTCTTGAAAGCTCCTCGCCTTCCTCCTCACTCTCATCCGTAGATGGGTGTCCGGCGGCGGAAGCAGAAAAACCTGAGATGCTTGGTTCTGTTATTGGAATTACAGACTTATGAAATTTGTCAGGTTGAATTTCTTTTAGTGGGTCAATTTCGGGAGGTTCAGATGACAGTGTGTAAGTAGGTCCCAGATCGCTTCCGTTATGCTGCTCTAAACTAGCAAAAGGGTCTGTGCCTAAAAAATAAATAGGGCCTTGTTCAGTTCCAACGTAGGTGTCTTTGGGTACGGTTGCTTCTTCACTGAATCTTACATTAATTGTTTCGATGATCTTATTTGTGTCTGGTAACCAAATTCTATACCCTTTTGTAGACATTGCATACCCTACTAAAATCCCCTTTCTAGCCTTAGGCTCAAATTTTGTACTTCGGAATTGTCTGGGCACTCCCACATATGCTACTGTGCCAAAAGGACGCAAGTGTCTTAAGGACGGTTTATTTCCACAATAATATTCAAATGGAGTTTTCTTATGTGACTTGTGGCAAACACGGTTCAGAGTGTAAGTAAAATACAAAATGGCTTCTGGCCAAAACTTCAGACTTAGTTTACTCTCATATAAGATAGAACGTGCCCCATCTACAATGGTTTGATTGAGCCGTTCCGAGACGCCATTTTGTTCTGGAGTATATGTGTTCGTGAATTCGTGTTTTATCCCATTTTCCTCAAAATATCTTTTAAAAGCTTCGTTTGAAAACTCCCGCCCATTGTCACTACGTACATGTTTAAGTTTCGTGTTTAGAAAACGTTCGGCCCTTTTGACATGGTTTGTGAAAACTTTAAAGACTTGTGATTTGCTACATAAGGGGTAAACTGATGCCTTACGGGAAAAATCGTCTGTTATTGTTAAAAAATATTTTTCTCCACCTCTCCCAGTTACAGTAGTAGGTCCCCACAAATCTGTATGTAAAAGTTCAAGTGGCTTCTTGGACCGGATTTGATTTAATGGTTTAAAAGATGTGCGTCTATGTTTTAGTTTGCACGTTTCGCAATGAAAATCCCGGTCTTTAATGTGTGGTAAACCTTTTACGCCATTACACCTCTGTGTATGTTCTATTAGTGTGGGACTGAGGTGACCTAGCCTACGATGCCATAATCTGAGATCATCCTTTTGTACTGTCGAGGCCTCAAAACGGACCTGTTTAAACTTTATGTTGCTGCTAGGTTTACTTTTACTTTTAGAATTGGCATCGGGGTGGATGTAAAAAATCCCATTTTTAAGGGTGGCCCTAAATAGTGTTTTATCATTTGTGTAGGCTTTAACTCTCCCTTTCCCTCCTTTGAATGTTGCGCCTCTACTATCAAGGCGAGAGCCAGAAATAAGATTACGTCTTAAATTTGGACAATACATAACATCCCCTAGACACAAAGTTGATCCATTTAAATCAAGATTAACGGTGCCAGTTCCTTCAATCGGGAAAGTTGCTCCATCGACAGCAACGGCAAGTTCGTGGTTATGAAGAGGCTGAAAAGACACATAAAGTCCTCGATCTTTGCAAAAGTGGTGGGAGGCACCGGTGTCGAACACCCAAGCATCGTCTCCCCCCTTAACTTTACAACGGTTAGATTGAATGAGGAAGTTTACCTGACTATGGGATGTACCTTGATGCTTTCGACTCTGTCTGGATCTAGGAGCTCCATTTCTATTCTGATTATGGACTATCGACTCCTCTGGTGCAATTTTACATGCTAAAAGTTCTGAGAATAATTGCATGTGGCGGGCTCGGTTATCAGGTTGAAAATGGGATCGGAGCTTTGCCCATGCATCTTTAGGATCATCAATGTTTTCAATTATTCGACGGAAGTCAGGCTCGACATTCAGGTAGATTATGGACAGTGCTGAACGAACTCTCGATTGATAGTCCTTGTATGCTGCTGCATCACTTGTATCAGGTACAGTCTCTGTTCCCTTAACAATTCCCCAGGCATTTTTGTCCAATAGAAGGAACTTGATGTCAGCTGACCAGTTTCCATAATTATGGAAATTTAGCTTGTTTATGCTCACCTGTATGTTAGCCATTGCCAAGGAAGAACTTTTTTTTTCAAAAAAAAAAAATGTACAAAAAGGTACCAAAAATTTTTTTTAATTTTTCAACAAGATTTCATAAAATAAATATCTTAATTTTAAACTGTCATACTGAAATTTATGAAATTTTTATGTAAATGCGCCCCCCCCCCCCACTAAAATTCACTAGTGGGTCTAACTGCCGCCGTCTACTAACACTTGTCAACTAACCCTTGCCAAAGGTTACGGCCCTTAAAGGGTTAATATGGCTTAAATAAGCCTGGGCCCATAACCGTGATCGCCGGTCCGTATACAGGGACCGGTCTAAAAATGTAATTAAATTGGAAAACAGAGTACGTGGAAGTTTGATGGCTGAAATTGGCAAGGTAGTGACTAAAAGTGTTGAATGTAGATAATACACATTGATAACACAGTTTTTAGGTTTAAATTAAACTAACGTTTATTTGACATATCACAAAATAAAATAAAGATGAAAAGCATGACAGACAATTTAATTAAATAAAAATATAATGTAATATGGCAACAAAAAGACAAGGTGGCAAAAAATAATATAGCATGAAATAACTTTAAACTTTCCAAAACAAAACCAAGTCCAACTCACATGCTGGTAAGTTACTTCATAAGAGTATTTAACACTGTTCATTTATTATCACAGTTCAGTATAAAAAAGAGACTCAATTTTAATCCACATAATTATAGAAGCACTGCTGAAAAGATGTAAAATATATTAGCGTAAGCCTTCCTCTCTATTCATATTTGATGAAACCAAAAGCAGATAAGTCAACATCACAGTAGAGAAAACACAAAAAACTGAATATGGGTGCACATGCCACTTTTAAAAGAAAAACCACTTTCATATTAACAAAACACAATATCAAATGGACTTCGGAAGAATAAATATTACTGCAGCATTAAAACATTTGTTTAAAATTTACCATTGTATAACCTAGCTGCTGCTATCATTCGCTCGCCCACCTCTCAACGGCCTTCTCATTCTCTTTTAAAAAGCATCAACATACCGCTTTCCGATAACGCCCCCTTTCTAATGTGCAAAGTTGAGAAGTTCTTATAACTGCCTATTGGCAAAGTAATTTAGAGTGCCTTTGAAAACTGTGGCACGGCCTCTGGGCGCATGCTCCCCTATAGCGTTACGATTGAAATAATTTCGTAGCTAGCGGTCGCAACTGAATCCGGAAAAAGGCTGAGAAAACGATGGTCGATGTGAGAAACGATATCGAAACGAACAGTTTGGAAAGTATCTATAGATCGGCGAGTTGGAAAACGAAAAGAAAGATTTGAACGATACTAGAAATGAAAAACGATAGCGACTGAAGAAAATGAATACAGGATTGAATGGGAAAATTAGACAAGTACGAAAAGGTGACATTATGTATAAGTTTCAAGGCCCAAAATATATATATAGGGCTAACAAGACTCACTGGCTAAACACACAGCACTAAATTCACTCCAAGCAATTTCCCATTACATAAAAAAACACTATCAAACTTAAAGAGAACCCTTAAAGAACTGACAAATAAACAATGGAAGTTAGAGTAGGACTACGGGTACACAAGCTGACACACAAATATATTCCAATAGTAGATAGACACAGACTAGCTTGTTGCTAACTACTATCATAAATCTATGCAGGACACGGTACGTTCTCGGCATACCTTCACAGATTCACACTGAAGGACTCACCTGAGTGTGAGTGTGGGTCACTAGGAACTTCCACACATTATCTCACAGCCTACCCACTCACCCAAGCACACGATCAGGTCGACATAACAGCAAACCACGAGCAATTTCGGCATAAACAGCTAGATCAAAACAAGCATGTGAAAGCAAAAGGCAAAATAGGGATCAGATGACGAAATGACAATAAAGACCACATTTCACATTAACACGAGGCATAGTATAATATCGTCCAATAAATGCCCTTCCCTTCTGCCAATCAAAACCCCACCTTCCAGACCCAAGTAAGGTGAGACCTACCGCCCCCTCCCTTTCAAAATCCAAGCAAAACGAGCACAAGCGAAAAAGAAATAAAAATTGCATCATAAGAAAATTACTTATGAAAACAAATTATATACATATAAAGCATTAATTGCGCAGAAAATCATAAAAAAATAGCAGCACCAAGGTGCGTCAAAAAATCGCAATTATGCGCTATAGCGAGTGGAAATCTTAAAAGTTGGACTGATAGTCGCCGAACTCATTCACGCCGCCAAGGCTACACCAGATACCGGGCTTGCTCATTCATTGTCATGATGTCACAAAAGGTGGCTGGCCGCGACCAGCGATTGCTGCAAATCGACGAGCCCGTCGTTTTGTGCCAATCGCTGTATGACTTTTATTTTGTCGTTTCGCTTTGTACCAATCGCTGGTAGCGGCCAGCCACCATTTGTGACGTCATGATAATGAATGAGCAAACCCGGTATCTGGTGTAGCCCTGACGCCGCACATAATGAAGCAACTACATCCAACAAGCAATCAAATACTTCATTATTGTGGTAACAACCATCTTTTATCTTAAGACGAACTAATGGCCGATCATATAGCGCATTAAGAAGTTAAAATGGTCAATAAAGAAAAATATTGAAAAGAAGTCCCACGTCCGCATAGTTAGAACTGGAAGTCAACGATGACGAACTAATGGCCGCAATAAGGCTCCACCCCAATATGCCACAGTAGACAAAAATGTGTCAAGGAAAAATGGGAATTCCATGAATGCGAGACAGATTCAGATTCAACAGAGCAGGGAAGCCTACCATATGGCTTAAGCTAAACAAGCCCTGCTCGGCAAGTTTATTAAAAATAATAATAATAATACAGATAATAGGCCATTAGGCCCTTACATAGTACTTATACCCTATAAAATTAAAAAAAAGTGACAACAACCCATGAAAGTGACTGCAATGCACGATAGCGACAACAACACATCCAAGTATCACCAACCCACGAAAGTGTCAACAAAAAAATTAAGAATTGATTGGAAAACCAATCCAAGCTGTATAATGATAGTGATCAATAGTAATCGCTATCATAAATGACAAATAGAAATAACCGACTGTGACAAGCAAAAATGTTATAATCTGCACAAGGAAGTTCTCCCAGCCTAAGATTATTATTTTGTTTTCCTCATTATTTTTATCCACGTCATCCATTAAAGTAGGTTTTCATTTTATCGTACGCCATGTCCACCAAGCATAATGTAAATCACTGAGCTGTGCAGTGCTAATTCAACATAGTTAATAGCAATCTAGAACCGGCCAACACAATAAACTAAAGTATTTCACTAAAGCCATGGCAGCTAGGGTGCTAGTCAGGTGGATCATCGCCATACGGCGATCAGGTAAATGCCCCACGGCAAGGCTACACTAGATACCGGGCTTGCTCATTCATTGTCATGACGTCACAAAAGGTGGTTGGCCGCGACCAGCGATTGGTGCAAATCGACGAGCCCGTCCTTTTGTGCCAATCGCTGTATGACTTTTATTTTGTCGTTTCGCTTTGTACCAATCGCTGGTAGTGGCCAGCCACCATTTGTGACGTCATGATAATGAATGAGCAAGCCCGGTATCTAGTGTAGCCCTGCCCACGGCCAGGTACACAACTCGTTAAGCTAGGCACTTCACCCGGTAGATAGGGACTTGTTTAGCAATAAAAAAAAGATAAAGTCATCGTGGACACATAGCGCTGGAATCAAACACGTTGATATAATGTACGGACGTTTATACGTATGCTGCATGTTAAAAACGACTATTATTGTTTGCTTCTAATCCAAAGGACTCGATAAATAATTTAAACGAAATGTCATGCAGGAATTATAACAATGAGGCCATTTCTTCTTTCAAACATGCTCTTGCATGGCATTTTGAACCTCAAAATCTTTACCCCAAAGTAACGATTGCCGATAAAATTTTATTGGATGCGTATATCTTTGTACCCTTTACTACCTGCAAAATTTCGTATACAATCGATGTTTGGCGCTTCGTGGGTGTTTGAAAATGTCTTTGTAAGTTACAATTACCTGAAATCTACGAATTTAAGGTACATTTTCTTCAAATCGCAGGGGCTTTCTGGTAACTGTGCTGCAAGAACTTTTCAGAAACAGAATTTTTATGTACTTTTTCTTTCGAATCACTGAAACTTCGCAAATCTAAGCTCAAAATTTCCTGAAATCCTCCAGTCAGAAGATAAAAATTTCGTCAAACAAAAGAGAACGTCAAAGAATTTTTTTTTTTAAATCACGGGGGTGTTCCGGTAGCTTTGCTGCAGTATTTTTATGAATGCTAAAATGGTAAAAATAGCACTGGTAAAAAAATTGGTAAAAAATTTGCAGTATGTTTAAAATAGCACCATTTGCAATAAAACTCTTTTTTTTTTTTAATTGTCGCTTACGATAATTAAGCGAAAAAGCCTCGCTATATAAACAACAAGTATGTTGAATAATTATTGACAGGATTGCTTTTAACGTTTCTCCACAAAAATGACCAATTCATCACATTGGTTACAATTTTCATAGAAAACATCGAGTAAGTTTTGCTTAAACCAATTGCGAATTTATAAACTTTTTTGCTGCCTGTATTATATCTTATCCCTTTGTCGCCAACGTATCCACTAGTGATACATGCTATGTAAAGGACTGCAACCTATGTATCATCTAGTATCCTCTAGTATTTATAGATACCTGATCTATGAAATCTTAAAAATCTCGAATTGAAACGCTCGCTAAGATAACTGCATCTGCGGGCGAAGGGGTTAAAATTCATTATTATCAATATGGAAAACCCTGGTTTTTTTTAATCAAAATTTACAAGTAATTTTTTTAACAAAACAAAACATAAGTTATTTTTTTCTATTAATCAATGATAAGCTAATAAAAATACAAGTTACTTTTTAGTAGTTATCAATGATAGGAAAGGATAGCGCAAAACAGACAGTGTAGAAAAATTAAATAAAACAACATTTTTTACCATGCTCTCTCCGATAATTTTCCACTTTCTTTTAAAATGCAATGTCAAATAAATAAATATATCGTACAGGTATGTTAATTAAAAAAAAATCATAAATTTGTTTTAAATTCATGACGCTGGCCCTAAAATTTGCCACCATTTGAGCTTGCTGCACTAGACCAGAGCTTACGCTATGTATTAGTATATTCTCCACTGCTTGGAAACAAATTCTTAAGTTCGATCCTGCATGACCCAAGCGATGTGGATATATGAGACTTTTCTGGATTGTCCTCATATATAACGAGGTTAGTCATGTCACTCTGAAAGACCTCCCGTAGCACATGACCAAAACTCGAATACGCAATATAAACGAAGAATTTTGCGATTAAATAAAGCGAAAATTTATATTAAAAAATAGTGGTAGCCTTAGCCTAGACACCCCCCCCCCTCCTTCCTTTTTGTGTGAGCTACTGCTAAAGATTATAGCCAAATGTAGCCCTACTGCGAGAATGATCCTAATTTTCATTCGTATGGAAGAAAACTCTGAAAAAAATTCCATCTTGTATATCTGAATGGTAGTACACTCTAATTCACTGTAATAAAACGGTCATTTTAACGGCAGAAAACTGTCCAGTAATTCAACCGTATTTATAGATAACGGTTACTTAGCCATATTATCAAATGTTTTCCCATTGTTCGGGATAGAGATGAAAGCGCTGTTACTGTACCAGTTTCTTGAAAACTTGTTGAACGATCATTTTTTTATCACTATTCTACGGGATTTTTTATAAATTGATGGTATTTCTATCATTTTCTGGATTAAATAGTTAATTGAGTGTAAAATATATTATCAATGAATCATTATTTAATGGAAAAATTTAACTGTGTGCGGCAGGTTGCTCGTATAGCAGGGCTCTCAAATGGTCCGGTTTGGAATACTACTTTATTCAAAGCAAAATCTTCTTTTTAGATTTTTTGTTGTAAATTTTGTAGAAACTTACCTCAAAGTCTATTTCTATTGCAGATGTAGTAGAAACCTACCACAAAAAGTTTTCTTCAGAAAAACTGGTATTCAAAAAAGGACCAATTGGGAGCCTGGATATAGGAAAATTCAAAGTTCTGGGAAGGGAATAAAAACTTTCACTTTTACTTAATTTTTTTTTTTTTTAATTCTTTTGAAACACTTTTACTTACCCATCATACGTAGTATAGGGTAAGTCTTGTAATCGTTTTGAAAATCGAAAAAAAAATTTTAACGGATTTACACGTTTCAGACACTGGAGATTCCGAAAAACATAGTTTTAGAAAAAAAAAATGCCGTCCGTCTGTTTGTGTGTCTGTAAACGTTCTAACTCCCGAACAAATAGAGATAGAGACTAGAAATTCGGTGTGTACTTAGTATGTAATAATGGGAAGAAGCTTATTGAATTTCAGTAACCTTGATTAACCATAAACTATTTTTTTCGGACTGTCGAAATATTCGTTCTGGTAAAAATGGTATATAAAAATTTTCGAAATTGTTTATTTTAAGGAGTAAATATAAAAGACAATAAAAAAACATAAATTTTGCATAAAGAATGAAGTTGATCGGATAATGAGTTGCCGAGATATTTGTAATCCTATTTTCCACACTCTTCGATTTTTCATGACCCTGTATTTCATTCAAATTTAAATTCAAAGATATATTTTAATTGGAAATGAGACGCTTAATCCGACGCAGTAAATCGTTAGTTTATATGATAATCAATTTTGGAGTTATAAGGATGTTTCTTTTACGCAATTCGGTAACAGAGCATTTAAAGTTTATGACGCCATCAAGCCACGATTTTATTCGAATTGCAATGCATTTTATAAATTGTTTACACATGTTTTATTTTCATATTTTATACTATGCATATCCATGATGGGTAAGTATTACGGTGGCCCCCAACGACTAGTTTCCTTTGAAATAAATAAGATATTAGCCATTCGTGCTCAATACGCATGAAATGCCCCTTTTAAAGTCATATTCCGTAAACAATAAAAATGCCGAAAATTGGAAAAGAGCTCTTTACAAAATTTACTATTTAAATAAGGATTCTTTCTAAACTCGAAGAAAATCATTGCCTTTTCTTCATTATTATGGAATAAATTTATCGTGAACTTTGATTCGTTGAATAATACTTTCAGTAGTGTTTCAGGGCATGAAAAACATAAAAAAAAAATTATTTCCTAACCGCTAACTGTAATAAATGCATTATTCAGTTCAATTCGAATACGTTTACGAATGTATATGCAGTCACACCTTTCAACAAGATTTATCCTTTTATTCCTTCCAAAAACAATAACTCTTTGGATTTATTTGACTCCATTCAAGAAAATGAATATTTTACTTATTTATTTATTTGATCATACTTATTGGCTTCTTTCTTTTTCATAAATTAGTATAAAATGTTTGATATTTTGTAAATATAATATTTTATTTTCACTAGAATATTAAAAAAATATTTGTAATTTTCAGTAATTATAAAAAAAATAGACAAATTATATTGCCTTTCGTTTTTTTTCATTCTTATCTTCGTATTTTTGCCTTTCACACAGGAGCGGATCTAACTTTCCTTTTAGACGGGGTCATGTCTTTTATTTAAGGTAATGCGGGGTAATTTGGTGCTTAATTTTTTTAAACTAAAATTAAAAAAAATTATAGATCTTTAAAAAGAGTGAAATGTACAAAGCAAAACAGACCTTTTCCAAGGACAAATTCTTAAAAGAAAGAATTTTAGTAAGTACTTAGTAAATTAGAGGTATTAGTAGAAAAAAACAAAACAAAAAAAACAGAGTCATATTTTTAAGTATATGCCATATCACCAATCGTATATTTTGAGGTAATAAGTTGCATGCCATTTTGTACCTTTAACAATGTGTTATTCGGAACACTGATAATTTTTTTAATCAGATAACATTTAAGAGCACTGTGAAATTTTCTTTGAGAGCATATTTTTTTAAAGAGACAGTTTGAAATAGCAATTACAAGAGAAATTTTGAAGGCTTTTTTGAAATTCATAATGTTTTATGCTCTTTAAAAGATGCCTTTTCAAACTAAATTAACCATAAAAAATTAATATAACATGATTATTTGAAACAAAAGTTTTGTTACACACGTTGTATATACCTCAATGAAACTATAAATGTAAATTAGATTTTTATACAATAACCCAGCTTAATAATATAGAGGAAATCATTTTAGAACGGATATTATGATATTTTAGATAACATACTTTCTGATTTCTTAATAATAATAATAATAAAAACTTTCCAAACAATTTCTTAAGAAATAGCTATCAACATTGTTGTACCTATGCATGTTAAAAATTACAAAAGGTGACAAAATGAACCCCACTCAATGATATAGGCTAGAGTGAAACATTTTAAAATGAAAATAATTATATTTTAGACATTACACAGCCTTCTGAATAATACGCCTATATAAAAAAAAAATAACTTTTTCCAACAGTTTCTTAATAAAAGGCTATGCCATAGTGTAAACATTTTTAAACACAAGTTAGTTCTCAGGTCTTACACATTTCAGTAGCCTAATTCCCAAGTTCATACATCAGCTTCATTCTAGTCTCAGTAGTTTTTAAGTCATCTGCCTCCAAACCATGAAACCGTGAAGACACTGTTACTGGTGTTTTTACCTTCGCCAAAATGTCCTGTGATTATCCAGAAGTTCTCACACAAATTTATTTGCAACAATCAGCAAAAATAATAAGATTACAGTAAAATTAAATCAATTTATAATTAAAATACAACGGCACCAAATTTCAGCGCTTTTTTTTTTTTTTTTTTGTACGCGGGGCAATTTGCTACTTGCACCAATATTTTTTTTCTGGGTCATTTTCAAAGATGCAGAAGGAAGGTTATGCCATATTTTTTTCTTTGTTTGGTATGATGTGGATCAGATGGAGCGATTGGGTTAGTGAGCAGGTTGTTAGATAGTGTTTGGGGGTTCCCAATTCCCCGCATGAGCAGTTTGGTGCGTCTTTGCGCTTACACCTGTATAAGTAGTCCGGGAATGCTCCGTGACCCATGTAAATGTAAATTTGACTTAGAAGATTGCAGTTGATAATTCTGCGAGAGTCTACTTTTGGGAAGTATTCATATGTCTTTCTGCCCGTCTGCCCATAATCCCACTCGAACAGCCCATTGTTTGATAGTGAGTTCTTTTAGTTTTCTTTTTAAATTTGATATCTGTCTTTCTAGGTGGTATGGAATTTCTTTAGTTTGGTTTTTCTACAGCCTTTTTTGCTAATTCGTTGGCATCCTCGTTTCCTTGGATGCCCACATATGCTTTGACCCAGCTAATTTTGAATTTATGGTTTGAGTCTTTTACTGTTTTTTGTATTGTATCGATTAATTTTGTTACATTGAAGGGTTTACTGGGTGATTGAATGGCTAACATGCAATCTGAGCGAATGCTGTATTCCTTCCCTGTGCTATTTCCCCATTCTGCTTCTTTTAGTATAGCCAGTAGTTCGGCTTGGAAAACATTATTGTACTTCCTTAATGGAGCTGACCATGTTTTTATTTTTTGTTCATTTTTGAAAGCTACGAATGGTGAACCCGTAGCGCCTGATTCCAATTTTGATCCATCTGTATATATTACTATGTCCTTGTCATTATGCCCTATTCTTGGTTCTATAGTGTCCGCGGGATGTGTTTCCCCATACATTAATCTTTTTTTTATATATAATCTGTAATGTGGATAGTGGTTCCGTGTATTTCTGTCGTTTCTCTTAAACGTGATATTGCCGTATACTGCCTCGTATTTAACTTGGAGATAAATTGGAATCAGGCCAGCAAGTACCTGAAGGGCCGCAGTGGGAGCAGTTTTATACATCCTAACTGCATTGTTGTATAGAAACTAGCTTTGTTCAGAGGATGAGGGGGGAGTCACATGACCACGTAACCTCCCTCCTCCTTGGAATCACCCTTGAGCACAACATTTACAACCATGTTGTCGTTTTAAATATATATTTTTTAATTATCTGTGAAATTCTTAACAAAGATTGTTAGATTATTTATAGGCTTTAGCTATAAATTAATATTTAAAGTGCGGTTAAGTTCACAAAATACTTGCTTTCATGAAGTGCTGCAGAATTTTTGTACTAATATAGTTAGTGCTTTTGTTATGTAGAAAATAAAATCACGAGTCCATCTTTCAAAAATGTCTTCAGGATATGAATATCAAAATGAATCATACGTCGCAAAGTGGCTAATTTTCCCAAAATCTTGGCCAAAACTCGAATTGTTTTCTTACACAGTGTAATTTTAGGAATCTAAGTTCAAAATTTAAGCTATTTCGTGCACTTATTGAGAGAAAAAATTAAATAATAAACCAGCAGTTTTTTCTCAAAATAGCAAAAAATAGCAATTAAAATTAACCATCATGTTGTAAAGATAAAATTATAAACTGTTTCATCCATTTATTAATTCAACTGGATTTGGTTGAATATCAAACTTTTTCATAACGATGGAAATATGAAATTTCTCATCGTATTGTTGTTTTTTCTAAATTTCGTAGAAACTTAAGATTAAAACTTACTGGTACAAATTTCTTGAAATACTCCATCATACAACACTAAAAATTATCGAACGAAAAAAATTATTTTCAGTGTACCGTTTCGAAAAAGGAAGATCATTAAATTTCAAAATATTCAATATCAGGTGGTAATATGATCTAAAATAAACTGAAAAAAAAAACGGAAACACATGTAGAGCCAGAAAGCATTGAAAATTCTTAAAATTCAAAGTATCATAACTCGATATGTTTTGGTCGTAAAAGAATGGGATTTTTTAATGCCCTTTTTAGACGCAGAGATGTCATTTTTCCAAATAAAAGTTATGGGAAAAGGTACCGTACAAAAACTTAAATTCCGTTTTAATATGTATATAGTCCTTTGTAAATCAAATGCGGTATCTCGAAGTTGTACTTTATTTGTACACTTTTGTAAAATTTTGTAATTGGATATATGTTTCTATCATCAGCGATTTAAGAGATAATCGCCAATACTAAATTATATTTTAAATCACCCGGTAGTTGTTCTCTGAATGAACAATATACATGTGATTGTTGTATAAATCAATAACTAAAAAAATATCAGTAATTCTTAATCAGTAATTTAATCAGTAATTCTGATTAAAATGCAATTATTACTTTCTGAGAACTGATATTGAAAAAAAAAAAAAAATACGGGAGTTTTGAATAGTTTCAAGCTCTTTAGTTGCACAATTACTACCTGAGCCCTTTTTGTCTTTTTTGTAAAAATGTTTCTCTTTTGCCAAACGGAGAAATGCAGTTGTATTTCGGTTTTGGAATACCTGAGAACTCTGGAATTTTAGGCGAACTTGTAAAAGAGTATCATAATCAGTGATTTTTCTCTTATGACTATTTATAATACTAGAGAAATCAAAGAGAGATGATTCTGTCTTCTTCTTTCCAACTATATTTAAAGGATAACTCATCGAGAGAAAATAAAAGCGAAGGTTCATTGAATGCAGAAGCATCAATTTCTCACCTAAAATACTTCGTTTATACTTAGAGAGGTCAGGTGAACCCGTTCACCTACTTTAGAATGAGACTGTGGACATATTGCGACAGATATCTTCAGGGTTTTGACGTTTGGTTCATTCTTAATTTTTGCGAAGAGAAAATTGTGGTTTGAAAAGCTGAATGCGGGAACATCAACTTACAGTGTTTAGTTAAAACGAGTTTGACAGATGATTCTACCAATGCTTTTCCAACACTTGACCTCGTAATTATTACTTAATGGGTGCGGACGGCAGATAATTTTCCACTTTTCTACGTTTCAAAGCAAAATTTTTCTTTTGACAAAATAAATAATGCATTTCTTTTAGCAAGTTCTGTTTTTCGTATGCATATTTGGAAATGCAATCTCAGATGAATATGATTGGCGGGATGTAAGAACAATAGTTTCAATTATTTTTTAATTATTTCTTGAATAACTTCACTTATTATTCAATGCGTGCGTTTGTTTGCTTGTATATCTATTTAAATTACCTAGTGAGTGTGTATGTGTTTTTTAAGATACCAGATAAATTAAAGCAAATTGTTTTTAACTCATTTATTTTGCAGAAATCTGATGCTTTAAAAATCGTTTTATATAAAAAACATTAAAACGAAAGTTTTATCTTCATATGTTTAAAATCTCCTACATTCATAAGATTAATTGAAGAAATAAAATATGCACAAATATATAACTCGCTACGACTGTATGAAGACGATTTTGCATAAAATCCTATATGTTCTACGGCAGGGGTGCAAAAATCTAGGTGCCAATGGGCCGATTCCCACCACTAAATTTTTAGTATTCTTCACCTAATAAGAATACTGATAAAATTTATGTGAAGTATACTAAAAAAATTGACGAAGAATACTGATAAAATTAGTGGTGGGAATCAGCCCATTGGCGCCTAGGTTTTTGCACCCCTGTTCTAACGTATAATTTTCCTTTAAGAATATACATAAATGTAAACTATTTTTGGTGAGTTTCAAACTTCTCCCTTCCAAAAAACTTTGCTATTTGCAGAAATATTTAAATGTGTATTTGATATATTACAAATAGTTTATCTTACCCATAAACAATAATTTTCAACTAAAATTCAATTATCTTTCTACGTCGCGTTCTAGAGCACATTTTCTGCTGTGATTCACGAGTATTTAGATGTAGCAAATATTGGAAAGTAGATTTTTATATTACATTTATTTTCGTATATGTATTAAATTTCCTTTTGATAGATGTGTGGTTAACAATCATGGTATAAAAGACTTCCATATTATGTTTCATAAATTCAGTAATACTTTCTTATGACGGCAATATATTAATAAATTATAAGTGCATCAAAGTAGCTTTTTATACCGAGTATTTCACGAGAATGGTCAGAATTTTTTCATGCCATACATGGCTCAGATACGTAGACGATGTTTTCATCATATGGCAACATACGGATACCTCACTTAATAATTTCTTTGCTCAAATCAATAACCTGGATTCTAAGATTAAATTCACTTTGGAAGTTGAACAGAATGGCACACTCCCTTACTTGGACGTGCTGTTAATCAAAACCCACCATGGCATAGAACGTACTGTGTATAGAAAACCAATAGCCAATCAATCCATTATCCCCCATAATGTTCAAGCACCTTTTTCCTACAAAGTTTCTGCATTTAGGCATTTTATTAAGAGATCCTTTACAGTCTGTACTCCAGATCAGTTAACCAATGAAATAAATAAAATACATGAAATAGCAATATATAACGGATATAAAGAAAGCATTATTAATAAAGTAATTACGGGCATGGAGAAGAATGAAGGATAAGAAAAACTCCAGTAAACATAATTCAGAGTTATCTACTTTACAATATTTCCCTGGATTTTATGAACTATTGAAATATAAATTTTAGCAAAATCAATATATGCCTTATCAGAAAAGCATCGACTTTTTTTTTTTTTTTTTTTTTTTATGTAGTAGTTTGTAAAAAAATAGACTCAATAGAGCCATATCAACTATCAGATGTTTATGTAATCCGTTCACCAGAGCAGATGGAACATTTCAATATTATACAGGAATGACAACGAGAAAGTTTAAAACAAGATTAAAAGAGCATATAGCAGATATCAAATACGACAGAAGAACGACAACTTTGGCAAGACTATACATAGGAGCGAGACATTAAAAAGTGATTTACAAAATAGTAAAATAATTTATCCATCAAGACTTTATTACCCTATTATCCGTGAATCAATAGAAATCTATAATCGTAACGAGAACATATGTAATGAATCACCCTCTTTTGAATTACCTAAAATTTGGCACGAGGTGTTTTTCAATTAAAAAAAAACAATAAGAAAATATTAATTTTCACGTTTACAGTTCACTATTTCAAGCACCTGCTTTTATTACACATATGATCTCGTGGGTTATGTTTTTCAAGTTTATTTTCAAATATTTGCGAGGATAATTTGTTTATCGTACAGATCTTGATAATGGCGCCGTTTGTGCGTTCGAAACATGTCGATCATCATATTAAAAGGTTTTTATAAGCCTTTTTGTATTCTGTTTTTATCACTCTAAGCATTTACATCTGTATCTTAATGTTTTCACATTATTTGAATTTTCAACGATACGCATTAGATATATGTGTGCCATTTTCTTATTTAGTGCTGTGGGCAATAGTATTGTTTTTTCCATATATAGTACTCAGTGCATTGCAAGATTAAGACAATACCTTATCTTAAC
This sequence comes from Maratus michaelseni, assembly GCA_963931845.1. Classification (NCBI taxonomy): domain Eukaryota; kingdom Metazoa; phylum Arthropoda; class Arachnida; order Araneae; family Salticidae; genus Maratus; species Maratus michaelseni. Next base: position 379,409,063 of record OZ007586.1, read on the forward strand.
ATTGTCAATTCTGCGATGTAAAAGTTAAACTATCTTTTGCCAAGATTTAATTAAAAAATAATCAAGATATTTATGTTAACACCTTAAGCGGACTCTGAATCCCGTATACCCGCAAAGTAAAATTACTTATTTTTAAAGTACCTTTTTTCAGGAATTATATAAGATATAAATATGAACATTTTTACAATCTGTTTTGATATATGCTGCATTAAACTGAAGTAAGGATTTAAAAAATTAAATCGAAATATTTTTGAAAAATTGTTAAATTAATGTCTTAAATTAAATATTTTTTTTAAGTTTTGCCTAGTAAAAAAAAAACAGAAATATTCATATTTTGATCTTTTTAGCTGTAAAAAATAGTATAGGTTATGAATTTTAAATATCTATATTTCGGGCGATTTTTCTTCAAATGTTAAAGGGTAAATTTCTTTCGGTATAATACGGACAGGGTGCAAACTAAGTAACATTTTCTTAATGGACGTCTGAAAATTAAAAATTTTATCCGGTCCCCAATTATTTTTAGAAGTCTTAACTAAACTTCCTCTTTTTTCTTTTCTTTTTTTTTTTTTTTTTTTTTTTTTTTTTTTTTTGATAATTTTTCATACTTTACTTGTAGAATGGATTATTAGAAATTTTATTTGTTTCGGACTTTTCTTGTGAAAATCTTGATACTGTTATTTAGCAACATTGTTTGCATTTTCATAACTGTTTACCATAAATTTTAATTTGTGCCAAGCAAAATGTATATAGAAAGAGTGTATAGTTTTGTTTCTTAAAACTAAGTAGAATATTAAAATTTTGCCAGTTTCTTTAAATTACATGAGTTGACATAGACCTTGAAATTTAGCCCTCAAAAAAAGCATAGAAGCCTAGAATACTCCATCTTTTTTATTTATTGTTTCATCTAGATTTAGCAAGGATATTTCAAAGTAAATGTCATATTTCAATAAATTATATTACCTACGTACCTTGTTGTTAATTGCTCTTAAAGTAGGGGAATGGAAATGAAGCCCCGTATTTCAATGTAAAAGACAGAAATTGAAATTACTGTCACTATATGTATGAGAGGATTAGCTTTTATTTCTATTACCATTAACGTATTTCTTGTGAACAGGAGATTTCTTATCTCTATTTCAAAGAAAAGCATACAGAGTCCAAAACAGCTATAAATATAATAGATACTACACATACACATTCTTTTATATATATGTTTTTCTATTTTTTTCCGTGTAATCTACTGCATGCCCTTTTTCATATTCCTCTCTCGCATGTTGTCAAATTGTTTTTCAGCAAGGTAACTTTCTAGAATAGATCTTCTCTTGAAGCACATAGATCCGAAAAAAAAAAAGGATAAAAAGAGATATATATGCGCAACAATTTGTTATCTTTAACTATCGTATGAATAATGAAATTTTGTTTTTGACAAGTTTTCTTTCTATCTTTGAGCTAACCGTGATCCGAATCATTTACGAAGGTAAAAAAGGAAAACTCGCGTTACAAATACATGGTCACGACAAACGAAAATAAACTTTTTTATTGAATCATAAATAATAAACATCATTAACAAAAGAAAAATTTGGTTATGTGAATATCTCCTTTCAGGCTTCCTTTTCTTTCGAAAAGGAATAGTATAGGCGATTATATACATTGTAGTTGAAAGCCCGTTAAGTGTGATAGGTTAAAAAAAAAATATTTAAATTTTAGCTAAATGAGAAATTTTTCCTCAGTATATTCATTTAAAAGACTTAGAAAGTATCATCAAACCAAATGATCCAAAAGTAACCAAAAGAAGTAAAAATTCAATAATTCGAAAGTAGAGACAGTAGCACGATGTGTTTTTTACAGAAATGCACAAAATGCATGGAATATTTTTAACAACGAAAATTTTTATTGCCAGGATGTTATATTTGTAACCGACAGTTAGCGCTATAGCGCTCGCTCCCGGAGCGGTTGGCTGCCAAGCCAAGCACACACTAGTGCTTAGGGAGTGCAAACGTGGAAGGTACCACCTCGTAGCCCCCATCGAAAGTGAAGTAAAACATAAAAATTAAATTTAGAAACTTCCGAAAAAATATAATTTTGAAAACTCAGGCAAGCAGGGCCATTCCAGAGTTGGGAGCACCAGATGCTAAATATAACCTCAGCAAATTGATGCATAGAGCATCCAATTTTTTTGCTTTGTGTGCCCTTTACTTCGTTTGCAAGATTAACTCGAGATTCGGCAAAGAAGGAAAATGTGAAGGGAGTATGGTGCCAAGAGGCACAGGAAAGCTACATCAGAAGGGTAACACCAGAGGCCCAACTATCCTGAAAATCCTAAACACAAAGACTTCTTAGGGCAGGCCTAATAGCTCACTAATTCGATGTTAAAAATTGGCATGCCTAATCCATGCCATCAGCTGAGGTTTTCCAGGGACAGCTCGGATCGTACGGATTTTAAAAAAGCCCTTTACTGCCCAATTCTGGTTCATACACGACTGAATGAACAAACATTTCAGCGACCGGGATCTAATGCTATATCTGAATGTAATTCTATGACTGGCTATTTAAGTCATGATGTAACAGGAATTGGAGCAAAAATTCTTTTAGATGCTGTGCAGAGTATCGTGTGACGTTTGACGGCCATTCTCATAATAGACAGAAATTGCTTGACCATTTGTAATCCTAGCTGTGCTGCGAGTTATATTACGCCGATATACAAATTACTGACACAAATGGAGCCTCACATGTTTTGTAACAAATGTAACTATTGTGATAGTAAAATTTCCATTATTAAAAATACCCCATGCCTTTTCGTGCACTTCTCTGAAAACCAGATCGTGCATATTGTCTGTACTTATCGGATTATTTATTTTTCAATTTTTCTGTTACTTTTAGATCGCCGTTCATATAATGAAAATACTGCGAAATTTTTGCAAGTTATTTGTATTTGATTCAAAGTTACCAAGGAATGTCTTTCGCTAAATTTCAGAACTAAATTTGGTAAATAATGTAAGTGATATCGGCTATAATCCAGTTGCATATAATACTGCAAATTTCAGAACCAAAAAGCATCAGAAATGAACTAAACTATAACACAGTAAAATACTAAATATTGGCCACAAGAAATCTTTTCCGATTAAAAGAATGCCATTAATATAGTACCAATTTGACACGGGCTATGAAATATTCTCAATTTTGATACAGTAAAATAAATACTTTAGCATATATTATTTTAACAAATATGTTTGTCTTTCGTATGTCTAGTTAGATTTTACGCCAACATTCGCTCTTGACATCAAGTAGAATTCGTTAAACAAAAGATACCAAAATTGTTTAAAGTAAAATATATTCGGAATTGAGCATTAAATATGATTTAATTATAAAATATAATCACATTAGGTAAGGTGACTAAACATCCCCGAATTTCGCCGAAATTTTGGGACATAAGTTATGTATTTTACGCCGTTTTTGATAAAAAAAATTATTAAACTTTAAAAAATTGATAAATTTATAGCTAGGGATAACAATCCACCATTCACGAAAATTGAAATAAAAATTATCTAAACTTATGAAAAAGCTGTCTTACAGAATAATTGTGAAAAAGAGCTGCTTGAAATGGTTTATCCATGCATTGGAATTAAAAGTAAATAAATAAACATTTTTAAATATTGGGACAACAGTTTATCCCAACAATGGCAAGATTTCGGATTAGTAAATTTATGTTATTTAACAGTCTGAGAAAATATCTATATATGTACTAAAAAAAAGGAGAGATAAACACAATCATTGTATCACATAAAGCGATGTTGAGAGTTACATAGTATTTAATTTTTTTATATATATAGAATTTTAAAACAGCTTGCTAGAATATAAAATTGAGATCGGCTGATAACCTATCTCTTTATTCTCAATTAAAAAATATATATTAAGAAGGTAAAAATAGTAACTGGAAGGCAGAAGAAAGTATTGAAGAGGACATATAAATAACAGAAAGCAAAACTATAGATGTGAAACAATGAAATATCCTTTAACCCCTTCAGGGCAAAGTACTCTTGTAGCTAAAATAATGAAATGATTCATTGACACCAGGATTCACGAACGAATTTATTTTAAAATATGTAAAAGCTTTTCCTCATGTACCTTATAAATTCAAAATTTGATTATAAAATTCTGGTGTAATTGTGGCATTTTGAGATTAAAATTAAGTGGTATATATAATATACCGGTGCCCTTCAAGGGATTAAAAAGAACTCCGATAGAAAAGAATACAAACATTTAAAATACAATTTTTATAGAATTAAAATACAAAAAGGATATGATTTTTCACGTCCACTTATAATTGAATGGATTTTTCTGAGAATAAATGACTCTGCAACCATTATTCATATCTTCAACATTTTCACCTGAGAATCGTTTTCCACGACTAATTCCGAAAGGTAATCTTTACTTTATTTAATCGCCAAATTTCTGTCATTAAATAAGACATTTTTTTCTATTCTAAAATAGTGGTAGTTTCGTGGCCCGCTGGCCACAGTTTGAAAACAACTAATTTAGACTATGAATGCGTATATGTATGTGTGAATGTGTTTTGGCACTAGCCAAGATTGACAAAATTGCCACGGGCTGAATGGCTTCTTGGAAAACTGTTTGTATTGAAAATTCTGGTATCTTCATTTTAAATAGTAGATTGAATACTCTAAAACCTTAAACATTCACAGCAATAATGGTAACATAGAACTGAAAAACTCATCATTTTGTGGTAAACATGCTGCTGACATTGACACTGTGAATGTGTTTTGGTAGTAGCCAAGATTGACAAAATTGCCACGGGCTGAATGGCTTCTTGGAAAACTGTTTGTAGGGAAAATTCTGGTATCTTCATTTTAAATAGTAGATTGAATACTCTAAAACCTTAAACATTCACAGCAATAATGGTAACATAGAACTGAAAAACTCATCATTTTGTGGTAAACATGCTGCTGACATTGACACTGCATAGGTCTTTAACAATATTTCTCAATATTATATCCTATGTTAATTCAATCAGAGCGAAAATTATCAGCATGTTGCTATATTGCAAAATAAATTTGATTTAAAAAAAAAAAAAAAAAAAAAAAAAAAAAAAAAAAAAAAAAACATACATACCATTTTGTCTCTATGACAGTTCCAAAAATCAATAGCGTAACTGATTACTTTTTAACAGTAACAGATTATCATAAGCTTTTTTTAGTCAAATAATCGGTGTTTCGGTTAATAATGTAATTTTTTATAGGAGATGACGTTGCTAATACATTTGTTGGTATAGACTAGTGAAGTCTATGGCGTTTTGGAGGGTAAACATACGCCATCAGAAGCCAGTTCTTTGTTAATTGTCACTGAGAAAAACAGTTTTTCATAGCTTTGAGTATGTCGAATTTTGTACCAGAAAAATACGTTTTCCATTTGAAGAAAACGGCTGCTGAAAGTTATCGATTGTTGATTGAAGCTTATGGTAAACATGCTCTAACCTCAAACCCCCAAAACGTGTGAACGATGGTTTAAACGCTTTAAAAGTGGTTATTTTGATAGAAAAGACAAGGAGCGTTCAGGACAGCCGAAAAAGTTTGAAGATACAGATTTGCAAGTATTATTGTATGAAGAACCTGATCAAACAATTACTGGCGAAAACTACCGACAACAGCTGATAAAATTGAACAGTGCGTTGAAGGAAACACGACCAGTATAGTATACGCCCAAAAATACGATAAAGTCATTTTCCAACATGGCAATGCCCGGTCCCATGTTGCTAAATGTGTAAAATACTTAAAAGCATATTAAATGCATGCATTGCCTATCAATAATAATATCTAAAATTAAAAATAAGAAGAATCCTTCATCTAAAATTCATTATATTCATTTAACAAAACATTAATGATTATAGCATAAACTATTTTAGAAAATCTTATATTTTTAAAATGAGAAAGCATTCCAATTTTGTGCTTTGAAAGCAGTCAAATGATGAAGCATATTTGAAGCAAGAAATGCAACTTTTTATAAAAATTGGAGCTTTTTTTCTCTTTTCCGCTCTTATTGAAGTATAACTTTCTTAATCAATTCATTATGTATATTTCATACTTTTTTCTATTTATATAAAAAAAAACATTTGAAGACTACAGACCGCACTATAAAAAAAGACAAATGTTTCTTAATCTACGAAAATATACAATAACTTTTTCAGAGTTATCCGTGAATACGGAAAGCATTCTTTATCATTAGAAACCCCAGAGACCAATATATTTTCAAGATTTAACCCTCTGAGAGTCTACGGGCTTTCCTGCATTTTCTTAAAAATTTCCGTAAAACTAATACTAATTTAAATTTCTTTCCCTCTTTGTTTCTAAAATATACTTCATATCTCTTTATTTTACATTTATCTTAAAATACAATTCTGTTAAAAATATTTTTCTGCAGCCGATTTAAATTGTTTTGAGGAAATGGGCAATTATACGGGCAAACACTTAAAGTGTTAAAGAAGTATTTATAAAAACAAAGTTTCTTTGCTGTCACTCGTTTTCGGAAACGTAGCTAGTAGTTTTCATAGTGTATTAATCAGTTTTTTCGGATACTATTACTTCTTAATTAAACATTTTCAGTTGCGCAATTAAATTTATAAATCCTAGAGTAACCAAATAATATTTTTTAATGTTAATGTTAATTTATCAAGTTTGTCTGTAAAACATATTTTTTGAACATGAAAATGTTTACTTCAGAATTGATACCTTTCAAAAACCTATATTCCGAGCTGAGAAAACTGATTAATACACTATAAAAACTACTCGGAAACGTTTCCGTAAATCAGTGGCAGCAAAAAAAAAAAAAAAAAAAAAAAAAAAGATTGTTTTTATAAATGCTTTTTTAAATCTCGAAAATATATTGGTTTCCGAAGTTTCTGAGAATAAATAACGCTTTTCGGAATCGTTGGTAACTCGGAAGAGGTTATTGTGTATTTTCGTTCATCGTTATATTATATTTTCCTAGATTAAGAAACATCAGACTTTTTTTACAGTGCGCAATGTTGCTGGTTTTATTCTTACATAACTTTTTTAATGCGATGGTCATTCTATTTTAGCAAGCCAGTATAGGGCAACCTTCACTGTATTTATATGCTTTACATTTGAAATATTTGTAATCTTATTTGTAATCTAATTTGTAGTCTAATTCAATATTGCATGAATATTGAGATGAGCAGATGAGCATATTCAGTCAATACATATCCGAAATTAACATCTCATTGAAATATTTCAAATATAATCTAATAGTGATAGACGACATAATTTCTTTTAACTTTTATTTTATTTTAAATGAAATGTAAGCGGCTTCCCTGAAAGCATTGCGTCTCATCATGGTATTCTAGCCAAAATTGCCTATAATAACCCTGTTTTCTCCATTTTTTAAATATTTCTTTCAAAGTTTTAACATATAAAGCGAAAACATGTCCCTCTATTAGATGCATAGCATCAACGAAAATGATCTAATTATAACAATATAATAAAATATAACACCTTGTAATAGTATATTACTTTTAAATGCTAAAGGTGTAAAATTAACAACTATAATATAAATTAAAATAACTTTTATTAGTTGTTTTACATGTTTCGACTCTTTCCGAGTCATTTTCAAAAACAAAATGAGAATATTCTAAAGCTGCACGGGCTTTGAAGTTATTATTTTCACGTACTTTTTTAAAAATTACGCACGTTATCTATTATTTTTACTTGATTGTTTATTTTAAAATCTTTGATCATGGAGTAATTCTAGCCACAGTTTCGGTAAATTAAAAGATGCCGCATTGTTACATGACGCCGCATCGTAATGTAACGATGCGGCATCTTTTAATTTACCGAAACTGTGGCTAGAATTACTCCATGATCAAAGATTTGAAAATAAACAATCAAGTGAAAAATAATAGATAACGTGCGTAATTTTTAAAAAATGTAACGATGCGGCATCTTTTAATTTACCGAAACTGTGGCTAGAATTACTCCATGATCAATGATTTGAAAATAAACAATCAAGTAAAAAATAATAGATAACGTGCGTAATTTTTAAAAAAGTACGTGAAAATAATAACTTCAAAGCCCCTGCAGCTTTAGAATATTCTCATTTTGTTTTTGAAAATGACTCGGAAAGAGTCGAAACATGTAAAACAACTAATAAAAGTTATTTTAATTTATATTATAGTTGTTAATTTTACACCTTTAGCATTTAAAAGTAATATAATGATCTAATTATATACTTTTTGTGCTATTTGTAGAAAAGAGGGGACTAATATTTGTTGTAGGCTGTTGGTCAGCCAAATCTCAAATTCCTCTCTCCAATGTTAAACCTATGGGTATGGAATGTATTCGTATTTTTCTTTCTTTATACCTTTATTAAAGGATGTCTCTTACTTCTTTGTTTGACAAAGTAATTTCTAAAATTATATACTCAATTTTAGTTTAATTGATAAACTCTTGATCACAGCTCGTCGGGTTCGCCTAAATTTTAACTCATAAAATATAAAATTAAGCATATATTTTTATTTTGTCAGATAAACCAGTCAAAGACATTCTTTAAGAAGAGTATGTAAAAAAAGTTTAAAGTATTAAATTATTGATGAGAAATTTGAAAAATACATATGCATTCCATGCCCATTAAGTTTAACACTGCGGAGTGGGAAATTTGATATCTGACAGACCGAAAACCTAATCCCCGAAATTTATTCAATCAGAATTTCTTATTTGATAACGTTTGACAAGTAATAGTTAAAAGTTTGATCTTCTCTTATGTAAATCATATATTTAGTACATCATAAGAAATCTGCTACGTCAGTTGTGTGCTCTAATTCCAATTACGTTATAAGTATTGCTTTACCATAACTACAGGGAAATGAATTAAAATGCTAAACATGCAGGGATGATTGGTAGATAACAAACAGCTTTTCTTTTGTTACTCCTTTATCAGAATTAAAAGATCGTTTATAAGGCTTCGAGATAAAACAATTAAGAATGGAAATGACAACATTAAATCTAATTTTACTATACATATTAAATGCGTCCATTTAATAACGTGATTCAAACTTTCACACATCATAAAGATGCCCTACAAGGACGCTGTTGACAATCGGATCATCATCATGGAATGAAAAGCATCGCAATGAAAAATTCTGTGATGGCCTCGACCTTGAATGGTTTTTACAGCTTTAATGCTCTTGAAAAATAATCCGCTAATCACGTTTTTTACAGTGGAATGAGCTGAATATTAACAAAGGACTTTCTAAATTTAACTATTTCCTGTTAGATATGTGCTTTCTTATACCGCTGCATTAATTAGAAGTAGAAATGCACCTTTCTTAAGAATTCAGTTGGTGAGTTAAAACGATAAAAATGATAAAAAAATATTTATGACAAAAAATATATATAATTTTTAATGTGTGACTTCTTTTTATATTCAGGTCTGAGAAATATATTAATTCTCTATTTTTCAATAGTAAAGTTATAAAAGATTAGAAGCTAAGTTTAGGAACGTTATCATTAGGATGATCACTAGAGATTATTTGGATCTTATTGTCATTAGGATGATTAGGATGGCCAAACCAATCTAACCTTTCTGTATTTTTACCAATCTGTATCATATCGTTTGAAATAAAAATGACAAGAATTAAAACACGCGAAATCTTATTTTAGAACAGAAACTACGAGAAGAATATCGTATTTAAATGGAACTCTTTACTAAAATTCACATTGAATATCTAAAATTATAATATTACAAGACTGAACTCAGATTAGTTTAGAAAGTTTCCTATATTCTCAATGTTCCAACTTATCATTGACTAATGTCAATAAATTCGCCAACTCTGGTACAGTTTTTAACACTTAACTTGTTACAAAACGAAATAAGTAAAAAAAAAAAAAGATTTCGCTTCTTACAAGGAAGTCACTTGTAATTATGTTGAAAATAAACATGACTTCAAATCAAAATGAATAGTGCTTGTTATCTCCAAAATAATAATAATGATGATGATAATAATAAAGTTCATTAGACAAGATTAAATAATTAAAATGTCGCCCCCCCCCCCAAAAAAAAAAAAAAAAAAAAAATCATCAATACGACCGTGAGTTAAAATCTTCGACAGCTGTCGGCGCTGCATCTGCAAACAAGACAAACACATTTTTTGCCTGAGGTTCTATTATAGAAACAAAATTGAATAGTTCATTTACGTTTTATTTGTTTAAACTTTAAAACACCTCAATTCAATTCTGAGCATAAAATCTTTCAAAACCATTGAAAACTCTAACATTATTTTGGTTTCGGTGAATCCAGACGAAACACACACTATTAGAACATTTCAACTAACACGGGATGAAAATAACTTAATTACACAAATCTTCAAACGAACTACGTAGAGGCATTCATGCCACGACTACAAAACGTTTATATGCGAATAATAACCAGTGAATTTTTTTTTCCTGCTTTTCAAAGTGTTACCTGACATAGTGAAAACTGCCCAAGCCGGGGATAGAACATGGACCCTTGGAATAGCGCTCCAATGCTCTACCTTTGAGCTACGAGGACGATACCCAGCCTGGCATCTCTCACTTATATATGTCGGTAAGGCTGCAATCGCAGCCCTACATGGAAATGTCATCATAAGTACGCAAACTTCTGCGGCAAACATGAGACGACACACAAAGCTCAGCATACGACAACACATAGTTAATTTTAATTCATTTTTCAGCAGTGAATTACGCCTGTAATCATTGAATAATAACCGGAGAATTTGTATCCTGCTTTTCAAAGCGTAAACCGACATAGTGAAAAATGTCCAAGCCTGGGATCGAACCCGGACTCTTGGAATAGCGCTCCAATGCGTTGTTACCTTTAAGCTACGAGGACGATACCACTTACCGACATATATAAGTGAGAGATGCCAGAGTGGGTATCGTCCTTGTAGCTCAAAGGTGCTAGAATGTTTCATCAGCATCACACAATTTATGATGCTTTTTTATGCATTTTCCATTTTAATTTCAAGTTTAAATAAACATTCCTACAATTAAAATTATTATACGCGGAGATTGGAAAAACTACTTTTTATTGTGGCGAACTACAGTGACAACTACTTTATCGAAAATGTAGTTAACTACAACTAAAACTACTTGTTTTAAAAAGTAGCGACTACAAACTACTTTTCAAAAGGAAGGGTTTAATTTTCCTTTGCTACTTTCAGATTTTTTAAAAGAATCATCCAATTAACATTCGAAATTAAGGACACGGGTTAATAATTCTGTGACCCCTCGTTATATCTTGTCTACCGGGATACAATCAAATAAATGCGATCTAACTAAGGACATTAAAAATTAAGAAAGATAACTTACAAGAATTTTTTTTTTGTCTCCAAAATGTTTGTTTGTACACATATTACAATTTTCTTGGCGAATTTAAAAGAGATATACGTAACATAATCAATATTTAAATATAGTTACATAAAATAGAATTAAACTACAGCTTATTTTTTGAGAGGCAGGAAAAGAGAGCCTATATCTGGATAGAGCGATATAATGAGGTACTATTCTTGTATAATAACATATTTATGCACAAACATACACTGCCTAAATTTTATTTACTATTCTTACAGTAATTATTGCATTGTAACTGGGACATAAAATTACCGTTGACTCTTGTATTTACCAATAGATTTGTTTATTAACTCTCTAACATATTCTTAGTATGCTAATTGTATTGAGTTCTGTTGAGTGTTAATTATACTGAGTTGTTTAATTTTATAATCTAGAAAATTACAGAAAAACAACCCTAAATGCAAACAATAAATAAGTCTGTAAATAAAGCAATTTCTAACTAAAGAAAGTTGGCATTAAAACATAACAACCTAATAATGAGTAAGTAGACAAGTGTTGCCAGCAAGAAAATTAATTACTTTAGTAGTCCAGCATTTGGTTTCACCAGCAAGTTTTAATGGAAAACGCTATAATTTTATGGGATTCGTTGCTAAACACTGCAGCTGAGATTGGTAAATTGCTGAACATAACACATTTTGCCCATAAGAAGCAGGTTACGATCACGTGATTTGTAGAGTGGCAGTTGTTTGTTTCTTACTGAAGTGGTCAAAGTACCGTCAGTGCTCACTACAAACTACTGATTTTTTATATCGCGCTACTTTTAGCGTGCTACTTCCGACCATTGGCTCTACGTATAAGATCTTAGGCCCTGCTTCAGCCCTCCGTCTATTTAATTGACATATTTTATGAAAAAACTAGCTTGAAGATTACGTGAATCCAAATTTCAATAATTTATTTCACATATAAAAAAAACATGTGGTGTGAAATAGAACGAAAATCTTAGAAAAATATCACACAAGAAGTAAAAATTCGATTATCAGAACAATTGGTTTATTATTATTATTGTTTGGAAGAAATGTACAAATATTATCACTTTTTGGGTACAAGTAACCCGATTTTATGGTACTGTAAAGAAACTCTGTAAAGTAATAGATTTTTCTAAGAATTGCAATAATAATAATAATAATAATAATAATAATAATAATAATAATAATAATAACTATTATCAAATACATAATCTTCTATGAAGATAATCTCTGTTTTGAAACTACAGGGTTATTCTAAATGATGTAACCATTTTCAAAAAATTGTATTTATTAAAGTACAAATCCAAAATGAACAATATTTATACCAATGGAAAGAGGAAGTTTCAAAGTTTTTTAAGGCCTTTATAAATGTTCAATGTGTCCACCATTTGTTGCACGGCAAACATCTACGCGATAGCCAAACTCGTCCCACACGCAAGAAAGCGTATCTGCTGTTACTAAGTGCACGGCTTTCAAAGAGGTGATGGTTCCAGAGGCGCTACCAAAAACTCTGAACGATCTGCGGAACCGTATCACTGCTGCCGTGCACTCAGTAACAGCAGATACGCTTTCTCGTGTGTGGGACAAGTTTGGCTATCGCGTAGATGTTTGCCGTGCAGCAAACGGTAGACACATTGAACATTTATAATGTCTTAAAAAAAACTTTGAAACTTCCTCTTTTCATTGGTATAAAGATTGTTCATTTTGGATTTGTACTTTAATACAATATTTTGAAAATGGGTTCATCATTTAGAATAGCCCTGTATCTTTGAGGGCAAAATCAATATTATCTATCTAAATCAGAAAGCCTTAGTATTTCCAGGAAATATTTCAAATAATGGACTTCAAAAACAGAAGAAAAAAAAAGATTGAAAGGGAGAAAACAACAGCAAACGAGAAAGAACAGAAATTGGACTGCTAGACACACTATTAACTCGTAAGAAATTTAATAACATCATATTGAATGAGCAAATTTATTTTTCTATTTTTCTTACTTAATGTAAAATTTATAACCTTGGATAAAGTTTAATAATCCTATATAAATTTGCTTTTATACATCTTTCTATAAATAATTTTTGTTTAATTTAGGAATTATTATTTATCTCAATTAAAAAAAAAATTAAATGTGTTAATCTATTTATAAAAAATTCTGGTACTGTTGTGTTAAATCACTATATGTATTGTAAATGAAGATGTTTCCAACTATTTTTTATATTCTCAACTAGAAGCAATGTGGAGATTAAATATTCATTTTTAAAGAACCTCTCGCTTACTTTAATAAATATTCAGAAGAATAAACAAATGGCTGTCACAAGCACATCAGTTTATATTACATGACTACTCACTACCTCTATCTATAGTTATATAGATCTATTCATAAAATCTCTCTCTTTAGACTTATGTTGCATTTTCGGAAGCGACGAATTAAGTTTTTAATAAACTTTAAATTATTTTGCATGCAGGAAAGCATAGTTATATTGAAAACAGCAGTAAATGCAATTAATAATAATAATTAATAAGGAAAAAGGAACACAAAACAGAAGAAAGAAAGAATGGTGAACATAATATATTTTGTAAAAAATATATATGAAAATGTCTGATGTTTCTGGTTATTCTTGTTATTGCTTTACTGCTTTGGAACACATTCCCGAAATGCCTTTTCAAGCTCTATTATTAGAAAAAGGTATAAAATAAACATTATTTGACAGTAAATAATGACACTAACACTAAATAATAACAAAACCTTTAGTTTTTACTTTAAATAATACAAAACGATTTTGTCAGTTAAAAAAAGTTTGGAAAACAAAATTGCCACTTTAAGATTTTGCATTTTCGGAAGCGGCGAATTAAGTTTTGAATAAACTTTAAATTATTTTGCATGCAGGAAAGCAAAGTTATATTGAAAACAACAGCAAATACAATTAACAAATAGTTAATAAGGAAAAAGGAACACAAAACGGAAGAAAGAAAGAATGGAAGAACATAATATATTTTGTAAAATATATATATGAAAATGTCTGATGTTTCTGGTTATTCTTGTTATTGCTTTACTGCTTTGGAACACATTCCCGAAATGCATTTTCAAGCTCTATTATTAGAAAAAGTATAAAATAAACATTTTTTGACAGTAAATAATGATACTAACACTAAATAATGCAAACTTTAAATAATACAAAACGATTTTGTCAGTTAAAAGAAGTTTGGAAAACAAAATTGCCACTTTAAGATTTTGCACCTAATTGCATTGGTAGATTTGTTAGAACATTTTAATAAATTCTCTTGCTTTTGCAATTTCAAAAAATAGTGTACAATACGCAAAATAATAATAATAATTATTATAAATAAATAAATAAATGAAATGAAATGAAATAACCGAACGATGGGTATAACTGCAGTTCCATCTAATGAGAGAAGAAAAGAAAAAATACTGTTTTTAATTCGTACAAAGTTTTTTGTAATTGCATAAGTTTTTCTTTGTTTTTGTTGTTGTTTGTGATAAAGAGTGATCTACATATTAAAATTGATCTTAACTTTTACAAATCAATAGCAAAAGCATAATCTTATTAAATATTTAAATTCCGCGGGCCAAAAAGCATAGAAATACAGTTTTTGGTCCATTTTGAATGATTAGTTGATGAGATTATATAATTCACTTTCAAATGAACCAATCAAAATGTTAAAGAAAAACTCGAGCTACAACATATACTAGGGCAGGGACGGGAAACCTATGACACGCGAAAAGAATATTTTTGGCAAGTTGTTGATTGAGGTATCAAACTAAGACACGATCTCGAAACTATAGCGGGAAAAAAAGCATCATAAGTAAACATTTCGATACTGAAAGGATGGCAACTTGGAATGTAATTCCAGAACTATTGAAAGATGCTAACATTTGTCATTTTAAAAAAAATTCTGCTTATCTATGCCTGAGAGTCATTATTTTAGCAAATTAAAATTATAAAAAAAGTTCAAGTTGCATTTTGTTAAAATTAAATAACTATGAACCTTATATTTATTATTTTTTATTCAAGAGGCAAAAATAGAAATCGCATTTAATCCCAATTTTTGTTTCTGATTACTTTCTAAACTATAATTGTTGCTATAATTATTACATTGTAATACCTATATATGCGTTACTCATATTTTTTAAATCCTAATAAAAAAAAGTTTCAAATAATTTTGATTCATTATTTATTAATCCTTTTTTTTTAGTTGGCATGTCATGATCATATGAAAAAAAAATTAAACAATGTGGCACGCCACCCCTGTACTAAGGGATCCTTCCCGGGTTACAGAACATAAGTGAAAAACATTTTTTTACACAAAACTAAAGAGAATCCAGCATCGATGATTGAATAAATCTATTTTAAAACTTGGAAATTTTTCCATAGAAAATTTCTCACGCCTTGCATTCATAATATTTCAAATTTTTAACTGCTTAAAAGGCGTATAACCAACATAGTAAAAAAGTATCCAAGCCGGGACTCGAACCCGGGTCATCAGTATAGCGCACTAACGTTCTACCAACTAAACCACTTGGAACGATACCCAGCCTGGCACTTCTCACTATCACATGTTGGCAAGGCTACAATCACAGCAAAAGATGGAATATTTTTTCCGTGAGCCAGAAAACCCTGGCCGCTATACTTAAGACCCGGGTTCGAGTCCCGGCTTGGATACTTTTTTACTATGTTGGCTATACGCCTTTTAAGCAATTAAAAATTTGAAATATTATGAATGCAAGGCGTAAGAAATTTTCGATGGAAAAATTTCCAAGTATTAAAATAGATTTATTCAATCATCGATGCTGGATTCTCTTTAGTTTTGTGTTTGCCCCAGGGTTCGTGGCGCACGGAAAAATATTCCATCTTGTGCTGCGATTAGCCTTGCCAACATGTGATAGTGGGAAATGCCAGGCTGGGTATCGTTCCAAGTGGTTCAGTTGGTAGAACGTCAGTGCGCTATACTGATGACCTGTTTCGAGTTCCGGCTTGGATACTTTTTCACTATGTTGGCTAATATACGCATTTTAACCAATTAAAATTTTGAAATATTATGAATGCAAGGCGTGAGAAATTTTCTATGGAAAATTTTTCAAGTATTAAAATAGATTTTTTTTTTTTTTTTTTTTTTTTTTTATTGAAAACTCATAATAGATTTTTTACATTTCTTAGATTGGCCACTAAAAACACAAAAAGCCTTTTCATGTGAAAAATATCAATAATGTATTCAAATAAAGTTTTGAAAATTATTAAAAGCGATACTTTCATAAGACCAGATACCAGGAGTTAATAGCTGAAGAAATCGCCAAAGATTTCGCTAACTACTGCAGCCCTGTTGATTCTGATTATTTCAGTGGTTTAAGTGCGTAGTTTAATTACATGTCTCCTAAATTTGTATTATATTTATATACTAGCTGACCCGCCCGACGTTTCCCGGACCCGTGATAAAACATTACATAAACCCCATATTTTTTTTATTTTATATCGTTAAGCCAATTTTGTATGAATTTATATTTTTAATGACAAAATCGCGAAAAAATACTGATAATTAGGGATAAAAGTGCTGGTATGAAAACATTTTCTTCTTTTTTTCTTTACCTAGGGTCGTTTTATAGTTTTTAAAAAAATAGCTTTTGTCGTCCAAACCGTTTGAAAATTTTAATGGTTATAAATATAACGGTTTTACAGCCCGTGTAAAAATTACGTCAGAAATATTGTTATCTGGTTGTAAAATAAATATGTTTTCTTCTCGCTTTTTTGGTTTTCGCGTCGAGTCCGTTAACATAACAAAAAAAAATAGTTTTCGTCCCCTGAACTCGGAAATTTTAGTCATTTATAAATGTAACTGTTTCCAAATCCTCTAAGACAATTTTGTGCAAATAAATGCATATTAAATAGTGAAAACGTTACCCGAAGCCGAGCGTGACCGCGCAGAAACACCCCGTTATTATGCGTTTTCGTCGAAAATTTCTCAGATTTTATACAAAATATATTTCATCTCGTCCGAACATTTCGAAATTGTTGTAGGTGATCTAAATCTGGTCTACCGAGATGCTCTAAAAATATTGTGTTGAAATACGAACGTTTAGTTACTTTTAGTGTAAGAAAAAAATCGTCTCGTAAGGCGCGCAATGACCTGCGTTCGCCGGTGTTTTTAAAAGGTTTAATATTCGTATTTTTTAAACTAATTTTACCGTCGATTAGATGAAGGTTTCGGCTTTAAGATCATATGTTTGGTTTGTCAGTATCTCTAAAATTGCGTTGAAGGGCGTTGCCGTAAGGAGTAAAACATTAACCTGCGAAAACGACCCTTTTTAAAAAATGTTTTTCAAAGGGTTAACATAATTTTTTTTTCAAATTGATTGCAGCATTTGAGACGTAAGAGTGCGATCTTTCAGAATATGTTTTTCGCTTTTAAATAAACCAAACGGTTTAATCGATAGAAGTTAAAACAGAATTGCGAAATAAACGAATTCTTCATTCAAATGGTTCTTCATTCTCGTCCGCTGCCGTAAATCAGGTTCTGGGCATACGCTAACGCCTCCACCAACTCGGAAAGAAAGAGATGACCATTTGATGAGTTATTAAATAATATTTCAGCTAATTTTCAAAATATTAAAATTCTCATTCCCAGGTGCACCAGGACAAGTTTCAGACTATTCACACCTAAATTTTCAGACTTCTAGGTGCGCTAGATTTTCGTAGCCATCGCAGACAGACACACACAGAGCGAAACTTTCTTTTATTAGTATAGATTATTATTATTATTATTATTATTATTATTATTATTATTATTATTAATTGACGAAGTTTAAAGAATATTATCCAGAAACAAAAGCTGGACTATTTACATTGTTTTAAGTGCAAACGGGTTACTCTTTCATAATCGGGCTGCACGCAATAGAGATAGATTTTTTTTTTAAATTAATGTTTGAAAATTATTTTAAAAACCATTAAAAAATCAGTAAAGTGAAATACAGTTTTCAAACAAATTGCATTTGAAAGAAAATTACTTTCCCTATTCGACGGTGTAAAAATTGAAATTGTGCGATGTTCAGAAGTTAAAAAAATTGCAGTAAAAGCGAAATATATTGGTCAGGTGTTGCCATTGTTTTCCCTGTTCGATAGTGTTAAAATTGAAATTGTGCTATGTTTAGAAGTTAAAAAAATTGCAGTAAAAGCGAAATATATTGGTCAGGTGTTACCACCGTCAGTTACTCACGAACATGTTTTTGCTTTATAATATATATTTCATTACTTTTTCTTTTATCTGATACTTTATAAAGCCCAAAGAAAACACGTATGCATATTTCAGACTAAAATGTTTTTTCAAATATTAATTAATAATTAACAATGCTATTATAAAAAATTGAAATAGAAACATGGATGTATTTCGTCACTATTAGAATCCTCATGGTCGAAAATACCTCAAGTTGCTTTTTCTTCACTTCTGATCATTAATTAGCAAGTTATCTGCAAATATGTAAAATCGGCAATTTTAAAGGACCATACTTTAGATAAAAAGTTGAAAGTCCCATTTCTGTCATTTCATGTCTCCTAAATACAGCAAGTCAATTTTATGGACTTCCTGGTGAATACTCTCATTAACAAAATATTTGTAAGGACAGTAATTTAATAGCTTTAGTCTTAATATCACTCAATAGTCAAAATTCATTTACCGATATTGACACAGTCTCCGAGCATATTTTAAGTCCTATTTAACGTTTTTTTTTTCTCTTTTTTTTTCAAGATAAAGTAGTAGTTTAATAATGAGAATTTATTTGTATTTAGGGTAAATATAGCATGGCAAATCGAATGAAATAAATAAATATATGAGCTGCTCATATTGAGATTTCCAAAGTTCACATAAAAAAAAATATTCATACACTCCCTCAAGAAAATTTTATTGTAACACAGATTTAGGAAATCATAAAGAAGGAACTTTTGGGTCCAAAATGCTTTATTCTGCGAATTTTATAATTGGAGTTATGACTAACTTTTTTCTTTTTCCTCCGTACTATACCGAAGGCTGGCTGCATTATAAATAAAGCTTTTCCCTCGATGCTTTTATTTTTTTGCTATTCTAGTGAAATTGCCGATATAGTCAAATATTCTAGTGAAAATGTTGTTATAAGTGTCACTTTTTTTAACAAAGCTAGTAAACATATAAAGAATGCATATAAAACAAGAACAAAAAATCATGCGTCAAGCATAGATTATGAAACACATTCCAACTCTTCCAGAATACTTTAACAAAACTTTATCGATTAATAAGGGGAAAGATAATGTTTAAGTAAACAATTTTAAAAACGCATAACAAATTTGAAAACCGATTCCAGCAATTGTCGGAAAAATATACGAATTCTTTTGTGCAGCCTTGTATATGATCTATAGATATGTATATATATACTACATAGTATGATAAAATTTCGTTCAGTTAGGAAACGCACAGCAGTTAAAAATTCCTATTCAGCAATTTGCATCAAAACCGAAAGGTAGTCGATATCTTTTGTGTTGCCCTGTATATGATCTATGGCATTTATACACACTAAGTAATATGCAAAAAATTTGTTAAATTTAAAAACGTGTACCACAACTGACAACGCACTTCCAGCAATTATTGTTCACAGACAGTACTGTAACCGAATTATTTTGTGTGTCCCTGTAAATGAACGATGAATGCTATGCCCACCATATTCTATATTAATCCTTTTGTATAATGCACCTCAGTGATATATATCAATTTCAATATGTTTAAACTAGTATAACATCATTAAAATACCCGCAAACGATTTTTTCACATAGACTGTAATGTAACGGAATTCTTTTGAGTGTCCCTGTAAATGAACTATAAATGCTACACTTCATTTTCAATACAAAACATGCCATAGTAAACCTCAATAACATATATCAATTGCATGGCAATCCGAATATATTTACGCCAATTAGAGCACGGACAGACGGCAGACAATCGGAATTCATAAACACTTTTCAACTATGTTGGAAAGCGTTAAAAACCCATACAAATAAATGGTGCATTTAAAAGAAACTTTACATTTCCATATAATTATTATAGATATTCCTATTCGTAGTGAAAGTTTGCCATGTATAATTTTGAAACTTTTTTGTAGCATTTTCTAAATCAAAGCGCGGGCTTCAGAAGCTGTAGGTAAGGTAGCACTTAGGTAAGTTATAATGCTAAATGAAGACATTTATTTCAAATACCAGAAATTTTAAAGATATATTCTAAAGATATATATTAACTTCAGAATCTGTTCAACATATTAAAACAGGAAAGTAGAATGTTGCAGGATATTCAACTACCGCATCTTTCATGTCTGGAGGTAAATAAAGACAATATCTCTAATATGAGCTGGCTGTGTGCTTTTGAATGTCACTTTGGAAATATGACACTATTACCTACATTTCAATTTAATTTTAATGAAATATTAGTGAATCCAATCCTGATTGTGTGACCAATCCTGATCGGTGAATATTAGTGAAAACAATCTCAGGATTATGGAATATTTTAATAAAAAAAAAAGAAAAAAAATACATTGGAAGACATTTATTTCAAATACCAGAAATTTTAAAAATATATTCTAAATATATATATTAACTTCAGAATCTGTCCAACATATTAAAACAGGAAAGTAGAATGTTACAGGATATTCAACTACCGCATCTTTTATGTCTGGAGGAGAATAAAGACAATATCTCTAATATAAGCTGGCTGTGTGCTTTTGAATGTCATTTTGGAAATATGACACTATTACCTACATTTCAATTTAATTTTAATAATATTATCGAAAGAATTTTAAATGCTCATTTATTAAACATAGTTATTTTTCAGAGTAGATACTTTTCTCAAAATTATACCGTGATTTACCCTTATTAATCTAATACTGAGTTTTAGGAATAATTAATTACATGAGAAGAATTTTTACAGTGGCATTTTAATAACAGAACGAAGACAAACAAGGTATTGAAAGAGTTGCGCCACATTACATTTATGTGAATTGCATTAAATTACTATACAGAATGAAGGTAGACACTCCCTTTATACGTAATTGGTGCAAAGAAGGCTAAACAGGCAGAGAAAGCTTTTCAACCGAAATTAAAAACTAAATTCATGCAACAAAAGGGTCATTAATGCCTGCCAACTGCAATTGCCTACGCATTTTCTACTTGCTTTTCACAATGATGTTTAGAGAAGATGAATTAAGATAAAGGCGTAAATATATTTATTTTCTTGGGAAATGATTTCTCTCTCAATTAAATTGAGCGATAAACGATTCTAAAACATTAACCACTTGATCTAAGTTATGCTGGAAACTATTTTAAACTGGTTTGGACCAAATCAATCATATATTATAATATGATAAGTAATAAATTTTAGCTTCATTTTCATGTGTATTTAAAGGCAGTTCATTAAGATAATAACTGAAATATTTACACACACATCCAACAGTTAAGAAACAATAAAAAATAAAGTATGAAATGGAAAGTATTTACTTGAATTTCAGTGAAACTTTCACAGATCATGAGTATAATAAAGGACTAATGTAGTAATAATGTAGATAAATTCAAAGAAAAATATCAGTAACTAATTAAATAATGCAGATAAACACAAACAGGGCTTCACCAGCACAGCCGCATGCGAGGGCCGGCCCCAGTTGCAGGGGCTCGGAAATGCATTTAGTGTACTGTGTGAAAATATAAATTAAAACAAATCTTTGTTTATAGTTCATAGATTTTTTTTTGCATTCAATTATCCCATTGCTATTATAATTATATCTATAATGCTAAACAATCTCAGTTTTTGTCAATAACGGCAATGAATTTTCACATAAATTTAAAAAAGAACGGATATTACAGAAAACATGATTCAGCCAATCATTTAGGTTTTCGATTTTATTCATTCTAAATAGCAAAAATGGATTTCAGACCCTGGTTTCCTATACAAAAATTGATTGTTACAGTGTCCTGTACCAACCCTTAAAATTTGTACCATGAATTGAGGATCACCCTGTATAGACATCAGTGTTTACACGCAATGAGAGGAATAATTTAGTAATAAAATTTAAACTTTATTTTTCTACATTTTATTTTTATTATATATTTTGTTTTGAATTCGGTATTCTTTTAAGAGGTTGTATCTTTTAGAGGTAGGAGCTGTGGTACGATATGGTCTAAGATACTATAATTTCACAGACACAAGCGAACCTACTGCGCATCAGTTACGAATTTTTGATTCAGCCCAATTGTATTAGCGGCATTATAGTATTACTGTATTTTGGTGTGTATACAATTAAGAAATAGAGAAATGGCGGAGTTAGCATGGGAAACCAGATAGCTGAGGAATTCGGAGTAGAACTTATGCCGACAGGTTGTCTATAGTTATCATTAGCAAAATGGAAAACTCTCCAGGCTGTACTAAGGCTGTACCGATAGCGGAAATTTAAATTATTACTGAGGATAGGCAAACGCGAGAAGTGGAAGATAAACAACTGGTAGCCGAGGAGAGACAACGGGTATCCGATGAGAGACAACGAGTAGCTGATGAGAGACAACGGGTAGCTGAGAAAAGACAGCGGGTAGCTGAGAAAAGACAGCGGGTAGCTGAGAAGAGATAACGGGTAGCAGAGGAGAAGCAACTGTTAGATCAAGGGAAGAAGCGGTTAGTGGATGAGAAACAGCCAGAGAGATGAGCAAGAGCTCGAGAAAAAGGAAAGGGAAGCCCAGCGAAAGCGCGAGAGAGAGAAAGGGGAGCCGAGCCAGAACGCAAAAGAAAAGAAACTCCACTGAACGAGTACACGAGCTAGAGGAACTTAAAGTAATTCAGGCTTCTGAGACTGAAAGTATCGCGTCGACGCGCGAGGAAATGCTCTTCAAATATCGCTGAAATCGGTGATGCAAAAGTTTGATTTTGAAAAATCTGATATGACTTTGTTCCTAAGGCTTTTTCAGCGACAGGTGAAAACGGCACAGGTAGAAGATGACGAGTTTGTGACTTGGTTGCGATCGTTGATACCCGTAGACATTGCCGGAGTTAATTATAAGCAAACCATGAGGATAAATCAGAGGATTTTGAGTATGTCAAGGCCAAATTGCTAGACAGTTTTAACTTGAGTCCCGAGACTTTTCATACTGAATTCGCACAGCATCAGCGACAATCCAGGGCGTTGTGGAATGATCTTATTCTTGAGTTAAGGAGTTATTTAGAAGGGTTAAATGTGACGAATTTTAAGGAGTTAAAAATATCTAATGATCGCACAACAGAAGAAACGGAGAGCTTCCTCAGATATTAAAGAAAGTTCAATAAATTCTTGGAGAAAATTTATTGATTTCTATATGCTATCGAAATTAGATAATTATGAAGCAGTTAGGAAACCTTTAAAAATCTTGGCTTTCTAAGTCTCCTGAGAAAAAAGGGATAGAGAAACCCAGAGGCATGGAGAAAACTCGGTCTGAGCAAAAGCCCTCTACAGCTGAAAATCGTAATTGGAGAGAGAAAAATACCCCGATCAAAGAAATGGAGAATTTATTCCAGAAACGTAAATCCCTTGCTGATTACTTTTGCTCCAGTCTTTATCACCTGAGACCTAATTGTCCAGAATTAAGAAAATAAATGCAGAACGGGTGAATATTCTTGGAGTTCATGCAGAATTTGGACCTTCTTTTTCCCTTTATCTTAAAACATACCGTCTAAATATTGTGGATACCACAATTCTAAAATATTCTGGTACTAGTGTTGGCCTGACCCCCAGGAAATTTGTACGGCCAGAAAAGTTTAACAGAGACGTTATTTGGCTGAAAGAGGTATTAGAAAATAAATCTTGATGTCTGCCTCTAGACAAATTGAATTTGAAAATGTTGGGGAGTGATTAAGACAAAGGTAGCAACATAAGATGAAGAAATGGAAATAAATCAGTATCTTTTGGAGAATCAGACATAAGAATTTATTAATAAAAGGAAAAAACAATCCCATTTAATTAACATGGTGCGTACTAGAAATCAGGCGGAGTCAGCGAAAGTATAAAATCCTCCTTTAGCGGAAACAGAGAGCAGCGGCAGGAACGAATCACACCTGGAGCTAGCAAGCGAAGAGAAATTAAAAGAAGACGAAAACCTCTTGATTTTACCGCCTACGGAAGTAGAGATCGTGGCTCGGAGGCTTTTCACAATAACAATTAAAGTAATAACAATACCAAGTAAAGGTACCATAGGGATTGGTGCTCATTGAGGTTAGTAATTTGATGCGTCGCATATCTGCTATTATTGTCAGGGGTCGGGTCAAAGTTCAAAATTTCGTTTATTAAAAAACAATTGCCGTCAAAGAATATGCATGATATAAGGTCAATTAAGGTATTTGCACTGCCATACAATGATGATAATCAATTTTTGATACATTGTTCTTTCCAAAGAAGCAAAAATATTTCTCGCATTGAATACAACGAGCAAAGGCTTCTTCTTCAGCTGACTCGATGACGCACTCAAAACAAGTCTGCATCCTTTCTTGAATTTTAAAACAGTAAGGATGACGTCATTATCAATGTAGCCTCCTTTATCAAATCCATACTTGAACATGGGGATGAACTTAACTGATGCAAACTGATAGTGTACCAGTGATTAAAGTTTGATGACGTTGTTCCTAGTAATGAGGGAAATATTTAATTCGTTGACTAAAATGTAGTCGTGAATAAATTTTACAAAGACTTTCCAAGACAGAAACGCATAAATCCAACGGTTGAATGAGACTACTTGATTTTGCAGACATGCACATCAGATTAATTTGCACGTCTTCAACGTGAAACGAAGCAGGATTCGGGAACAGAGTTGTCGCATCATGCATGACAAGGGCCTTTTTACTTCCTCGTCTCACTTCTGGCACAAATATGTTCTTGTACCACTTTTTTAATAGAGGAGTGGTTAATTTTCCTGACGTTGCGCAGACGACGTAGGAGTTGTTTGGCTTCAAAAGAGGAACAGGAGGTTTAGTAGGAAACCCCTTTCTTTCTTGAAGACAGATAAAACAATGGGAAAGAGAATACCATTCATTGAAACTGTAGAATGAATGGTGTACGAATGAGTCACGGCACCTTTCGATTGAATCAAAGTAGAGACGTCTTATGTGCCTTTGAAAGTCAGAGTTCTTCCGGAATGCATTTTGTAATTGAAAGAAGACTGATCGCTGATGATGTAAGCAGGAGAAAACTCTTTAGATAATGACTTGACATTCGCGACATAATCTGCACATTGTTCCCAAAGAGTGGGCTCCTTTTTAAAATTAATGCGAGTTGTGACGCCAGTGATCTTACGACTCACAACTCGATTCATGATTTTAAACTTTCGAATCCACGTCCTAGACGCCTTGAAAGTCGGTTTTTTGACGACTTGATTATTTCGAAGAGCCCAAATGAGAATGTCAATGTCGTGAATTCGTTTATTTTCAAAGGGATCTGTCCAAACTCCTTCCTGACGATATAATGAATTTGTCGATATTTCTCGAACGACAACCCTTTCTTGTCAATGAGCTTTTTGAATCGCCGAAGCTTGTTATACACAATTTCATTTGGCATAGAAGTTGTAAAAATGCGTCTGAATCGATTCTTGAAGGCAGACGCCTTCTTCCATTTACCAATTGATGTATTTCTCTAGTTAAGAACTTTCATCATTTTTTTCGTTAGAAGTGTAGTCGAAATTGATCTTCGCCGTCTTTGATGGGCTTAGTGACGGTTGATAAGTAGTGTCCACTTGAGATGTTGTACACGTATTCCTTGAAGTTAAATTCATCTTCCGGTCGTTCTTATTTTTCTATTTGCAAGACAAGTGTTTCTTCTAACTCCAAACTTATCCCTGATTCAAAGAGTTCAATGAGATATTGGACATAATCTTGTCTCTCACGGTAACTGCGACTGTCGGCTCATGTTGATATTTCTCAAATAGAAGTCGAGCGACGTTCTTTCGATTGGACATGATGCTAACGTAGGTCTCAAAGTCCAAAACTTTAATTTTCAAGTTTCAAGAATAACTGTAAAAGAAACTTTAATCATAAAAAAAAAAAAAATTGGAGAAAATTCAGTTTAAAATTGAATAGTAACAGGTGTTGGTTCAAATAACTTAAACTCGAACCAGAGCAGGGTTAAGCATAGTGAAGAATATTATCAGCTGACTAAAAACTTTGCAATTTAAAAACAAAAACAGACATATTTTCTTCAAAGTCCAAACTTAAAACGTAGAATTGACGAACAATGTGAGAAAAAACAATCATAATCTAAAATAGTAACAAGATGTTGCATAAGAAACTTCAGGTTTTGTAAATAAGACAGAGCTAAAGGCACATACCACCTTCTATCTTCTATGACATTACATTTCAACACAATAAATAAAAAGCTCTAATCCATTACGTTCGCCACACATTTACCGAAAAAATTTAATAATGCAAGCTGCAAAAATAAAACAGTAGCAGAAAACCTCTTCACATGCAGCCGTACGTAGAAGTTTCACAAAATACGAAGTGATTGAAAAACTGGGAAAAGAACCGGCAATGTGTGGATGCAAAGGATTTTGCTCGTAACTCGAAAAAGATAGTGAACAAAATTTATGGACAGAGTGAGTGATAGTGAATGATAGTGAACAGAATGAACAAACCTAATCGATTTCATAACTTGCGAAACCTGCCTGTCAAATAGCATACGGACAATTTATCTACAGTTACAATATCTTATAATAACCGTAAAAATATAATCATATAGTAGTTACCAGCAATGTATGGCAGTTTAAGAACCATAAGTAAACTTAAATCATACTTTTTTCTTTGACCGCAAATATTTTTAAATGAACGAAAATTTTGAATTTTGACCCCGGCCCTCTGTCATTATTAAAACTCAATAGCAGGTATGTGAGGTATCAAATTACTAAGCTCAATGAGACGAATCGAATGACCTATAAAAATCTAAATTCGCCGCCAATCACTATGGTACCTTTACTTGTAAGCAAAAGAAAGGTGTAACGGATAATTTGTGGGAAAGGGCGCGAGAGAAGAAAAATTTGGGATTCTGTGTGGACAAAGATATATTGTGTAGAAAGCTAAAGATCGTCGTAGGATTGAACAAATAGTGATCACTTTAGGAATTAGGATTACCAATTTGAACTTATGTCATGAAGGTGTCACAGCTCACCTAGGCGCGACCAAAACTAAAGGTAAATTAGTAAGGTATTAATTTTGGCTGAATGGTATAAGAGATGCGAAAAATCTCGCAAAATATGGCGACTCTTGCCAGAAAGTAAGAAAAGCAAGAGAAAAGAAAAAGGCCCTTTGAATTCGGTTCCTATAACTAAAGGAATCTTCTGTCGTATAATCTGTGATTTAGTCAGACCCTCCCTGTCGCAGAAAAAATACTCCTTGTATTTTGATCGATATGTGTATGGCGTTTGAATGTCCCTAAGCCGTACCGCTAGTAGATATTAATTCAGATTCAGTCATTGATGCCTTATTAATTATGTCTAGTAGACTGGAATCTCCCGGGGGAATCCAGTAAGATTTAAGACGTATTTTACTAGCTATTGAGATCCGATAGAGAGAAAATGTAAACCCGGAATACAGAAGTTAGTCATAGTGACAGTTATATAGCATAAATTATCTTTAAATTGGATAGGAATTTACCCAGAGCCAACACTCAGATATAAATTACGCGGCTAAAATGCCTGAAAAATGGGAATATTCCAGAGCTATTGTGTAAATTTGCTGATGGCTTATTATCACCTCGCAAGTATGGTAAATGTTTTGAGTAGTGATAATTTTGACTGAGGAATGAATGAAGAAAACCTCGATATTCCGTACCCGAATGCGGACCCGGATGTTTATGATTTTGGTGAGGAAATTCATAACAGCGAATTAATGGAAAACGAATCTCACCCAATCAAATATAGTAACTGGATATTTATGTAACTAGGCATAAAAAGGTGCTTAAGAAGGATCCTGACGTCAAATCGAGCAAAATATTGAATTAATTAGTGCCCAGCCGGTCAGATCGAAGCTTTGTAGGAAGTCGCTCAGGCCGATAGAGATTTTAAAGACGGAAATAAAACGGGTGTTAGAATTGAAAATTATGGAGGAAGAAAAATCGGACTGTATGTCTCCTAGGATTTTAGTTGAAGCCCCAGGAAACAAACCCGTGCCACTGGAAGGATTACGAAAAGCTAAATTCCATCACATCGTGCAATAGTTCTTAACTTACATCAGAGATATCGAAACGCCACATGTTTAACGTCTATCATTTTTTTAGAATTTATTTAACATCGTTCCAAATTTGATGGAATGTAATACAACAAAAAATTTTGATATTTATTATTTTTCAAAACAATATTTAATTATTACGAATTTCTTCGTGCTTAAAATATATTGCCTAAAATATATTCAAATCAACAGTACTTTAAATTGCGGATCTATCGTTTTTAAGTCAATATGTTCGCTAGTTTTCAAAATACAAGTGTACAGACCAACAAAACCCATGAAAGATTCTACAAGCCTGTTTCAGAATTATCATATGTAATTTACCCAAAAAAATACGAATAAAGTTTCTTCATTTTGTATATTTTACTAATTAACTCTAAATATATTTTTACTTGTTTTTATTTAAAAATTCGCAACACTGATATACAGAGGTAACTCAAATAAAATTACATTTTTTTAAAAGTTTACAAAATAACGAAATAGAAACAAGTTATATATCTAACAAGTAATTAAAAAAAAATAAAACCGACTTCAAGGGATTGCGTTTCTTAGCTTATTGCATTGATAGTTACTTATTTTACGCCAGCTGGCGTATTTTAGTTGCAGAGGTTTGCCACAATGGAATGTTTTTGTGCTACTCATTTATCTAACAATTAAAAACACATATTTACTTAAAAAGGTGATAAATATTAAAAACACATGTAACGATGTTAGGTTTACATAATATACCCCGAGACCTTTCGAGACGCACCCGTGCTCATTTTCAAGGGGAACAATATTATGACTTGAAGAGAAAACACACGCAGAAAAGCACAAAAACAAAACAAAATAATGTTACGCATCATGTCAATAATATAAGGTCAATTAAGGTATTTGCACTGCCATACAAAAATGATAATCAATTTTTGATACATTGTTCTTTCCGAATAAATGAGTAAAGCAAAAATATTTCTCACATTGAACACAACGAGCAAAAGCTTCTTCTTCAGCTGACTCGATAACGCACTCAAAACAAGTCTGCATCTTTCTTGAATTTTAAAACAGTAAGGGTGATGTCATTTTCAATGTTCTTGCTAATTGTGCAAACAAAGCCAGTCTATTTCTCTAAAATAGGTGGGGGGGTGAAAGAATTTATGTTGAATTTTCAGGTGCTGATCCTCGTGAAATACCTAGAATATTGAACCAAATCGCGGGAACATTATAAGAAATGATGTCGTTGCATACACTACCATTTTTAATTAAAATCTCAATGGATTCACGGATTATGGAAAAGTAGTGGTTGGCTGTTTGAAAAATTATTTTAGATTTGTCTTAGTTTATTTTTATATTTTCTTTTTGACGTAATCCAGACAAAGCTGTACTTGATTTACTGAACTTGATATTATCTGACGAATGTTCTTTTAGCCTTTCTCTGAATTTCCGAGATGTCATACCAACATAGTATAATTTTTTTTCATACTACGAAATGGAATCAGGTAGACGCCTGCTTTATCACAATTTGGAGTTGGATCAATTTTTCTATGAATCAAATCCTTTCAAAATACTATTCGGTGTATTATGTAAACCCAACATTTTTCCATGTGTGTTTAATATTTATCACCTTTTTAAGTAAATAAATATAGGTTTTTAATTGTTATATAAATCAAGGTGAAAGTTCCTTCACAGCACTGTCTTATTGTGGTGTTTTGATTTTATTCAATCACTTATCGTTATAAATATTCACTTTAAATCCCATTGTTGCCAGATATCGCTCCTTCTGACGCACAATAGCGGAAAATATATTCATTTGTTTTCGTTTCTCTGTAAAGATGCTATATACGATACGGTGACTATTTTACAAACATAAAATAGTATTGTGTGCTTTAATAATATTTCGAAATTTCGCGGCGATTGGCCAATTTTGCGAAAGTTACAGCCTAGGGAAAAACAAGAAAATGGCCAAGCAGACAAACACATCGATTTTGGATCCTGGTGAAATGTATAATGTGACCACCACCAAAACAAACCCTTTCCAACAAAAAAAAAAAGGAACAAAACCGGAGTATCTGTTCAAAAGTTACGCAGCGACATACATAAGAAAAACATACAAACGAATTGTATAACTTCCTTTCTTGAAAGTCGGCTGAAAAAAATCAAAAGAAAAGTATATATACCCAGTATCCTTCTACTATTAAACAATTATGACAAAACGTTACAACCCCTTATGTGTATACAAATTGTGTTTAGCTATTAATCAAAGTACTGCAGTGATATTAAAATAATAAACTTAAGAACAATAACAGCTTATTATGATAATTCTCGTCCAATAATTTTTCCCCAGTATGATGTCAGATGGAAAAACATATTCTATTCGACGACATTTTAATGTATGAACTGCTGTTCGTGAAACTCTGACAATTTTTCCCTTTCCTTTTTTTTTTTTTTTTTTTTTTTTTTGCATTGAAATGATGTTGACATTATTGCTCACTTCATTAGCGAACAAGAAGTCTTGCAACTATTAGCGATGAAAAAAGTATCGAAAAATTGCCTCGTAAGTACCTTATAATTACAGGTTTATATTTAGAGGTCAGAATTTCACATATTTACAGGTGACCAAGGAGTTCATATGATGAACTGCAGTAAAGCGCCGTAATTACCCTCGTCAATTGCTTCACTCTTGGATAACTAGGTCAGACAAAAGCCATGGACTTGATAGTTTCGCCTCATCTCATTAATTTGAAAAATGTTAATAAAAGCCACAGTCGTGTGAGGTTTCGCAATCCTACGTAATGCAAATAATTAATAGTCTCATATGATAACTGATCAGAGACATTATGCTTGAGCTCAAGTATTTTTGTCCGTGCTATCTGTTAAGCATATGTTAGATGGAATAGGAGCAATTAATTTGGATATGAAGAGAGAAAAAGACTGAGAAAAATTAATGCCAGAAAACTAAATTCATATCATCAAACTAGTAACATTTAATGTAAACGACATCAAAAAGCTGCAACCAAAGAATTGATATCACATTAAAACCGGGCTGGCCATAATATTTTCGAAGAAAATGTTTTCTATCAAAATAATTTCACTTTAATGTTCATTGAAGATCTGTTTTCAAAACATGTTTTCTGAGTAGTGAATCTTTTACTTTCAAATAAAAAACCTCAAATTTGTAAAATTTCCAAATTTAAAATGTTATAACTTTTTTTTTTTTTTTTGTAACCTGAAAGATCGAGAGGTCTGTTTTTTTTTTTTTTTTTTTTTTTTTTTTAAAGCATGATTGCTGTTAGGCATTTGTAAGGTCTTTTGTAACTTCAATATAAGAATCTTCGTTTAACAATCGATTTACATTGATGACGTAAGATCTCTTATCTAACAAAACGATTCAACTGTATTTTCCAGATTTAACCCCTTAACCCTTTCAAGGGCCGTGGTATGTTTATGAAACCACTTAATTTTAATTCCCAAATGCAACAATGACACCAGAATTTTGGTATAAAAATTTCCGTTTATTATGTATGTGAAGTATACCCTTTTCTTATTTCTAAATTAATTTGTTCTTAAATTCCGGTGTCATTCATTCATTTCAACATTTTAGTAATAGAAGTGATGTGCCCCTGAAAGGGTTAATCGTCGCGCACGATAAGCGTAGGCTACTTTTTTAAAATTCAGATTGCTTGATTGCCACCAATTGGTTTAAGTAGAAAATATTCGGAATACTTAATGGCAGATAAAATAATGCGAGTATAAAACCAATTACACTATTTTAAAAAACTGGTGGGAATCAAACAATCTGAATTTTAAAAAAGTAACCTACACTGCCCGTGAATGTATCAGGATCGACGATTAAAGGGTTAATAACGACACAATCACTAATGGACTTTAATTTACATAAAGCGCTTTTAATAGAGATTGCTGTGCAGTTGAGAGCAATGGTATTTGCAAAAATGTGACTGCAAAATTATTTTTAGCAGAATAAATTTTGTGGAATTCAGAATAGGAGCAATTAATTTAGTTTCACTGAGAGGAGTTGGGGTCAAATTCGGAAACTGACTTTTGATTAAATATATTTTCAGCTAAACAATATTTATTAAAACTCGAAAGGTCTCAAATTTCTTAGAATAGAAATTGAATTCGGTATTTATACATATGTGTGTAATTCTATAAAAAATGTTACTCTTTCGGTACATGGTAGTTAATTTTTGCCAGAATATTTAAAAAAATATTCTATACAAAATGTTACTTTTTCGGTACATGGTAGTCAATTTTTGACAGAATATTAAAAAAATGTTTTAGATGTTTTACATAGTAGAACACGTTAAAAAATATATATTTGATAAAGACTGATGATTTGTGATTTTTTTTAATGAACGGAGGTGTACTTGTATACCTTCGTTCATTAAAAATGGAGTACATTAAAAACGGAGTACAATAAAAACAGAGAACAGTCTGACCACCGAGCAAAAGGGCAAAATTGTAATGTTGATTTCTCTGTATTTTTTTTTTAAATGCTAAAAAAACATGATATTTTAAACATGATATAAAAAACTTAATTACGTAAATGAATATAACCCTTGAGACTAATCATTACTTAATGTTTTAAACATACATTATATTTGTAAAATTACATAAATTTAAATAATGTTAATATTGCAGTGAGACCTACAGCATAGTGAACGGATATATCAGTTCGCGGCGGTGAGAAGGTTTTCCTCTATTAGCATTTTCCTTTATTTCGTGAATGTAATAAAATATTATTCCTTTAATAATTAATTTTTTTTTCTAAAAACTCTTTTATGTGAAAAATTTAAATTTTATTATTTTTAATTTTATTATTTTTAATTTTATTAATTTTATTATTTTTATTTTATTAATTTTATTATTTTTAATTTTATTATTTTTAATTTTATTATCATTTTTTTATTAAATTTTATTATGAAAAAATTTGTTTTTCTTTTCAAAAATTATGTTTGACTTGCTGTTACAAGCCTTTCTTGTATCCTCCGTTACAATGCAATTATGTGCAATAATTTCCAAAATATAGCAGCGTTTGTCACCGAATAAAAATATGCAGAGGCAAAATATGTCCCTTTTTAATTAATTTCAGTTGTTAGTAGTGAATGTGGACATTAACTTTTGTCATTTCTCACTGAACTAGAAATGTTCGGGATCTGTATGTATCCTCTCCATTCTTGATTTACAGGGCGAGCATCTTTTATTCAATAAAAATAAGTTTTTAATTCATATACATAAAGCTTTTTTGACATATTTATTTCACGTTTAATATCTTACCCTAATTAAGCATAACATTATTTAAAAAAAAAAAAAGAAAGAAAAAAATATTTGTATCCTCCGTTACAGTATTGTTAAGGAAATTATCCCCTAGATCTTTAGATAAACAATTAAACACCAAATAATGAGAAGACTCTCAGAAAGTAACGTTTTCCATAGAATGACACAATCTTTTTAATACAAAAATGTCATAAATCAGAATTTGGAATTTTTTAGAATCGAAATTGCAAGCTTTTTTTTATATTTTAGCCATTAACTTTGCTTAATTGGAATACTAAAACTAAAACATTTTCCATTTATCACGTAATAAAAGGTTGTAATCAATTACAAACGTGAGTTTTTCTAAATAAATTAATAAATTTATTAAATCCAACCACGTGTTATTCTCCTATATAATTGAAACAAGTAAGAAAAAAGCATGCGTCAAGGATATATTATGAAACACTTTCCAACATTTCCCGAATACTTTAACAAACCTTCGCTGTTTAATAAGGTAAATAAGATACCTAAGTAAACATTTTAGAAAACGCATAACGCATTTGGAAACCAGATTTCAGCAATTACCGTCCATAGTCGGTAAAGTACTTCAATCCACTTGTGCAGCCCTGTATATGATCTAAAGATTTGAATATATTCAACATAGTATGCTAAAATTTAGTTTGGTAATAAAGAGCATAACACAGTGGAAAATTCACATTCTGCAAGTTCTACCAATAGACGGAGACATATTTCAATTCATTCATATAGCCCTGTATATTACCTACAGATTTTTATACACGCCACATATTACACTAAAATTTAATTCAGACAAAAACATCACGCTTAAAACTGCTGAAATTACACTTCCAGAAATTATCATCCATAGGCGGTCATGTAGGGGAAACTGCCCCCAAATGATATACTTAGGTAAAATGACATAACTTATGTTTCTTAATATTGCCGCTAGAGGGCAGCACTTAACGATACGCAGTTATGTTGAGGAATTGATCTGCAACGATAAGCATTTAATGGCAAAGTTTTCACGTTTGTAATTTTCATTGTTTACAAAGAAACTTTTTACACCTTCGTCAGAAATTTCTTTGAGACTATTTTTTGGTGCTAATTCATGTCTATTCCATTTCAGTGATTACATATCTGAAGCATAAGGTGAATATTTATTTCTTTTTAGATTATTTTCTGTATATTCTAAAATTTATAAATGCACGTGTTGTGGAATACTGACTCTGTATATACAATATGGTGACTGTAGGCAAAATGACATGCCGCCTATTGGGATAAAATGACACAGTATGTCATTTTATTCAAATACAAAAATACTGTGTTCTTTTATCTCGTGTTTTCTGTGCTCCAGTTGTGACAGAAAGTCCACTGGAAAATAAGGAAAGCAACGACAACAACAAAAGTTCTACAGATAACAACCTATCTAGACCTAATCCGTTAATTTTCACAGTTTTAATGTCACCTCCTTCAATTCCAGCGCCGACAACATCTGTTTCTGATACTTCGAAGACGTGTGTATCTTTTCAATCGGCAGCATCTTCAAGTTCATCATCTTTATTTATCAGACCACTTGATGTATCTCCACTTCCTTGTGCACCTCATGTTAGTTCATCCACTAAAAAGAGAAAGCATGAAGGTGCAAACGTTCTGACTAGCAGTACTAATATTGCCGAGGCGAAGGCAAAAGTTGCTGAGAAACATAATTCACAGTCAAGACGTGCAGCTCTACAGGCTAAGAAGAAAATTAGCTTTGTTGCATCCAATGATGACGACAAAGACATGAATCTTTCTGCCGAAGATGATGATGATGATGATGAAGCCTGTCTTTATTGCAATGATTTATTGAGTCACTCAAAACCAGTGGATAAATGTGTTAAGCGTTCAAAGTGGGCACATAGTGAATGCGTCAGTGTTTCTTGGTATGCAAAAAAATATTTGTGATGTATGCAAGTAAAATAAATAGCAACTTATGGGTGTGTCGTTTTAGAACAGCACTGTAGATAAAATGGCATAGTGCAGCACTTTATATAAATCGTTATTATGACGTTGTGACTTTATTTATTACTTTTTAGAAGGCACCATTGCATTTTGTATACTTCGCAAAGTTAGTTTGTAAAAAATAATGGTCATGAGAAAAAAATTGTATGAATAGAAGCATTTTTTCCTTAGGGTATGTCATTTTAGGACAGTTTCCCCTATCCAGTTCTTTGCGTGGACCTGTATATGATTATATTTATATTCTATACAAATATATTAGCATACTAAATGTAGTTCAGCTTGAAAATGCATAATTCGATTAAAAACCGCCTTTAAGAAATTCACGCTCACACTGAGTAATGTTTACGAATTCTTTTGTGTAGACCTGTATATTATCTATAGCAATTACACACATTACTTAATATGCAAAAGTTTAGTTAAACTTAAAAACGCATAACATAACTGAAAGCGCATTTCCAGCAATTATCGCTTATAAACAGTACTGTATACGAAATATTTTGTATGTCTTGTACATGAACGATAAATGCTATGCACGTCATATTATAGAACAAGTATCTTGTAGTAATCCTCAGTAATGCCTAATGCATATCAATTTAATTATATATGAAACAGTGTGGTAAAATTAAAATACGCTGCAAACAGTTTTTCCCGTAGACCATTATATAACCGAATTATTCTGTATGGCCCTGTAAATGAATGATAAATGCTTTACACCTCGTATTCTACAGAAAGCATGTTTTAGTGTACCTCAGAAATTCATATCAGTTTCATTTTTTATGTTTGTAATACTGTAACATGATTAAAATACACCACGGACAATTTTTCCTATAGACCATAATATAACTGAATTCTTTTGAGTGCCTCTGTAAACGAACTATACGTGCTACATTTACGATATTCGATAGTAAGCATCTCGTAGAGCACTACAGGGGTGGATATCAATTTCAATATGTTTGAAATAGTGTAACATTATTAAAATACACTTCAAATGATTTTCCCCCATATACCATAATGCAATAGAATTCTTCTGAATGCCCCAATGCTACACACTTCCTTTTCAATACAGAACATGCCATGGTAATCCTCAATAACGTGTATCAATTAAATAGCAATCTAAGTATATTTACGGGGCGCTCGTCGACTTAACCGTTCGGAGTTTTCTATGGTTTTCTTCAAACCTTGCCGTAAATACGGGTTAGGATACCTTAAAAAGACCCCCACGGAGGGCATTCCCCCTAGGGCCTATATCCCTTGTGTAGATAATCGGCAGTCATAAATCAACCAACCAACCAAGTATACTTACGCGATTAACAGAACGGTCACACAAACCTAATGCATAAGCACTTTTCTACTTATGTTAGAAAGTGTTAAAAATGCAAGTTGTTAATATTATTCCCTGTATTTCACTTTTAAGTTCTGGCATCTTGCAACATCAAATGCTGCCATTGCTTCATTTATCGATAATAAAAAGCCTCTTTATAGGAGGTTTTCTCATTTCAGTATTGTGTTATTTGCTATTGACATCAGGGATGTTTGATGACTGAGAACATCATTATTTTGCCATCCTTATGACGTAATTTAGTTTTCTTTTTTCAAACGTTTTTAAGAATATGCATATTTGTATGCTAACTATAATACATATATATATAATGGTTTTAAAAATAAAAACAGCTAACTTGAATTCAAATTAATAAGAATGTTATTGCATTCTAGTAATAATTACAAGAAAGCACCATATCCAGAATAAAACTGACACTCCAAAATCTCATTAGCCTTGCTTTTTCTTTGGGAAAAGCATTTATTGTATCAACATTATGAATATTACAAAAATCCCAGTTGCAGCTGGTGAAGAAGCTATGATTTCAAAATAAGCATTATTAAACCAAAATACTTCAAAAAAATTAAGAACATTCAAATTATGTATAAAATTCGTATAAGGATTTTAAATTTAAAATAATGACATCAATAACAAATTATCTATCTTTTAAAATCATACATAAAAAAATAAAATCCCATATGGGTAATACTTAAAAGAAAATAATTGTAAGAAAAAGACAAGATTTCATTTATTTTGATTTTTCTTTGGTAAAATCATTTATTATTATATTGAAATCAGCAGCCATATTTTCAAGCCAAAAAGAGACAAACATACGAAAACAAACTACGCATGAAATTCTTGCTAAAATTAAATAGAAAAATTATGATATGAACAGAAAATTACATGATCATTTGAAATTGCACATCAGTAATACTGGGAGATCCAACCCAGCCTTATCGGGTTACAGAACATACGTGCAAAGCATTTTTTTAAATGAAAGCTCTAATACATTTTTCACTTAATATATATATACTAATATATAACCCCCGTCAAAAATGGCAGATAGTTGATCTGCGCTGTATTTTCATAAGACTTCATACAAACAAACAGCATGAAGATTTTATTATTGAAAGGTATGTATTGTAGAAAAGTATATTTTAAAAATGGCAAATGATTTCTACAAATACAAATGATGAGGATTTTTTGTTTTATTTCTTTAACTTTTTTAACTCAATATTAAATTTTTGAAATAGTTCAACGATTCGACAAAACATTCAAATTAAACATTAAAAAATAATCCATGTGCGAAAGTTTTTGTAAAAAGGTGTTATCAATGAGTTTCTAAAGAGCTTGACTCACCACATTAGCTCATTTTTTTATTACATAGGCAAAATTAAATGGAAATTACTTAGTACTATTTATTCCTTATATTTTAATTACGTTTCATAAGAAAAAATCATTTTATTTACGATGGAAACAAAATTTCAAAATTTGTTTGTATTATCTGCAGGGAGATGGAACCAAAATATTTAAAAAAGAAGCATAATATAATACTGGATCGATCACCGCAAAGCCTCCCTACGAAAGCTATCACCGCTATTTCTGAAAAAAGTGTTTACAGAAAAAATTGATTAGTGAAATGTTGATATAGATGTTTTATATGAAAATATGCTGAACAGACATGATTTGAGGCAGAAGAAATTATCGTTTAGTTGTCATATGTTAGCATATGTTTTTCATTAAGCCTAACATGGCGTTTCGCTATGCTCGGGTTCGCCATGGAAGTAGAATGACATGGAAGTAGGTTCGCATCTCCGACTCTGTTCGCTCTGGAATGATTACCTACAATATACTTTCCTACACTTGGATTTATTTGTAGATGACTGCTAAAATAGTTTTTGAAGGTTTTAAACAAAATTAAAATATTTAAAAGCTTTAATATGTTTTTACAAATATTTTAAGAGCAGAATTGGATGTGAAGCTTTCAAAGAGTCGTTAATTTGTGATTCATTTGAATTTGTGATGCTGAATGGCAACAGTGTTCGTTTGTTTATATCTGGGATTCCGATGTTTAATTTGGATTTTTAATTAAGAACTTAAAACATTATTATAAGATATGATATACATGTTTTATAGGAAAATATGCTGAACAGACATGATTTCAAATAGAAGATATTATCATTTTGCTGTCATATGTTAGCATAGGTTTTTCATTAAGCCTAACAGGGTGTTTGACTACGGTCGATTCGCAGACCAGAGTGGTCGCGCCCGGAATGGTTACCGACACTTTTTTGCCTTCGGATTTTATTATAAGTAGATATGTTTAGATTGCTCAGTAATAACACACAAAAGCGCTTTTATATTAAAAATATCAATAATGTTTTCAAATGTTTTGAAATTCGTTAAAAACTATACTTTCGTATTAGTCGCATATCAGAGGTTAACAGTCGAAGAAATCGCCAAAGATTTTGCTATTTACAGCAGCCTTATTGATTCTAATTATTTCAGTGGTTTACAAGCGTAGTTCGATTACATGTCTGCTAAATTAGTGTTTTATTTATATCGTTTTATTATTTTTATTTATTTATTCGTGAAGTTTTGATTTCGTTATGGAGTATCATAAACAAATGCTAAACTACTTATATTGCTTTATGCGCAAACCTGATAATCTTTCGTATTCGGGCTACACGCGACAGAGATAGATTTTAAAAAAAAAATCATTCTTGAAAATTATTTTAAAAACCATAAAACATCAGCAAATTCAGATACAATTAAAAAAAATGTATTTGAAAGAACTTCTTTTTACCTATTCGACGGGATAAAAATTGAAATTGTGCTATGTTTAGTCGTTAAAAAAATTGCAGTAAAAGCGATATTTATTGGTCAGGTGTTGCCACCGTCAATATGACGTCAGCATTACTCACGGGCATGTTTTTGCTTTATAATATAGATATATAAGATTTAGATTGATCAACAACTATATCTAATTCGCCTTGCATTTTTTTGTGAAAATCGTGGATTTAATCTCCGTAATCGATATAAAAAATAATGGAGTTTTCTTTTAGCTAGATCAAATTAATTTGCTAGAATTTAATAAGCACTCTTGAGCCAAAATCGATTAAACAAGAAATAAAAATCCTGCGTCACGCATAGATTATGAAACATTTTTTAACGCGTCTGGCATACTGTAACGAGACCTCACTATTTAACAAGGTATTATAAATAAAAAGATACATAAATAAACAAGTCAGAAAACAAGTCAGACTGAACACCCAATTTCAGCAATTAGCACCCATAGTCAATAAGATATTCTTTTGAGGAGCCCTGTATGTGATCTAAATATTTGTACACACACCACATGGTTTGCAAAAATTTAATTCAGATATAAAACACAGCTATATTAACACATTTCAAAATTTATTTTCAGCATTTACCACCCATAGAAAATAACTTGAAATTTTGTGCAGCCCTGTGTATGATCTACAGATTTTCGTACGCATAGGAAATGCATAACACAAGTAAAATCGCACTTCAAGCAATTACCATCCATAAACAAAAATATATCCAGTTTTTTTTTTTTTTTTTTTTTTTTTTTTTGCGTTGTATATGAATTTATTTATATTCTACAAATATATCTTAGTATACTAAATATAGTTTAGTTGGAAAACCAAAAACCACTCTTAAGCAATTCATGCCCATAAAAAGTCCTATATATGAACTATAGAATTTATATACACAAAATAATGTACTAAAATTTGTTTAAGCTTAAAAACACATACACTGTAAAAAATGATCAATGTTTCTTATTTTATGAAAATATTCTATAACCACCAACGACAATATAATATAATCTTCTGAGTTATCCAAAATTCCGAAAAGCGTGTTCTATTGTCTTTTGAATCCCCAAAACCAATAAATTTCCAAAATTTAAAGAATTATTTATAAAAACAAAGTTCTTCCAGCTGCCCGTATTTTTCAGAAACGTTTCCGAATAGTTTTTATAGTGTATTAAACAGTTTTCTAAACATGGAATATCTATTTATCGAATGTCATTCATTCTCAAGTAAACTTTTTCAGCTGCATAAGTTAATTTATACATGAAAGAGTAAAGAAATAATCTTAATTTTAATGTTAATGGTAACGCTGTTAATTTTGCATGTTAGTCTGTTAAACATATTTGTTGAACATGAAAATGTTTACTTGAGAATGGATAGCATCGGAAAAAACTATATTCCTGGCTTAGAAAACTGATTAATACACTTTAAAAGCTACTCGTAAACGTTTCCGAAAATTACGGGCAGCTAGAAAAATTTTGTTTTTATAAATGGTTCTTTAAATCCCGAATTGCCATTTATGTCTGAGGTTTCTAAAGATAAAGAAACACTTCTTAGAGTCATGGTTAACAAGGATGTGTTTATATTATAAATTTATTCGTCATTATATTATATTTTTGTAGATTCAGAAACATCCGTCATTTTTTACAGTGTACGGCATCTGGAAGCACACTTCCAGCGATTATCGCTTGTAGAAAGCAATGTAATCGAATTATTTTCTGTGCCCCTGTTTAATGAACAAATCAATGCTTTACACTCCATTTTCTACAATAAGCAACTTGTAGTGAACCTCAGTAACACACATCAATTTCATTATATTTGAAATAGTGTAACATCTGTAAAATACACAGCTAAGGAATTTTCCTCATAGACCGTAATGTATCGGAATGATAAATGTTATGCAGTCCATATTACACAGGGAGAATGTTGTATTGCACCTCACT
This sequence comes from Maratus michaelseni, assembly GCA_963931845.1. Taxonomy (NCBI): domain Eukaryota; kingdom Metazoa; phylum Arthropoda; class Arachnida; order Araneae; family Salticidae; genus Maratus; species Maratus michaelseni. The sequence continues at coordinate 379,451,051 of OZ007586.1, forward strand.
AATTCATAGGAATTTCATTATATTTGAAATAGTGTAACATCTGTAAAATACACAGCTAAGGAATTTTCCTCATAGACCGTAATGTATCGGAATGATAAATGTTATGCAGTCCATATTACACAGGAAGAATGTTGTATTGCACCTCACTAATTCATAGGAATTTCATTATATTTGAAATAGTATTAAAATGCATAACAGACGAAATTCAAGAAATTTCCGCATGCTTTTTGAATAGCATGCAGCTTTTTCAACCAAATTCAACTCTACTTTCAGGAAATTTGACAAAGTACAGTAGAAACGACATGCATAAATTAGAATATAAATAAATTAAATATTTAATGAAATATTTTTAACTGCGCATGCGTTAACGATAACATTTTTTTTCTTTTTTACATAATTTTATAGTCAAGTATATAATGCAATTTATATAAAACAACTAGTCGAATAATGTGAAAATTCAGAAAATTATCGGCGATATAGTGAGCTGAATTTTGAGTTATTTCTACTCGTAAAAGTAGCTGGATGATAAGGGTTTTTCCACAATATGTCATTTTTTTATTAAGGCTGTTCTCAAATCCAAATTGGCTACTTTATGACACATTTTTTAATTCATTTTTGATCGGGAAAGCATGGAATAAGCAAGTGTTGTTATTCAGAAACTATGTAATCGAAACACGTTTTCCATTTTTTGGTAATGCCACACCAGTGACTGAGAGGTTCTGCTCTCAAAGCTGGTAGATGGGAGGTGCTGGGTTCAAACCCCTGTCGCGCTCATGGACCTACCCGTTCGGAGTTTTCCGTGGTTTTCTTCGAACCTTGCCGTAAATACGGGTTAGGAATCTCTCGTGTAGATAATCGGCCGTCATAAAATCAACCAACCATTTTTTAGTAAAGGCAGACGATCTTTCAGAAAACAGTCAAAGTCGACGTTTTGAGGAAAAACGTGTTGTCACGTGACACGAATCGCTTATAACTTGATAAGTAATTTATTTATCAAAAAAAGGAAAACTCATTTCGATTCCAAATCACTTCAGTAGTCAAGTGTGCCAATTTTATGCCTTTGCGTTTAAAAATGAGTCAGAAAGTTGTCAAAATTATTAATCTCATCTCGGGATCATAAAATGTATTTCTCTCCGAATAGAAATAATCAAAGTAGCAGATGTTAAACCGCAGAAATAAAAACCTTCACTCATTCATTCATCACATCCTAACAAGGAACTAATGATTGCTGTTTATAGCTTTTCAACATCAACCAGCAACGGCGAAAATAACTTTTTCTACTTAATGAGCGTCTGTGAAATATGCTGAAAACTTAACATTAATTGCATTATATGTTCAATATTATCTCTAATTGACTGCTATCATCCCTTGCAAAGGAATGCAGTAACTGTGTAAAGTCCTTGATACGTCATCTAAAAAAAGACCAAGTGACTTCATTGATAGAACATTAATTTTTAATTTTATTTCTGCTATAAAACGTAACGCGTGCAGTTGAGAGCGAAAAAACTGTAAGATAGAAACTTTAAATGTTTTAACAGTAGTTTCTAGAATGTTTATACGTGTAGAGTTTAATCTTAATTATATATCCTTCGATGAAACTCAAGTGTATTTATGAAGCGTCATTTAGCAAACAAATTTAGTATTTGAGCCATGAAAGTGTAAAAAACCAAATATCGATGCTAAAAACGGATATTAATAAAATATGGATTAACAACAGGAGATTGCAACGTCATAAAAGGTAAGAAAATTTTCTTATCCTTTATTTAACTGTACATGTACCTATTTCACCTTAGTCTCTCTTTTTTATACGCAAGACGTTGTAGATTTGCGATTCATTTTCGTCAGAATGGTGCCCCAGGACTAATTAAAAGGTTCATTTTCATCAGAAAGGTGCTCCAGGATTAACTGAAAGATTCATTTTCATCAGAAAGGTGCTCCAGGATTAATTAAAAGTTGGCCCAAGGCGTCTCCCACTCAAGCTGACTCTGAGTTGATCCCGAGGGAGGGGGGGAGTATCAAACGAAAAATTCTTCAGAACCGGCACAACTTAATAATTGGACCATGTTGACCAAGGCGCACAAAAATAACAGACCGGATCTCGACTGCTGCTAAAAAATTTCATTTTAGACTACCGCAGTATTACCAATCACGAAATTGTATATTTTACCCCAATGCACGAGTCATCGACCAGCATGGGCAACGGGTCCCAAGAACTCAGTTACATAATGCAGAATACACATAAATAGATATTATACACAAAAAACAAAGTTAGACTAGGTTTATGTTATTTCAATAGTAGTCATTAAACCGATATTACTGGAGGCAGTACTACTTTTCCTTCCAGTCCTTCCTAGTTAACCTAATAGGCACATCCCTTTTCGAAAAACACCCGATCGGATGACTAATTTCTGCCTCTGATGCTTTAATTAAATTTGATTCTAACCATTCAGGAACTTGCCTATCCATTTCCTCCTTGTATGTGATAAGGACACTGTATAGTTTCAGTTTATTCCTAACCATCCCCGGTTTCCGATCAATCCGATGTTCCCCAACTTCTACCTGTTGTATAGGACCCATAAATACTTCTCTGTTTTCCTCAAAATGGATTTTATATCTCCAACTTAAGTAATTGACAACCATTTTATTTCAAACCCTTTCATGTCTTTAATTACCGGTTGCTCCCTATCTAACACAAGAGTTTTTCCACGGTCTTCAAATTCCCCATCACTATCAAAGACAATATTAACTACGTTATTTCTAGCGATAAATTCTCTCATTACATCCTGGCGCACTGGCTTCTTACTCCCGTCCGCTAACTCAACTATAAATGAATGCTGAAGTGATTTCTCTTTCACTCCATCACTCCCATTCATTCTCCTCGTTAACTGACACCCTAAACATGACTTACAAAATGCTTCAGCTTCTTTAGCCATGCCTTCCCAATAGAACGAATATCTAATTCTTTGTAACATTTTCATAACCGCGTGATGCTCTCCATATACGGAAGTATGCACTAATTTCAGAATTTCCTCCCTTCTGAATTTATGTATTTCTAATTGAGCAAATGTTTCTCCTACCAATTTTCCTTTATGATATAACTAGCTGACCCGCCCCGCGTTGCCCGAGCCCGTGTAATAAACTCAAATCTTTTAAAAAACGAAACACTGGCCAAGGTCTCCGATGGCTTCGACACCGTATACCGGGCACGCTCGCATGCTCCGGAAAATCTTTTATTTCCCTCTTCCACCACCAGGGGAGCAACCTCTTTCGGAAAGAACCTCTGAGACAGGTCAACGTTGCCTACGGTACTGTATAGTAGGCGTGCGACAAAATTGAGCTGGTTTCGAGAAGATGGAACATTATAAGCCGAGTTATCGAAATAAGGCACAGTTAGAGAAAATAATCACGAGTGAGATGCCAGGTGAAGGAGATGTTCAAGTGTCCTTCAGAAAATGACTAATTAGTAGAACTACGATGCATCTTTAAAAATTCATTTGTTTGCTTAAGCTAGGAGCTTAATTACAAATTTGGCTTAAACTATTATTCGGAAATAGTGGTAACCGCTACTCATAAATTTACTTGAATGTTATAAAGAGTGTCTATTAAGTTAATTATAATGTTTGGAATCAGTTGCGTTGAAATCGGAAAGATAGTTGCGGAGATACGGAAACGGGGCATAGTTAGAGAAAAACTTTGAAGGAGGTGCCGGCGGGGAGGGGATGTTCAAGTGCCCTTCAGAAAATGACTAATTAGGAGGACCACTATGCATCTTTAAAAATTCGTTCGTTTGGTTAAGCTAGAAACTTAATTACAAATTTGGTTTAAACTATTATTCGGAAATAGTGGTAGCCTCTACTCATAAATTTAGTTTAATGTTATAAAGAGTGTCTATTAAGTTAATTATAATGTTTGGAATCACTTGCGTTCAAATCGGAAAGATAGTTGCTGAAATACGGAAACGGGGCATAATTAGGTAAAAAACCTTGAAGGAGGAGTCGGGGGGGGGGGGGGGAGATGTTCAAGTGCCGTTCAGCAAATGACTAATTAGGACAACCACTATGCTGCATCTTTAAAAATTCGTTCGTTTGGTTAAGCTAGGAACTTAATTAGAAATTTGGCTTAACCTATTATTCAGAAATAGTGGTAACCGCTACTCATAAATTTAGTTTAATGTTATAAAGGGCGACTATTAAGTTAATTATAATGTTTGGAATCACTTGCGTTGAAATCGGAAAGACAGTTGTTGAGATATGGAAACGGGGAATAGTTAGAGAAAACTTTGAAGGAGGGCCCCGGAGGGGGGGGGGGGTGGCGGATGTTCAAGTGACCTTCAGAAAGTAACTAATTAGGAGGATCACTATACATCTTTAAAGATTGATTCATTTGGTTAAGCTAGGAACGTAATTTGAAATTTGGCTTAGGCTATTATTCGGAAATACTGGTAACTGCTTTTTAGAAATACACCTTGAAGCAATGAATGCTGGTTTTTACGATAATTTAGTAAAAATGGAACTTAATGGAGAAGTTCGGAACATTATTACTCAGATATTACTGATAAACTAAGATTTAAAATAGCGGTATTCTGTATATAAAACAACAATTAAATGCTACGGGTGAAGCTAAAAAAAATGTTAAAATTGTTTAATGTAATTCGACCCTAACCCCTCGCCATTCCCGCAAATATATAACAAATAATCTGTTAAATAAAGCTTTCTGTATTAATAGTCTCTATCATACTAATATATGTCCTGTTTTAAAAAAAACCTTAAACCCAGATAATTATAATGAACAAAATTGTGCCTAGAAATGTGTTAAACAGGTGGCGTTTGTGTAATTTGCCGTGAGTAGATGGCGCTACATTAGCTTGGCTATATGCAGGTAACTCCAATCCATGTTGGCACTATTTCGTTATAAGTCCTTATCTATGCATCGTTACTCTGATTTATTTAATGTGTTCTGAGAAGATATTCTACACAACCAACTAACCGATGAAAAAAATGCGTATTTTTAATGAGAGTTCTTCGTGCATTTTAATTAATATTTCAGAAAGTAATTAAAATATTAAAATTCTGACGTTCAGGTACACCAGGAGAGGGTTTAGACTACCTAAATCTAAATTTGCAGGCTTCTAGGTGGGCTAGATTTTCCTAGCCATCGCCAACAGACACACAGACAGAGCGAAACTTTCTTTTATTAGTATAGATAACCATTCACAATGTAATAAAACCCTCTATCCTTTTTAGCTAATTCTCAAGCTTTCTCTACATCTTTACAATCCATTTGGGTTTTCTGAAATATATCTGAATTACTTTCCGTAATTTCATCAACAATACTATTCTCTACCTCCGTTTTTTTTTCCTGATATTGTAAATTTACCGACTTCGTTTCTACGGCATAAAAATGAGCTCGCACCGCCAGACGCCCACGGGGTCGCCGGCGTGCGTTTCGACCATCGCGCCCAAGTCTCTAAGGGACTTATATTGCACCAGAAGCTTTGTCTCGCCTCGGCGCTGCGATCTGCCTGGGGCCACTCCCCACTGCGGACCCCCAAGCCAATTTACCAAGTGTCGACGACACAGGTCGTTACGACAGTGACCCCACTCTGGGGAAACTGCCGCATGGGACAGACACCTGATGAAGACCCTCGAAATTCTCTGGGAACGGCCGTGCTGGATTACTTTCCACCACCTACGGAGGAGGCTCCGAGCATTGGTCAATTCTCGCGTCGCAGAGAACCTGCGCTTACGGGGGGAGACCCACGGTCCGCAGTCCTCATTGGGTCTTCACCCATACGGGCTGTGGGGCGGTGTCTCCGGCTTTCAGAAATCCCTTCCACTGGTGGACCACGATGAGGTCGCCAGTTCGGTCGTCTCCTGTCCCCGTCGTGCAACGAACGCAAACCATGGAGCGTCCGCGCAATGTCCAGCTCCCGGTCGCCTCCTCCATTTAAGGAGTCGGGTCAGGACCACTGAGAGGGACCCACCAGTTTCTACGGCATAAAGGTTACTCTTATCATTTCCTATCCTTTCCCCTTCATTCATTTTATCACTACTATCTTCCTTACTTTCTGTTTCATTGGATTCTCTTAATGATTTTTCGTGGTTTAACCCTGCCAATTCATTAGCCACTTCAGGATATAAAATTACCTGTTCCTTACTATTATCAATTATCGCGCAAAGTACATCCTGATGAATTATATTAGTTTGACCGCATTTTGGAATAACTAAAGGTAATTGAATTAACGGTGATTAAATTGCCTCACCAAATATCCCTTGTAAATAAATGCTACCAGCCCCTTTTAGTTTCTCTGCCGGTACTAAATCTTTATAAAAGGTACTTATTTTACAACCTGAATCCACTAATCCTTTTGCTCTTTTCCCATTTACACTAACCTTAATTCCCTCGAGTTTATTTAATTTCTCTCCAATAACCTTAGTTCTACTCTCCCCGCTTGCTACGATTCTTGCCTTTTGGTAACACTTTAATTCCTCGCACGGAGACATTATTTATATTAGCCCTTGGTTTTCTCCCCTTATTAACAAGCCTATTCCTTCCATTACAAAAGCGTTGGTAATGACCCCTTAAGCCACATTTAAAACAAGTAGGCGTTGCATCCTCATTAGATTTTTTGAGCTCTGGTTTTCTATCCGAAAATTAACTGATTTCATTATTCCCATTTTGCCTCCAATTATCACCAAATCTATTATCTTTTTCCCCTCTAGAAACTTCGTTGTTTACGCATCTTTCTTTTCCCTTAAAATTCTTATAAGTTACCGCATAAGATTTGTGTTTAGCGTCAAAAAAATTATCACATTCTTAGCAATTTTCGAAGCTTCTAACCAATTACTTTGTTGCGTTAATCCGATATGCGCAGCAGTTTGATCATCTAACGAATTTACTAATTTATCTGTAATGATAAATTTATTCACCTTTTCATGTGTCAGCACCCCTAATCTTACAATAATTTTCCCACGTTGCTAGTAACTGCGATACAAATAATACGTGAGTCTCATTTCGGTTCATCCTAGCTTTCCGAAAATTTTCCAAACATGCCTTTGGTGTTGGCTCGTGCTCCCTAAGTACTAACTCTTTTAGCATCTCATAGCTCTCCATTTGTTCTCTAGTGATATAAATTAGCAAATTATCTGCCTTACTTCCTAACATATTTAACAAAATTTCAGCCTGCTGGTTTTCCGGTACATTTTTAGTTTTAAACGCCCGTTTCAGACTGTTAAAAAATAAGTTCCATCCCTCGGTCCCTTTTGGTACCTTGATCGATAGAGTTTTGACACTTCTAATCAGTTTCTCTATGTTAGATTCATTGTTATGATCCATATCCCCATTATTATGGTTGACGGACCACTGAATTCTTAATCGATCCATCTTTAACTCATGGTCCATTCTCAATTTTTCTTTTTCTAACTCATATTTCCGCTGTTCAGCTTCCGCCTTTTCAACTTCCGCCCTTTCTGCTTTTTCTAACTTTCCCCTCAATCTTTTCTGCTTCTTCCCTTTCAGCCAAAATAGAGTTAGCTAACTCCCTAATGCTCTCTTCCTCATACCCATCGCTTTCGATAATTTTGTTCTTAAGGGCTATCCTGGTATCCTCTTCTAAAACTTCAACCCCTATTTCCTGGGCCACTGTCTGAAGGTCAACCTTTTAAAATTTTAGTAAATAAGCCATAGTTTCCGCTAGTTAATTAATGTTTCTCTATACTTTATTAAATTAACTTTCCCAGAACATTGACTCTAACACAGTTACTTTAACACTACTATTCTTTAATTTATATAAAAAATAATGAATTAACACTTTTTATATCACAATATACTTTCATTTGAACATTGATACCCCCAAAATATACTTTTAATAATAATGCAAAACAATTTCAATAAAGACACTAGTGCAAGACAATGTAAAATATAGTATCTGGTCAAGACTATTTGGATAAGATTACTAATGCCACTAATTTGAATATAAGAGCACATACGTCAATCAGTTTAATTTAGAATATTAACATTAATAATACGAAATTAAAAAAATGCAAACAATTTATACTTCATTACTGGTTTTTACAAAAAAAAAATCTAATTATTGCTTTTTCATCATTTTTAATCATTGCTTCTCCTAAGAACGAGAGTCTGGCTAATGCTCTTTTTTTTTCAAAAGTACAACGTTAATTTTTTGCTCACAACACAGATGCAAAGCTTAGATTAATATTATATGCTCACGTGAATTAACAAAAGAAAACAAATATCTCAAATAAAACAAAATGATTCTCTCTTAAATAATGCATAACATAACTATAATCATTACGTATTTCAACACAATTATTAAATTACCTATAAATACCAACATATGAATGCTTTGATTCTATTTATATAAATAATTTACCTTAAATCCCTATCTTAATTTCAGAATGGATTTGTCAGCAGAAAAATGAACAAAACACCTTACCTTGTCTCTTTTTGCCTTCATTCGGCGCCTAGATTTTTGATGGACACGTGTTACACACCTTCTAAATTGTTGATCACACGAATTCACACACTACCTGTTGACACTACTCTGTACACACTGTTGACACTTTTCTTTTGTATCATTACACGAATTCACACACTACCTGTTGACACTACTCTGGACACACTGTTGACACTTTTCTTTTGTTTCATTACACGAATTCAGACACTACCTATTGACACCACTCTGGACACACTGTTGACACTTTCTTCTTTCCAATTGCTGTTTCTCCTGTCTTTTCTGGATACTGGCCTCTGTAGTTCAGCTCCGTCGCTGTTCTTCCGTCTTTCCTTGCTACTGGTTCTCGTGGTTTCATCCCGTCGCTGCCAACATTGGTTATGGTTTTGTTGCCTTTTTGCGGTCACCGTAGTACGTCTCCTAGCCTTGAGACCTTAGTACTATGGTATTTGCTGCCACCACCGGTATTAAACTGATACCGGACACGTTGTGGAAAGAAGTTCTCACTTAAAAAATCAACTAATTAGTTATCGATTAAATTAGCATGAAAAAATGTGTTACAGTGATAGTCCTTATTGGTCCATATATGTTATTAGCACTTGCCGTATGCGAATGTCGAATGACAATCTCCCTAATCACACGTTTTACCCTATTTCGTTACGCACTACTCATACACACCGTTCCATCTGCACTGTAATTCGTTCATCCCGGACCAAGCTGTCCGATTCACGTTCTCTCTGCGGTCTGCCCGTCTACGCAGCTGCTCTCTCTCTCAGGACACTCTGGTCCTACACTTTCCACTACTCGCTGGGCTCTGCAGTACTACCCTCTCCTCTGCACGCTGGGCTCTGCGGTCCTATACTCTCCTCTGCACACTGGGCTCTGCGGTCCTATGCTCTCCCCTGCACGCTGGGCTCTGCTCGTCTACACCGCTACTCCCTCCCAGGACACTGCCTGTACCTATTCACTCTACTGCACACCAGCGACTGACCCGTGTCACACACTTCATGCCACTCTCCAGATCAACGGGGCCTGTCTTCCTTCCTTCAAGGATTTTCCACACCTGTAGAAACATTTCTCTAGAACAGCGTTTCTTAAACTTTGGGATCTCGCGGACCCCCTTTGTGGTTATTTCTTTTCGGGGACCCCCAACAAAATTTTTCTTAATATCAGATAGGAAAGTATTTTAATGTATACACCTTATTTATGTTTCAATACACACATTCTATAGTTAGTTAACGATGTTAGAAAAATCAGCTGCATTAAAAAGAAAAATAATTATTATATACATTTTTAGACAGTTAAAATATACCTACTACTATTTGCTGTGAGAAGTATGCTTCTTCTCTTTTTCTACTAGATGTACACCATCTCGTTTAATGTATAAATAAGTCTGGTTCGACATTTCGTCGAGTTCTACAGTTGTTCTTCATGTGCGCAAGGTTGGAGAAAGTCTATTTACACAAATATGTAGTGCAGAATGGAAGTAACTCTTTAATAGCTTGAAAGCAATTTTCATGGAACCATCGCATGATAATTCCGCATCTTGTTCCTGCTCCATATAACGGTTTTGATTTCACTAATTTCTTGGAAAATAAAGTCTAAGAGATTCTTTCATTTGCTTCAGGTGTATAATAAAAATTTCGATATTATTAGGTGATATTGTATCGACAGACGTTTGTAAAAAATCGATTAATTTTGGGAATGATTAGCCCACAAATATTTTTTTTGTTGCTATGTTAGTTCAACATTAGCTAGTTTACATTGTTTAACATTAGTTCTCGACTTTGAAAATGTGTACAAAAATTCCTTGTCAGCTTAAATTCAGTTCATTAAGAAATTAAAAATAACTGTCAAAGAAGCTGCCTTGACAAGCCAGGAGAAATCATTGAACCGATCTTTCAGATGGAATTTGTAGTCCATTAAAAGCAGTCTTACTTCATCACGCAGTGCAATTTAACTCTCTTGACAGCTACCCAATTTCTGTATGCAAAAGTACCTGTTTGTGTTGTCTTCAATTTCTTCGCACACCATTTTAAAAAGTCCTGAATTCAACGGACGAACCTTGACATAATTTACTACAGAATTTCGTTGAATGTAGTCTACAAATCTCCAGGCATTTTTTGGCAACCAGTGACTCACGATGAATACAACAGTGTGTCCAAACTACATGCGGTGCTTTAACTTTAACAAAGCTGATCAAACAGTTTCACTCATAGCTGGAGCCTCATCTGTACTTATTCCAACACATCTTGAAGAGTTTAATTATTATCTTGTATGAAACTGTTTAAACATGTGAATAGCGCAGCACTTGTTGTGTGAGTTGGAAGGGATTTGTAAAACAAGAAATCGTCACATATCTTACCACCAAATTCATAATGAACAAAACAGTCTAACTTGCAGTATTAGAAATGTCTAAACACTCATCTAGTTACAATCCGAAAAAAGGACTAACTATTCACATCTTCAATCAATCGGTTCTTAATATTTTCACACATATTGCACCTTCGGAACATTGAAATGCCTACAACGACAGATTTGGGGTTTTATGCTTATTAATGATCTAGTCTAGAAGTTCTAGTTTTGCAAATCCTTCCTTCTCCGGAGCTACAGAAATTCCTTCCATAGGAAAAAATCTGAATTCGACATTGGACTTGAGGACCCCCGGCTATAAGCTCGTGGACCCCCAGGGGTCCGCGGACCACAGTTTAAGAAACGCTGCTCTAGAACATTCCCGCTTTCTATTATCTTCTCAACCCAGTTCGCTAGGAATCCATTGCTCATTGTATCCACATTCCATAACCGGATTAGTTCTTTTCACAGTGACTCCGAGAACATCCCACAAATATCTAAGTGGATCAGGGAAATTACATTGTCAATCACATACGGACGTTTACAGAAAAAGAAAATATATATCAGAATACAGTAATGATTAAATATAATTAATTAAATTAACTAGATATATACGACATATATGTTCTGTTAAAGTCAGAAACCTGACAATGTCCTTTTGATTTTTGGTCATATAGTGTATTATTAACATTGAGTGAGCCTACTATACATATGATTAGTGCTGTAATCGGATTGGTCCACACGTGTTAGAGGGAAATGAAACGCGGCACTTTTAAAAATAGGCCATTATTCTCCGAACAACCTGATATTTAATTTGCAATTATACTAATGTTATTGATGTTATAATGAATTTTTTTCTTTTCCAAATTTCTTGAATGAAGACATTTTGTGCCGTGTTTGTGCATAATTTCGGTGATCGTGACGCCATATGCGTGTATTACCTATAGATGTTGTCTAAAATTGTTCTCAAATATCTTAAAAGTGGAATGTTTTAACGGATGAAAATGGCATCATTTTAAAAAAGAAAGCGTGCATTTTAATTCTTAAAACGGAAATTCTTTTTTATAAGTGCGTCAAAATGACCCATTTTCCTTCCACCACCTTCGAACTTTTTTGTAGAATTAAATACTTTTTAACATCTCAAAGTTTGTTACAATTTCAATATGGCCACAGTCCCCTAAGTCCCATAAATTGAAAGAAGACATAATTCCCAATCTAATGGCTAACTTCGTTTAACTCTGCGAAAATTTGGAGAGTAAAATGTATAGGGTGTATCTTTTATTTTTCTTTTGAAACAGACTGCACATTCGCTACATGGTTTGTATTAAAACAAAATGGTGATTACTAAGATATAACTCAGTTAATTAATTTTACAAACACAAAGTTTGGAAAAGAAAAAAGAAAAGAGGAAAAATATTTATTTCCGATTAAAGAAAACTTGTTTTATTTCACCGCATCATCTGGTCAAGATTTTTGATTGTGTCTGTTACTTTTTTGCCATCTGTTGCTGCGTTTTATTACTAAAATTAGAATAAAGTATACCTGAAGAATTTTAGAAACTGACATGGTCGAAAGATACTACTAAACCTTCCCCTACATACATTTTTAATATCGTCTGCTATGAAATGAACAACAACGAAAAGTCATGCATGAGGCATAGACTATGAAACACTTTCAAATACAAACAGAATATTCCTAAGAAGTTTCCTTTTTTTCACACGATGAAATGAGATATCTAAATAAGCAATTTAAAAAACACATAACTCAGTAGAAATCCATTTTCAGTAATTGCTGTTCATATCCGATAATGTATAGGAATTCTTCCATGCAGCTCTGTATAGGATTTATAGAATCTATACACACCACGTAATATACTAAAAATTAGATAAGTTTAAAAATGCGTGCCAAAGCGGAAAACATAATTTAAACAATTATAGATCATAGTCGGTCCTGTAGCCGAAATCTTTTGTGCATCTCTGTAAATAAACGATAAATGCTATGCACTCCATAATCTATAGAATATACGTTGTAGTGTAACTCAGTGATACATTTTAATTTCATTACACTGTTAAAAATTCGCAGCAAACTGTCCAGTCATTCGACCGTTTTTATAGAAAACTGTTACATAACCGTAATTTAACTCTATTCTATATGGGCAATAATATGGTCAGAATAGAGTTAATTTATGATTATGTAACCGTTTTCTATAAAAACGGTCAAATGACTGGACAGTTTGTTACAAATTTTTAACAGTGTATGTTTGAAGTATCATAACATCATCAAAATGCACCGCAAACGCTTTTCCCCCATTACATCCTAATGTAACGGAATTCTTTTGTGCGTCCCTGTAAACGAAATATAAATGCTACTTATTCTATACTCCTGAGAAAGCATGTTGTAATCCACCTCAGTGACGCATATCAATCTCATTAAAATGCACCGCAAATTATTTTTCTCCCGTAGACCATACTGCAGTGGAATTTTTGTGTGTCCCTGTAAACGAACTATAAATGCTACTTATTCTATACTCCTGAGAAAGCATGTTGTAACGCATATCAATCTCATTAAAATGCACCGCAAATGATTCCCCCCCCCCCCCATAGACCATATAGTAGTGGAATTTTTTGTATGTCCCTGTAAACGAACTATAAATGCTACGCACTTCACTTTCAATAACGAACCTCATTAACATATAAACATTGCATGGGAATACGAGTATACTTACGAGAGTTAGAGCACACACAGTTAGACAGGCAAACCGAATTCAGAAACACTTTTCAACTGTGTTGGAAAGTCAGCTACGAGTATGATTCAAAAGAGATTATAGAATACATTCAGCATACAGTAGAAACTGAAGTTTTCATATATGTAGGTGAATTAATATGTTTCGACAGAGTGTATGATTTATTATTAAAGCGCATTTTCTTAATTCTGTCTGACTGAAATAATCATAAATGATAGAAAAAACTGCTAAGTAAATCATTTAAATAGTCCATCAAAAATTTGAAATAGTTACTGCTTTTTAAAATAACTTTCTTGAAATTGATAATGAGATTATATAGCCATGGAATTAATAATAATTCCATGACTATATCTTTCGTCGGGGTAGTTTGGGTATAGTGAGGGTAATTTGAGTATATATTGCATTTTTATTTTATAAAACCTAACATTATTTTGTTAATTAATTAATTTATACCAGATGTATATATATATATATATATATATTATGTTCCTATTTGTTTAAGTGGGAAAAAGTTTCAGATAATCATAATTATTCTCTGTAAAAAAAGGAAAGAAAAATCATGCGTCAAGCATAGATTAAGAAACACTTTCCAACTCATTCAGAATACTGTAACAAAACTTCACATTATAATATAGTGAAAGATGATGTCTAAGTAAACAAAGTCAAAGTGGGCGGGGAGGCCTACCTTTCGGCTTAAGCTCAACTAGCCCCACCCAGTCAAAGTAAACAAGGTCAAATTTGAAAAACTTATAACACGTTTCAAAACCCAACTCCAGCAATTACCCTCAATAGTTGGACAATTATCCGAATTCTTATGTGCAGCCCTGTATAGGATCTATAGATTTGTATTTATACTTCATAGTATTCTAAAATTAACTACAGTTACGAAACGCATAGCACAATTGAAAATTCCCCAACAGCAAATTCTGCCAATAAACGGAAATGCACTCGAGATCTTTTGTGCAACCCTGTATAGGATCTATAGAATTTATACACACCAAGTAATATGCTAAAAAGTGAGTTAAATTTAAAAACTCGTACTACAACTGAAAACGCACTTCCAGCAATTATTATTAGCAGACAGTACTTTAACCGAATACTTTTGTGTCTCTCTGTAAATGAACGATGAATGCTATAAACATAACATTCAATAGTAAGCATCTTGTAATGTGCCTCAGTGATATATATCAATTTCAATATGTTTGAAATAGTTTATTAAAATAAACCGAAAACGATTTTTCTCGATAGACCGTAATGTCACGAAATTCTTTTGAGTGTCCCTGTAAAGGAAATATAAGTGCTATGCACACCATATTCTATAATAACCTTCTTGTAGTGCACCTCAGTGATATATATCAATTTCAATATGTTTGAATTAGTGTAACATTATTAAAGTACATCGCAAACGAATTTTCTCTATAAAGGGTAATGTAACGTAATTCTTTTGAGTGTCACTGTAAATCAACTATAAATACTAAACACTTCATTTTCAATACTGAACAAGCCATAATAAACTTCAATAACATATATCAATTGAATGGTAATACGATCTTATTTACGCGAGTTAGAGCACGGATAGACGGTAGACAGACAAGCCGAATTCATAACTAACGAATTCATAACTATATTCATATCATAATTTCAACTGTATTGGAAAGTGTTAAAAAGAAGAAGTGTAACTGGTATTTCTTTACAAATCTGTAAACAGAAGCATCAACTTCGAAAGCACATTGTTACAAAACCGTCTGATGACAGTTTTCTAATTCAGGTATGTTTACACCACATTTGTTTACAATAATTTAACTTAAAATTTTAATGTTGAATGCAGTGCTTATAATTGTAATTTTTAAAATGTGGGGTAATTTGGATGCGCTCTAATTGTTGAATCAAATCTAATACAGTAATTTAGTTGTTCTTTTCCAGACATGCCTTGCACGCATATAGATATATATACTAGTATATAACCCCCGTCAAAAATTATGAATTGCTGATCTACGTTCCATTTTCACTAGACTTCATACAAATAAACAGCATGAAGATTTTATTATTGAAAGGTTTGTATTGTAGAAAAGTACATTTTAAAAATGACAAATGATTTCTACAAATAAAAATGATGAGGATATATATATATATATATATATATATATATATATATATATATATATATATATATAATTTTTTTTTACTCAATATTAAATTTCTGAAATAGTTCAACGATTGGACAAAACATTCAAATTAAATATTAAAAAATAATCCTTGTGCGAAAGTTTTTGTAAAAAAGTATTATCAATGAGTTTCTAAACAGCTTGATTCACCACATAACTCTTTGTTTAATTACATAAGCAAAATTAAATGCAAATTACGCTGTACTATGTATTCTTTATATTTTAACTAGCTAACCCGCCCGGCGTTGCACGGGCCAAAAATATTAATAATTTGTTCTATACGAAACTTAAACCAAAACCCGTCGTAATTGGGTCCATAGTTCCACCTTCCACCGCCAGGGGGCGCAGTCTGTTCTGGAAGAGGCCTTTTCAGAACATTCGACCCAACCAAATTTCCTAGTAGAATTGAAATTTAACCACGGGTAAACATTGCCAAAATAGCGGAAATCGCGAAAGTTGGTTACGTAATCGATCGGTTTCTAAAGGGTTAATGTAGATATTTTTTAAAACCCAATCATGCGTTTTGAAGAAAATGAACGCATCTATGATCTGGAGTCTACTGTTTGTCCGTACTCCCATTTCCCGAGTCTATGCCGATTTTTAAATCTGGACCAAAAAAAGGAAATTCGCGTGAGTGAGTTTTGGAAAGGATTTTTTTTCGGAGGATTAAAATTAATTTTTTTCAAAACGGATACCAGATTTTAAAAAACAAAGGGATGTAGATTAGTTGAGGTATTTTTAGTTTTTCGTATCTTGTTTATAAACGCCAATTCGGATTTTTAAAGATAGGGGAAATAGTTAAAAAAGCGAAATTGACTTACGGTAAAAAACGTTTTCGAAAGGGTTAACGTGATTTTATTTTTAAACTAAAGGTTTCTGCCTAAATCCGACAGAACGTAGATGTCTTTAGGTGTGTTTGATTTTTGTTTGGTTATCTTAGAAAGCCGATGCCAGATTTTATATATCATAGAAAATCGGAATTCGCAAAAGAGAGTCCTCCGCACGAATTTTTTTTGAAGGGTTAATATTTGTATTTTTCAAAAACAAATACAGATGTCGAAAAAGGAATAAATGTAGATATTGTCTGGTATTTTTAGTTTTTCGTACCTTTCTCTGAATCGCCGATGCGAATTTTTAAAAATTGCCAAAATAGCAAAAATCACAAAACGGCATACAGAAAATATACTTTTTAGAAGGGTTAATTTTTGTATCTTTTAAAACCAAAGGGGGCTTTGGAAAGGGCAAAGTCAGTTCTTTAATTTGGTGACCTTCGTTTTTCCGTATTTTTTGTATTTCGGTGGATGCAAGGCTCGGAAAACGGGAGAAAATAAAAACATGAATTCGATACTTTTTGATTATTTTTTGAAAGGGTTAAATGTAAATTTTTTTTCAAACCAACCAGATCGTTTGAGACGTAAAAGTATTTTCTTTCAGAATATGCAGACGGTTTTTCCGTATTGCTAACCGTTTGCCCATGACGAATTTAGAAAAACTTAAAACAAAAACGGGATGTGTTGTGCTTTCTTTCTTCTATTCCGGAAGATACGGATATTGATTTCTGCACATGCGCCAGCTAGCTTTTGAATAATGACGTTTTTATTTGTGATCTTTGATCTGTTTTTAATTAATAACTACTTTAATTTTCAAAATATTAAAATTCTGACGTAATGGTGCACCAGGAGAGGGTTTGGACTACCTATATCTAAATTTGCAGCCTTCTAGGTGGGCTGGATTTTCCTAGCCATCGCCAACAGACACACACACAGAGCGAAACTTTCTTTTATTAGTATAGATTACGTTTCATAAGAAAAAAATCATTTTATTTACGATGGAAGTAAAGTTTCAAAATCCGCTGGTAGATGGCGCCAATATACTGGATCGATCACCGCAAAGCAATTTTCTACGAAAGAAATCACCGTGATTTTTGAAAGAAAAGTGTTTACAGAAATAATTGTTTACAGAAATGTTGATATACATGTTTTATATGAAATAGTTTTTGAAGGTTTTAAACAAAATTGAAATATTTAAAAGCTTTAATATGCTTTACAAATATTTTAAGAGTAGAATCTTATGTTAAACTGTATTTTTTTAATGAAGCTTTCAAAGAGTCGTTCATTTGTGATTAATTTGAATTTGTGATTCTGAATTGCAACATCGTTCGTTTGTTTACATCTGGGATTCCGATGTTTAATCTGGATTTTTAATTAAGAACTTAAAACATTATAAAAGGGTATGATATACATGTTTTATAGGAAAATATGCTGAACAGACATGATTTCAAGTAGAAGATATTATTATTCAGCTTTGATATGTTAGCATAGGTTTTTCATTAAGCCTAACATG
Organism: Maratus michaelseni; assembly: GCA_963931845.1. Classification (NCBI taxonomy): domain Eukaryota; kingdom Metazoa; phylum Arthropoda; class Arachnida; order Araneae; family Salticidae; genus Maratus; species Maratus michaelseni. The sequence goes on from OZ007586.1 coordinate 379,469,127, forward strand.
GCGTTTAGCTACGGTCGATTCGCAGACCAGAGTGGTCGCGCCCTGAATGGTTACTGGCACTTTCTTGCCTTCGAATTTTATTATAAGTAGATATATATAAATCAACGGAAATTTAATGAAAATTATTTAAAAAAATGGCTGTAGAAGATGTCAAGAAGAGCTTATCAGTGTATTGCGGCAGCAGTTAATGTATGCTGTTTATCCTAGATTTAGGTCTAATAAATTTCCATTAATAAACTTAAAAAACGTTTTCTTTCTTTCTTAACTTACCTAAATTTGCCTAAGAGGAGTAGCTTAAGTATAGTTAGAATGTAAATCACACATATCTTTGTTAATAGACATTATACTCAAATTCCCCCACCTACGGAGTAATTTGAGTACAGTTAATCTATACTATTAAAAACCGTTCGCGTATCTATGTAACCTCAAAAACTCGAAAACCACAGGGCGCAGGGCTAGGAAATTTTGCACACGGGTAGCTGGTAGGGGGCCATGAACGATCGGGACAAAAAATTCGAAAATTTTAAATAGATTTTTGATAGATTAAATATTAATTAAAATCTATCCACAAAGAGATCTCATCAAAAATACGCTTTTTTATTTTCGGTTGGTTGGTTGTATAAAATCTCCACAGAAGTAATTAAATAAATCAAGGTAGGGATGATTTCAATTCCCAGTAGAGTGTTTAAAATCGATGGATGAGAATATATGAGATGTAGACAATCAACTTAATTATTAACCATTGCCAAATGCTAAAAACTTGATTTTAAAAGATTTTATCGACTTAATGAATGATAATTAGCTGGGTTTAAGGTTTTTTTTAACATGACATATAATATTATGATAGAGATTATTAATACAGAAAACTTTATTTAACAGATTATTTGTTAAATTTGCGGGTGATGGGGAGGGGTGGGGGTAAACGACTTTTTATTAAATATCACATATATTTTACTTGACCGCGCGCCACCTGGCGGCGGCTTTTTCATTAATTGACCCTTCTTATTAATAAATCCAAATCTACTGCTCTGATTTCAACTGAACTAATTACATTTAACAAATTTAACATTTATTTTTATTCACCCGTAACGTTTAATCGCTGTTTTATATAGATGATACCGCTATTTTAGAATAACAATTTTCGTAAAAATTATATTTATGTTCCTAATAAAAGTATAGAGCCAGTATTCAGTTATGCATACCAACAGTCAAAGTTAGTGGTTTGTTGTTGAGCACTTGACCGCGCGCCTCCTCGCGGCCCCTCCCTCAATGTTTCTTCTCTAACTGTGCTTTATTTCCAGAACTCAGGTAATTATGTTCCGAACTTCTCCAAACCAGTTCCATTTACTAAATTATCATAAAAATCAGCATTCATAGCTTCAGGGTGTACTTCTAGAAAACAGTTACCAGTATTTCCGAATAATAGTCTAAGCCAAATTTCAAATTAAGTTCCTAGCATAACCAAATGAATCAATCTTTAAAGATGCATATAGTGGCTCTTTTAATTTATCATTTGCTGAAAGGCACTTGAACATCCGCTCCCCCCGCCGCCCCCCCTCAAGGCTTTTTGTCTAATTGTACCCTGTTTCCATATCTCAGCAACTAATTTTCCGATTTCAGTGCAACTGATTCCAAACCTCATATTTAACTTAATAATCAACGTCTATATCATTAAAATAAATTTGTGAGTAGCGGGTACCCTTATTTCCGAATAACAGTCTAAGACAAATTTCTAATTAAGTTCCTAGCTTAACCAAACGAACGAATTTTTAAAGATGCATAGTGGTCCTCCTAATTCGTAATTTACTGAAGTGAACTTAAACATTCGCTCCTCCCCGGCACCTCCTTCAAGGGTTTTTTTCTCTAACTATACCCCGTTTCCATAACTCAGCAACTATCTTTCCGATTTCAACGCAACTGATTACAAACATTATAATTAACCTTATAGTCACCCTCTATAACATTAAAGTAAATTTATGAGTAGTAGTTACCACTATTTCCGAATAATAGTTTAAGCCAAATTTGTAATTAAGTTCATAGCTTAACCAAACGAACAAATTTTTAAAGATGCATAGTAGTCCTCCTAATTAATCATTTTCTGAAGGACACTTGAACATCCCCTCCTCCCGTCACCCCCTTTTACTGCAATGTGAGATATGCATATTACGGACGCCACGCTGCAATACCAACAAGTTGTAGTGGGTATTACCGCGACCTACGTTATACACGGCCGGTGCATGACGTTTAAAACGTCACATGGAGTGGATCATTTTTACCCAGAGATTGGTGCAAAACGGTGGGTGCGGCGCTTTGCACCAATCATCATGTAAAAATGATCCATTTCATGAGACGTTTTATACGTCATGCACCGGTCGTGTATAACGTAGGTCGCGGTATTACGACAATTCTTTTACCTCGCATGCAAATAATTAGAAATTATTTAATTGCGCTTTATTATTTCAGTTTTTTAAAATAAAGAAAAACATTTTATCACAAACGGCAACAACATTTTTATTCTATTTATAGGGAAGTTGCAATCAGCTGATCAACCATTGTACTTCACTTGGAGGTCAGGGTACTTCCACCAATCAGAACTGCCTATTCGAAGTGTGTGACCTCCAACCTGACGTCAATTGCAACTGCCCTATTCCCTTATTCCAAAGATATCGTTTTATCGTCTGCTGCCATAGCAACAAAAATTAAGTTTCATTAAAAAAAAATGCACAGTAGTATTTTTTTTTCTAAATCGTATAGTTATTGAACAATTCAACACTTTAACAGGGGAATTAAATTCATTTTATTCACATTTTAAAATTAAATTCATGAACTCCCGTGCGTAGAACGGGTTAAACAGCTGTGGTAGCGTGAGACGCTGTATATATAATTAATAAAATTCCATTTATCGTTTGAAACGAAAAAACTTTATTTTAAATTAACACATTAAAAAAAAAAAGTAAAAATGAAAAAATATGATTATTCGTCTCCATGCTGTGAAATTACAATTTCAGACGAACTTCGATTCTGAAGTCCACTCAAAAGACAACCTCACTCAAGCTTCTTTCACCACCCACTGATTCAACATTCAACTCCTTCCACCTTCAACTGCCGTCAGCAATTTCACTTCCCAGGGGCTTTCCTTGCATTCCAGGAATTTCCCAGAAAACATTGCATTTCGTAGGGGCCCAGTTCTTTTTATCCACAAGAACAATACTTTACAATTCTTATCTACTCATTCAGATAACATACCATTCAATACAAAGCATGTATTGCAGCTTGGCTTATCTCAAAGTGAAAATGAAATTCACACTATTGATAGAATTTTGTCAATAGAGATCAATCTGTCAGATTATTTTCATTCCAGAGAGATTATCCTTTTTCCACAAATAAGGGAGGAGTTGAAACATGTCAACTCATCACAACAACTCCCCCTAAGAAAAAATTTCTAGAAGAAATTTGGCATATATATTAATAGAATAAGCTCCTTCAATCAATTTCTAAAGAGGTCAACAAAGCACAAAGGAATTTTGAATAACATATGATAAATCCCTATAGAAAACAAACACATTCCCATACTCAGTATTTGATAGACCACACTGTCAACAGGATTTACTATGATCCCATACCTACAATACCAAAGTATAATTCCAGGAATAATTTATACTATTGATGCCCTAAGAAACAATTTTGAAATATTTCACATACATATAATACCAAAAACAGATTACACCTTACATGATTCTAACAAAAAAAAATAATAATAATAATAAAGAAAAAATCTATATACAACACAATGCCTAAAACGATTCTCTTAAAAACTTGCTTAAAAGCCTAAATTTAGACGCTTCTACAAATAAAAAGAACGCATACTAAATTATGCAATTATTAAATTAATGAAGTTTTACTATTACGAAAATATTAAGCATTAAATGATAAATAAACACAATACAGATATTACAATAATGAGTACTCCCAAATTTAGAATAAAATTTAATTTAGAGAATTCTCCCAAAAACCAATATCTTAATTACTTTATCAGAAAATCTTTTCGACAATAAATTTCGCTTTACAACTTCATGATCATAATTTTTCCTTTCAAAATCTTCTTTGACTTTAATAAATCTTTCTTTATGATCCGTTTTAAAAGTAGAATGCTCCATTCTTTTTAACTTTGAATTACCATATTCACTTTCTTGGCATTTAGCCTCCCAATTTACTCTATTATTTACCTTCATCCAAGAGTTATTTTTTCTGGCCCTAGTCATAGGTGAACTCAATTTCTTCCGAATTCTATCTCTAACATGCTCAACTCCCATACTACCAACAAAATACCTGGGTATATTAACATCATGCTCAGAATTCTTTTCCCGAAATTGACCTCCTATACCTGACCTTTTATCACCATCCGTTTTAGACGCACCCTCTTTTGTATCGATCAATTTAGACCCTTTTTCCAAATACCTATTAGTCACGTCTTCCGGTGAATTTACCTCCATCTCATTAACAGACTTACTATCCCTTTCACAGATTTCATTTCCAACCATTTTTCTAACAAATTTTTGCTCATGATCGCTAGACAATCTGAAGGTTCCTTGCCCATTTAATTCTCTCTGATTTTCCACCTGTTTACACACTGAATTTTGCTTATCCATATTTCCTAACTTTAATAATTCATAAACAGCTGGTGTTATAAGGGGCGGAGAATTTAGTTTTCTCACAACTGCAACCACCACATTTTTTTCAACATACTCTTTTTCACCTTCCATCAAAGCAACCGGCACTGACACCAAATCCGCTTTTTGTCTATTTCCGAGGGCCGGTATAAGAAAGACATTTCCCACTTTCTTAGCACTCCACGGAATGTCATTAGCATCAAAAACCGCAATTTGCGCACCTGTGTCCTTAATCGCTTTTACTTTCTTACCATTCACGCATAAATCAACCATAGGTAATTCGGTTTCCACACCTTCCTTATTATTTACACTTTTCCCATCACTAGTAACAATCCAAGCTATGCTTTTATCCTCATAATTAGATTTACTTTTTAACAATTCAGGACAATTTGGTCTGATGTGGCCCACTGCCAAACAATTATAACATTGGACTTGTCTTTGCTTTTCGAAAGCATTGTCCTTCTTAAATTGATCAAATTTCCCACACTCTTTCGTATTCTCAAATTCCGATTTTGGTTTAATTTCCTTTCTACTTTTAGAATTAAAGCTGTCTTTTTGCTTATCCTGAAAAGATTTATTTTCCCACGGTTTTCTATCCGACCTGTTAAATTCTCTTCTTATACTCTCAAATTTATCTGATTTTTCCGCGAGTTTAGAAGCAATCTTTATTTCCTCCCAATCATCAATAAATTTTTCTTTTATCTCAAAAGGGACACGTTTTTTCAATTGTTCCGTGAGCATTAGTTCTTTTAAGGATTCAAAATCTCTCACTTCTAATGACTCTAACCAATTATCCAGATAACCCCTTAACTCATAAATCAGATCTACCCATAATTCACCAGATTTTCTTTGATGAGTTTCAAATTTCTGTTTTAAGGCGCATGTACTTAGCCTAAACCTATCTAACAAAACTTTCTTTATATGCAGAAAATCATCACATTTGTCTGCTGGTTGTTTTACTATAATTTCGGCAATATCGGAAGGTAATAAAGGAATTAATTGACTAACCAAATCTTCCTGAGAAACTTTAGCTTTCTCGGCTTGCCTTTCAAAAATCATAAAGAAAAGAGTTATATCAATTAATTTAGAATCAAAGCGCGGAACCAAATCCTTTAAATTTACCTTAGGAGTTCTATGAAAATCTACATTTGATTCATTAGATGAAACACTAACAATATCCGCAGAATTTTGAATACGCAATTTTTCTAATTCAAATTGCTGTTGTTTCTCAAGTTTTTCTACCTCAAGTTGTTTTTCAAGTTTATCTAACTCAAATTTCCTAAGTTTATCTTTTTCCTCTTGCGCAATCCTATCTAATTCAATTTGCCTCTCTCTTTCTTTACGATCTTTTTCAATTTGTCTCTCTTGCTCTTTACGATCTTTTTCGATTTGTTTTTCCTGTTCTTTCCGCTCTGCTTCCTGTTCAAGAATATATTGCAAGCGAAGTTTTGCGTAACTTTCTTTATAATTTTCAGCACTAACAATCGCCTGAATTATAGCTTGATTTTTACACGTTTTTGACACACTGGTCTCAAATTCCTCTGCTAATAATAGCAAGACGTTTTTATTATATTTTACTAAATAGTCTGCCATATTTTCCCCCAAAATATAATAAATTTCAAAATAACAGATATATTCAATTTACAATAATACAATAAATACAGAAATAGAATTTTCTTCACTATACGTATAATAATGTATTCAAAAACGACACAATTTCAATATAGCAAATTCTCATGCAACAGTGACGTCTTTCAAACTGAGTATATCCCCCAAAATAAATTTTATACCCAACAGTACAGTATAACATCAATTTATTTTGAAACATTAATCATAATCATCCACAGTATACCCATAAAATTAAGCTATAACTTTATTACTGTAATAAATAAAATGTATATAAACAAAACTCTTAATTCCAAAAGTTTTATACAAAATTATGATTAAAATACCCTGATTAATAATAATCTCAATTAATCAATAACAATTCACTATACCCCAAGTAAATTTTAACATATACATAAGTATATAATTTTCTTAACCCAATATTATACCAAACAGATACCAGAAAATCAACAAACATAAAAATTCTAACTAAAAATTTAAGTACCAAATTAATAGCTTCCCTAGAATTCTTAAAATTTTCATAGAGTTTTGTTCCCCAAAATTAAAATTTATACACAAAATTTAATTTAAAACAGACCTCTATAGAAAATATCATAAAAGAGCTTACCTCCAGATGCAGATATTTCCTCCACACTGATACCAGGCTTCCAAGCACTTTTAAAGATGATGTACACACAGATGTTTTAAGACTTGAAGACATTCCATTCATTGATGAGGCACTAATTGCACCTTAGATCCGTATGTAGACAACTTAGATGGTTCACCGCATATCTTCATTCCACTGATATAATTTGAAGCACACACAAATTTCACCAAGTCTATAGTTGACTGTTCATACACCTCACAGCTTTAGTCGATAAAGTTCTTTTACCAGTTCTCTACTTGCTAGAACTCCAAGAAAAATCCACGACTCCAATTAGGCTTCAAGACTCCACAACTCTGCTCGTCCGTTTTTCACTGGCTCTTCATCTGTTTAATCAGGTTAACATAGATCCGTAATCTAATTTACTCTAGATTACATATCCCATTTGCTGCCACCAATTAATTATATATACTATTGCTGTGGTAGCGTGAGACGCTGTATATATAATTAATAAAATTCCATTTATCGTTTGAAACGAAAAAACTTTATTTTAAATTAACACATTAAAAAAAAAAAGTAAAAATGAAAAAATATGATTATTCGTCTCCATGCTGTGAAATTACAATTTCAGACGAACTTCGATTCTGAAGTCCACTCAAAAGACAACCTCACTCAAGCTTCTTTCACCACCCACTGATTCAACATTCAACTCCTTCCACCTTCAACTGCCGTCAGCAATTTCACTTCCCAGGGGCTTTCCTTGCATTCCAGGAATTTCCCAGAAAACATTGCATTTCGTAGGGGCCCAGTTCTTTTTATCCACAAGAACAATACTTTACAATTCTTATCTACTCATTCAGATAACATACCATTCAATACAAAGCATGTATTGCAGCTTGGCTTATCTCAAAGTGAAAATGAAATTCACACTATTGATAGAATTTTGTCAATAGAGATCAATCTGTCAGATTATTTTCATTCCAGAGAGATTATCCTTTTTCCACAAATAAGGGAGGAGTTGAAACATGTCAACTCATCACAACAACTCCCCCTAAGAAAAAATTTCTAGAAGAAATTTGGCATATATATTAATAGAATAAGCTCCTTCAATCAATTTCTAAAGAGGTCAACAAAGCACAAAGGAATTTTGAATAACATATGATAAATCCCTATAGAAAACAAACACATTCCCATACTCAGTATTTGATAGACCACACTGTCAACAGGATTTACTATGATCCCATACCTACAATACCAAAGTATAATTCCAGGAATAATTTATACTATTGATGCCCTAAGAAACAATTTTGAAATATTTCACATACATATAATACCAAAAACAGATTACACCTTACATGATTCTAACAAAAAAAAATAATAATAATAATAAAGAAAAAATCTATATACAACACAATGCCTAAAACGATTCTCTTAAAAACTTGCTTAAAAGCCTAAATTTAGACGCTTCTACAAATAAAAAGAACGCATACTAAATTATGCAATTATTAAATTAATGAAGTTTTACTATTACGAAAATATTAAGCATTAAATGATAAATAAACACAATACAGATATTACAATAATGAGTACTCCCAAATTTAGAATAAAATTTAATTTAGAGAATTCTCCCAAAAACCAATATCTTAATTACTTTATCAGAAAATCTTTTCGACAATAAATTTCGCTTTACAACTTCATGATCATAATTTTTCCTTTCAAAATCTTCTTTGACTTTAATAAATCTTTCTTTATGATCCGTTTTAAAAGTAGAATGCTCCATTCTTTTTAACTTTGAATTACCATATTCACTTTCTTGGCATTTAGCCTCCCAATTTACTCTATTATTTACCTTCATCCAAGAGTTATTTTTTCTGGCCCTAGTCATAGGTGAACTCAATTTCTTCCGAATTCTATCTCTAACATGCTCAACTCCCATACTACCAACAAAATACCTGGGTATATTAACATCATGCTCAGAATTCTTTTCCCGAAATTGACCTCCTATACCTGACCTTTTATCACCATCCGTTTTAGACGCACCCTCTTTTGTATCGATCAATTTAGACCCTTTTTCCAAATACCTATTAGTCACGTCTTCCGGTGAATTTACCTCCATCTCATTAACAGACTTACTATCCCTTTCACAGATTTCATTTCCAACCATTTTTCTAACAAATTTTTGCTCATGATCGCTAGACAATCTGAAGGTTCCTTGCCCATTTAATTCTCTCTGATTTTCCACCTGTTTACACACTGAATTTTGCTTATCCATATTTCCTAACTTTAATAATTCATAAACAGCTGGTGTTATAAGGGGCGGAGAATTTAGTTTTCTCACAACTGCAACCACCACATTTTTTTCAACATACTCTTTTTCACCTTCCATCAAAGCAACCGGCACTGACACCAAATCCGCTTTTTGTCTATTTCCGAGGGCCGGTATAAGAAAGACATTTCCCACTTTCTTAGTACTCCACGGAATGTCATTAGCATCAAAAACCGCAATTTGCGCACCTGTGTCCTTAATCGCTTTTACTTTCTTACCATTCACGCATAAATCAACCATAGGTAATTCGGTTTCCACACCTTCCTTATTATTTACACTTTTCCCATCACTAGTAACAATCCAAGCTATGCTTTTATCCTCATAATTAGATTTACTTTTTAACAATTCAGGACAATTTGGTCTGATGTGGCCCACTGCCAAACAATTATAACATTGGACTTGTCTTTGCTTTTCGAAAGCATTGTCCTTCTTAAATTGATCAAATTTCCCACACTCTTTCGTATTCTCAAATTCCGATTTTGGTTTAATTTCCTTTCTACTTTTAGAATTAAAGCTGTCTTTTTGCTTATCCTGAAAAGATTTATTTTCCCACGGTTTTCTATCCGACCTGTTAAATTCTCTTCTCATACTCTCAAATTTATCTGATTTTTCCGCGAGTTTAGAAGCAATCTTTATTTCCTCCCAATCATCAATAAATTTTTCTTTTATCTCAAAAGGGACACGTTTTTTCAATTGTTCCGTGAGCATTAGTTCTTTTAAGGATTCAAAATCTCTCACTTCTAATGACTCTAACCAATTATCCAGATAACCCCTTAACTCATAAATCAGATCTACCCATAATTCACCAGATTTTCTTTGATGAGTTTCAAATTTCTGTTTTAAGGCGCATGTACTTAGCCTAAACCTATCTAACAAAACTTTCTTTATATGCAGAAAATCATCACATTTGTCTGCTGGTTGTTTTACTATAATTTCGGCAATATCGGAAGGTAATAAAGGAATTAATTGACTAACCAAATCTTCCTGAGAAACTTTAGCTTTCTCGGCTTGCCTTTCAAAAATCATAAAGAAAAGAGTTATATCAATTAATTTAGAATCAAAGCGCGGAACCAAATCCTTTAAATTTACCTTAGGAGTTCTATGAAAATCTACATTTGATTCATTAGATGAAACACTAACAATATCCGCAGAATTTTGAATACGCAATTTTTCTAATTCAAATTGCTGTTGTTTCTCAAGTTTTTCTACCTCAAGTTGTTTTTCAAGTTTATCTAACTCAAATTTCCTAAGTTTATCTTTTTCCTCTTGCGCAATCCTATCTAATTCAATTTGCCTCTCTCTTTCTTTACGATCTTTTTCAATTTGTCTCTCTTGCTCTTTACGATCTTTTTCGATTTGTTTTTCCTGTTCTTTCCGCTCTGCTTCCTGTTCAAGAATATATTGCAAGCGAAGTTTTGCGTAACTTTCTTTATAATCTTCAGCACTAACAATCGCCTGAATTATAGCTTGATTTTTACACGTTTTTGACACACTGGTCTCAAATTCCTCTGCTAATAATAGCAAGACGTTTTTATTATATTTTACTAAATAGTCTGCCATATTTTCCCCCAAAATATAATAAATTTCAAAATAACAGATATATTCAATTTACAATAATACAATAAATACAGAAATAGAATTTTCTTCACTATACGTATAATAATGTATTCAAAAACGACACAATTTCAATATAGCAAATTCTCATGCAACAGTGACGTCTTTCAAACTGAGTATATCCCCCAAAATAAATTTTATACCCAACAGTACAGTATAACATCAATTTATTTTGAAACATTAATCATAATCATCCACAGTATACCCATAAAATTAAGCTATAACTTTATTACTGTAATAAATAAAATGTATATAAACAAAACTCTTAATTCCAAAAGTTTTATACAAAATTATGATTAAAATACCCTGATTAATAATAATCTCAATTAATCAATAACAATTCACTATACCCCAAGTAAATTTTAACATATACATAAGTATATAATTTTCTTAACCCAATATTATACCAAACAGATACCAGAAAATCAACAAACATAAAAATTCTAACTAAAAATTTAAGTACCAAATTAATAGCTTCCCTAGAATTCTTAAAATTTTCATAGAGTTTTGTTCCCCAAAATTAAAATTTATACACAAAATTTAATTTAAAACAGACCTCTATAGAAAATATCATAAAAGAGCTTACCTCCAGATGCAGATATTTCCTCCACACTGATACCAGGCTTCCAAGCACTTTTAAAGATGATGTACACACAGATGTTTTAAGACTTGAAGACATTCCATTCATTGATGAGGCACTAATTGCACCTTAGATCCGTATGTAGACAACTTAGATGGTACACCGCATATCTTCATTCCACTGATATAATTTGAAGCACACACAAATTTCACCAAGTCTATAGTTGACTGTTCATACACCTCACAGCTTTAGTCGATAAAGTTCTTTTACCAGTTCTCTACTTGCTAGAACTCCAAGAAAAATCCATGACTCCAATTAGGCTTCAAGACTCCACAACTCTGCTCGTCCGTTTTTCACTGGCTCTTCATCTGTTTAATCAGGTTAACATAGATCCGTAATCTAATTTACTCTAGATTACATATCCCATTTGCTGCCACCAATTAATTATATATACTATTGCTGTGGTAGCGTGAGACGCTGTATATATAATTAATAAAATTCCATTTATCGTTTGAAACGAAAAAACTTTATTTTAAATTAACACATTAATAAAAAAAAAGTAAAAATGAAAAAATATGATTATTCGTCTCCATGCTGTGAAATTACAATTTCAGACGAACTTCGATTCTGAAGTCCACTCAAAAGACAACCTCACTCAAGCTTCTTTCACCACCCACTGATTCAACATTCAACTCCTTCCACCTTCAACTGCCGTCAGCAATTTCACTTCCCAGGGGCTTTCCTTGCATTCCAGGAATTTCCCAGAAAACATTGCATTTCGTAGGGGCCCAGTTCTTTTTATCCACAAGAACAATACTTTACAATTCTTATCTACTCATTCAGATAACATACCATTCAATACAAAGCATGTATTGCAGCTTGGCTTATCTCAAAGTGAAAATGAAATTCACACTATTGATAGAATTTTTGTCAATAGAGATCAATCTGTCAGATTATTTTCATTCCAGAGAGATTATCCTTTTTCCACAAATAAGGGAGGAGTTGAAACATGTCAACTCATCACACAGCAAGTTTTTTTTATTTATTTTGTGGTAATGCAGACGGGGGGAATATTTGTAACACTTACACAGTTTCATTCTGGGAGAACATATTTCTTAAATGAAACCGATAAAATGAGAAATCCTGTCATTTGTAATAACTGCTAATCCTGACTAACAAGGAGACCGCCAAACATGATGCGCACAGATTTTGATGATTTTAAAGTATGTTGTAGGGATCATATCCCTAACTATTCAGGTCAAAGGTTTCCTTCAAATGGGCTTTAGTTTTCGAGAAATTTCGTTTTAAAATTAAGCATGCATTTCAAATGCCGCCATTACTTCGCGATCCTGGACAAGGTCTCAGTGGTTCCGTGGTAGCGTTCGCGATTTGAGAGCCGCAGATGGGTGTTCTGTCCTCTCCTGTGACGTTTACCTTTTTTAACAAATTTTATATATTTGTCGCGTTATAAGTTGTATGCAGAATTATGAATTCTGCATCTTTGAACTTTTTGATATTTTCCTAATAAATTCCATTTACATTTTCGAATATTTCGTAAAGATTTACGTTTTTTTTTTTTTTTTTTTTTTTTTTTTTTTTTTTTTTTCTTGTGCAGTTTTGAAATTAATATTTCTATTGACGAAATTCCAAATTAACTAATTCCAAAAACATATCTTGAAAGGAGTAAGAAAATATTAAAGCAATAACGATTATATCCAAGTTTTAGCCAGTTATATATATATATATATATATATATTTATGTTATTTAAATACATTTAACTGTAAAGTTCAAACTCACCGTCATTTTTGATTTGCAGAAATAAAAAATAATGTATTACAATTAATTTTTTTTCAGTCTAACAAGTCGATGCCATACAGAAAAATTCAACTAGAAATGAAAAATCGTTTGTAAATTACAATACATATAAAAAATATCTGAAAAAAAAATCGTCTGCAACGACTTTTACGGTAATATCAGAATAAATAAAATTTTCTTTTTATCAATTTCGTTTCGCTTCCTTTGCAGACAAATACCACGTTTGAAATAATTTCTTTTTCATATTTAATGCATTTTTAAATATATTTATCACAATTTAAGTATTTAAAGAATATATAATATGGTAATTTATACATTCTTCCAATATTGTTAAAACAATTATTTAAAGGCGATTTTTAATGCGAAATTTGTTTAGAATATTTTTGCGATAGGTATAACACAATTAGTTCCATATTTAATAAACTAAAAATGTCGATGTCGGTGATGATAAATATTTTAGTATTTCGGCAGTTAACATAATTCAATATATTTAGAACAAATCAAATATTAAAAGGATATATTATTTTGTTAATTTTTTCTTAATCATTTAAATTTTTTTAAATAGAAAATGTAAATTAAAAAAATGTATTATTTCATAAATACAATAAATAAATAAGTAAATATACATAAATGTAAACAATAATCATTTTAAAAAGACGAGATATCAAGACATAAATTAGTTTGGATTTTCGTCAGCAGAAATATTCGAATAAAAATTGCGCAAAAACTATAAATTTTCACGCAATATTCGAAAATGTAAATGGAATTTATTAGGAAAATATCAACAAGTTCAAAGATGCAGAATTCATAATTCTGCATACAACTTATAACGCGACAAATATATAAAATTTGTTAAAAAAAGGTAAAAACCACAGAAGAGGACAGAACACCCATCCGCGGCTCTCAAATCGCGAACGCTACCACGGCACCACGGATACCATGCCCAGGATTGCGAAGTAATGGCATTTGAAATGCATGCTGAACTTTAACCCGAAATTTCTCGAAAACTAAAGCCCATTTGAAGGCAACCTTTGACCTGAATAGTTAGGGGTATGATCCCTACAACATACTTTAAAATCATCAAAATCTGTGCGCATCATGTTTGGCGGTCTCCTTGTAAGTACTGATTTTAAAGTTTCGAACCTGCAATTTTTATACGCAAATTATCCTGACAAGCGATATAATCTCTCAAATCATTTTGGTGATGGTGTTTTTTTTTTTTTTTTTTTTTTTTTTTTTTTTTTTTAAAGTAACTGAAACACTGTTTGGAGGAATAAACTAAAATACTGTACACACATTTTTATACACTTTTGTATATAATAGGTGAACTTGATTTGGGATTACCATGTCCAAAAATCTGTTTTAAACACCAAATTTGACAAAAAAATTTTAAATGATGCGTTGGTTTTATAGGAAAATGAAAAAGTTGATCTGTTTTTTGGTCTTTAAATAGTAATGTTGGCAAATTTCATGTATACACAACAAACCTACAAAAACAGATTCCTATTAAAATATTTATAAGTTAAAGCAAATTGTTTTTCCTGAAACAACATGATTATTTACAGACCTCTTGTCACCGTATCCAAAGATGAGAAAATCCTAAGAATATTCTCGTAATGTTGAAAAGTTTTTCAAAATCTATGCGTGGCGCATTATTGTTTTTCTTGTTGAATTTTATGTGGATGTGATTTATTTCAACAGGTAAAAAAGCTTCAGGTGAAATTTTTTGTTGTGTTTTTTACCCTTAAAATGCAAAAATGCACTTACTTATATAATACGCAATCCCTTTAGAGCTATTTGCACTGTTTCATTCCAATTATCAATTCAATTATCAATGCAATTATCAATATCACATTAAAAAATATTAGTCTCTTGCAATATGTAATCAGTTCAAGACACGAACATTTAATCTTGAAAGCTCTGTCAAATGACTCTTCAAATTCAAAGAAGCAAGAAAATTATTGACAGACTGTCAAAGGCAATGTGCCATCTAATGCAAGTAATAACTCTGGCATTCATTCAAGCGACACTTTTGCTTCCGTCATATAAAATAGCGTGCATTAATATCTGTAATTAAAGTCAACATTTATGAAATTATTTATCCAGTTTCGACATTTACTTCAAACTAAAACAACTCAAATGTCTTTGCCTATTTTGTGATTTTTGAATTCATTATATCAAACATTCTAATTGAAGCTTGTCACTAACTGTTGATATTACAGAATTAAGTTCTCCAACATAATTATTTCTTCTGGAAATATTTATGAATATAATAAAATTATATTAATTTACTTATTTTACGCTACATGTAACTCAAATGCGAAAAGCATGCTATATATTTGCTTTACGATTTTTTATTGTATAATTTTAACTTTACCTTCACGTTTTTAATACTGAGATTTTATGAAAACATTTTCACAGACACGTTTTTATTCCTGATATTATCATGCAGTGACTGGAAACAGAAAAAAATAAGAAAAACTTTTCTAAATTTTATACTTAGTTTTGTGATGCAGTGACCGCTGCCATATGCGTATGCGCACATCCTTTAACAATGCATATTTCATGCCAAATTGTATGTAATTGATAACGATTGAGGATGTTGTTTTCGTATATAATTTTAATTTTATCAGCTTCAGATTTAATATTTTTTAATCTGCTGGGTAAAATTATTTCACTCATATTATATATATATATATATACAGGGTATCCGAAAAGTCTGGAAACGGTCGAATAACTCGAGAAATGTACATCGGATTGAAAAACGGAAAAATTCATGTTCAACGGAAATCTTAAATGATAACCCCCCCCCCCTCCCTTTTTTTATTGCATTTTCGGATTTTACGGCTAAAAATACGTAACTTTTGTATTTCATATTTTCTTCGGAAAATCGTAGATGGCGCTGTAATAGAATAAAATGTAGTGAGAATCGTTTCCATTGAAAAGTCTGGAAACGATGGAATAACTCGAGAAACATACATTGGATTGAAAAACGGAAAAATTCATGTTCAATATTTAAAAAAAAATCTATTTAGGGATATGAAAGTTGCCCCCCCCCCCCCGGGGGAAACTTTGAAATCTTAAATGATACCACCCCCCCCCCCCTTTTTTTATTGAATTTTCGGATTTTACGGCTAAAAATACGTAACTTTTATATTTAACATTTTCTTCGGAAAATCGTAGATGGCGCTGTAATAGAATAAAATGCAGAGAGAATCGTTTCCATTGAAAAGTCTGTAAACGGTGGAATAAATCGAGAAATATACATTGGATTGAAAAACGGAAAAATTGATGTTCAATATTTTAGAAAAATCTATTTAGGGATATCAAAATTGCCCCCCCCCAACTCTGCCCCCTGGGGGGGGGGGCATTTTAGCATTCTTTCTTAGCCTGTGACAAACTATTGTTTGCTTATACACCACCAACTTATAATCATAGGAAATACAATATTTATAAATCACGAGGTGAAGGTTTAGTTTAGTTATAAAATATATATATATAAGGCATAGGGGGGATTTGAAAATGAATAGGGCAGACACCCCTTGCCGGAAGGAGCCAAGTTGCCGATAAGGGGAGCACAAGAATGAATTTCCAGAATAAAATCATCAAAAAAAGAACGATTCGTCTCAACAACTAAGAGATAGAATTTTGGGCCACTTTTGTTCTGGCAATGCCATCAGGATAACCTTTTTATAATAAATACTATTCTATCATTAGTTAGAAGAAAAAAAAAACAATATGTACAGATTGCAAATATAAAATTTAAAATTGAGAATTTTAAAGAGAGATTTCAGAGAGGCGGAGATTTTTTTTTTTTAATCCAAATAAATAACATGTGGGTCGCTTAAATTTTATTATAATCTAAATCAAAACAAAAATACATATTCCAGCAGAAAAAATTTTTAATATTGATTTAAATCAATGATTTAAAAAAATCAGAGTGATTTAAATTGTGATTTTAATCAACCTGATTTAAATCGGCGTACCCTGCTTAAAAAGAAAAAAAAAAAAAAAGAAAAAAAATTGTAACTGGAAGATTAATTATTTCCCGTGTGTGTAATCTAATCTTTTTTAGTCATTTCTATCGCTGGGCTTCCACAGGCAACAAAATGGGTTCTTCTAGAAATCAAGTGCAGTTTCGAAAAAAAAAATAAAACACTACCTGCTCTATCCTAATTTTGAAATGTGAAGGTTTTTAATAAATGAAAAAAAATAGCCTTTTGCATGTGTATTACAGAACGTTTTCTTGTTTTATTTACATGAGTTGGGTGCTCTGCCCCCTATGAGTATGCTCGCAAAGACCCGTCCACACCTGGTAGACTCTAAAAACACGCTAATTTGCCCTGTTAATTTTCATAAATACCAATAAATGTAAGAAGATCCTATTTTCTTTTCTAGGGTATTTATATTCCGCGAAGAGAGTGGAATCTCGGTTCCGTATTTTGATTTGTAAAATATCCTTCATTTTCTTTCCAGATAGAAAATTTTCCGGTAAAAAGGAAGCCATGTTACCCCAATCATTTACGGAGTTCGAATTCAGGCTATCTTCCTTTTAATCTACGTCTTTCTCCCTTCCTTGACCTTAGGGGGGAGTAAGCGAGCTGCTTGGGAAGTGACCGAAGAAGGGGTGGGGGTGGGAGGGAAAGAGAAGGGTGGTGTGGGAGGGAAACAGAGGGCTAGCTGTATTTTAGCTAGAATTTACTGTCCGAAATAAACAAAAACTGAGGGAAGAAGGGCTGAAGACAAAGGTGCTTAAAATGAAAATTCAAAGTCTAGTAAGTTATATTTAAAAAATAGTAAGTTATACACTGGTTTCCAAAAATTAAGGAAAAATCACAAAAATAGCGATAACTCATTCAAAAATAAAGCAATCCGTATGAAATTTGCATATATTGTTAAATAAAAGATGCTGAATAAATATATCAAATGCAAATTAGTGGCGCTGCAATCGCATTGCGTCATCTGTAAGAAACATAAAAATGCACATTAGAGAGTAAGGCTGCAACCGTCGCTGTGATAGTGATATTATAAATCCGGGATAGCCAATTCATTACAACTACCCCGGGGCATCATTTGCCTACAGAAGTCCTTCTGTGGTTCATAGGCTTTGGCAACGATTTCAAACCACTGGTTCGGGCTCAAGAAGGTTCAGCCAAGGACGGCCGATGGTTTCGACAAGCGCCGATGACCGATATTTGCGGTTATGTGTACGAAGGAATGAAACCACAACCCCATCTCATCTTAGATCCTCCCATGTTGCAGCCACTGCCACTGGAAGGTTGGTGTCAATGTTTACTGTGCGTAGAAGGCTTCACGAAGGTGGACTTTACGCAAGGCGACCAGCAATTTGTGAGCCGCTCACCTCACGTCACCGGAGGGAACGTTTGATGTGGGCACGTCAACATGTCCACTGGACGGCTGATCAATGGAGGCGTGTTCTCTTCACGGATGAGTCGAGTTTTGCCTCCAAAGCGATATTAGGCATTGTTTGATTTGGAGAGAACATGGAACACATTATCATTCATCAAACATTCGTGAAAGAAATTCATACGGAGGAGGCAGTGTCAGCGTTTGGGGTGGTATCTCTTTGGGTGGACGCACAGACCTCCACGTCTTTCCACGTGGAACCGTGTATGCTTACATCTATAGAGATGACATCTTTGATGCTTATGTGCGCCCTTATGCCAGTGCAATAGGTAATGACTTCCTGTTACGGGACGACAACGCTAGACCGCACAGGGCTTGCATCGTGGAAGATTATCTTCAGCACCAGACAATTCAGCGCATGGAATGGCCAGTTCAATCACCGGACTTGAATCCCATCGAACATGTTTGGGATGCTTTAGAAAGACGTGTTGCTACTCTCAATCCCCCTCCTCAGACCCTTGCTACGCTTACAGCTGCTTTGCAAGAGCAATGGCTCGCTCTTTCCAGCGAACTCATCTACCGCATAATTGACAGTAAGACACATCACTGTATGTGCTGTATTGGTATTAGGGGTGATCATACGGCATATTAAAGGTACTTTTCCTATACCAAACTGACAAATTGATTTTGCTAATTTTATAATTATGCTATTTTTTGAAACACCATACTTGTCTGGTAATTTTTTTTTCATGTTATTTTATACCTTACTATGAGTTGTATGTTGTGGCTGAGTTTCATTAAAATCTACATGTAATATTTTGAGTTATCGTTATTTTTGTGATTTGTCCTTAATTTTTGGAAACCAGTGTATTTAAAATTTTTTCTCTGTGCTCTGACACGTAAAACAATAAAAATTCCATTTGTTTACAATCAAACTTACTATGTTATGATACTTTGAATTTTATGAATCTTTGAAAGATCGTCTGTATGTTTTTAATGTTTTTCAAAGGTACACGTGCTAAAATACTTTAAAACTTCTTTGTATCGATGAAAATTAAGCTCACCTGAGAAAAACTGCAGTCTTTTTTCTAAACAAAGTGACTCCGAAAATTTGGTACTGTTGTTCTCTTTAATTTCACTCTATGCACAAAGATATTCCTATTTGAAATATAATGCAGTTTATAATGCTCTAATAATGTATTTAATTTTTTTTTTTTTTTTTTTACGAAACAGGATAGATAAAAGTCATCAGCATTTTTCTATTAAGCATAATCAATCTGTTTTTTAAGGCATGACGTGGAACCTCAAAACTTTCTTTTACAATCTACATTATTCTAATACATTTATTTAAATAGCACTGTTACACATAAAAAATTACGAAGTACAGTGCATAACTTCAAATATAAAACTTGGGGCATCTCTACTCAATAGAAACAGAGATAAGTTATAATGTTCATCATATAAAATAGCATAGCAGCTAGCAGCGTTCCTTGATGGTCAAACAAAGCCAAAATTGTATCAATATAGTGTTTCCCCCAGAATAAAAAAGGGCAGAGTGCTCCTTTTAAAAAGGGGCACTTCAGCTGAACAAAATGAGCATTTTTTATTTAAGGGCTTTTTAGTGCTTTTCGTAAGTAATAGCTTAATTATTTTAAAGTTTTCTTTCTATTTTAATATTCACACATAAATATATTTTTCTATTGAAAAGTATTTGTAAATTCTATTATTTGAGCTTTTTAAAATCTAGCAACAGTAGGTAAAAAAATCGGCTATTTGAAACTATGAATTAAATCTTTATTCATCTAATGAAATTTTGAATAAAAGTTCCTACAAATTCTACAAAATTAGTTGAATTAAAAAAAATATTGGACTTTGCACACTACAATCTAGTCAAGTATGTGCCTGCAAAAAATGGTTAAATTGCTATGAATATAGTTTTAGATCCTATAAAGATTATATAACTGAAATAAATTGACCAATTTCAACATTAAATAGTGCTTAAAATAATTCTTAGAATAAAAAACTGTCTGTTTCAGTGTGTCATACATATATCTATAAAGCTACCAATTTCATGTTTTTATATGTAATACTTTATTTAATATAAGTCGAGAAAGAGCACCAGTTATTTTTTTTTAGAATAGAGAGAAATGTCATTATAATCCTTTTTAATATCAAAAGTGCATCATCAGTTAAATGTGCCTATCAAACAAAAGTAATATTTTATTTCAAATGAAATGCGAAACAACATTACAAACATGGCTTAGTTGCCTTTTATTTTAGTAATGTACAGATTTTGATTTTTTTACTCAAAAAAAATTTTTTTTTTAAATATTTATTATTCCAAAAAACACATTTCCTTGAGATCAATTTGCACATTGAAGTTTTTTCATGCATTTCTATGCTGCCTATCCACTACTTCCCCTCTCCCCCTCCAAAAAATAGCCATTTATTTCAGGAACATTTTTCTTTAAAACTATTTCTTTAAAATTATTTTTCTTTAATTTATTAAAAAATATCTTAATATTTACTATCTCAAAAAAAAAAAAAGTTCTGGAACATGAATTAGTCATTTTTCTTCTCTCTATGCTACTTTACAAATTTCAATACAGCGTTCTAAGAAAAATAAATGTTCTTTCGTGACAGATATACAAATTTCTCTATTTTTTGGCGCAATCGATTGACAAATTTAGCGATTTTTCTCATGTGATCAATGGACGAATTTCGCTATTTTTTTCTCATGACTGACTGAATAGCTTTGTAATTTATCTCGTAACTGACTGACAAATTTCTGAATATTTTCCTGCTACCGATTGCCCAATTTTACAGATTTTCTTGCAACCGATACGTGAATTTTGCAGGTTGAGGGAGTCATGTGACCAATAGGCGAATTTCTTGATTTTTTCCGCATCTTAATGGTGAAACTTAAGTTTTTTTTCATGCGATCGTGGATGAATTAGGCGATTTTTTTCCTACAACCAACTGCTGCATTTTGCAATTTTTTACGTGACTGTTTGAAGAATTTTGCAATTTTTTTTGCGACCTAGTGACAAATTTTGTGGTATTTTCCCGCAACTGATCAGGGCCGTAGCTAGGGGGGTGCCAGGGGAGGGGGGGGGGGGCTCAGCATCCCCTGAAAGTTTTTGAGCCCCCCCTGGGAAAGTTGGCAAGGCCGCCAAATGAAATTCTGTTTCAAAAATCCAAATGAAACTCTCTTCAAAAATTTAACTTAGTTTTGAGGGCTCTTTACAGTTTTGCATAAATACTAAATTGTAGTATTTGTTTAAAAACTGCAAATAAGTGCTTCAACAGGCGCACATCCTATCTGCACATACTCAGAATTTGCATCCTTTTGCTGATGCAAACATTGACTTTTCAATTAGTTATATACTGAATTTTTTCATTTTGCAGCGTTTTCCATTATTAGCATGAAACAAAGTTATTCTAATGAGTTAATAGCCAATTTAAATACAAGTGGTTTTAGCTTTTGACTAGACCCAAAATAATTTTAAAATGCAATATACACCCTTGATTATTCTAATATTTTTTATCATATAATAACATAACTTTAGAATCCTGAAGGGCAGGGAATATTCAGAAAAAAATTAAAGGTTGCAACTCTTTTGAAACAGGCAAAACAGCTTTTTATTTACTTTTTGACATCATCACTTATTATTTCACTAGTATAATTATATACTGAAAATTTTCATTCTGCAGCCAGTGATATAGTAGTAAAAAAAAATCAGAGGGCATACGCTTTAGGCAGAGGGTATACCCTAAAAAGTATATGCTATAGTGTTTTTGAGAAGAGGTTATACGGTATTCCTTAAAATAATCTAGAAGGTATTACATCCCTGTCTGCAGCTTTTACTTTTCTTAGCAGCAAATAAAGTTATAAACAATTTAATGAGAAACATAGTGCCTACACTATGAATATGCACTAATTTACCTTTCTATATAATACTTTGATCATATATATCTGTGTTTGTGCGTGCATGTGTCAGAGAAAGAGAAATAGTATGAGCCCTCCCTACATTTTCTTGAGCACCCCCTATTGTTTACATCTAGCAATGGCCCTGCAACTGATAGATGAATTTCGCGATATTTTCTCGCCACCGATAGACTAATTTTGTGATACTTTCTCGCGACTGATAAACGAAATTTGATATATTTTCTCATGACCGATAGATGAATTTTGCAATATTTTCCCGCAGCCTTTTGAATTTTTGTGAACCCAAAATAATTAGGGCACATTTCCAGCTATATAAAAACGGGTAGGGCGCATTTATAATTATAAAAAGGGCGCCCTCTTGGAAAAGCTGTGAACTCTCGAAAACACCTATCAATATTATAATTTTTTAATAAACAATTTTGATATTAAATTTGGTGAAATGCCATCCCATAGATATAGCTATCATAGAAATTGTAAAATACACAGCATACCATCACCACCTGTTGGGTGATATACATCCAAATCTAATCAGCAGCAATTTGTGTCAGTGTCTAACAGAATATGAAGTTTCCGTCAATTCCGTGCATTAGTTCTTGAAATAGAATGCCCACAAAATTTGTATCACAGACAGATATTTCCCAAAAATTATCTAATCTTGTTCAGGACATCTCAAAACTTGTAAATCCATCAAAAAATGTAAGTCGGAAATTTTCACAATTCCTTCTTATATATATAGTAGA
Source organism: Maratus michaelseni (assembly GCA_963931845.1). NCBI lineage: Eukaryota > Metazoa > Arthropoda > Arachnida > Araneae > Salticidae > Maratus > Maratus michaelseni. The sequence continues at coordinate 379,492,398 of OZ007586.1, forward strand.
AAGTAAAGAAGAAAAAAATACTGGGAAGTTACGTCATGTCTATTTAATCCTGTTGAAATATAGTTTCGAAAAGTAGTCAAAAAATATTCTATAGCCTATTGTAATTAATATTATATATAAAATAATTACACTCATTAAATTTCAGTAAATATCATATTCGTTAAGTTTCAATAAACCTTAATTTTTGCCATTTCGATAGCTACTTTTTAAAAAAATTTAAACCTATTTTTTTCATCTAAAAATGAAAATAAATCTTATCTGAAATGGTTAAATCCATAAGACATCCGTGTAACTGAATTTTTTTCAGTAAAACAAATACCTCTCATAACAAGGATAACATGGTTTCCGTTTTCTTTTTTAATATTTGTCATATCAGTATAGCTCAAGCACATACAGGGTGTCCATAATTAAATGACCCTATTTTAAAGTTGTCTGCAGACAGAACTATTGTTCAGAAAGTTGTGAAATTTTGTGGAGGACATAATGAAGAGATGTGAATTTGTTTGAGCAAAAAAAAAAAAAAAAATGATCAAAATTTCACCGCCAGAGGATGTTTTTTAATGAATTTCACATTTAGCATACATTTAAAATACTTTACAAATTTATTACGACAAAACATGTTCAAAACTTTTTTTTTAATCAGAAATTTTGAATTCACACCAGGAAATATTAGTTAGTTCTTTTTGCTTCATTTAATTTCGATATTACGCAATTACTTAAAGTAAAATTCTTTGTTCAGAATTTCCAGTTTGAATTCCAAATTTCTCAATTAAAAAGAGGCCAAACTGGCAATTCTGATCTGGAATCGTCTGGTAAAATTTTGCCGCCAGAGGGTGTGAAACCCTACAATAAAGATTTAAACAAAAATGCAAATAAATTTCTGTCGACATCATGCAGCAACTGTTATAAAACCTAGAAACTTTTGCAGAGATTTTGTTTCGAATGTGCTTACTATTGCTAATCAGAATGTCGTTATGTTTACCAGATCAAGCTTTGTTAGTAAAATTGTTTTACCAAAACTAATTCCACAATACTTGCTGAACGGAAATTTTGGACTTTGAAGGGGATGTGAAAAGGTCCATTGCCTGTTAAAAATCTTCCATTAATGGTAGCCAAATCTGAAGAAACAGGATCCTTGAATGTTCATTCTAGAAGAGGAAGAAAACCTGTTTCTGCAGAAGCAATAGTTTGTGCTTCATGTGGAAGAGGACAAAGCTTCCAACGCACAGGCTAGTATCAGTATCCATTGTGTGGCAGAAGCATTGGATATGCCTTGTTCAACTGTCCAGAAGATCATGCACAATATCCTCCAGTATTATTCGTACAAGCTTCAACTTGTGCAGGGGTGGTTTTCACATGATTTTGAGACTCGACAATGGTTCTCACTTCAGTTTCTTGTTTGCTTTGAAGGTGATTCAATGGCCTTGAAATATCCTCTGTACAGACGAAGCGTACTTTCATTTGGATGGCTCAGTGAATACTCACAACTGCTGAATTTGGGAACCAGAAGACAGCATTTCACAATGTGTTCTTAGCACTTCCCAGAACACACTGCGGTCAACAGTGGAACATGCTATCTTACTATTCCAGATGGTAGCTGAAAATGATGGCCATCATGTGGAACATGTTTTGTTGCAATAAAATTTGTAAACTATCATAAATGTATGTTAAATCAATGTGCAATTCATTAAAAAATGCCCTCAGGCGGCAAAATTTTAGACTATTTTTTTTTTTCCTCAAACAAATTCACATCCCTTCATTATCTCCTCTACAAAATTCCACAACTTTCTGCACAATAGTCTCATCTGTAGACAACTTTAAAATTGGTTTGTTTAATTATGGTCACCCTGTATTACGCAGATGGTTATTTGCTATTATTTTTTAAACAAATATCACCTAAAATAAATAGCACAACTTTGCGCTAATGTAATATAATGAATCATACCCTAAGAAAGAAAGAAGTCAGTGACCGACTCTAAAGGTTAAAACAGACTATTTTTTTCCTAAGTGGTACTTTTCACATGATAAGGTGCTCTTTTTCATGTGGTCAGTCTTCAGAAGCTTGTCTAGAGGTCATCGAAGGAGATTACTGACATGTTTATCCACCTCTTTCTATTGTTGATGAGCACAGAACCTTTAGAAAAGAAAAGCCAAGGGAATACTTTACGAGATTTTGTCGGGGATCAAATGTAAGCGCACCTTAGTGCTTTTATAGATTGGCATCTCAGACAATCTTGATAAAATCAGATTGGATATCAGATAAGAATAGCAATTGGTTGACTGCAGACATTGATACTATCAATGAAATTTAGCAGTCCATACTATCGATAAAATCAATAAAACCATTATCGCCCATCACTACTCAAAGCTTACCCCCTAACACTAGGGAAATGCACTCAGGGTCTCTCCTGATCTCATCTCCTTATCTAACTTTTTCTTTTGCTAATTCATCCCAAAATCCTTTGAAGAATAATAAAATGCCTTTACAGTTTGGCATGCACAATACCTACCATACAGCCAGACATCATATAATTACTAAACAACCTTCCTAGTAGGCCTGGGCGATATCTCATTTTCAATATTGTGATATATCGTCAGCTAAATATCGCGATATGACGATATACCGTGATATTAAAAATAAATATAATAAAAGAATATTTTGAGAAGAAAGAAAGAAAAAAAAAATCAGTTTTACTCGTATCTCCACAATAGAGGGCTGGCATTAGACGAAAGCGAATTAGGGCAACCGCTTGAGTCATTAAAATCAAACTGGCGGGAATTAGACAAAATATTTGATTAAAACTTAGATATATTTAAAAGATATAATTCGTAGCAGTAAAAATTTTGTCTTCAAGGGACCAGGGCTAGTAAAACCACATCTGGCACCAAAAATGGAAATTTTAAATACCACCATATTCCATTATTAGAACAATTACCACATATAACATCATTTAGAGAGCATTACTTGCATAAAAAAATCTATAAATATAAAATAAGTTTTACTAAATTATTTGCCAATTTGTGCTTTATGAAATTTTAGATTCTTGTGAAATCTCTAACAAAGTATTGAGACTGATTATTACAACAATTCAAACAAAAAATTTCGGTTTGCTCGTTATAATAATTGGTTTGCTTCACACCCTCCTCCACCCAATTTATAATATAATAAATTTAACAGCATATATTACATTAAAACAATCAGCAATTCCCTATACTGATATATTCAAAATCCCAAATAACTGAAATAAACACTTCAGAGAAAGATTATTTATCATGTAAAATATTTAAACAGAATTTGTTTTACTTTAGCATTACAGTCAGTGACGAATTCAGGGGTGACACAGAGACTCTAGAGTTTTCACATTTCGGTTAATTAATGTCCTGAAAGTGCAAATCCCCCCCCCCCCCTCTGAATACCATAATGCCGTGGATGCTGACGAAACACAGGGAGGTGTAAGATATTGAAACAGTTGTGCTGCTAGTCCTCAACATCCAATACAGAAATTTAACAAATGAAAAATATCAATTTTTTACTTTGTTCCATGGGAGTTTTAGTGGGCAGATCCCTAGTGACCAAAATTTCATAGTTCTTTCTTCTGTCAGTGCGTAATTAATCATGCTACTTGGGGATAAGTAAATTATATATTTTTTTCAACAAAAAAATACAGATTTAAATTTCAAAATTCAGGGAGGGGCAATTGCCCTCCCTTGCCGGCGCTCATGATAATGCCCCCCCCCCCTCCACACACACACACCTACTCACCATCCCGAACCTTCGAAATACCTCCCAGAGAAAAATGTCTGAATTCAAGACTGATTAGAGTATTAAATAGTCATCAAGCACATTTTTCATGATAATGGAAAAAAGTACGAAGAAAATTTAAAAAATGGATGGAAATATGAAAAATAATTAAAAAATGAATCATAAATCGGATAAAAGTAGGGAAGAAACATTTCAACATATTTTACTTTATTAAAATTGAACACTTTGTATTAAAATTGCGTAATATTTATTTCCACCGTTACAAATAAAATATAATAATGCTTAATGATTTTATAAATTTAAATGCAAAATTACCACCAAACGATTTTAGGCAGTGACCAATGGTTATATATACCGAGGCAGTCAAATACCAAATACTCACATATATCACGTAAATGCGATTTTTAAAAATAAATTCTGGGGAGACAAAAACTCACAGTATAGAAGTAAAAATATTTTCATTTTTAAAAATCCTTCTTTACCGTAGAATATGCATTATTAAATACTACTAAAGAATTATTAATTTTTTTCATAAAATAATAATTATAAAGAGTAAATGAAAACATGTCTGAATTATTCTTTGCTCATTTGTCCCATTAAATCCACTGTTACAAATAAAATACTTCCTTTCTTTATTGCCCTAATTCACACATTATTCAACAACAAAGAGCAAATATTCATCCACACTGCTGAAATCTAAATATCATAATGAAATGAAAGCATATGCGAAATTCAATGCATGCGCTCAGAGTTTAAACTTGCACCATCAATACCATAAAAATGTTATATCATCCACTGTCAATGGTTGTTGCTGGGAGAATTCACACCATTAGTATTCATGAATACGGTATATCATGGTTTAGGCTGGGGGAATTCACACCGTTAGTATTCTTGAATACTCGAAGACGAGGAAGCGCTTTTAATATGGTGGTTTTCATGGTTTTCGTAAGATTTAAATTTTTGCGATATACCGTTGGGTAGGACCCACGGAAGATGAACCAGTTGCTTGTCCTTCCATACATGTCAATGATCGGACGCTGTGGGAAAGCAAGAGCCGTCGTGAAGCCTAGCATGTGACCTAGGGACCGACTCTCCTTCTGGGGTTTAGGTGACGAAGTCGCTGGGTGTTCTCGGCGGTACATTGAGTGTCTGTGTGGAGGTCTCCTCTAAGATATGGGATCCTCTGCTGTATTGTACCGACCTATGTTGTCGATCACTCGGGTAAGAGGGCTTAGGGGTCCGCAGGTGGCGGCCCTAGGCCGGTCGCAGTGCCATAGCGAGACAAAGCTACTGGCGCGATAAAAGTCCCTCAGGACTTGGGCGTGACGGTCGGCATGCGCCGGGTGCCCATCAGGGCGCAGCTTAGTTTTTACTGTTGGGTAGGATTTTCTTATATCGGTATCACGATATGCATTTTATATCAGTTTTATCAATATATCGCCCAGCCCTACTTCCATGCCAGTCATAGGACAGCAGTGGAACTCCACCTTAAGAAGGTGAAAGCTTTTGATGCATCGGTGGTTATGCAGTGGATGCCCCCTTCTGGAGTTTACGATTATCTGCAGCTGTTGATTGGTCTCAGTGTGGCCAGCATTTGAAGTTTTTCTTTTTTCCTGACTCTTCCAGATCCTTTAACTCCACTTTCCCATGTAGCTTTTTTTTTTTATACACAAACTAGACTTTCAGAAAACTAAATTGACTCATTATACAATTAAATTTTCTTTTTCTTGATTAGCATACAAGGAAAAAGTTAACAAAAATAGTAATTTATGTATTTACTTTGAAAAATACCAATGTTGGTTAAGGATGATTTTTTAAAATATTATATTTTACAAATTTTGAAAAATTTATGAGGTGATTCACTCTATTCCATGAAATCATGTCATGAGCAATCATTTTGAAATTGCAGTGAAATTTCCAGGTTTCAATCAAAATTCCCTGACTTTTTTCAGCGTTGTTATGCACTGTAATGTTTTAAATTCTTTATTAATTACTAACTACTAATTGGAACATTATAAGAAATATGTAATTGTTCCTAAATATCCCTCTCCTATGAATTAATAAGAGAGTAGTTTTTCAGATGAAGAACATAAAACTTCTGAGATAGATCATGCATTTTCAGCTAATGATCTCCTCTGACACTATAAGAACAATATTTCACTAAAAGAATTTCGAGTGTGACATTATAAAGACAGTAATGTGGTAGTAACTTTAACATACTTGAGGCTATTCCCAGGTCACTACAATTCCACTTAATTTCTGCAGCATATGCAGTAGAAGATCTTTATAAAGCAAACCTAAAAACACGAGGTTGTGCATTATATAGATCACATTTCACACATCATTAAATTTAGCTTGTAAAACATGACCAAATATGTGTGAAACATACCAAAGTATATTAGAGTATCTTTATATTGCATTCTTTATTACCAGGAGTTGTGCAGATTATAATTTTCTGCATAATATAGATCATTCCACACATTGTTAAATTTACTTTATAAACATTGTCCAAACATACCTGTATCAAATCATAGCAAATTTTCCAGTAATTAGCTCTGAATAAGGAGATAAAGTTGATCGAATGTATAAAATTTAGTCCTCTAGAGAATAACAACTATTTATAATGTGGGAATTCAGGTGTTTCTTAACTGAAAATTCATTGTTTACATCTGAGAAGTTGTGCATTATATGGAGAATTGTGTTATAAAGATCTTCTACTGTATATGCGGGCCCCCGTTTTCAAGAAAATTGCATTATGAACATGGCAAACAGCTTTATTTGCAGGTTAAAATTTAAACCATAGCTTTATGAAAAAATAATATATTATAGACACATGTAAAAATTTATTAAAAATTATGGGAAGGTAAAATTGTCTGCACTATATGCTATTTAGAGTGAGTAATTCTCTAAACCTAAGTGAATAAATCAAAATTTTGAAGTTTACATTACATTACATTGACATTAGTGAAAAACACTGAGATAATTTAGTATAGATGAATAGCAAAAATTCATTTTCTTTCTAGGAACTATAAATGGTAATTGTATTAATTTGTGTCTTCAGAGAATGGACAAAGTGCATTTTGGGCCACCTGAAAATGTGGGCCCGGGGTGAACAGACTGCATTAATGTGCACTGTGTGCCCATGTGATAATCAGGCTCTGTATATACAAAGCTTCCAGGGTGCCCAAGTAGGTAACGCCTTTGATCCTAAGCTATGATAATAATAGGTGCTTTTGACTCTAAAGTAATGTATCTGAAAATATGAACAATGTACTCTAAAATAAATTATGTCAACTGACTGATGCAAAATTATTCTGTCAAATCTTGATAAACAGGTGAATCTGGGCTTTAAGGATCTTCTTCACATGAATGGAGGGTGAAAAGTGTCATTAACCTTTCACTGTACTGTCAAGATAACTTTGCCTACATGGTACAGAAGTTATGCAATTGCAACCATAATGAAATAAATTCTAAAATTAAAAACAAGTAATCTGAAACTAAAATTATTTATTTGATAAATACATCCATACCAAATTTACAAGCATCCAAAATTCATGTTTAAAATTAAGATATTGTTTTACTTTCTTTTTCAGTTCATTAAAATTAAAAATTGATTACATTCATTTAATTTCATAATAATTCTATTTAAATCCATTCAGATTTACAAAGGCCAAATACACCTTTCATAAAAAAAAATATAATGACAAATCAGAGAAATACTTTAAAAATATGAAATACAGAGAGCTAACTGGAGAAAGTAAGCAATAATTTAAACATATCACAGATTAAAAGTGTAAATTTTACATTATATGTCCATGTTAGTTTTACAATAATCTACATTAATATTTTAAATTAGATACACATTTGGTTTATTCTTTCCTATTATATCATGCTGACTTACAACTTAAAAACCATATCATTTTAAAACTGAAACAATTTCAAAAATTTGAACATATCACAGATTTAGAAATATTCAACAATTTATGCAACTAAAAGCATGATAAATTGGACCATGCCGAAGTTTATAACCTTTAAAATTCAAATTTATGATTAAAATATTAATTTGTACATTTAATTATTTTATATAGTGTAAGTATTTGAAAAACTAACTTTTTTAGATTGAAATTCAAACATATCACAGAAAAATTAGCAGTCAATAAATACATTCATGCTAAATTTACAGTCATCCAAAAAACATTAAAATTTAGATTAATTTTATTCATCATAGGTTGATTAACAATTTAATATCCAAATACTTAAAAATAATACTTTTATAAGATTTTCATGTTTAGTTGCTAATATTTTTTAGAGTACACATGTAAATAATTACTTCAAGGTATATCAAAGGAAAAAATGAAATAATAAATTCTTTAAATTCTTCATATTTTCTGATTAGATACAGGGAAAATATATTTTTTACAGATACATGAAATGATAAGAAAAGTAATCACCCATCATAAACATTGATTAACCAAAGAGTAGTCATGTGTTTTTTTAGAACACTAGTGGTCACGTTCGGTCTTTTTACCATCAGTTCTTGCAGGCGGAAAAAAGCACAATAACAAACAATTTCATTAATTGTTCAACTATTAGTTTTCAATGAAGTTATAAATTTACACTTTAGAGAAATTAGTCAGTTTTCTCACGAACTATGAAATATTTGGAAAGAGTGAAAATGAACTGTTGCTAGTGATCATGCAATGGTCTTTTTGATGAATTTCTACTTTTCTTGTCTACATATACTTGAAATAAAGCTAGAATGTCAGTTAACTTTACTATAATAATGAAGAAACATTTAAGGTCAGCTACATGAAATCTCACTATTGTATTTATAAGGGGAGATGGCTTAGTGGACGATAACTGATATCGGCGGCAAAAAGACCGACACGTGACTACTGGCAGGTTAATGTTGTTGAAAGTGATTTTCCAAAATATGAGTTGATTGATGTGTTTATATTAGATGAGTACTCAAAGCCATAAATTTTAATTAACTTTCTTCCAATGTGACAGTTATAAGTTTCAGCTCATAAAGGTAAATTAACTCATTGTGTTTAGACTATAAATTCAAATTAATAACAAATAAGTAATTCATGATTAAATTTAGATATTAAATCCTAATTAACTTTTCTCTGTCTAACTTAAAACCATATAATGATGTGACACAAGCTGTTCAGTATTTTAAAAACACTCTTAATCACTTCTAGGATATATTTCAGTCTTCGGCTAAATGCCATCCTGAGCAGAAGCACTCTGGATGTCGAGAAATGAAATTATTCTAGTTTTTCTAATATTTATTGTAACCTTAAGGCAGTCTCCTCACCATCATGATGTCAGAGTTAAATAAACTGCTTAAGTACTGAAAGTGATATTCATTCAATTAATAAAATCCACAGCCATGATTCCAAGTGATCATTGTAACAGTAGCTGGTAGGATATCTCTTATGAGGGAATTTAACCCTCTGCCTACCAGATGGGTCAAATGGACCCAACAGCTACATTCAAAATGACTATTTGAACCAGAACTTATTTTATAAAATAAATTAAATATAAACCACAGAGAACTAAAATAAATAAATAAGTTAAATTGAGTAAAATTTCCGGTACTTCTAGAGTTAATTTAAAAATAAATCTGACACCCCAGGCATGCACCTCTTCATTTAAGACTAACAAGAACTCACTGACCTGCTCCAGGAAATTTGAATTTGGATCAATGAAATATACCTGGAACATTGTCCTGCAACAGATATCCTGAATTTATTTCAACAGTCTTCTGACATCCAAAATACTCCTCTGCAAATGTTCCTGGACTGGAAAGAATATATCCAAAAGCATATTGTGCCTAAATGGATAAAATTCCCTTAAAAGTGTACTATGCTTCTTGGAATAAAGTGCACTGTATACACTCTTCAATGTGATCATGGAAGTAAATTTCTTCAGTTATGTGCCACACTTTCATGCATGTATTTGTATTTAATAGAAAGTTAAATTTTAATTTGTGACATCATAATTACCGCTGATCATCAATTCAAATTTGTGCTAAATATTGGAATTATCATTTACTACAGTTCTATTCTAGTGTCAAATTACCTTATCATATCCTCAAGAATATTGTGCTATCAAAAAATTTTTATACAATGGGCTTCAAAAAGTAAGTTACACTTGTTCCCCCACAAATGGCAGCATTGTGAAACAAGAGCAAAGCTTGCACAGACTATAATTGAGTTCCACAGTTTCCAACGGTAGCAATTTCATTCCGATAGAGGCAATCGTTGCTGTGTAGTATGTACAAAAAAAATGGTGCATCAGCTGGAAACTTACTCCAATGTTGAAGTATGCAGAACAGTACGTATTCTGTGAGCAAAATGTTTCACAAGTACGGTGATGTGGAAAGTTAAGAAAAAGCATTGTCCTCTTGCACGACAATGCAAGACCTCACTAGGCATGCAAAACACAGGGTTTGCTTTCGCAGTTTTGGATGGGAGGTCTGGCAGCATCCACCATACAGTTCTGATCTGGCACCCTGTGATTTTCATGTGTTCAGCCACGGCCAAACTCGATCTTTCTCCTTCCCTCATACGGCCTTCACAATCACCCCTTAGTTTCGGAATCGTTAAAGGCTACTTTCGCCGGTAGATGGCGCGGTATACTTACCATAAATAATGCTTAATAAAGGTTACTTCTATACATAAAAATACAAAAATCTTTGCAATGTATTCATTATAAAAGGTATATATATATATATATATCGTATGTAACTTTAGCCTCAGCTTTATCTTTACTACAAACAAGAAAAAATAAGATTTAGAGATAAAATAAATAAATACAATTCTTTAAGTAATTAAAAATATTTTAAATAACACGCTACTATAAATGCAAAACAAGCTTTATAAGTAAATTTCTATATTTATACACGTTTAAATTCTTGATTACTTGAAACATTGATAATTCTGAGCGTAAAATACACAGTAAAAAATTTTAAAACATTTACTAGTTTCATAATAGTAAGAAAATTAAGCAAGTTCGCCAATATCAGGCAATCTACTCATATCGATTTTTTTTTCTCAAAACAGGGATTATTTTTACACGATTCTTAATTATTTAAAATATGTATATATATGTACATTCAAAACAATTTTCAATAAATTTAACCATTATAGGTGCTGATCTGAAATATATAAGCGTATAGAAATATAATAGAATTACAGTAAAACCTGTGTAAGTTGACCACTTGCAGTGCCACACTTTAGTGGTCAACTTAGAGAGGTGGTCAACTTATAAAGGGTGATAATAAATTTACTTTTTTTAACGCAATATTCATACCATATCATTCTTTACCACAAAAATTTCATTTATTGACAGGGCTTTAAAATAATATTGCATTACCATGCATATTTCTAACACCTTATAAAAGAAAAGATTAACTGCAAGAATGAATCAATAGTTTTGTATCAATTTTAAAATCAATTAATATACTACTATTTATTTTTTTAAACAATCAATCAATATACAGCCAATTAGTGATTCTCCAAACTATACTAGTTATTACACATAATTTATAAAAAAAACATTAAAAAAAACACTTGTTTTTTTCACATGTTACACACACATACACATTCTAAAATTTTAAAATTTAAGTTTGTAATTTACATTACCTATTTGTCCAAGAAAAACTCTGTTATTGTAGTTTGACGCTGGTTTTTGGATTTTAAATCAGCCCAATGTTTTTCAATGCAAACATGCAGATCCATTATCTTTTCAGAAATATCAGGCTGCTTATCAGAAGCATAGCACATTAAATTTTGTACACAGTCTAAAGCTTCTGAAAAAGGTAAAGGAGTCTTCCTTCTGTTTTCATCAACGATCTCCTCTTCACTGTCTTCTTATTGATTATCTTCTATTTCTAGAGGTTTTTTCATCTTTGATAAGATATTAGCAGCTATGTCCTCTGCATTCTCTTCAACTTCTTCGTGCACAATGACGTCATTGTCAAATGAGAGAAACGATTTTTCATTGACCAGCTCTTGCTCAATACTTACTGGCAAAGTTTGAATATCACTCTTCAAACAAAATTCAGTCTCTTCTTCGTTCAATATTTCATCCATACTTTTAAATCCTGCTTTATAAAACGATATGGAAATAGTTGAAGAAGATAAGTTTTTCCAAGAATCATTAACCCCTTGGGGACGAGCGACACGTATACGTGACGCATGAGATGCTCAGAATCCTCGATTATTCCCACCAGTTACTTTTTATTGTAAGCTTTGCCTTATTTAATGTTAGCATTTCTGCGATTCAATTAGGCGAAAATATCTGTTTTGAAAAACCGGTGGTAAAAGATTAAAAATTCTGTAAAAGACGCTTGTCGCGAAGGGGTTAAGCCAACGAATTGCGTCCAAAACATTTACTGATTTAGTAAAGTCTGAAACATCATTGCAGTGTTAAATTTTTGTAATGAGGCACTTCAACATTAGTTTACGATAATGCAACTTAACTGCACAAATAATGCCTTGATCTAGAGGTCACGAGTGACGTTAAATTTGGAGGCAAAAATACTATTTCAATATTGGTGAAAGATTTGGAAATTTTATGACTGGATACATTGTCAATAAATAAAATTATCCTCCTACCCTGTTTTTCATTTGGGAATTAATATCGCGAAACCATTCTTCAAAAATGGATGAATTCATCCAGGTTTTTTTATTATATTTCCATGTCACAGGTAGAATCTCAACTTTAATACCATTTCTTTTAAAAGCACGAGGGTTAGCAGCGTTTCCAATTACAACAGGTTTCAATTTTTCCCCTGTGACACTGCCGCAAAGTAAAACAGTTAGTCCTTTTTTCGGCATTTTGCCTCCAAAACATTTTTCATTTTTTGATTAAAGGGATTTTGTTGGCAATTGACGGAAAAACAGCCCTGTTTCATCTGCCTTGAATTGGTTTTCAGGAGGATAATCTTTCACAATTTCAGTTAATTTTGCTTTCCAGTCTTCTGCAGCATTACAATCTGCTGAAGCAGATTCACCACAAAGAGTACGGAAATTTATATTGTTTCTTGATCCTTGAATGGATTCTAGCCATCCATTACTTGCATTAAATTCGGAAATTCCCAATTCATTTGCAATATCTTTAGCTTTAGCTTGTAGCATAGGTCCTGAAACTGGAATATTTTTGGAACGACATATCTTAAAAAACTCCCAAACTGCCAGATTAATTTCTTCATTTGATGTTTTTCTCAATTTTCTTTTTCTACAGTTCTCTATCCACAATTTCTTCCCCATTCTTTGATATGGAAATTTCATATCTATCAGCTAATTTTCTCTGGCTTTCTTCTTTTCTAATTAAATTTAATATTTCATATTTTTTATCATTTGAAAGTTCAACTAATTTTCTTTTTGCAACCATTTTAGGTTAACAAAATTTTCCTTGTTAAAAAGGAATTACAAAATATAAATGCCTTGTACTACCTCTACACCAAGTTTACTGGATGAAAATAATAATCCTTCTGTACTACAACACAGCTCTAATGTAACTCATCACAAATAATTTTCTTAATTGAGTTGTTACAATTGCCACAAACTATTGCAACTGGTGGAAATATTTCTGCTTACCAACTAACACCTGGGGTTATTGAAAGGAGGGAAGGAACGATAAGAGAATGGGGAATAGAAGAAAGAAATCTAGAATCAAAGAATGGAGTGGGAGGGTTGAAAACCCAAATACACAAGAGCAACAATGTAAGAATAGATAAGCCTTGAATTATTTCCCTGCACATATCATTACTAAAAGCATTTCCCAGGTTAATACTATTTCACCCTTTTAGAAATTCTAGTTAAAAAGAAAAAAAATCGAAAAATACTTGGAGAGTTAATTTTTTTTATTATTCATGATTTGTTAGCTATTTGGGTGGTCAAGTTATAAAGGGTTTTGATGGGCATTTTATAATAGTTCTAGTCAAATCTGAATAATTTCAGTGGTCAAGATACAAGATAGACAGGTGGTCAGGTTACAAAGGGTTCGTCTTATAGTTTTGTATAGGATAAATTTGGTTCCGGACAACAGAGGTCAACATAGACAGGTGGTCAACTTACAAGGGTGGTCAACTTTACAGGTTTCACTGTACATATAAAATTAAATATTATATTCCAATTCTGGAAACTCATGGTATAAAAGTATGTATATGGTAAAAATAAAAAGATATTTACATGTTTTATAATATCAACAGAATAAGAAAATCTATTTCGCCAATATCCGGCAATCAACTCATATCGATTTTTTTCTCTCAAAACATGGATTATTTTAAAATGATTGTTAATTATTTAGAATATATATATATGTGTGTGTGTGTGTGTGTGTACATTGCAGACATTTTCAGTAAGTTTAAATACTGTAGGTGATGATCATAAAGTAGAGGTAAACAAAATAATAACAATTTTTAGAGGTTTCGTTATTTTATACAATGAACAAGCTTTTTTGCTGTAACATCATGCACTCCATTTATAAGAGAATAGTTTTCATGGAAATTTTAGAATATTGGGCAACAGAAATTACAGAATATTTTTTCAGAATTTTAAAATATTAATGCATAAATCTATTCACCATGCTTGTATATATAAATGTATCTATAAGGTATATGCAGATTCCATTTCTTGATTAGACTTTAAACATTGATAATTTTTACAGCGAAATATACAGTAAATATTATATAATTAAAATTAAGTAAACTAAAATTTTTCTTGATAAAGAGATCGTATATTCAGATGAACTGGCTTCATTTGTAAAATTCCTTGCCATATTTTTTTTTAAATGATGGGCAAAAATCTTGCACATATTAATGAGCATATATTTATTTTATGCTTGTTTAAGTCACATTCCTATATAGTGTTTTTTATTAGTCTCGGATATATCAATTCATAAATAGTTTCGACGATTCCGTTTGAATTTAGGATTGGTACAATCCTAAAATTCTAGTAAAATTCAGTCTAAAATTGTGGAAATTAGACTGATGAATTGTAGTTTAGGATAAGACAATCCACCTCTATCCTGATTGGCAATTAACTGAAGTATGGTTGCATCACATTGATCTGTTTCTATGTTTGATAAGCAGGATTCTCATTCAAAATTTTCTTGAATTACTCTTACAAGATTACTTATCCGCTAACAATGGCAATACTTGCAAACTTCAGATTAACTCTTGGTGGTGCTAGCAATTAAAAAGAAATTAATTTAGTGGTTTATAATTTCGAACATTAAAATTCAGTTTAAATCTACAAATAAATTGAGAGCCGCAGCAATTTTATAAGGCACATATTTCGAAAATTTTGCTCTGTACTTCTACTGATTGCTGGTGTATCGGTAATAAAAGCGCCTATTCATGAAAAGAAATTCCAGGTTTTTTTTTTTCTCTGAATTTGAAGCACAATGTGGAACACAGCAATGAACCATTTTCAACAAAAGTAAAATAAGAACACGCAATTTCATTTACGTTATATCTAAGAAAATACAAGAGTGAAAGGCGAGAATAAGGAAATTCTCCATTAGCCATGGTAAGTAA
Source organism: Maratus michaelseni (assembly GCA_963931845.1). Taxonomy (NCBI): domain Eukaryota; kingdom Metazoa; phylum Arthropoda; class Arachnida; order Araneae; family Salticidae; genus Maratus; species Maratus michaelseni. The sequence continues at coordinate 379,507,715 of OZ007586.1, forward strand.
TAGCGCCCCCTACTTTCTCCGGGGAGAAAATGTTATTCCTCTTGAACAAAGGGAAAATGACTTTTTGTTACGGCCGTATAAGAGGAAGGAGAACGATCGAGTTAGGCCGTGGTTCAGCAAGCTCAAAGAACATGTGTGTTGAAGACAATTTTCCAATGATGACCAGGTTCAGACAGCTGTTCTACACTGGCTCCAGGACCAAGAAGCAATTTTCTATCATCAGGGCATCGAACAATTAGTGCAATGCTCTGACAAATGTCTCAAGAGCTGGGAGATTATGTAGAGAAATAGTGTGGCGTATATATGACATATTGTATTGTAGCACATTTTTCAATAAAGTGTTTTTTGACCTACATTGTTCAAGTGCAATTTACTTTTTGAATGCCATAGTATATTATTGTAAAAAAATAAGGAATAAAATTGCTACTATATACAAAGTGAAACATCAAATAGATCACACAAGTGTTCTTCATTCCTTGCTTCAGTGGAATAAATCTCAACCCTCTTTTGTGTAAAATGTAGGTCAACATACGGTTCTTATCATCTGTATTATGAATGTTGCTATGATAGACATAAAGGTTTAGTTTTTCTTGTGAATTCTCAAGAGAGAAATCACTTTCAACAATATTAATCAATGTCAATGATGTTTACAATGGGTAATTTATTTTCTTATCATTTCATACATGCTTATTTTTTAAATTATGAATAAAATTTAAATAAATTGTTGTTAATCTTTAAGTTATTTAAAAATTATCAGAAATAACTCAAAAAGCATATTGTTGATTATTAAGAAGACTAGCAATGTTTAACTAATTTACACTTTACCCTTTAAGAGTTGTTTAATTTACATAAATTTAATTTTATGAAAGAAGACTACTTTTTAAGTCCCAAACAGAAAAAAATTCTTAATCACAATTTCATCAAATCCTTTTGATTCATATTTTATTATTTGATAGATGAAAAATATTTTTGGATTAGTTTCCTGTCACAGATATTTTTAACTTTAAATTTGAAAAAGATATAAATAATCAGTTTTAATTGCCATTACCCTATTAATTCAACAAGTTTACCCAATTAGTTCAACCCAATTAGTTCAACAAGTGCAGTTATTATTTTGACATTCACAACACATATGAGTATTTTAACAAAATACATTCATCACATATACCATAAGTATTTTAACAAAACACATTCATCACATATACCATGAGTATTTTAACAAAATACACTCATCACACACACCATAAGTATTTTAACAAAAAGTTTAATACACATCACAAAAATCATTCCATTTCAGTTTTTTTTTCTCACAATAAATCCTAAAAAAAAGAAAAAAAAAAAAAAAAAAAAAAAAAAAAAAAATTTAACATTTTTTTATGTTTAGCATTTAAATGAACAGGTAACTTAGAAAAGTCTCATGGAATACTGCCATCTAGTCATATTAAAAAAGGATAATCAATTGACTGTGAGCTTGAGACCAAAGTTGACAAGAATAGATTCAGATGTCCCCATTTTATATTATATAAAATTTTATTTCTCTTAGATAGAAATGACAAAATTTGAATATTAATTAGGAGCCACAACAGACTTCTATCATGGACATCAATTGAGGCTGTTCTCAAATCCAAACTGGTTACTTTATGATATATTTTTTTTATTCATTTTTGGCTGGTGTTCTTATTCAGAAACTATGTAATCGAAACATGTTTTCTATTTTTTGGTAAAGGCAGAAGATCTTTCAGAAAATACTATCTCAGTCAACGTTTTGAACTGAAATGTTGTTGCAGCAAAGCCTGTAAGAAGAAAAATGCATTGTCACATGACACGAATCACTTATAACTTGATAAGTAATTTATTTATCAAAAAATGGAAAATTCTTTTTGATTCCAAATCGTTTCAATAGTCCGGCTGGCCAATTTTATGCCTTTGTGTTTAAAAATGAGTTAAATGGCAAGATATAAGAAAAAAATTTAACAGCACAATAATTTAAGATTTCAGATAGTGCACAGATATCTCTTGAACTTAATCAGATGCTACAGAAAGCCACGATCAAGTTCAATGCTTTATTTATCTGTTTAAATATGTCAGCTTATAAAAAATTAAACATTTTTTTAACCATTGGTCAGTCAATGCATGAATAGTTCTTTTTGTGAGCTCTGAAATAACATCATGACCTGCCGTCAAAATTAGTTTCCTTTAGATGACAATTTCATAGAAATTAGTTGGCTTCAAAATTATGAAATGGGTTATGCAAAAAATGAATAAAAAAAATAATAACACACCTAAAACGTTAAACACAATGGAAGTTAAGAGTTAATGCATTCATTTGATGGAATGACTCTTTAATTTCTAGCATAATAACCTCATTTACTCATTAAGAAATAAAATATAAAGGAGATTACACCTTAAGTTGAGTATGTTTTCATTCAATGTTAGTGTTAAACATTTTTTTTTTTTTTTTTTTTTTTAAACATAAATCTTTACAACTTAATTAAAATAGTTTGGAAAATAAGTCAGGTACATTTACATTACAAAAAATATATTAGTCAACTTAATAAAGCATTTGAGAGAAAAACATTGATCAGTCAATGTTGAGTAATAAATTAAATCTTTTAAATCTATGTTTAAAAAATGAATAAAATAGTTCAACAGAAAGGTAACAAATAATGTTCTTTCAATGCACAAATGTCTGTGAGTATATAGTAGAAAGAATTGAAAATTCCACAACTGGAGTCTAGCTTGTCGAAGTTTTAGTTATATTAATAAATATTCATTTGAATTTTGCTTATGTCTGTACATGAAAGGATGCTACTATGAAAATCAGTTTCATAGAAAGGTTTAAAAAATATGTAACAAAAACAGGCAGATATCGCAGCTCTGATGCACAACTGCATCTAGACTTTTGCCGGTGGTGAGGAAGAACTCCAACATTAATTTTCAAATTAGCAAAACATTGTCACGCTAAATAGCTGTAAGTATCTTTCTCAGTGCGCTCCAAGTATTCCTTTTCTATTAAAATATCTATACATTTCTAAAAAGAAAAAAAAACATATGTAAGAAATATATCAAATCAATTCCCATTACTTTTTTAAAATCCACTTCTTACATGACATTTGAACTGGGAACACTATGCTATGCTGCATAATCAGTAATGGTATATTTTTCTGGATTAGCACATTTCACTAATACTGGGCTGTCACTGTCGACTATTTTTTAAATTCTATCTCGCACCACTTTCTCAAAACCAAAATGTTTCACATGCACTTTGACAACATGAGCAAGAGAAATATACTACAGAAGTAATTTTTTAAAATAATGGTGCAAACAGAATATAAAAATAGTTGCCAGTGGCGGCCCTGCTACTATTGCATGTCACAAAGCACCACAGCTTTTTCCCAAGTAAACAATCAGAGTGAAAAAAAAAATTTTTTTTTTTTTGCTTTCAGAACATGAGTAAAATGTTACAATTGTATATGCATACATAAGCTCATATACTGCTAAAATGAATTAAGAGAAATTTAGGCAATTTTTGTCACAGCATAAACACTGAGCAAATCCACAACTCTCACATCATACTTACACCTTCTTCATATTTCTTATTGTTTGTCAAAAGTAAAGGGAAAGGACCATTCCAAAAAATACATAGTTGTGAGGGTTTTTTTAGACATAAAATGTTGTCTATATAAAAAGACCATCAAAATTTCTTAGCATAAAATATACTGTCAACCCCTCAATATATGAAAGTAATGCCTGCAACTTTTGAGGATTTTTCTAGGTAGTGCTAAATAGAAGTTGTCCCCAATAGAGCTCACAAAACAGGAATCATTGTATAAAAGATCATTCCAACTTTCTGCTGGATAAAAATGTTTGATTTTCAATAATGCAACATTTTAATTGACCACTTCAAGCCCATCACCACATATATGTGCATTCCTAAATTCCCACTCAGAACATAACACCACTTCTTAGCATAGTTGATATTTTGGAAAAAATACCAAGATCAAATAAGCTTCCATAGCATTTCACTTACACTGAAAAAAATCTAAAAACTTTTTATACAATTTTTTAATACAAATATATTACATAATAATACTATAATTATAAAGAAACTGAAAAGAAATCAATCAATTAATTTGAAGAAATATAATTTCCTTTAATATCAGGATATATTAATATAATTAAGTAATCAACAATCTCAAAATCATATGTTCTATTATATATACAAATATATGCTTCAAAATTTTATAATAATTTATAATAGTAATTAAACGTTATATGAATATAATAATATCTAGTTTCTTAAATATCTATAACCTGTTATTTAATGTATAATAAAAATATTAAAATTTAGTAAAATAACAAAATTAATAAAGACCAACAGTATTTAATAAGTTCAACAAGTAAATATAAAATTTATTTTAATTAAAATATTAAGATATATTTACCTTAAATCCCCTTTTTTCAAAATCAAAAAGGGTTTGGGAGGGGAGTTTATAATCGAAATTTTTTTTTAAAAATCATTTAAAAACCTGTTTTTATCCTTCATTTAGAAGTAAAAAAGGGGCAAGAATCTTTCGAACTTTGGCAGGTTTTCACTTTAAAAATAAATATAAATAAATAAATCCCTCCCCAAAAATTAAAAATCTTTTTTTTATATATTTTTCCTTATTTGTTATTTTATTGTAACAATAAATAATCAATCATCTAAATCAACCCACAAAATTCCTGCTTTCCCCTTTGCCCCCTCCTCCCTCTGGTACTAAAAATGCATAGTTTAACCTTTATAACTTTTTAATTTTCTTTTCAGACTTATTAAATATTCTATATTAAAAATAAATAATTCCAATCTACCACCTAAATTAACACCTCCTAAAATCTCTGCTTCTCTCCTCCTGCTTCCCCAACCTCATTTCATGAAGACCCCTCTCCAAATGCATCTTGTAAAATTTAAAATCTTTAAAATCTTTAAAATTCTTAATTTTTTCTGTTCTATTTATGATTTTTTTCAACAATATTTAAATAATCTAAATTATCCCCCCCCCCCCCCAAAAAAAAAGTCCTCTTCATTTCCTTTGGCCCCTTCCCTCCCAGTACTTACAAAGTCTTTAAAGTTTCCCCCCTCTATTTATAACTTTTTTGCAACAATTATTAAAAAATTAATTTAAATTGCTTCTTCCTCCCCACCCAAAAAATTCTGCTTCTCCCTTTCCCTCCCCTCCCAGCACACAAACTTTAAAATCTTTAAAACTATTTTTTTAATATTTTTATGCTGTATTGGTACTTTGTAGCAACAATAAATAAATGATCATCTAACTCTCCCCTTAAAGTTCCATTCCTCATCCCCAGAAAAAAGAGTGAATTTCTAGACATGAAGAGGGAGGGGGAGGGACAGAGAGAAGATTTTAGTCTTTTTTGTAGTTTGGCTGTTCTCACAACTGATATTTTGTTAATAGAAGGGGAGTTATTTTAAAGAACATATTTATTTCGAAACATAAAAAATACACGTGATTCAGGGGAGAACAGCCAAACTAAAAAAAGATGAACATTTTTGCTTTCCTCTCACACATTTAGAAATCCATCCTCTCCCTTGAGAGAAAAGGACAGAGCAAAAATTTCTTAGGGGATGATGATTTTCGATGAGTGGAATACTTATATATGAGATGATGAGATGAGTTACCTTACTATAAAATAAAAAATAGAGCAGCATTTAAAAAATAATAATACTATTAAAGATTTTGAACTATTTGTTGGGTGAGGAGACAGAGGGGGAAGTGGAACTTTTCGGAGAAAGGAGGGTAATTTAGTTGACTGATTATTCGTTAATTATTGCTAAAGGAGAAACAAATTCAGCAGTTCTTTTTAAAATATAGTTTTAAAGATTTTAAAATTTGTATATGTGGGTGGGGGGGGGGGGCAGACACTTTGGAGTAGAGAGAAAACTTAGGTGACAAATTATCTATTTATTTTTACTAGAGAAAGACTAAAATCTTCTCTCTGTCCTTCCCCACTCCATGTCTAGAAATTCACTCCTTTTTTCTGGGGATGGGGAATGGAACTTTAAGGGGAGAGTTAGATGATCATTTATTTATTGTTGCTACAAAGTAACAATACAGCATAAAAATATTAAAAAAACAGTTAAGTTTGTGTGATGGGAGGGGAGGGAAAGGGTAGCAGGACAAAAGATTTCTTCAAATAAGAGTTTTACAAATTTTAAACTTTGTATTCTTGCGGATGAAGGGGAAATATGAATTTTGAAGGAAGGGGTTTATAATTTAGATGATTTGTTATTTATTTATTGTTAATAGAGAGCAACAAATAGGACAGAAGATTTTTTTTACTAAATAGTTTAAAGATTTTTTTTTTTTTAATAGGGGTTGGCAAAGTGGACGAAACAGACTTTTTTGGGGTAGAGAGATAATTGAAATGGTTGATTATTTATTTATTGTTACTAGACAGCAACAAATAAAGTATATATTTTTTAATAGAGAGTTTTAGAGATTTTAAATTTTGTATCCTGAGAGTAGAGGGAGGGAAGGAAGGAAGGAAGGAGAAGTGTAAGTTTCAGAGAGAGAAGATTGGAGTGGGGGGTAATTTATATGATTGATTATTTACTTTTTATTACTAGAGAGCAACATATAAGACAGAATAATTTTTTAATAGAGTTTTAAAGTTTATTTTGCTGGGGGGAGGCAAAAGAGAAGAAGCAGATATCTTGGTGGTAGAGAGATAATTTAAATGGCTGATTATTTATTTATTGTTAATAGACAGCAACAAATAGAGCATAATTTTTTTATACAGAATTTTAAAGATTTTAAACTTTATATGCTGAGAGTAGAGGGAGAATGAGAGTTCAACCCCAGCAGCAGGCGGCGGCGGCGTGGTGGAAAAAATTTGTCTCCCCCTACCCCCCTCCCCTACCCTATGCCCCCCTTCCCCTACCTCATGCCCCCCCCCATTTTTTTTTTTTAATTTAAAAATTTTTTTAATTGTCTTATAGTACCGAGCTATCGGTGATGGTAGAGTATGACCACTATCCCCCCACCTACCCCTTGCCCCCCTACCCCATGCGCCCCCCCCCCAATTTTTTTTTTTAAATTTTAGGAGAGATAAAGTTTAAAGTGGTGTCGCCCTCTATCAATAAGTATGAAAATTATGGAATTTAAAATGACTGCTTCTGAATTTTAAGTTATAGCATAGTATAAAATAAAATATTCTAAAGTATCTCATCATACTGCTTACAATGGAAATTTAAGTTATAGCATGGTGTAAAATAAAATAACTTACCACTGCTTACAATGGAAATATATAGTTATAGAACAGCACTTAATAAATAATTTTAAAATGTGTTACCATAGTGCTCACAAAGGAATATGAAATAGAAATTTAAGTTCTAACATAACGCTAAATAAATAATTTTAAAGTTTCTTAGCAAACTGCTTACAATGAAAATATTTAGTTAAAGCATAGCACTTAATAAAATATTTTAAAGTTTCTTACCAAACTGCTTACAATGGAAATATTTAGTTATAGTGTAGCACTTAACAAAAATTTTAAAGTGACACATGTAAATAATTATAGTTATAAACCGACATATACGCAGATAGGCAGGCACACAGACAAGCAGGCAGGCAGGTAGGCAGACAGACAGACACACAGTGAACTATTTGTTACGTACACAAGCATGCATATACGAAGTGAACTAATTGTAATAAAATACAAGACGTGCATACGTTTTAAAACATTTTTTTTTTCTTCACAGAAATTAAGAAAATATTAAATTTCGACTACAACTTTCACTTTGAAATAGCGTACTCCCTTGTTAAAAATTATTAGCTTTTAACAAACATGTAAATGAAGCGGGGTTCGAACCTCGAACTTGACAAAATGATCTCATGATGTGTTGATTTGCAGTAGGTTTAAACGAACACACCATGAGACCATGTTTATTAGATGCGATTTAAGATATATAAGAAAAGGTGTCACGTGACTGAACATATTGGATTATTACTATACAGTACTAATGATATTATAAATTTTGTAAAATAATTTAAGCTTTACAATAAACTTTAATGTTTAAACTTACAAACACATTGGAATGTATTTATAACATATAAAATAACCTTATAAAAGGTTGGTTGGTTTGTTGGTTTTATAAACTTGCAAAGCAAAGCGTATCTTACCAATTTGCATACAAGAGATTTTGTAACATAAATTATATAATACAGCAAATTTTAACTTACCAAGTGAGGTTTAAGGATACTGTAATAGAATTTTTAATTGTATACTTTAAAAAAGAAAGTTTAACTTACCATTATGTTTATGCTTGGATTCGAACTGTCAACCTTTTGGCTAGCTTTCCAATGCGCTCCCAATTACGCTACGATGGCTCCGTACAATTAATATAAATAATGAAACCTAACACAATGTTACTTTTTTTTCCTAAGATTTTCAAGTTAATAAAACAGGATATGACGACATTTATAGAATAACATCCTGTTTTACAACAATAAGAATAGCAATATAAGAAGCTTGTATACCATAATGAATTTACTGTTTAAAGTTTTGACTTAAACGATTATTCTTCTAATTACTTAAAACCTTGCTGTATATTTGCTTGATCACCTATCTGTTTACCCTGCTTTTTGGATACTTCTAAACCTGAAAATGACTACTTCGCTTAACACATCTTACTATGAAATTTCAGAAATCAGCGAATTTAGTAGAATATTTCAGTATTTTGATGTTTTTACCCCATACCATTGGGACTTAGGGGAGGATACGATTGTCGAAGTGCAAATGAATAAGGACTGTGAGTTAAACGTTCACATTCAAATATATAAAGAATTTGAGAATAGTGGTAAAATGTACACTACAAATGAAGGAATTACAATATCGTGCGCAACCTTTGATAAATTTGAAACGAGAATGACAAAATTTAATTTTGACTCTGCAGAAAAAGAAACATTCGTATCTAACAACGACTTACTAACGATTTATGTGGATAAGGAATCATGCATACTGCAAAAACTATTGAAACCTGATTGTTTACTACTTACAAAAGAACAATTTCTCAAACTAGAGAAAAACTGTATTGAAATTAGCGAATGTCTTATTCAAACTTTTTTAACAAAACTTTTACCTGTTTATGTTTTAAAAAACGTAAAAATATGTAAATGTTCTCACTTTACAGAGGAAGAGGCGATGGATTATTTTTTAGAATGCTTCGATCATGAATTAGAGAGATCAGTATATCGCACGTTTGACTGTTATTTATGTTCAATCGGCCAACCAGTAGAAATGGATCATGAATGTATGAGATATAATTTAAGAAAACAGTTTAACTGGTGCACAGACAGTGCTTTGTTAAATTTCAACATTAAGGAATTTGTGAAAAACCTGCTAGAGAAATGTACATGTAATTATACTTATTTATTTTTTGAATCTATGAATGTAGACTTTTATAATAAGCATTTGAGCAATGTATTTATAAATTAACGTAGAAATGTTTTATATTTAATAAATATTTGTTTAGTTTTTCATCATGTGTCTGTTTTTTATTTATGTATAAGGAATAAATAAGTTTAGTTTTCGGAAAGTTTTACAATTTTTATCCAGAAAATGTAGAAACTTGTTTTATTTTTCTACAAAAATTAAGGATTTTATACTATTTCATTAAACATGTGTACCATTATTATAATATAACTTACATATTGTATACAAAATACTACCCTTTACTTGATAAATTATTTAAGATTTTAAACCAAAACTGAGCGAATATTATAAAGATTATCGAGTTTGAAAATAGATCTGTTGTCTACCAGAGCAAAAACAGGAAACTACTTATTTGCGGATAACATCCCTGTTTTCTTACTGATAACGATACTTCTTGTATAGTTTAAAGTATAAAAATTCTTTCACTAAATTGAATATTATGTTTGTTTTTTTTTGTGATATGTAACTTAATTAGCAATACCATATAATGAACGAGTATTTTCACACATTTAAATTTGCATTTTAAGCCATGATGAATACATAATAAAACATTACTTGTTTACTTTTACATAAAATATGGAAAATAAATTTGTACTTAACTTATTAAATCACCCACTGTATAATAAAAGATACTTTACCTAATTACTTATGTTAACATACAGACTAATTTCTGTATAAGATATATATCACGTGACGCTATTTTTAATTATTTTAAGCATGCGCGCCCTCTACAATTAAATAAATATTCATGAAAAGTTTTATTTGAAATAATATACATACTGTTTCTGTGCCGTTAAGACGTTCTAATTTTTCCCCCGTTTAAGTGATCTGTGATTTTAATTGATTTAAATTAAATAAGTACAATGCAAGACATGGTGTTAGACGAACCAACCAAGATAAGAAAAGCCTTAACATCGGAGTTTAAGGAGCAAATCGACTCTACTATTTTAATGAAACCTGTTTTGAATAAGGAACCAATGGCCTCTTCATCAGATCAAGTCGATCAAAAGTTTCCTTTTACATGTGATACAAAAAAAAAGTATTTACTAAAAAATATATGTTATTAAGACATATGAACTTACATTTAGGAAAAAAACCCTCTAAGTGTGATAATCTGTTTACTACAAAGAGTGCTTTACGGGATGATATGCTAATTCATCCAAAGTCATCTGCCACATATAAGTGTGAGAAATGCAGTAAGACTTTTTTGCGAAAAAATGTATTAGTTAGACACATGAAATTTCATTTAAAAAAGAAACCTTTTAATTGTAAAATGTGTTTGAAATCTTTTGTGCAGAAAAGTGACTTACAAAAGCATAACTTAGTACATTCTAAACAAGGAGTTGTGCATAAATGTAATGAATGTGATAAAAAGTTTTTACAGGAAAAAAATTTAATAAATCATACTATGATTCATAACACCCCTCAGCAAAAGCAAAGGAATATTGAACCATTTACCAGACACTATAAATGTGTCGATTGTTCTGAAATATTTAATCACAGATTTGACTTAGTGAAGCATAGAAAAATTCATCTCTCGCCCAAAGAACATATATCTGAACAGAGTACTGAACTTTTAAACCATTTACAGAATTTATTACTACGTATAGACACTTTACAAAATGCTATAAAAAATGAAACTATTCCTTTTTGAAATATTGACCTTACCAATTTATTTGAACTATACATATTCTTGTATATACTAATGTATGTGTTTAAATAATTAAATAAATAATAGATAAGTGAAAAAGTTTTTGTGTTTTATTTTTCAATATGATTATATTATATCACTATTATGTGAATGAATGGACTTGTAAATTTATACACTATGTATAAAAGTAAATTTCTTGAACTTTTACAAAAAATAAAAATTTAATACAAGTTACTTAAATTATATATTTAATAAATTTTTTTAATATATTATTGGTTCACATATGATAGTTAAATTAATATGCTATTAAACATATAATTTTGTATAATCTATATTATTAATTTTCTTTAACACATATTACTTTTTTACAATAAATCGATTTAACTAATTATACATTTGTGTAATGAAACAAACTTATTTTTCTAAATATACGTATCGATAATTAATTTTTATTATTTACATACACATGATTATACTTTTTATCGTACGCAATTAACTATTTATACATTTAATAAGCGTTGCCATACCCGCTTTTATAAATAATTAGATATTATAAAGCATACGGATTTCACATAAACAAGCAATATACATTTTCGTTAAATGAACAACTTGAATCTTTAATCTATAACGTCATATTTACTTTTAAACTTGCTTTTAACTGTAACCATCACTCTTTTTTAACCTATGTTAGTAACTGTTTAGATATAATATAATCAGTTTACTGTTGACTTTTGTCGTGACTGAACCTTTTACCGTTTGTTATTTAAAAATGGCTTATGAATTAGATAGGATTAAACGGTCGTGTGAAGAAATGGCTTCTTCAACAAAGTTTCAACGTTTAGATAAACCTATGGAAAATTCTGATTTTTATAAACATGAATTTCTCCCAAATCTAATATACAGGAGAACTATGAAACACTATCACCTACCATGGACTTGTATGCTGCAGAGCCTAAGATTGCCAAGGATTCTACAACCCCAATATTTACTAACTGTGATAATGACGAAACGTCTTTCCCTGACACTGCTGTGAGTCTACCCCTGCTACAGGCTTTTTGGATACAATGTTTAAGGATCTAGATTTTAAAAATTTGGAAACATACCTTACCTCACCGACTACAAGCGATTTAATTTCTTCAAATGAACCATCAACTAGCATTACACATAGTAGTGAACAATTATATAACATATCCCCTCCCATCGCATGTGTGAATAACATTTCCAAAACCAAACATGGTAAATCTCGCATTTTTGTCATGTTTCGGATTAAACTTGCTGATTTTATATTTTTAACTTTAAAACGACATTATAAACAGTATTATGTACATATTGAAGAGATCAAACACAATGTATTTACAAATGAAGAAATTTCATTAACAAATAGAATTTTTATGGATATTTCAACATGGTATGAATTCCAATATAAAATTTTTGGTTTTAATTTAAAATATAAAAGTTCATCGTTTATAGCTAACAATACAGTATTAGTGTTAAATTATAATAATTCTATTATGCAAATAAAAAATTTAAAGAATTATACACATTGTGTTTTAAACGATTTTCAGTTAGAAAATTTAAAAGAAAAAGCTATTCATTTTAATAGCAAACTTATTAAACACTTGTATACAGTTCATCTACCGCAGTTAATTTAGCAAAAATGCACACTCGTTAATTTACCTTCTGAAATTGAGCGTGTTTTACTAACGAAACTTCTCTTCTATTGAGGATAATGTACTGGCAATATTAAATCAAATTTATGAATGTGTAGTATGTATATTTAGACACCAATCCCAAAGTCTACATACATGTTTCACCTTTAATAAACGTGAAAGATTTAATCACTTAGGGGATATGATTTTAATGCTTGTAAATTTTGATTATGTTATTTCAATCTTTTTAAACGGAGTTGAATGTATCAGTGAAAACTTTTTATGTAACATTAATGTGGAATTTATTCGAAATGTATTATTTAAATCCTAAAAATAAAATATTTTGCTTTAAATATGTGTGTTTATTTAAATAAAATGTGTGTGTTTATTAATATTGTTTAACTTGCAATGTAAGATTAATAATTTCTGTTATATGTTTATAACAGAAACATGATAACATAGTATGCATATGTGGCAGATGACTTTGGATAAATTAGCATATCATCCCGTAAAGCACTCTTTGTAGTAAACAGATTATCACACTTAGAGGGTTTTTTTCCTAAATGTAAGTTCATATGTCTTAATAACATATATTTTTTAGTAAATACTTTTTTACATGTATCACATGTAAAAGGAAACTTTTGATCGACTTGATCTGATGAAGAGGCCATTGGTTCCTTATTCAAAACAGGTTTCATTAAAATAGTAGAGTCGATTTGCTCCTTAAACTCTGATGTTAAGGCTTTTCTTATCTTGGTTGGTTCGTCTAACACCATGTCTTGCATTGTACTTATTTAATTTAAATCAATTAAAATCACAGATCACTTAAACGGGGAAAAAATTAGAACGTCTTAACGGCACAGAAACAGTATGTATATTATTTCAAATAAAACTTTTCATGAATATTTATTTAATTGTAGAGGGCGCGCATGCTTAAAATAATTAAAAATAGCGTCACGTGATATATATCTTATACAGAAATTAGTCTGTATGTTAACATAAGTAATTAGGTAAAGTATCTTTTATTATACAGTGGGTGATTTAATAAGTTAAGTACAAATTTATTTTCCATATTTTATGTAAAAGTAAACAAGTAATGTTTTATTACGTATTCATCATGGCTTAAAATGCAAATTTAAATGTGTGAAAATACTCGTTCATTATATGGTATTGCTAATTAAGTTACATATCACGAAAAAAAACAAACATAATATTCAATTTAGTGAAAGAATTTTTATACTTTAAACTATACAAGAAGTATCGTTATCAGTAAGAAAACAGGGATGTTATCCGCAAATAAGTAGTTTCCATTTTTTGCTCTGTTAGACAACAGATCTATTTTCAAACTCGATAATCTTTATAATATTCGCTCAGTTTTGGTTTAAAATCTTAAATAATTTATCAAGTAAAGGGTAGTATTTTGTATACAATATGTAAGTTATATTATAATAATGGTACACATGTTTAATGAAATAGTATAAAATCCTTAATTTTTGTAGAAAAATAAAACAAGTTTCTACATTTTCTGAATAAAAATTGTAAAACTTTCCGAAAACTAAACTTATTTATTCCTTATACATAAATAAAAAACAGACACATGATGAAAAACTAAACAAATATTTATTAAATATAAAACATTTCTACGTTAATTTATAAATACATTGCTCAAATGCTTATTATAAAAGTCTACATTCATAGATTCAAAAAATAAATAAGTATAATTACATGTACATTTCTCTAGCAGGTTTTTCACAAATTCCTTAATGTTGAAATTTAACAAAGCACTGTCTGTGCACCAGTTAAACTGTTTTCTTAAATTATATCTCATACATTCATGATCCATTTCTACTGGTTGGCTGATTGAACATAAATAACAGTCAAACGTGCGATATACTGATCTCTCTAATTCATGATCGAAGCATTCTAAAAAATAATCCATCGCCTCTTCCTCTGTAAAGTGAGAACATTTACATATTTTTACGTTTTTTAAAACATAAACAGGTAAAAGTTTTGTTAAAAAAGTTTGAATAAGACATTCGCTAATTTCAATACAGTTTTTCTCTAGTTTGAGAAATTGTTCTTTTGTAAGTAGTAAACAATCAGGTTTCAATAGTTTTTGCAGTATGCATGATTCCTTATCCACATAAATCATTAGTAAGTCGTTGTTAGATACGAATGTTTCTTTTTCTGCAGAGTCAAAATTAAATTTTGTCATTCTCGTTTCAAATTTATCAAAGGTTGCGCACGATATTGTAATTCCTTCATTTGTAGTGTACATTTTACCACTATTCTCAAATTCTTTATATTTTTGAATGTGAACGTTTAACTCACAGTCCTTATTCATTTGCACTTCGACAATCGTATCCTCCCCTAAGTCCCAATGGTATGGGGTAAAAACGTCAAAATACTGAAATATTCTACTAAATTCGCTGATTTCTGAAATTTCATAGTAAGATGTGTTAAGCGAAGTAGTCATTTTCAGGTTTAGAAGTATCCAAAAAGCAGGGTAAACAGATAGGTGATCAAGCAAATATACAGCAAGGTTTTAAGTAATTAGAAGAATAATCGTTTAAGTCAAAACTTTAAACAGTAAATTCATTATGGTATACAAGCTTCTTATATTGCTATTCTTATTGTTGTAAAACAGGATGTTATTCTATAAATGTCGTCATATCCTGTTTTATTAACTTGAAAATCTTAGTAAAAAAAAGTAACATTGTGTTAGGTTTCATTATTTATATTAATTGTACGGAGCCATCGTAGCGTAATTGGGAGCGCATTGGAAAGCTAGCCAAAAGGTTGACAGTTCGAATCCAAGCATAAACATAATGGTAAGTTAAACTTTCTTTTTTAAAGTATACAATTAAAAATTCTATTACAGTATCCTTAAACCTCACTTGGTAAGTTAAAATTTGCTGTATTATATAATTTATGTTACAAAATCTCTTGTATGCAAATTGGTAAGATACGCTTTGCTTTGCAAGTTTATAAAACCAACAAATCAACCAACCTTTTATAAGGTTATTTTATATGTTATAAATACATTCCAATGTGTTTGTAAGTTTAAACATTAAAGTTTATTGTAAAGCTTAAATTATTTTACAAAATTTATAATATCATTAGTACTGTATAGTAATAATCCAATATGTTCAGTCACGTGACACCTTTTCTTATATATCTTAAATCGCATCTAATAAACATGGTCTCATGGTGTGTTCGTTTAAACCTACTGCAAATCAACACATCATGAGATCATTTTGTCAAGTTCGAGGTTCGAACCCCGCTTCATTTACATGTTTGTTAAAAGCTAATAATTTTTAACAAGGGAGTACGCTATTTCAAAGTGAAAGTTGTAGTCGAAATTTAATATTTTCTTAATTTCTGTGAAGAAAAAAAAAATGTTTTAAAACGTATGCACGTCTTGTATTTTATTACAATTAGTTCACTTCGTATATGCATGCTTGTGTACGTAACAAATAGTTCACTGTGTGTCTGTCTGTCTGCCTACCTGCCTGCCTGCTTGTCTGTGTGCCTGCCTATCTGCGTATATGTCGGTTTATAACTATAATTATTTACATGTGTCACTTTAAAATTTTTGTTAAGTGCTACGCTATAACTAAATATTTCCATTGTAAGCAGTTTGGTAAGAAACTTTAAAATATTTTATTAAGTGCTATGCTTTAACTAAATATTTTCATTGTAAGCAGTTTGCTAAGAAACTTTAAAATTATTTATTTAGCGTTATGTTAGAACTTAAATTTCTATTTCATATTCCTTTGTGAGCACTATGGTAACACATTTTAAAATTATTTATTAAGTGCTGTTCTATAACTATATATTTCCATTGTAAGCAGTGGTAAGTTATTTTATTTTACACCATGCTATAACTTAAATTTCCATTGTAAGCAGTATGATGAGATACTTTAGAATATTTTATTTTATACTATGCTATAACTTAAAATTCAGAAGCAGTCATTTTAAATTCCATAATTTTCATACTTATTGATAGAGGGCGACACCACTTTAAACTTTATCTCTCCTAAAATTAAAAAAAAAAATTGGGGGGGGGGGGCGCATGTGGTAAGGGGGGATAGTGGTCATACTCTACCATCACCGATAGCTCGGTACTATAAGACAATTTTTAAATTTTTTAAATTAAAAAAAAAAAACAATGGGGGGGGGGGCATGAGGTAGGGGAAGGGGGGCATAGGGGAGGGGGGGTAGCGGGAGACAAATCTTTTCCACCGCCACACCGCCGCCGCCTGCTGCTGGGGTTGAACTCTCATTCTCCCTCTACTGCTGAGGGGGGGGGGCATAAATTTTGAATGGAGGGGGAAATTGTAGTTTAAAGGATTGATTTTTTACTAATTGTTATGTTACTAGCGAGCAAAAAGAAGGACAGAAGGATTTAAGATTCTCCAGTTTTTAAACATTTTGTGTTGTGGAGGGCAGAGAAGGGAAACAGACATTTCATGTGGGAAGAGGGGGGATTTCATTAACATCATATACAAACATAGGGGAAAATCTGCCAAAAGTGTCAAAAGATTGAATTCCCTTCTTTGGATTTTTAAAATATTTTTTTTTTGTGTGAAAAAAAAATTATGTGTGGGAGGGGGCTTATATTTAGGCCTTATATTTGCTAGGGATTTATTTGCAAAGGGGAAAAAAATCAAAATTGCTTAAAAGTGGGAGGGGGCTTACTTTCAGAATTTTATGGTATATTAATTTAATAGTGATTTTATAAATAGATTTAATTATTTTAATTAAAACTTATTGACTGTTTAACAAAAACATCTCTATCACTATTCATTAATAGTAAGATCTGCTCAATGACATTTAAATAACTGCAATTGTGCTAAGGTAGCATAATCATTTGTCTTTTAAATAAAGACTAAAACAAAAGATTCAACATTTAAATTTATTTATTTAATTAAAAATTCAAATTTTACAAAGATTAAAAATACTCTTATAGAAAGACGATAAGACCCTATTGAGCTTTACTAAAGTTTTAACTGGGGTAGTTAGTTAATTATTATTTTAATTAAAAATGTTACATAAAAATCCAATATAATTGATAATCCAGTTACCATAGGGATAAAGAGTGAAATTATTTTCAGTATCCTCACCTAAAAAATAGATTATGATCTCGATATTGAATTAATAATCTAATTAAGGGAAATCTAAAAAAGGGAAGTCTGTTTGACTTTTAAACAATTACATAATTTGAGATCAGACCAGTATAAACCAGGTCAGTTTCTATCTTCTAAAAACTTTCTTGTAGTACAAAAGGATCCAGGAAATGAATTTAATTTTTTAATTAGCAGATTAAAGAATTAGAATCTAATAAAACTAAACTCATTTATATTTTAGTAATTTTTAGAATTTTAATCAGAGTAGCTTTTTATACTATTTTAGAACGACAAATTTTAGGATATATTCAGTTTCGGAAAGGAGCCAATAAAGTAGGTCTAATAGGAATTTTACAACCTTTAAGAGATGCTCTGAAACTTTTTAACAAAAATATTTTACCATCCGAATCTATAAATTTTATTTTATCTTGTGTAACCCCCCGCTCTATCCCTATTTATTAGAATTCTATTAATTCCTATTATCTCTTACAATACCTTTTATATGATAATAAGCATAACATTTTATTATTTTACATCCTTTCTAAAATCACTGTTAATTCTATTTTACTAATTGGTTGGGCTGCTAATTCAAAATATAGTCATATCGGCTCTATTCGAAGAGTGCACAAATAATTTCATACAAAGTTTCTTTCTTTCTAATTATTCTATTTATTACAAATTATATCTTACTCCTACTCTTTTCATGAAATTTCTTTATCTCAACACTTAATGATATATTTCTTTAGGAAACTTACTATTAATAATAATATAAATTACTACTTGTCTTGCTGAAATAAACTGAAGACCTTTTGATTTTGCAAAAGGAGAATCTGAATTAGTTTCAGGCTTTAATGTAGAATACATAGGAGAATGATTCACATTAATTTTTTTAGCTGAGTATATAAGCATAATTACTTTATGAATAATAACAATTACCCCTTTTTTCTGTACATTCTCTCAACCTGAATCCTGAATCCTGATTAATATTAATCTTAATTACAATCATTCTATTATGAGTTTGAGGTTCATATCCTCGATTTTGATATGATATAGTAATAAAATTAAGTTGAAAATTATTTGTACCCATTTGCATCTTCATTACTCAATTATCTATAAATCTAATATTTTTTAATATTTAGATTTTAAGCTTACAAAGCTCCTGCTTTACTTAAACTAATCAACCTGACTTTAAAGGAAAATCATTATTAATTACTTTTAAAATAATTATAATTAAATCTTGAATTTCATAAATTATCCAAATAAATATAAATGTTACAAAATAAATAGATCTAAACAATATCCCTATCCCTCTATAAGGTATTTCCACAACACAAGCCCCAATTCAAGTCAACAATAATCAATTAATTACAAATATTCAAAACAAACTTTATCATATAACTAGCTAACCCGCCTGGCGTTGCGCGGGCCCGAGATAATTATAATCTAAGAGAAAGGCGTTAACCCCCTCCCCCCCCCCATACCCGCAAATATAACGAATAATTTGTTCAAGAGAGCCACCGTCACCTACACCAACGCGATCATTAAAAAAAAAATTACATTTTTCTGATAATTAGAACATAACGAAGACGCTACGCTAAAATAGCCGGCAGATGTCACCCCTTCCCGACCGCAATTTCAAATCTATATCTTAATTATTTACCTAAATTTTTGTTCATTAGTAAAAATTGGCAATTATTTCTTTTCATTTTCGCAAACTAAATGGAGGGATTTTCCCAAGAAACAGATCTCTTTCTAGTTCAGTTTTTAATGAAAGCCGATCCCTGTCTGAAACTTTCTGGGATCGTTTTCACTGGTGCTTGCAGATTTTTGGCAGTTTTTTGCGTAAATTAAAAAAAATTACCATCCGAATTTTTCAAAAATCATATAGTCAGATACAGAATATTTTTTTACATATGCTCAGGAATTTTCAAATTGATATCTCAATTAGTTTTCTTAAAATTCGCTAATTAGTTAAATAATTTCGAATTCGTTCATTTCCGGTCGCAAATCCAATGCACCAGTCCGTTTCTTTCGCCATTTTGATTTAAAAAGTTGACATTTTAGAAGCGGTTAATGATAATCTAATTAATATCTAGGCTAATTATCGAAATATTAAAATTCTGAGGCTCAGGTGCACATGGCCAGACCTTGGACTATCTACACCTAAATTTCCAGCCTTCTAGGTGGGCTAGATTTTCCTAGTCATCGCCAACACACACACACACACACACACACACACACACACACACACACACAGAGCGAAACTTTCTTTTATTAGTATAGATAAAAACAATTTTTTTGAAATTTACTATTAAAACAAGGGGGGGGGGTAAAAAACACAAAACCACCACTGATATTACTAAAGCAATCACTCCTGAAATCTTTCTAGGAATAAATCGTGAAATAGTATAAGCGAATAAAAAATACCATTCAGGTTGAATATGAACAGGAGTAACTAAGGCATCAGAAGAAATAAATTTTTCAGCATCCATAAAAATATATGGTGTAAAAGTACAAATTCCTGTAAAAAAAAAAAAAAAATGTTCCAAACTCATAAATATCCTTAACTCTATAGATAATAAGGATGAAAATTAATCTTATTACAATCTCTACTAGTACCTGTAAGATTATCTGATCCAGTCTCATGTAAAAAAAAATGTACAATAACTATGAATAAAATTACAAAAGGCAAAACAAAATGAAAAACAAAAAATTGAGTCAAAGTAGAATTTCCTACAGCATATCCTCCCCATACTCACTCCACTATTACAATTCCAATATAAGGAATAGCTGACAACAAATTAGTAATAACAGTAGCAGCCCAAAAAGATATTTGACCTCATGGTAATACATATCCTAAAAATACAGCAGCAATAACAAAACAGTGTATATTTTTCTGCAACGGATGGATTCAATGTGTTAGAATTTTCTTCCTCATGCTTGTAATGAAGTGGGGTCTCTCTCAGTCACATATTTTATCTGTAATAAACAAAAACAGTTAGGTGCTCTCCAATGATTAGAAGTGACTGTTTATGTTTTTCTGTTTGCCATCCTTGCTTGAAGATGTACATTTGGACTTTAAAAGTAGGTAATTTATAATGGCAACATCTTCTAATATATGAAGACTGGATTTTGTTACATATTTCTGTTTGTAAAATATCAATAGAGTTTTTGAGGAGATCCAAGTTTAGCAATTCTTGCTGTCAATTTTTTTCACTTAACCATGCATATTTTATATTTTAAAATAAACAGATTGTGTAAATTCAATTTTCAACCCCCATCGCTAGGGGCGAGAACAACCAAATTACAAAAAAAGGGGGAAATCGTCTCCCCCCATGTCTAGAAATTCACTCCTTTTTCTGTGGATGGAGAATGAAAATTTAAGAGGAGAATTAGATGATTATTTATTTATTGTTTCTCTACAAAGTAACAATATAGCATAAATATCTTTAAAAAAAAATAGAGTTTTAAAGATTTGAAAGTTTGTGGGCTGAGGGAAGGGACAAGCAGAACATATATATTTTTTTTGCGAGGGAGGGGGTGAGGAGAAGTAATTTAGATTGTTGTTTAATTATTTTTACCAGAAAGTTATAAATAGAAAAAAAAAAAAAAAAAGATTTTAAACTGTGTGGGCTGGAGGGAAGGGGATAAAGGGAAAATAGAGGACATTTATTTGGAGGGGAGAGAGATAATTTAGATGGTTATTTAAATATTGTTACAAAAAAAATCACAAATAGAGCATTAAAATATTTTAAAGATTTTAAACTGCATGAGATATGAGGAGGGGGGGGATTCTTCATGAGGCGAGGGTAAGGGACTGAAGCAGAGATTTTAGGAGGAGGGGATAATTTAGATGATAGATTATTTATTTATTGTTACTATAAAGTATTAAATAGATAAGAAAAGGAATTTAAAATTATAGAGTTATAAAGGTTAAACTATGCATGTTTGGTACCGGAGGGGGACAAATGGGGAATCAATAATTTTGAGGAGAGGGTGTAGATGATTGATTATTTATTTATTATTACAGTAAAATTTTAATTTTTTTTTTTTTAGATTTTAAATTTTTCTTAGGGGCAGGGGTGATTGTGGGTTCATGAAAAATACCTAGCAAGAATAGTGCCGACTTTAGAACAAGAGGATTGCCAGTGAGGGGGATTTAAAATAAAGGATACTGTTTTTTAAAAAGGCATTTTTTGAACTGGTTTATTTGGTAAGAGCCCCTTTTTATCAGTAGCACTCATACATTGATCCCATCATTAAATGATAGTGTTTAGTCAAACCTTCCACTTTTAAGGTTTGTGATACTGATGGGTTTTTATCCACAATGCAATCTGATTTTAGCCACACACAGGGTGGCTTATTCTTTCAATCTCTATCATTTTTCATGTTTATGAAAAGTCACAGCAATCCATCGTTGCCACAGATTAATCTCGGAAAATGAAACATTTGAAGTTACTTAAAAAATTAATAACTCGAAAAGTATTTATCACAAAATTGTTTTACAAACTGCTTTAGAATGGTATAAAATTGTATTTTTCTTGATATAAATTTCAAATCTAATGATTAGGTCGCTTTTCAAATATTAGATTTCAAAAATTACAAAACTTCACAATGGAGTACCGTAGCGAAACTTTTACGCGTAAAAAGATAATGATAAAGGCATTGTGGCTCGACGTGTATCGTGTATACTGGCCATAGCATGAGTAACGAATTATAGTAAACTTATTATTCTGTTAAAATATAAAAGTGAATTATGTATATACATTTTTAAAAAATAAAGAAAAACATTTTATCACAAACATCAACAAAATTTTTTCTTCTATTTATTCCCTTATTCCAAAGATACCGTTTTATCGTCTGCTGCCATAGCAACATGAATTAAATTTCATTAAAAAAAATGCTCAGTGGTAGAAAAATATTTTTCTAAATCGAATGGTTATTGAACAACTCAGCACTTTAACAGGGGAATTTTTATTTGTTATTTAGATATTTAAAAATTGTTTGTTGTCATTACGTTTTTATTCTGAGTTACAGCTAGTTTATTTATTTTTTAAATAAAAGCCGTGTGTGGCAATCTATATTCGGCCTTATAGCAGAATTTTCCCCTCTTGTTTTATTTTATTTTTTTGTCTTCTTTCGTCTTATGAAAAAATTTCACATGAGAAAGCATAGGAACTAATGTAATTGGTTAATAGACAATTTTGTCCTAAATACTATATGAATAAATCAGCGTTCATACCCAATTTTAGAAATATAAAAGTACAAGTTTTACAATAAAAAAATTATATATTTTAGGAGCATTTTCAAAATTAAAAAAAATCAATCCATCAATTTATAAGATGGCCAAAAACAGAAAAACTGACGAATTTCACAATTTTTTACGTGCTCGATTGACAAATTTTGAGATATTTTCTCGTGACCACCTGGCGAATTTCACACTTTTCTCCCGCGATTGATTGATGAATTTCACGATTTTTTTTCTTGAGATAGATGAATTTCGTGATATTTTACCATGATTGACTGATGAATTTCATGATATTTTCCTGCTACCAATTGGAGAATTTCTGGATTTTTTCCAATGGCTTAGTGGTGAAACTCACAACTTTTTTTCTTTCATGTGATTGACTAAAGGTTTTCCTGATTTTCCCCGCAGCTGATTGACAACTATCATGATATTCTCCTTGTGACTGAATGATATAATTTATGATTTTTTCCCCCCATGATCGATTAAAGTAACTCAGTCTCTATCATAAAAACCAGAATTTCGGTATTGAAAATGAAAAAAATACTGGAATTCCGGTGATAACTGGAACACAATCCTGTTAGGGATTTTTGTTAAGGGAAGGGCAGTTAAATGATCTTTTTCTTTAAGTGGTGCTGTCATATAAGAAGTTTTCTTACCTTGTTCACTTATGCATTACATATCCTAATATCCAATTTCAAGTATTTTCAGTTTTATTGAAATATTTACCTTTGTTATATATCTGGTTTAATAATATTTGAAACCTTTTCAATAGTTTATTTCAGCTTTATAACTTTATTTAAAACTTTTTCTAATTGAAATCTGCATAATCTCAAATATTTCATTTTCACAACAAATTTAACTTTCATCATTGCCGAGATGTATTCTCGGCAGAGTTTCCTCAATCTGCCGACAAATGGTGACCCATTTACAGCACCTTCATTGCTCTGATCTGGAAATTTAATTCTTGCAAGGAACGCAGCTGCGTGCATCTTCCAGACACACATACTCGGTAGGAGGGCATTGCCTTCTGCCCGCACAATTGGGTCAGCTGATATATCTCGTGGGTATTTAAGATAATGGATATATGCGGTGTTACTTCTCGTCGTGTTTGTACCTCAAGATGGTTCGTTTCTTTTGTAACAATAGACTGGCTGATAATGAGAATACGCATTCATTTCTTTAAGAAACATACAGCTTATTTCCCAGTAATAATATATCCCAGTTTTTAACTATCTCTATTCAAGGCTTTTAAAAAGGTGTTCATAATTTTTTCGATGTTATGTTTACGGTTTGCTCCAAACGCAAGTATATCTTTAAATCTCTTTTGGAAGCATTTGTTTAAGAAGCTAGGTAGTCATTTTAAAGCAGCATATACTTATACAATTGTGAATATCTTAAGTATCTGTATACACAAAGTTAATCTGTTAAATGCTATATAAATATACTGTGAACGAACTTTAACTGGAAGTGAGATGCTGCATTATATATGTTTATGTTTCACACTTTTAACCTGTTTAGTTATAGTTGCCATTATATATATATTTTTTTTTCTTTATGCTAAATAAATGTTAGTTACATTTAAATTTATCTGTTTTATTTTTCATCTATGTTTAAGCACTCTGCCATACTGCCATATGCACATCTTTTTTCAGGTACTCAGCTTTTTATTTTTAGGCTGTTATAGAAATCAGATTTTTAGATTACATACTGACTTACCCAATTTTTGGGTTGTAAAGCAGAAATCTGCCGAAATATAGAAGATTCTCACCCTTATATTTACCCTTTTTTACTTCTAAATTAATGATAAAAAACAGGTTTTTAAATGACTTCTTAAAAAATATATCGATTATCCCTTCCAAACTTAACTGTTTTTGCTTTTGAAAAAAAGGGGCTAGCAATAAAATGCTTATACATGAGAATGATAATGTTAACAATAAACAACACATTTGAGAGAAAATTCATCAACAGTCAAAAAAAATTTTTTTTTCACACATTAAATAAAGTATTACACAAAATGTATTTTTTTAATGAGTAAATAAGATACAGGTACAGGACAAAATAATATGAACACCCATTTTTAAATGTGTCTTAGTTCGACTATACAATACAACTATGCCACATGTTGCAACAGTGCCATCTACTGGCAGCAAAAGGGAAGGTATCAGTCAAGCATTTATTGGTCAGACAGTTGTATAAAAAATTATGTTCCCAGCAAAGTGCCATAAAGTCCAACATGCAAAAAGGTATGATCATTGTAGCTGGCCACGCTGGGACATTCGTGTTGAGAACAGCTGACCTTATCAGTGTTTCAAGGACAATTGTGTTAAGGGTTATCACAGTTTACACAAACCTGGGAAAAGTGTCCTCTGCAAAGCAGAACAGTGATTGAAAGTCGAAGTTGACCAACCAGGATAGACAAGTGTTGAAGAACATAGTCACCCAAAAATGCAAGACTACACTGCTGCAGATAACCTCCGAGATGAATACTCATCTCCAGAACCTTGTGTTCACCAAAACTATTCAACGGGAGCTGCATGCTGAGACCATTCATGGTTGTGTGGCTATTATAAAGCTGTTAGTGTATCCACAGAATGCTATGAATTGAGGATAGTGGTGTAGATGGAACCTAAACTGGACACAGTAGCAATGGGAATAGGTCATCTGATCTGATGAATCATTATTCACATTATTTCAGATCACCGGATGTGTGTTCATCTGACGAACACCAGCAGAAACATTTCATGTTGACTGTCTTGTTCCTACCTTGGAGCAGGCTCTGTAATGGTGTGCGGCAAAATATCTGTGTAGCTTGGGCCACATGTAGTCCTGAGGGGGACAATCATAGGTGAGCACTATCACAGTATTCTTGCAGATCATTTCCACCTTATGTTTCAGACTGTTTTCCGGAGAACGCCCTGTGTTCCAAGATGACAACTCTATTCACATGTCTTGCTGTGTTCAAACAAACATCTCAAGTGGAACATCTCATGTGGTGGTCAAAGACCTCTGATCTCAGCAACATTGAGCCTTTGTGGAGTTTTCAAGAAAACAAAATCTGTGTGCTCACTTTCCTCTTCCATGCACGCTACCTGAGCTCGAGACTGCTTTGCACAAGGAATGGGTGAGAACCCCATGATAGAATCACAGTGACACGGCGACAAAGTCGCAGAATGAAAAAGATTTCTTGCAGAAAAAATTTTCATTTGAGGAATTTTTTTTTTTTTTAAGAGGGGAAGAAGATCTATGCAACAGCAAAAAGATCTGTATATGTTTCAATTCTGAAGAACACTATTGATAAGAGGTGACAGACTTCTACGTTTCGGTAGATTTTAGTACCCCCCCTCCCCCCCCCCAAAAAAAAAAATTTCATCTTCCCCACTCTCCACACTTTAAAGTTACAAATCTTTATAAATGTTAAGCTCTAAGCCCAGTTTTTAACACTTTCCAACCTAGTTGAAAAGTGTTTATGACTTCAGTTTGTCTGGCCGTTTGCCGTCTGGCCGTGCTCTAACTCCCGTAAATATGCTCGGATTGCCTTGCAATTTTTATATGTTATTGTCGTTATCTATAGCACGTTCCCTATTTCAACTGAAGTGTGTAGCACTTATAGTTTTTTTACAGGGACACTCAAAAGAATTCCGTTACATGACGCTCTATGGGGAAAAATCATTTGCAGTTTATTTTAATAATGTTACACAATTGCAAACGCATTGTAATTGATATATATCACTAAGGTGTATTACAAGAAGCTTAATATGGAATAGGGTGTGCATAGCACTTATAGTTACTTTACAGGGACAGTCAAAAGAATTCCGTTACATTACGTCTATAGAGAAAAATCGTCTGCGGTTTATTTAAATAATGTTTTACTATTTTAAATGCATTGAAATTCATATATATCACTAAGGTGCATTACAAGAGGCTTACTACAGAATAGTGTGTGTATAGCAGTCATCGTTCATTTACAGGGACACACAAAAGAATTATTTACAGTCTTAACAATAATTTCTAGAAGTACGTTTTAAGTTACTGAACGCGATTTTAAATTTAACTCACTTTTTGTTTATTATGTGGTGTGTATAAATTCTGTAGATCCTATACAGGGAAGCACAAAAGTTCGCGAACACATTTCCGTTTATTGACAGAAACTCCAGAAGGAGAATTTTAAACTGTGCTACGTGTTTCTTAACTGAACTAAAATTTAGCATCCTATGTAGTATATATACAAATCTATAGATCCTATACAGGGCTGAATAAAAGTATTCGGATATTTTTCCGAATATTGTATATGTTGGAAATTCCTGAAATTATGTTTTTAAATATGTTATGTGTTTTCCAAATTGTTTACTTAGATGTTATCTTTCAGCTTATTATCTTTCAGCTTTGTAAAATTATTTTGGAAGCGTTGGAAAGTGTTACATAATCTATGCTTGACGCATGATTTTTCGTTCTTGTTTAATATTGTTTTGCTCTAGTCGTTTTATCTGTTACTTTTGAATACTAATACATAAATAACAATCTACATTTCCTTCTAGACTGAAATTTCTGATCATAACCCTCCCCCTTCACGTAGTTTAAAATCTTTAAAACTCTGATCAATCATCTACCTCCCCTCAAAAATTTTAGATTTCCTCTCTTTGCCCTCTCTACTCTCTCTCTCTCTCCAGCATTAACCCTTAACTGCTGTGACAAAAACTGTTGCATAGGTACTGCAAGTGGTCTCTGAGACCGCTTTATCGAAAGATGAATTAAAAGGACTCAATTTAATCTTTATTAAACCTTATGTACAGGACTACTATAATTAAAATTCACCTATTCAGAATTCTCTAGCAACAGTACTAGGGCTCCAAACTAAACAAAATTTCACTATTGTTAAATCATTATAGTATCTATAGTTAAACTGTGAAAATTGAAATAAAAAATAGTCTTTGTGACCGCTAACAACAGTTAAGGGTTAACACAGTTAATCTTAAAATTCTCCAGTTTTATTTTATGAAAATTGTGTCCCTTTGTTTAATGTTGTTTTGCCTTAGTTCTTTTATTTGTTACTTTGGAATACTAATACATAAATATGCATCTAGATCTCCCCTCTTAAAAATTCTGATCACCTCCCATTTGCTCCATCATCACATTTTAAAATCTTTTAAAACAATGTCATAGGAAAAAAAAATATGCCTTATTTATTACTTTGACATAACAATGAATGAATGATCACTCCCCCTCCCCTAATTTTTTTTTCTTCTCTTCCTCTTCCCCCTAATACACAAATTTTAAAGTATTTAAAATTCTTTCGTTCTTTATTTTTTTAAATGTTTCATTGTTCTATTCGCTACTTTTCATAAATGATAAATAAATCATTTATTTTTTAATTATTCCCTGAAATTTCTAATTCTCGACCCCCCCTCCCTCCCAAGCACACAAAGCTAAAAATATTTTTGGCAACAAAAAATAATCATTCTAAGTTTTTATTCCAAGGGGAATTTCTAAATATGATGGCAAGGGGGGGGCAAAGTATTTCAACTTTTTTTGCAGTATGGCCTTTTATCACTCTTGTTTGACTTCAGGGAATTCATGCAGGAAGATTTTGCTGTTAATAAAGTTTGTCAAAGAAAGCATTGTAATTTTCAGCTACAGGGTGTGTGAATTCCCTTTAAGTTTCTCCACAATCTTTATTAGTCAATCCCATGTCAAATGCAAGCTGTAATTAAGGCCAAAGGTGGTACAACCCCTAGTAATAAAAATATTGCATTCTTTTACAAGTGTTCCTATTATTTTGCCATATACCTGTATATTAAAAGTGGTAGCAACATAGAGAAAAATACTGAATACTTTACAAGGTAAAAATACTTTATTTTCAGGACTTGAAATCTGAAAGTAAGGTTCAAATGACTGAAAATTCAAAATAAAGTATATATATGCAAGAAATATGGAATTTTTTTTTTCCTTTTAGGTTTTAGATAAGACTTCAATAATATTAATTTAACAAATTCTGACTTTCATATTGTGGATGAAAAAAGATCGAACACTTTAAGCCTTGGTGGGACTTTTGCTAGTAAAACATCATTAATGAAAATTTTCCTATCGCAATGAAGCAAAAAACTTGCTAATTTCATGACCAAATGAGGACATCCATGATCGATTGCCGAATTTCCCGAATTTTTTTCCCGAACAGTTTGACTGAATTCACGAATTTTTTCTGCAACCATTTGACAAAATTAGAGATTTTTTTCTACATTTGTTTGACAAAATTCACATTTTTTTTATCCACGATCATTTGATAAAATTCCTGGAATTTTTTTCCTGCAACAGTTTGATGCATCTTTTTCCCATGATTGACTGACAAAATTTGCAAATTTTTTCTCATGACTGATTGTTGAAGTTTCAGAATTTTTTAGATACACTGAAAATTTGTGGCTTTTCGGAGACCAATTGTTGAATTCTAAATTTTTTTCAAGACCATTTGACAAAATTTGATTTTTTTTATGACAGTTTGCCAAATTTTTTAATTTTTAATGACAGTGACAAAATTTTTAATTTTTATTGGGAGGTTGAATAAGTTCTCACTGTTTCTCATAAAAATTAATGCTTTATTTAAAATAATTAGTAAAAGAAAAAATTGCTGAAAAGTAAAGTATCTGTAAGTAGTCTATCGCTAGCCACTACTTTTTCTGACAGAATTTGAATTCCACATCAGAAAAACAACACGTCTTTTGAGGCTATCCAAGAGTTGACCCATTTTTTGGCATCTTCATAAGAACTGTTCAGCCAGGCCATGTGCCATCAATCAGAACAAGTGATAATCAGAAGGGGCAATGTTTGGTGAATATGGCAGGTGGGGTACAACTTCCTATTTAAGCATTTCAAAGTAAGTTTTCACCAATTTTGCAACATGATGTGGCGATTGTTGTCATGTTACAAAATCACTTTGTCATGTTTCTGCTCATATAGAGTCTGTTTTTTTTTAAATGCTAAGCTCAGATGCAATTGTTGTCGATAGTGATCTCCTGTGATGGTTTCATTCGGTTTGAGCAGCTTATAATAAACTACATGCATCTAGCTGATCCCACCAAATGTAGACCAGAAGCTTGGAACCATGGATATTCAGGTTTGCCAACAATGTTGATGCATGTGTGGGCTTACCCCATGATTTTCATCATAATGTTATCATAATGTGCTCATTTTTCATTGCCAGTCATGATATGATGCAAAAAACCTTTCCTTTCCTGCCGCTGAAGCAGCTGTTCATACATGAAAAGATACTGTTTGATGTCTCTCAGCTTAAACTGGTATGGCACCCAAGGTCCTTGCTTTAGAATCATTCCTACAGCTTTCAAACATTAAGCTAGTGTCTGACACGAGTTTTCATGAAGTAATGCCTACAATTCTTCAGCTTCAAACATTTTTGGTGTGCCAGAGCATTCTTTATCTTCAACATCAAAATCATTATTTTTGAAACATCTAAGCCAATCTCTGCATGTTGTTTCCGCCAGGGCATGGTTGCTGTAAGTCTCAAGTAGAATTCTGTGTGCTTCAGCTACAGATATTTTTAGCACTTTCCAACCTAGTTGAAAAGTGCTTATGACTTCGGTTTGTCTGGCCGTATGGCCGTCTGCCCGTGCTCTAACTCCCGTAAATATGCTCGGATTGCTCTGCAATTTTTATATGTTATTGTCGTTATCTATAGCATGTTCCCTATTTCAACGGAAGTGTGTAGCACTTATAGTTTTATTACAGGGACACTCAAAAGAATTCCGTTACATTGCGGTCTATGGGGAAAAATCATTTGCGGTTTATTTAAATAATGTTTCAGTATTTTAAACGCATTGAAATTTATATATATCACTAAGGTGCATTAGAAGAAGCTTAATATGGAATAGGGTCTGCATAGCACTTATAGTTACTTTACAGGGACAGTCAAAAGAATTCCGTTACATGACGTCTATGGAAAAAAATTGTCTGCGGTTTATTTAAATAATGTTTCACTATTTTAAACGCATTGAAATTTATATATATCTAAGGTGCATTACAAGAGGCTTACTACAGAATAGTGTGTGTATAGCAGTCATCGTTCATTTACAGGGACACACAAAAGAATTCTCTTCTGTCTGTTAACACTAATTCCTGGAAGTGCGTTTTAAGTTACTAAACGCGATTTTAATTTTAACTCGCTTTTTGTCTATTACGTGGTGTGTATAAATTCTGTAGATCCTATACAGGGCAGCACAAAAGTTCGCGAACACATTTCCGTTTATTGACAGAAACTCCAGAAAGATAATTTTAAACTGTGCTACGCGTTTCCTAACTAAACTAAAATTTAGCATCCTAGCATATACAAATCTATAGATCATATACAGGGCTGAATAAAAGTATTCGGATATTTTTCCGAATATTGTATATGTTGGAAATTCCTGAAATTATGTTTTTAAATATGTTATGCGTTTTCCAAATTGTTTACTTAGATGTTATCTTTTAGCTTATTAAACGGTATGTTTTGTAAAATTATTTTGGAAGCGTTGGAAAGTGCTACATAATCTATGCTTGACGCATGATTTTTCGTTCTTGTTTAAAATAAAGTAGTGCAGTAAAATTCCCCGCAAAAAATTATTTTTGGCATGAAATTTGACATGATTAACACTATGAAAATAAATTTTGTTTACACTTCACCAAAATGACATACACTGAATTTCAAGCTTGCTGTACTTCTTTATAGATGCATTGCCATCTTAAACTACGTACACACAGTTCCGGTAATGCCATCTGTTGGACAACAGTGAGAACTTATTCAAGCTCCCAATAGAATGACAGTTTGGCAAAATTTTAAACTGTGACTTTTAACTGAATTTTTTTTAATGACAGTTTTACAAAATTTTTGTTTTTTATGATTATGACAATTTTTTTTATTTTTTTATGATTATGACAATTTTTTTTATTTTTTAATGATTATGATATTTGATTTTTTTATGACAGTTTGACAAACTTTGTGGTTTAATGTTATGCACATTTAACAAAATTTTTGATTTAATATTGACCATTTGTCAAAATTTGTGATTTTTTTACGGCAGTTTGACAAAATTTGTAATTTTTACCACAATTATTTCATGAAATTTATGATTTAAATCACAACCAATTGATGAAATGTGATTCTTTTTTTATGACAGTTTGACAAAATTTGGGATTATTTTTAACTGTTTGAAAAAAATTTTAATATTTTTATGACAGCTTGACAAAATTTGTGATTTTTTCTATGAGTTTGAAAAAATTTGTAATTTTTTAAAACCATTTGACAAAAATTTATGAATTTATTTTCTGAGTTTGACAAAATTTGTGATTTTTTTTCTTTTAGTTTGACAAAATTTATGATTATTTTTTGAGTTTGACAAAAATTGTGATTTTTTTTCTGAGTTTGACAAAATTTGTAATTTTTACCACAACTATTTAACAAAATTTATGATTTAAATCACAACCAATTAATGAAACTAGTCTTTTTTTCTGACCGGTTGTCAAAATTTGAGTTTTTTTGTGATAGATTGTCAAAATTCATGGCTTCTATGATCAATTGTTGAAATTTGCAACTTTTTTCATGACAGTTTGGCAAATTTTTTGATTTTTTATGACAGTTTGACAACTTTTTTAAATGACAGTTTGTCAAATATTGTGATTTAATGTTATGACCATTTGACAAAATTTGAGATTTTTTATGGCAGTTTGACAAAATTTATAATTTTTATTACAATCATTTTACAAAATTTATGATTTAAATCGCAACCAATTAATGAAAATTGTGATTTTTTTTCATGACTAATTCATGAAATATGCAATTTTTTGTGACAGATTGACAAATTGATTTTGCAAATTTCACAAAAAATTTAATTACTCACAAGATTCCATGAATTTTTTATTAAATATTCACTCAAGAATCCTATATCTAGAGACAATCCATCTGTTGCAAACATGTAGAAAACTAAAGTTACAAGAAATGCCTATGACTTGTAATCAAAAGAAAATTATATTTTTTTGTAAAAAAAAAAAAAAAAAAAAAATCTTTTAAACAAGTAAAATTATTTCCAGCAAAAGATTTTAATTTTGAAAAACTGACTTTATTAAGTAGAGATTTTACAATGTTATGATAATGATTTGAGTTTATCAGAGACAAACTTATTTTGATAACCAGCAGATTTATTAAAACAATGTTTTTATTAGTGGATAGTACTGTGCTAACTTTTTCCAATAATTTCTTTAAACTGATTGCTGACTCAATTAACAGACCTTGTTCACTGTATTATTTTTTTTTCAAAATCTTTTTGATATACAAACAAGAATGGAAAATCATGCGTCAACCATAGATTATGAAACACTTTACAACACATCTGGAAAATTGTAACAAAACTTCACAGGTAAATAAGGTGAAAGAAGATACGTAAATAAGCAGTTTAGAAAACATAACACATTTAAAAACCTACTTTTAGAAATTACTTTCCATAGTAAAAAAAGTAGTCTATTTTGTGCAACCCTGTATGTGATCTATAGATTTGCATATATACTACATAGCATGCTAAATTTTAGTTGAATTAGTAAATTAAATACTCTTGAATTTTTTGGTACAGCTCTGTATATTACCTATAGACTTTAGTACATACCACATCACATATTAAGCTAAAATTTAACTCATGTAAAAAAGCATAACGAAAATTAAAATGCATGCCAGCAATTACTAAGAGAGGCAAGGTATCTTGTTCTTTGCATAGCCCTGTATATGTATTTATTTATATTCCACAAGCTTTTATTGGTATACTAAAAACTATTCTTAAACAATTCACTCTAATAGTCAATAATACGTACGAATTACTTTGTGTAGCTCAATAGAATTTATACACAACATGCAAAATACAAAAATTAACTAAACTTAAAAACACAAACGAAAGTTGAAAAAACACTTCCAACAATTATCACTGGAAGTGATGTAACTAAATTCTTTTGTGTGTCCCTGTTAATGAACGATAAATGTAATATACACCATACTTTTCAGTAAACTTATATTGCACCTCAGTAAAGCATATAAATTTCAATATGTTTGAAATAGCGTAAACATCATTAAAATATAACTAAAAACAATTTTTCTACGTAGACCATTATGTAACAGAATTCTTGTGTGCAACACTGTAAATGAATAATACATGCTATACATTCCCAGATTCTACAGAAAGCGTGGTTTAATGCACTTCATAAATGCATATCAACTTTTTTTTTTTTTTTATGTCTGTAATATTGGAACATGATCAAAATATGCTTGAATTGCTTCTTTTCTGCTGACAGTAATGTAACGAAATACTGTTACTGCAAATGAACAATAAATGCTACACACTTCATTTTCAATAGCAGTTATGCTATAGTACATGTCAATAAGATATAAAAATTGCAAGGCAATCCTATTAAATATACGAGAGTTAGAGCACAGATGGACAGACAAACCAAAGTCAAATACTTTTCAACTACATTGGAAAGTGGTTAATAGAAGTTGTGAAAATGTGCTGATGCATTTATTTATGTTACATTGTTATTACATGCAGTATTCACAGCCAAAAAAACTTACTTTAACAACAGGCACTCTAGGTTTGAATCTAGATGATAACTGATTTAAAACTTCAGCTAAAAGTTGCTGATGCTTTAATACTTTTCTCATTTTCATTATTCTGACTATAGCAGCCTGGAAGAAAATGATTCAAATATATTTCAATAAATAATACAAATTTTTTTACACAGGAGAAAGTTCTTTGATAGCATTTTAGACAGTAAATATACTATTCTCAGGTCTTGTATGGTTCCTACTTCTGAGTATCACTATTTCTGAATATTAATCTTCACCTTATTTAATGACAGAATTTCTGAGATTAAATAAGGCTCATACTTCTGAAATAAGGGCTCATACTTCTGATATTCTGAAATAAGGGCACTGAAGGAGAGACCATATGAGCTGATTTAATAAGGCAAAAATTATTATTCAGAAAGAGTAGTACTCAAAATAAGAATCATATGAGCAGATTATTATTTAAATATAATGATATTCAATAATAGGAACTGTCAATTCTGGAAGGCACACTTTTAGATGAAATGTTTCTATTTGTACAAATGTGACCCCCAGAGGGTAAGATAAAACATTGAACAGAGGTGATTGTAGGTTCATGAAAAAATACCTGAAATGTATGGAGTCCCCTCCATACATTTCAGGTATTTTTTCAAGTGCCCTTCAGTAAATAACTAAGTATGAGGATCACTATACATCTTTAAAGATTGATTCATCTGGTTAAGTTAGGAACTTAATTTGAAATGTGGCTTACAAGAAGACAGCAAGGATGTGGGGTATTCAAATCAAAATAAGATTATGTGTGTAATCAGTACTGAGTAAGAGAACTCGTATGACCAAGCTGTAGCGTGCACTACTTAGTAGTTATTGAGAAAAAAAATTTTAACTTTATTTTTTTTTGTGTTTGTTCTAAACGGATGTGTTTTGTTATTTGTGTGATATATAATATAGCAAATTATTTTTCTTTTAGCAAAATGGCAACCAGCGAAGAACTTCCTGGCTCCTCTTTAACTAGAGATCCTATCCCTGAATCCTCTTTGTCCAGTGATAAGTCGAAATTGTCACTGAAAAATGCAGTAGTATATTATGAAGGTCTCCTTACCAAAAATAATTTAATTACATCAAACTCTTCACCTGTTATACTTGAAGATGAAATGCTAATTGACAAAGAACTGCATGATAAGACATTGGAAATATTAAATGAAAAGGAATTTATCCAAGATGAAGAATTATTAATACATATTAATGAAGAATGTGAAAAAGTGAATTTTGAGATAGTACAGGATGATTCATCAACAGAACAGTATGAACTTGAGTATAAAAAAAGTAAACCTAATGACTACATTTCATTGGATTATAAAACAAGTGTTATTAATATTGCTGAGGCACATCCTAGATGGAGCTTGACAACTCTACAAAAAAAAAGGCTGCAGCCGTTTGAAAAAAAAACAAGAATGAAAAATCATGCTTCAAGCATAGATTATGTAACACTTTCCAATGCTTCCAAAATAATTTTACAAATCATTACCGTTTAATAAGCTGAAAGATAACATCTAAGTAGACAATTTGGAAAACGCAAAACTAATTTAAAAACGTAATTTCAGGAATTTCCAACATATACAATATTCGGAAAAATATCCGAATATTTTTATTCAGCCCTGTATATGATCTATAGATTTGTATATATACTACATGGGATGCTAAATTTTAGTTTAGTTAGGAAACGCATAGCAGAGTTTATAATTCTCCTTCTGGAGTTTCTGTCCATAAACGGAAATGTGTTCGCGAACTTTTGTGCTGCCTACACACCAAGTAATAGACAAAAAGTGAGTTAAATTTAAAATCGCATTCAGAAACTTAAAACGCACTTCCAGGAATTATTGTTAACAGACAGTAGAGAATTATTTTGTGTGTCCCTGTAAATTAACGATGACTGCTATACACACACTATTCTGTAGTAAGCCTCTTGTAATGCACCTTAGTGATATATATAAATTTCAATGCGTTTAAAATAGTGAAAAAATATTTAATTAAACCGCAAACGATTTTTCTCCATAGACGTAATGTAACGGAATTCTTTTGACTGTCCCTGTAAAGTAACTATAAGTGCTATGCACACCCTATTCCATATTAAGCTTCTTGTAATGCACCTTAGTAATATATATCAATTACAATGTGTTTGAAATTGCGTAACATCCTTAAAATAAACCGCAAATGATTTTTCCCCATATACCGTATTGTAACGGAATTCTTTTGAGTGTCCCTGTAAAAGTCCCTATAAGTGCTACACTCTTCAGTTGAAATAGGGAACATGCTATAGGTAACGACAATAACCTATAAAAATTGCAGGGCAATCGAAGCATATTTACGGGAGTTAGAGCACGGACAGACGGCAGACGGCCAGACCAACCGAAGTCATAAACACTTTTCAACTCGGTTGGAAAGTGTTAAAAAGAGTATCTTTCAAAGTGAAAGGAGGATGTTAAAAAAGGAGGAACTATCTTTGATAAATATACTATAATTGACTCATGGACTTGTGATCGGTTCGTTGAAGCCTGACAAAACTACCAACAAGTCACAATGTGAAACTTACAACAATGGACATTGACTGCTGCTGCATAACTTGAAGATTCTGATTTCAAAGCCTCAGAACATTGGGTGACAAATTTTAAGCATCAACATTGAATTTGTCAACGTAAAATTACCAAATATGTATCCAGAAAAGAATGCGTGTCCATTGAAGAGACGTTAGCTTCAGCAGAAACCTTCCGTGTACAAACTTTGCGCTTGATACAAAAATTCAATGCTGACTATGTAATAAATACGGATCAAACAGGTATGTGTAATAAATTAAAGATTATACAGATACATTTATTAAACATTTGTTTAGAAAAATATTTCAAAATGTTTCTTTATTCATTCAATTTTCTATTTTAATTTATTGTAAATACAAGCAATGATATTTTTCATCTTATTTTTTAGCCCAGTGGCAGAAAGTTCTGTAGCTGTCTGCGACAAGCTGTCAAAATTTCATAATCTGTCCGCAAATTTTACGTGTAATTTTAATGAATGAACAATACACTAAACTAGGAATTCTTCATCATTTTATTTAACAAGTTGGAAATTGTACGTCAAACGTTACAAACGAGGTGCGTTCGTATGCACGTTTTAGAATTAAATTCATGATATCCCGTGCATAGAACGGGTTAAACAGCTAGTTAAGTATGTATTTTATGACACTGTTCATACAAATATCTTAACTAGTTATATAAATATTCAGATATATATGTATCAGCTAGTTATATAAATATTCAGATCTTGATGATTTTTAATTCTGCGAAATGAATTATATCGTCTGCAGATTAATTTCTGTAATAAAATAAGTATCTCGGTCGCTTGACGATTTAACATCCATCGGAAGATAACAAAAAAGCACCAATTAAAAAAAAAAAATCAAATTTCTTAATAAATATTTTTATTAATATCTCCTAAAGTTTTGATTCGATTTAAAAAAAATTTGAAATGTCTCGACAAAATTCTGCAAAGATAATATACAGGGTAATTCATAAAAGATGGGCAGAACTTTAAGGGGTTATAGTACACTTAAAGACAAATAATATTAAATAGGAGACTAAGGGTCCCAGACGTATTCCCAAGGAGATAGGGGGCATTAAAGTTTAGGGTCCGAAATTTCAAATGATTATAAAACATGGAAAAATTGGTCGATTCGTTTGCGGTTTTTGCAAAAAATTTTCTTTATGCCAGTATTTTCTTGAAATAAAATTTTAAAGTTCAATTTCAAAAAATGCCGATAGGGGGCGCTTTAGACTTTGGAGTAACAAACAACTATTTTTTAACGTTATTTTTTGTATTTCTTTAAATGATTTCGAAAGCTTAGACTTAAACTTAAATTTTGATCTAAAAATCTGAGTCCTAACGAGTAGTTAAGTAGCGTAAACTGAAATTTGAAATTTGAAACCCTTCTCCCCCCCAGAACAAAAATCAGTTATTCCCGATCTTTGTGTTGTAGATTAGGCTCTAACTACTGCCGCGTTTTGCTAAAATTATTCTTTATGTCAGTATTTTCTTGAAAATAAATTTTAAAGAAAATTTTCAAAAAATTCCGATAGAGGGCGCTTTAGACTTTGGAGTAACGAACAACTATTTTATACAGTTATTTTTTGTGTCTCATTAAATGCTTTCTAAAGCTTAGACTTAAACTTAAATTTTCAGCTCAAAATCTGAATCGCTGAGCGTGGTTCAGTAGCGAGGGGAGGGGGTTCAAATTTCAACTTCTGGACATAGTTCAGTTTGCACTACTTAACCATGCCCAACGAATCTGTGCTGTGATACGAGGCAAAAATACAACTTTCGTCAAGGACTGCATAGTCGGAATTCACTCATAAAGGCACTGGCACAGTTGGAAACGTCGCTCATGCAAACGTTAAAGCTCCATTCTTGACGCTAGTCACCGGGTGAAGAAGGAAACAGAAAGTATGCAAATGTCAAATGGGGAAGAAGAAGAACACGTATGCAAAATTTCGACACGATTCAGGCATAAAAACCACTGAACGGTGAGTCAAGTGTAAGTCGCTGTAGTAATGAATCGGAAGATGGTGCCCTTCACGAATAAGGAAAAGGCTGAGATGCATTTAATTTACGGAGCGGCAGATGGAAATGGTGCAGAGGCACAACGAATGTATGGAGAGCGATTTCCTAACAGGCGGTTGCCTAACCGCAAAACTTTCGAGCGCTTGCACAGACAGTTGTGTGAGACGGGATCATTTCTCGCTTCCCGGTCGAATGCAGGTCGTGCAAAAAAGGACGAATCAGTAGTTGTTGCAGAAGCCATTCTGGATGTAGTAGCGGCGCAGCCAAGTACAAGTACACGAACAGTGGCTAGCCAGGTGGATACCTCACAGTCCACGACTTGGAGGGTACTGAAGGATGAACATTTGCTCCCGTTTCATGTGCAACGAGTCCAGAAACTGTCTCCAGGGGATTATCCAAATCGTATTGAATTCGCCCGCTGGTTTCTGCAGCAGAACGCGCTAAATCCACATTTTGGACGAACTGTGCTTTTCACCGATGAATGTACCTTCACACGTGAAGGTACATTTAACACACACAATGCACATGTATGGGCGGATGTCAATCCACATGCTACGTATCCACATGCTCATCAGAGACGCTTTTCCATCAATGTTTGGGCAGGAATCCTCGGAGACCACCTAATCGGACCGTACCTTCTTCCTGAACGCCTCAACGGTAAAACATACCTCACATTTCTGCAACATGTGCTGCCAGACCTGTTAAACCTTGTTCCTCCACGCATCCGGCGGGTCATGTGGTTCCAGCACGATGGAGCGCCAGCCCATTACGTACGAGACGTCCGCAACTATCTGGACATCACATTTCCGAACAGATGGATTGGTCGAGGTGGTCCTATTGCTTGGCCTGCTCGCTCGCCAGATCTTTCACCCCTCGATTTCTTTTTTTGGGGACGATTGAAGGCTCTTATGTATGAGACACCCATTGAATCCCCCGAGGAACTGGTCGCCAGACTTTCCGCCGCTGTAGGGGAAGTGCTCGAAAAGCCTGATGTTTTCGCGAATGTTCGCCGTTCCATTCGTCGCCGTTTTTCTGCGTGCATAACCTCTGGTGGTCACAATTTTGAACATTTATTGTGATTACATGTTAATAAATATGCTTTGGTAACATAATCCTAATTTGTGTCTTTTTACCTCGTATCACAGCACACAATGTGTGGACATAGTAAACTGAACTGTGCTCAGGAGTAGAAATTTCAAACCCCTCTCCCCAGAAACTTAACCACGTCTAACGATTCAGATTTTGGGCTGAAAATTTAAGTCTAAGCTTTAGAAAGCATTTAATGAGACACAAAAAATAACGGTATAAAATAGTTGTTCGTTACTCCAAAGTCTAAAGCGCCCTCTATCGGAATTTTTTGAAAATTTTCTTTAAAATTTATTTTCAAGAAAATACTGACATAAAGAATAATTTTAGCAAAACGCGGCAGTAGTTAGAGCCTAATCTACGACACAAAGATCGGGAATAACTGATTTTTGTTCTGGGGGGAGAAGGGTTTCAAATTTCAAATTTCAGTTTACGCTACTTAACTACTCGTTAGGACTC
The DNA here is from genome assembly GCA_963931845.1 of Maratus michaelseni. Lineage (NCBI taxonomy): Eukaryota > Metazoa > Arthropoda > Arachnida > Araneae > Salticidae > Maratus > Maratus michaelseni. The sequence continues at coordinate 379,548,621 of OZ007586.1, forward strand.
AGATTTTTAGATCAAAATTTAAGTTTAAGTCTAAGCTTTCGAAATCATTTAAAGAAATACAAAAAATAACGTTAAAAAATAGTTGTTTGTTACTCCAAAGTCTAAAGCGCCCCCTATCGGCATTTTTTGAAATTGAACTTTAAAATTTTATTTCAAGAAAATACTGGCATAAAGAAAATTTTTTGCAAAAGCCGCAAACGAATCGACCAATTTTTCCATGTTTTATAATCATTTGAAATTTCGGACCCTAAACTTTAATGCCCCCTATCTCCTTGGGAATACGTCTGGGACCCTTAGTCTCCTATTTAATATTATTTGTCTTTAAGTGTACTATAACCCCTTAAAGTTCTGCCCATCTTTTATGAATCACCCTGTATTTTAAATTGCAAACCATTTGGTTGGGTAGTTTTTGAGTTGTTATATGCGGACAGACAGACAGACGGACGGACAGACAGACGGACAGACAGACAGACAGACGGACGGACAGACCAAACGACGACTATAGGTGCTACGTATTTATATAATTACGAACGCACCTAAAAAAGGGTAAGTTTGATGCATTCTCATTAATTTTGCTTATAACTTTTGATGCTTACATATCGTTTCATCATCTCACTTCTTATGGGATTTCTAAAATAGGAAGGATAAGCTTAAGGGGAGGAGACTTTTCCCTCCCCTGATGCAGCTACAGAAATGCCTTCTGGAAAAAAATGTCTTAATTAAAGTCCTGCATCAGCTGCAGATCGGGTGAACACTGTTTTCAGTTCGAGCTGAGTTTAGATTCCTGCAGGTTGGATTCGGGTTAACCCAATTTTTTAAAAGTTGGTTCTGTATATTGTTTTAGATTTAAAAATTTATGTATTAAACATAGAAGTTTGTCTGTGTGTGATGTTTTCTGAAGAGACCACTAAGTGCAGAGCTGCAAGGTTTGGCAGGAAGAGTCTGAAGTGTTGATTTGTCTGAAGTTATGCACCTCAAAGCCCACTTTTGTACTAGTTTTCTTAATTTTTTTTTTTTTGCAGCGAGTTTTCTACATTAGTAAAATGAATCCGAAATTCCTCCATCTACTTTTGAATTTTTTATGCAATTTTTAGCATTTTTTCTCGTTTTGCGACGATTTTTAGACATTAGTAAAAGGAGCTGGGTTTCAATATTTTAGCAGTCGTTTTATGCAGTAAATTTTGACGATACTCACGATTATTTTTTTCTAAAATAGTTTGATGAAAATCACTTTTTTTTTTGGTTTGTTTGTTTACCGCGATCTTTTGCCGAAATTCGTGTGCTTTTACCGCGATCCTTTGCCGAAAATCGCGTGTTTTTATCGCGATCCTTTGCCGAAAATCGCGTGATTTTAGCGCGATCTTTTGACGAAAATCGCGTGTTTTTACCGCGATCCTTTGCCGAAAATCACGTGTTTTTACCACGATCTTTTGACGAAAATCGTGTGTTTTTACCGCGATCTTTTGACGAAATCCGTGTGTTTTTACCGTGATCGTTTGCCGAAAATCGCATGTTTTTACCGCGATCTTTTGACGAAATTCGCGTGTTTTTACTGCGATCTTTTGACGAAATTCGCGTGTTTTTTATGGCGATCTTTTGACAAAATCCGCGTGTTTTTACCGCGATCCTTTGCCGAAATCCGTGTGTTTTTATCGCGATCTTTTGACGAAATTCGCGTGTTTATACCGCAATTTTTTGACGAAATTCCGTGTTTTTACCGTGATTTTTCGTCGAAATTCACAAGTTGCGGACAGTTTTTTAAATTAATTTCGTTAGTGCAGACAAAAATTGTCCGCGACTACGTCGCCGTGTCGCGGTGTTTCTGCCACTGGGTTTTTTAGGATGCCAATATCAATCTACTTTCAATAGAACTTTATCAGCGGTGGGAAGTAAAACTGTATTTGTCAAAAAAAAAAAAAGATATGAACATGGTTACACATTTATATACTACATAATACAGTATTACCTTGTCTGGGCATGTATTGCCTCAGGTATTTGTTTGTTTGCAAGAAGTAACTGGTACATTTCGACAAAGGGTTCAGAAGTAGGTTGATGAATATATGAAGAAATATAAAAATGTTGTCGTCACATCTTCAAAATCCAGAAAATTGACTACATCTTTATATTCTACTTTTCTCACGAAATGCATAGAATCATGCATAAAGGCAAAGAAAAATTTCTTTTCTCATCGATTCGTGGGGAGGACAAACTAATCTCGAGATGTATGATGAAATTTTTCAAGATGACGAGAAAATGTCTACATGCACTGTCAAAATAATACCTCCAAAATGTACCCGCTAGTATAACCTTGTGATGTTTACTTTTACAGAAAAGTTAAAAATTTGATTCAAAAAATACAAAATTGTTCGCAATTGATTGAAGAAAATTGAGAAATAAGTTCTCGTGAGGATAGTATTAAAATTCAAACAATCGTTCATCATTAGCTCGTTTCTCCACTTTTTTTGAAAATGATAAAGTATGCCTGGTATGCGTCAAAACTATCTGAACATTGAGAAATTATCATGAATGTAAATCAAGTCTGTTTTCCCGAAGAAATTCTAAAGACACCTTGCTCTTGTAAAAAAGCTGCATTTATTTGTTGTGCTAGTTGTCGACACAATTGGTGTTTTACTTGTTTTTATGATAACTATCATCCAGGTTCTTGTATTGCAGAAAGTGAATGATTAAATCAATAACTTCTAATGCTATAAACATTATATCATATTTTTATTATATTTAATAATGTATTTTTTTTACGGAAAATAAATGGTATAACTCTGTATTTCATATATGTCCTTTTTTAAATTTCTTTGTGTTTTATACATTTTGATTATTAAAAAGTAATTAATCATTAAATTTGTCCTTCTATAATGTTCGAAAGTGCACTAAGAGAATTAATCATAACAAATTATCATATAGTAATAAAAGAAAAAAAAATATTTTCAAACTTAAATTTTTTTTCTTCTCAATAACTACTGAGTAGTGCAGTGCACGCTACGATTTGGTCATCTGAGTTCTCTTACTGAGTACTATTTAAACACAAAACTGTACTTTGATTTGGATACCCCACACCCTTGCCGTCTCCTTGTTAGACTATTATTCGGAAATACTGGTAACTGCTTTCTAGAAATACACCTTGAAGCTATGAATGCTAATTTTTACGATAATTTAGTAAAAATGGAACTAAATGGAGAAGTTTGGAACATTATTAGCCGAGATTTAAAATAGCGGTATTCTCTGTATAAAACAGCAATTCAACACTACGGGTGAAGCTAAAAATGTTAAAATTGTTAAATGTAATTAGACCCTTACCCATCCCTGCAAATATAACAAATAATCTGATAAATAAAGTTTTCTGTATTAATAATCTCTATGATAATATTTTATGTCCCGTTTTAAAAAACCTTACCCTAGCTAACCTCAACTAATTATCATGAAGAAAAATATTCCTGGAAAATGTTTCAAACAGGTGGCGTCTGCGTAATTTGCCCTGAGCAGGTGGCGCTACATTAGCTTGGCTGTATGCCAGTAACTGCAATCTATATTGACACTATTTTGTTATAAGTCCTTATCTATGCATCGTTACTCTGGTTTATTTAATGTCTTCTGTGAAGATTCTACACAACCAACCAACTGAAGAAAAAAAAGCGTATTTTTGATGAGAGTTCTTTGTGCATTTTAATTAATATTTCAGTAAGTAATTAAAATATTAAAATTCTGAGTTTCAGGTGCACCAGGAGAGGGTTTGGACTGCCTAAATCTAAATTTTCAGGCTTCTAGGTGGGCTAGATTTTGCTAGCCATCGCAGACAAACACACACACAGGGCAAAATTTCTTTTATTAGTATAGATAGTATGAAGGATTTATCAATAAAATTTGACAAAATATGGCAGAAACAATATATTGAAATTGGAATATAAATATATTAAATATTTAATGAAATATGCATATTTGTATGAAATACTTTTTAACTCCACATGTGCAAATTATAACAAAACTTATTTTGCATAATTTAGTAGTCAACGATATAAGGCAATTCATATAAAAAGACAAGTCAAATATCATAAAATTCAGAATGATATCAATGGTATATTGAGCTGAATTTAAGTTGATTTCAAAAAGAAGCTGGATGATAAGGGATTTTCAACAAATTGTCATTTTTAATTTTTTTATTGGAATTTTTTATTGATGGTTTAGTTTTCCTTGGAAGAACCACTCTAACAAAAAAAGAAGTATCAAAATCGAAGCATCCATTCAAAAGTTATGCTTCGGCATACGTTTTATACATACTCCTCTATTAGAAGTCAATGAATAACAGACAATTTATGAAAATTTTCTTATCCAACTATTTTTGGAAAGCAACTGAAATTCAGCTCACTATATCATCAATAGCTTTCTGAATTTTTACAATATTAGACTGGCTTTTTTATATGAATTACACTATATAGTTGACTGCTAAATTGTGCAAGAAACATTTTCCTGCTGTTTGTGCATGCACAGTTAGAAATTATTTCATACAAATGTTACAACTAGCTTACTTACTAGCACTATTTCATTAAATATTTAATATATTAATATTCTGATTGCAGTATATTGTTTCTAATGTGCTTTTCCATGTTTCATGAGTGTGCTGTTAAATTGGATTGAAAACCATGCATGCTATAAACAAGAACAGAAAATCATGCATGAATAGGCATAGACTGTAAGAAACTAACAGATTATTAAGAAATTACATTTTTCCATACAATGAATAGAGATATCTAAATAAGCAATTTAAATTAATGCACCACAAATGATTTTTCCCCATAGATCATAATGTAATGGAATTCTTTTGTGTGTCCCTGTAAACAAACTATAAAAGTTACACACTTAATTTTTAATAGTGAACATTCTATAGTGAATCTGATTCACATATAAAAATTACATGGCAATCTGAGTATATTTATGCAAGTTAGAGCATGAACAGAGGGCTAGACAGACAAACCGAATTCATAAATACTTTTTAACTATGTTGGAAAGAGTAAAAAAACATGCAGAATTTTTTTTTTTTTAACTTCTATAACAAAATCTTTATATCTCTAAGAATATACATGCTATTCTTACTCAAATGAACACAAATGCTGTACAAATAGTCCTGTGCTACACCTTTTTCAGTATTTTATTATTCAGAGTGATTGCAAATATTTTTTTTAATTTAATTTGCTGTTGGTCCCTTAGATGACCTCGTGTCCAAATCTTCACTGAAAATGATGAAGTAAAAAATGTTCTTTATATTCCCGATAGCAGTGCTTGTATTTAAAGTGCTGTACACTACAATTCCCGAATTTTTAATGTAAATATGATGTGCCAGTTCTTCCATACAGATATCTCTGCTTTACTATATATTTAGCTTTGGCTCAAAGTAGCACTACTGGATTTGCAGTGGCAGTGATGAGAACAGATAGTGTGCAGGGTAGTCTTGCTTAGCTTTGGTTCTACTTTCTTGGCCTGAAATGTAACCGTTGAAATGTTCGTTTATTTTACGGCAGTATGACAGTAACAGCAATCAGAAAATTTCAATCCTGTCATTAAACAAACTCATAGAGTGATGAAAGATGTTAATTTTTAATGAAACTAATCAGATTATGTATTTCTTTTAGGTAGCTTTCAATACAAAAAAGTATAAAGCTACCTATTGCAGCCGTTTGGAGGAAAGCAGTTCCGGAAAATTTCGATATATTTTCACCGATCATGACCCCCAGACCCCAAAACCACCCTCCGTTCAAATGTTGATTTATATATATAGATATATCCATATGTATATATATATATATATATATCTGACCTATGTCATACGATAACGCTCGTATTTATAAATCAATTTTGATGAAACTAATTGTGTGTATTAAGCTAACCAATGTCTCGACCGAGTTCGTTGGCCAGCTTGGTCCACCATTTTGTTTCAAGTTGGCGGCCATTTAAAAATTTAAAACTAAAATAAATATACAAAAAAGTTAAAATTTCAAATTTATTTTTTAATTACGTGTTGGGCCTTGATACAAGGATTCCAGAGCATTTTTTGGTTTACCTCTATCTTAAAAAAATGGCTGAGATAGAGCAGTTTGAAATTCTAGGGTGGCTGACATTTTGAAACAAAACAGCACATTAACGTGATTACTCGCAAATTATTTTCTTTCATTGTTGTAATAATTTTCCCAAGCATACGCATAAAATTATATATTCATATCCGTTAGCGCCAAAATTGGCGACATTTGGCGAAATATCGTCAAATTTGGTGACTAAAATAAATCTTCATAAATGAAGCCAATTTGGCTATTGCTCAATAATTTGGCGAATTTCTTATTCAAATTCAGTATTAACGAATCTTTTGTAAACGTTTCTTTGCATTTTTTTTAACTTTCTGTTTTCGTGTAACATTAGCTAAAATTTTAAAACGAAGATATAGGAAAGCTACCTTTTCCTCCCGGTACAGGCCGGAAGGACTTTTAATTTTTAATCTTAGTTATTTTCTGTTTGCTTATTATTTACAATGGAGTGAAGAGTACAAAGATTTTAAGAGATTCATTTCTGAAACAGGGGATGTATATTTTTTTAATATAGAATGTAATGTAATTAACAAATTGTTTTAATTGAATATTTATTATTATATATTTAACTTTGATAAGGGCTACACCTCACAGATGGGAGAAGCTCTTGGCAAGTACTGTTGGTTAAGACACTGAAATTTCTGATCAGTATGATCATGTTGTATGTCAATCTGGAACAATCTGAGGCTAGGAATCAGGCCCAGTGGCAGAACTATCTTCAAGTGTCTGCAATGCTAATAATGTTTTCAAAAATAGTCTGAAATATGCAATATATCATATAAATCTATTCTTGCTGCTGTTGTAGTTGTAGAGCTAATTAATTAAGCAGGCATGAAAGTGAGGAAAAGAAAAAAAAGGCTGAACTTTTTCGACTTCATACGCCAAATTTGGAGAAAAAAGTAGGGAGATTCTACTATGGGCATTTTCTAGAGTAGAGTGCAGTTTTAAATTTTACATAAACAGGAAAATTACAAGGAGAAAAATAGATAAATAAAAGATTTTTTTTTAAATGGATGTGTGTTAAATTTTGTAAATCTCAAAATAAATGTGTCTCTATTGAAAAATAGGAGACTTGGCAAGTATTTTCAATTATTGGCCAAAATCTGATGAAGTTTTAACTATAAAGAAACAAAATTAATATGAGAAAAATCTGTTTATTATTATTTCCATTTGAAAATAACTTTTTAAGGGCTACATTACTCACATGAAAACACCTGTTCACTAATGTTAATCCTATGGAAGAAATTTTTTTAAATATCTCGTTTGCATTTCAAAATTTTTTTTTTCATTGGATAGTTGAGGTTGATCTCTACAAAGGCCGTTTTTTACTTTGTCGATTTTGTTTACAGGTTTTTTTTTTTTTTTTTTTTTTAGGATACTTTCACTTTCGGAACCGATTTCGAAAAATCGTGTCAGCGAGATAGAACACTTAAGATTATGAGGATGTTATAAAAACTTTTAATGCTAAAAAATTGAGAAGAAAATTTATGAAAACATTAAATATCACAAAATTGTTAAAGTCAGTAGTGGTTATCTTAATAAGTACCACTTTCAATAATATATTTTTAAACTCAAGGCTGCTGTAAACATACGTGCAAGGGGATGTGCAAGCATCTGTGTGCCCAAAGCGCATTTGTCAATCGGTCCCTGATAATTCATAGTTAGTAAGGTTATAGTTCCGGGATTGGGTTATATCCGAAAATTTTATTTGTAGTCAACCCAAACTAAAACATTGACCCGAAATTTGACAAACTTTAACCCGAACACCAAATGTAAGAATATTCCTCATTTACCTCACCCGGACCCGTAAAAGTGAAACCTAACGTGGTCCGAACACGAAACAAATTAAAGTCAACGGTACCCGAATCGAATCTGACCCGCAAAATGTAAACAAAAGTCAAACTGATCCGAATCGAATGCGACCCACAACAAAACAAATTACTGCCAAACGAATCTGGACCACGGGTCAGGCCAGGTTCCAGTACAATAGGGTTACCCAGGGCTTAATTTGTGCTGGTACTTCTCTATTTTAAGTAAAAATTTAAATATTGCCCAGGATTCACCGGAGCTCATAAACAGTTTGCTCCGGAGCCCAGTGCAATAATGCTTCCGAAAAACGAATCCTAAATAACACTTTCCTTTCCCTCCCATCTCCAATTTTTTGCCTTCTTTTGTTTCAAAACAATTATAACTGACGTAATGTGTCGCTCACGTAAGAGATGGAGATGAAACGGGCTCGATTTTTATATCAGTCTCCGGGTTTGGACAGGCTCGATCTCAATCTGTCTTAAATTCAAAATTTTATTTATTTCCATTTCAAATCATTTTAATGCTATTTTGATCAGAATAAAGAGTAAACAGAAATGGTCTTTTTCTATTCTGCACAGTTGCGAACTATTAATTTTTTGTGTTAACACTCTTTCCGAATCATAATCCTGAGCTTATTTAATCGCAGAATTCTGCAATTAACATTAAGATTGGGCAAAGGTTTCTATTTGGAAGTAGTAATAACTAAAAAAGTGGAATAGTTGATAGCTACGTGTACGCAGATAAATGTATTTAAAATTTTTATTTTGCTAAATAAAAAAACAATGCTTTAAATTTTGAAAATAATGTATGAAATATGAAAAGGCAGATTCGAGTAACGGAGGAGGTAAGGGGGAGGGGGGGTACGCTAAGGATGTTAGTACTGCAGGAATATTAGAGCTCCGGTACTTTTTTTTTCTTAGAAATTAAACCCTGGGGTTACCGAACCCAATGCCTCTTAATTCGTAGCACCAATCTTTATGAAACAAACGGCAATCAAATTTGTAATAAATGCATTAATCTTTATTTTTCTATGTCCAAATATATGAATGAATACATATGTATTCATTCATATGTATTATTTAGAAAAAATTCCTGAAATAAAATTTCTAACATATTAAGCAAGTTATTCTAAAACGGTGATTTTTCGTTGGAAAAAATTAAAAACTTTTAGCATGAAAATGATATAGCTCTGAAAGAAAGAAAGAAAAAAAAAATCTGAAAGATCAGTTGCAAAGCTCTTATTTACTACCGCTTTAAAACACCTCAGTCCAGAATGAATCATCTTTATCTGCAGATTTTTTCCACCGCTATTTACTTCCGCATAAAGATGACCTTTGACCCAACAACTCATTAGCAAACGCACACCATTCCTCTACTCCTCCGAAATCATTCGCAAAACGGCTTCCGATCTTAAAGTCTAAAAATAGATTTTCACCCCACGAAATACGCCGCTCCACACACGATTACTTTCGATCTAGGGAGCATCCAATTTCCGATTTGAGCTAGCGAAAAGTCCGACAAAACTTCATGACCCCCCCCCTCCCCCCCCTCCAAAAAAAAAATTTCTTTTCATCGATCCAGAAAATGGCCAAAATCGTCCTCAAAAAGGCGGAATTCTGCCTAAAGGCAGAACTCTTTCATGCCTGATTAAGGCATCAGCATTTATTTGCCTTTCTGAGTAAAAAAAAATTCTGAAATTCACAGCAAATATTCTGAAAGGTTACAGCAGAGGAGGGAGGGGAGAAAATCCCCTCTCGGTAATAATTTTTCTTGTTGCAGATCGGATTAACTCTGCTTTTGATTCGAGTCAATTTCAGGCTGAGTGTAGATTCTTACAAATTGGGTTCGGGTTAACCTGATTTTTCAAAAGTTAGTTCAATATGTTGTTTCAGATTAAAAACTATGCCTATATTAATAAGCATAGAACTTTGTGTGTCTGCTGTTTTCTAAAGAAATACAGCATCTTTTCTGGGACTATTTCACAAAATCCACGTTTTTTTCGTGAACCTTTGACAAAATTAGCAGGTTTTTTTTCTCCTGCGATCCTTTGACGAAATTCACGTTTTTTTTTTTTTTGTGGCCCTTCGACAAAATTCGCACTTTTTCCGTGATCCTTTGACGAAATTAGCATTTTTTCTGCGGCAATTTGACAAAATTTATGTTTTCTCTGTGGCCCTTTGAGGAAATTCGCATTTTTTCCACAATCCTTCAACGAAACTTATGGGTTTTTTTTCCAGTCTGTTGATGAAAATCAAGTTTTTCCATGGCTCTTTGAAGAAATTTGCATTTTTATCGCAATCTGTCGACAAAATTAGGCATTTTCCCACATCCTTTGATGAATTTCACAATTTTTCTTAGGCCTTTGTACAAAATTAGTGTTTTTTCCGTGATCCTTCGATGAAATTGGCCGTTTTTTTGAGATACTTCGACGAAATTTGCCTTTTTTTCGAGATACTTTGATGAAATTTGCCATTTTTTCGAGAGCCTTCGACGAAATTTACCGTTTTTTGGCGATCCTCCAACAAAATTTGCCTTTTTTGCAATCTGTCGGCAGAATTCTCCATTTTTCGCAATCCGACGACGAAATTGATCGTTTTTCCGTGATCCTTCGACGAAATTAACAGTTTTTTCTACGATCTTTCGACGAAGTTGGCGTTTTCTCCGTAGCCCTTCGGCAAAATTCTCATTTTTCCACGATCCTTCAAAGAAACTCATGTTTTCTTGACAGCCTTTTGACGAAATTCAAGTTTTTTTTCATGGCATTTTGTGCCACGGCACGAAGTTCGCCATTTTTTCATGTAATTTACGCGCTATAGCGCGTCTGCAGCATCGCTGTACGTTTTTAGTCTGCAGGTGCCCTAAAAAGTCTGCGACGCCCGTCGCATACATTCTGCCACGGGGGAGTCAGGGAAGTGGTATTTTATTTTTTTTTGTCAGGAAGATAAATAGTAGCATATAGTTTTTGGAAAAGAGAAAGGGAATTAGTGAACAGTGAATGAATGCAGTTATATGCTGTTTATGTGATTATTAGACATTCTTTTAAAGTAGGAATTAGTGTGTAGGAACAAACATTGGTACAAATAAAGCTGACTTTTGAAAAAAAAAAATTGCCCGTAAAGAATGTAAAATTGAATTCTTGAAGTCCAGAAAAATTCGTCAAATATTTTTCTAGATCTTTGATAAATATCTAAAATCAAATGTGTCTGGTGACTTTTGGTCAGGTAGTTTATTATATTATGTTTCTCAATATTTAAAACAAATTTTTAGCTTATGTCAAATTGTATGTACAGCATGAAACCATATTGCCCTTTTTCAAACTCTGATTAATTTTTTATCTTGATTTCTATTTGATTCTTAATCTGTGTAATTAATAATTAATTTGAAATAAGAAAAAATGCGACAACAACAAATCTGATAAAATGGATGTTGCTTTAATGACCAACCAATTATCCAGAATAATTTGACCCTGACCATTCTGGATAAATGGTTCAAAACTGTATTTTATTTTTGTGCGTATAGTGCTGAATGCTTTGAATAATTCTATAAGTATTTTTTTTATTTCATTTATACATATTGTAACGATTTCATTAAATCTCTCACAGTCTGCTAATTAGGCAGAGTAATCAAAGATAGAAGTTCCCAAGAGTTGGAAAACTTTTCTCACGCTTCGCTGTGGTGTTATAAGAATGTCGTTTACTACAATAGGAAAAGATGAGCTTCGATCAATCTTGTGAAACTGAAATTGCTAGACAGCAAACATTTCTCTGATCTGTCCGACTACATGTGCGGTCTCGAATCGTGAGAAAATTGCCCGTGTGAACATTCTAAAGTTCAGGAAGACCTCCCAAAAGAATGGTTTATCCAATGACTTAAAAACTGAAACTAATGGCGTAAACTAAAACTTTTTTGATTGGTGATCGGGGAATCTTTGTTCGAGCAAGCGGACCGGAAAAGAGAATAGAGGGGAAGTTAGTCAGAGTTTTGGCAGGAGAACGAGTGTTGGTGGAAAACACTCATCTCAGGACGGATTCCCCTCTTAGTAGGGAAGAAAAGGTTTGCTGACACATTTTGAAGAGAGAGGATTTCTCTTAAGGCAACGGCAAGGTCATCGCTTGAACTTTTTGTGAAGAGTGCAAAAGAACTCATGTTAAGATTTCAAATTACTGCACAAGATTGGACCTTTCATTGATTTATAAATTGATTGTAAGTTGAAAAGAAACACGCTAAAAAAGAAAATTGTTTATAATGAGTTGTAATATTAAGAAATTCGAGAATGATTTTTAATAAAAGTCATTTCAAAGTAACATATTGAAATTGATCCATATGAAAAGGCCACACGCTACCCCTTTTTAAAAGATAACATCATGGATTCATTATAATATTATACTTTAAAGTTTGAATCTTAAAAAACATTCTTCATTAATAAATTTCATTCTTGTTGAGAATCTGTATGTGTTTTTTATTTTATTTTACAAGTATTTTATTATCCAGATAAGTGTTTTTATGGGAATATGAGAATTTTTGTGACGGATTATATAACATGAAACTGTATCAAAGATCACTATCATTTTGCTTTATCAATAAACAGAACTTAACAAAAAAAATATATATTTTTAGAATTTTATTACATTCCACCTTTCATTATATATCAGTGTGTCAATGTTAATAATTTTCAATTATATGCTTTTCCAAAAGTCTTTTGAAAATGTATAAATGAAGCTTCATTCTATAAAAATTTGCATATCATTATGAGCAAAGTTACAATAAAAGCAATCAGAATTTTACTTTTAAAGAAATAGTAAATATGTGAATTACCTGAATAAGCAGTTTTCTGTCCTCCTCAATATGCTTATGTGTAGTTTCTTGTTCTATTTTCATTTCTGTTTTCATTGGAACATTAATATTAACTCTTAATTTTTTGTTTTTGTATCCAAAAAATAGCATCACTAGAGATGACGGCTGTAGATCACTTTCATCATCTTCGCTAGTTAAAAGTTTTGATTTTAGCAAAATCTGTACAACTTGTATAAGAATATCCTAAAAAATAAATTTATTTACAAGTTCATTGTGTTTTAAAATTCAAAATGAAACTATATCTAAGATAAAGAAATAAGAATTTCTTTCTCTATATAAGTACTATTAATTTTTATGCATTATTATCACCAAGTTATCATTTGTGGACAAAATGCTTTAGATTTAAAAAGTTGAAGTTAGCTTAATGGAAATTCAAATCTATTAAATGAAGTGCAAAAGGCAATTTTGTCATTAATCAGTTTAATAAAAAAACCTTAATAGTTGCAGGGAAATTAAAATTTTTAAACATAACTGCAAAAGATTAACAAACATAGAGACTGAAAAAAGAAAACATATGAAAACACATTCTACATTAAAATAATGATATCTATAATTTAAAAAGCAAACTAGAATACTTAAAACAATGTAATCAAGAACAATTAAGTAATTTTGATACTACATGCAGGCAAGACACACTGCACAAAAAAGGTCCAGCTGGTAAGATGTTAAAAGTAACTGCCATAAAAATAAACAACCATTATATAGCAAAGCTGAATAATCTGTATATAAGATATAAATCACAAAACAAATGATTATTTTTATTATAATACTTATATAACTAAAAGTATGATACGAGTCAAGTTAAGTTTTTAAACAGCTTACCATTTTAATTTGTGTGCTTTCTTGCAGTTGTTGTATAGTAAAACTATTACCGGTGTTAAATTGCAGTAACACAGCCATTTGAAAAGTTGATGCCTATAATAATATCAAAAAGGTTAAATTTAACAGTTCTAAAACAATCTTTACAAGTTCAAATAAAGTTGCTGTACTGAAAAAAAAAAAAGTAAGCTGCATAATAAAAATAGAAAATAGATAACATGAAACTCCCAAAACTGAAATTTTCTCCCAAGAAAAAAAGCAGAGGAAGGTGTATTAAAATAAGTCAATCCAAAATTATATAAGGAAAATATAAGATATTTAAACCATATGTGGTTTTTTTGTTTTAATTAGTTTTCACGAATTTTTCACTTCAAATGTAAAATTACAAGATGAGTTTATATCAAATGGAACATTAAAGTTATGTGGAACAATTTTTTTTTTCTTTTTTAAGTAATTACTATTTCATAATAGAAATATGATAAAATGAATACCAGAATTGTGAAAAATATCTTCAATAGCTCAATACGTAAAATAACTTTTACAATTGAATTAAAAATAAAACCAAGTCTGCTTTTAAATTTTTTGACTTTTCTCACATTTTTTAATAATTTAGCCTCACATGATACATTTTCTACTATCTAAAACTCATCAAGACTGTAGTAACAATGGAAAATGTGTTATTCTATATATATCTTGACTTTCCCCAAGAACATGATTAAAAATGGTGGCCTCTATGCTGTGATTGTAGATATGAGACTGGCAGTCAGTTACACAGAATTAAGCCTGTGTTATATGGAGGGTTTGACACACATTCTATTTCTTTTAGGGCTAAATAAAATTTTGCTGACATGAGTGAATGCATTATCATGATTTTCTATAGAAGAAAGAGACCCATTGTGCACTTGTATTTTATTTCTGCTAAATGCATTTCCAGATTTGCTTACAATTTATTTCTCCACAGCAGACAATATTCTATTTTTGAAGCATTTCATTGCTGCATTTATCTGCATTATTAAAAATAAATTAATTTTCAAACTTTTCTGACTAGCTACCATATATATATATATAAAATATAATTAAATTTAAAAACAGGAGTTTCTGCATTTATGCATTTTTGTGAGTCACAAGTGATCATACAAATTAAGTAACAGGGCATATCATCCATTGGCACATCAAAAATTTCTAAGAACTTCTTCGCCTCAATGTCACCCATCACCTGTTTTTCAAATGCTTTTATGTCAGAAAGGATATATATAAATATAATATGCAGAGGCACAGTGAATATTTAACTCATTTTAACAAATTATGTTTAAAACAGGAAGAACAGCTGAACTGCAAAAATGAGGAAAATTTTTGTTTTGCCCATCATACCTAAAAATACTTTCGTTTGTTTGAAGCAGGGTTGGAGGGTGGGTAGAAAAGGGAGAAGGAGAAATTTTGAAAGGGGGCTTTTAGATGATTTATTATTTATTTATTGTTGCTAAAAAAATAAAATGTAATACAGAAAAATGTTTGAAACTTAAAATGCTTTTTTTTTAAACTTTGTGTGCTAGAGGAGACATTGATTAGTTATTGTTAATACAAAGTAACAATTTTTAAAAATTAAAGAGTTTTAAATTTTATGTGCTGAGGGAGGATAATTTAGATTATCAGGGGTCTGTCCAGAATTTTCTCACAGGGTCCTGTTTTTGTGAAATTGTGAAAAGTTTTTTTTATATTTGTGAAAATTATAGTCATAATTTTGTGAATTTGAAAATATAGTTATATTCAGATTCCGGTGTATCTAGCCTTAATGTATAAGAAAAGCTAAGAAATACGTAATTGAATGACTTTAATTGTTTTGTGACAGGTCAGATTTTACTTTTAAATGATTAAATTTGTGAAAAGTTCAGTTTAAAGGTGGGAAAGTTTTGTGAAAGGTCTATTTTTAAGGTAAAGAATTTTGTGAAGGATCCTGTTTTGAAATGAAAAACTTTTGTGAAGGGTCCTGTTTTAAGATGAAAACTTTTGTGAAGGGTCCTTTTAAGGACCCAAAATTTTCCTAAACAGGTTCCTGATTATATATTATCATATTCACTCATGTAATTCACATCCCTGTGTATTTTCACACAGGAAAACATTTTTCTCAAGGAGAAGGAGAAGACGACAATTTTGGTGAGGCATGATGATTATTTATTAATGCTAGAAAAATAAGAAATAGGGCAGAATTTTTTTTTCAAAATTAAAGATTTTAAGTTATTACCTTGTGTGCTGGGAGGGAAAAAAGAAAAAGCAGAAATAACAGGAGAGGGGGGGGGGGTAGATGCAATTTCAAGAAAATAAGAAATATTCTCATCCCAGACTTTAAAACAGCATATTCTTAAAGATAAATAAATTTAAAATGCTAACATGAATGTATATTACATATTTAAAAACATTTCAATTAAAATTAAATACTTACACAGAAGTTACAAGTTGAAGCAAATGACAAAGGCTGTATCAAATTTTCAAGGTGAAAAGTAAGATTGATCTGATGATGCCACTAAAGAAGGAATATCCATTAAAAGTTCTGTGATAAACAGTCTCAATATGTTAAAGAGTAAGAAATGATTAAGTTAGCTTCTGTTTTGACTCTTGGTGGGTTTTGCCATTGAAAGTGTGCTTTCACATACATATGTATTTATTTCCAAACATTCATGCAATTTTTCTCCAAAACCATTTTTAATAGGAACTTTTTCTTCTGAAAAAAAAAATTAAATAAGTCTGCCCCTTTTTTCTTTTTTGGTTTGAAGGAACATATCTGTCTGCAAATCACAGAATCCAAGTACAAAATTACTTCTTGTTAAATATCAGCTTCAAGGGGGTTAAAAACAGTAAAATTACATTTTTAATATTTTAAATTCTTTAAATCCTGAATTGAATTAATAAATTACATTTCCTTCATTTAGAGTGAGTTCAGAAAAATCAAGACTCATTATTTTTCAGATCTTCTCTTAGATGCTAGAAGCTTGAAAAATTAGGCAAGTATTTTCTAGCTAACAATGATTTGGAGATTTCTAATTTATTTTGAAAGCTATTTTTCATTAAATCATATATCATTTGGCTTCTTCTTTGGAGTGTCAAATTCAGTTCATTCAGGTGAGTGGTGGTATCTGTGAAAAAAATCAAACTGTTTCAATAATTCAGTACTTTGAAGCTCTACTTTCAGTTTTCTGTCTGAAGAAATACACAAAGAAATGAAGTAAAACCTGTAAAATAGAAATCGCTAGGAACCAGAAAATGATAAATCCCATTGCTAATTATTCTTTTTTGTAATTTTTTCTCAGCAGAGTATAATAATGTAATTTTCGATTATGTCACTAGAATAATAAATTTTTCATTGCTGAATTAAAATCCTTGATCACCAAAACTTTGATCATCAAAACAAATTCTGAGCTGGGAGTTACAACTTTTACCAGAAGTATCTCTGATATTATTTAACATTTTTTAAAAAGGAACTTTATTCTATAATAATAATAATAATAATAATCTATAATAATGTTTTCTTTCAAATTTTTAGTAAAGTACTTTAAACAACAAAAGGATAAATATTAGAGAAAATTTTTTTTTAAATACTAACCTGTAAAGAATAACGATTTTTAAAACAATTTGTAACAAGCTCTCCTTTTGACATATTATACAGCCAATGGAGTTTTCTACCACTGTGTTGACTACTATAAAAAGTTGTAAACCTTTGAACACTACGCTCCAGCTGAAACAGAAATGAAAGTTAATTCTAAAGTTGAATTCTAAACTAAACACCATAAGATTTTTTTTAAATATCTTTCCTAATTTATTTTTAATTTTTCAGTACATCTGGATGAGTGAATAACTATATTGGGTGTCCCAAAAAGATTAAAATGTGCTTTAATATTTTACTTGTTGGAGATACATACACAAAGTAAATTGCACAAGCATTCAAAATAAGGTAGGAATTAAGATTACATTGAAGAAATAAATCTGCCATTAATTTAAAAAAAAAAAAATACTTTCTTAATTTTTATATGGTTTCTGGTTCTTATAAGTCATATGTAGAAAAGAATTTCTTCATGCTCTGACAAATAAAACAATAAAAGTTCCATTTTTCTATGACCAAAACTGACCAAGTTACAATACATTGAATTTTATGAAATTTCAAAACTTTCCAGCACTAAAGTCATCTGTCCATTTTTAGTTCAAGAAAGCTCCAAAATATCATAAAATTGAAAATAGCATAAACTCTATGAGTTTTGATCATAGAAGAATGGAATTTTTGTTGTTTTACTTGTCAGCGACATGAAGAAATTTTTTCTAGCTACAACTCAGGGACAGTATAAAAATTAAAGTGTAACCCTTTGAAAATTAAAGGTAGGGCTAATTTCATCAACATAACCCCAATTTCACCTCTTTTTGAACACTTCTGCAGTTTATGTTGCTTAAGTATCAGGAAAAGAATTAAAGCATGTTTCAATATTTTTGGGACATCCTGTATTTATGCACATATGCAAATAAATGGAAAATGGAATTAATGGGGAAAAAGGCTTTGTGTCTGGCCTTTGCTTTAGAGGCTATAGTTTATTTAATTATTTATGTATTATGAAATTAATATTAATATATATATAGTGTAACATAATTTTTAAAAAAATAGATTTCTGAAGGCTCTCATTCCCAGTGATGTAGGGAGGGTAAATTCCCAGCAGGTAGATATTTATTTTTTCAGTATATACCCGAGTATTTACCCAAGCCTGGGGTAAATACCCCAAAAATGGATATTTTCATATTTCACTGCAACAAAAGTCAATCCTGAAAATTTTCTTCTACTAACAGTGTTAATTCTTCAAATATGACAGCAGCTTTTACATTTAAAGAAAAATACATGAATGTTGTCCGATTGGGCGGTCTTGCTTATCTTTTACATAACTTTTAGAATAAAAGTCAATAATGCATTTTAGTACTAATGTTATTCATAGAGTAAAAACCATCAAATGAAGGAATCGTTTACATGCAATATTCAATCAAATTCAAGATGAAGGCAGCAAGAAAAATGATATAGTGAAGTTTATCTTCGAGTCTTTCATAATTATCATGGCTAATAGGCACTATTATGAAAAGAATATTGTAAAAGATATGATTTCAGCATTAAAACAACCAACTTTTGCAGGAAAAGCAAAGTGATAAAATAAAATAATTTAGAAAATTATGTTTTATTACAATAATCAATATAAAGCACACATAAAAAATTTTAAACATAATCAAAGAAATGCACGAGATAAAAATTCATATATACCTCTTGAGGAAGAGCAAAAGTAAATGACTGTTGAAAAGGCCATGACCCCGAGCTTAAAACTTGAATACTAAAGTCTACTAAATAAATAAAATAAATAAAAGGCTAATGAGAAATTGAAAGCAGAAATTTTTAAACAAAATAACAATAAAATAACATTTTTACTCTCAGCAACAAAAAAAAAAGGGTAAGATTGAAATAATACATAACAAGAATAATTGTTAAATTAAAACAATTGCTTTGAAATAATTTTATTTATTTTAGGATGAATTTGTTTAACTAAAACTAAATCAAATTAATTAAAAATAATTTTAAAGTAAATCTAATGGAGGTGTTAACAGAAAATATTACAAAAATCACAATATAAACTAAAAGTTAAATTTCCTTTGGAACTTTAACTGCATTTTAAAATTACATCATTAATAAAGAGGATTTTAAATCACCAAAAATATTCTAACTAAAATAACCAACAATATTTATATACTTACAATCTAATGGCTCATTAGAATTACTAAGATGTTTCCGAAACTGTTCATTAAGATCTTTACTAACACCTATGTCTTGAAACATTCGCTGTAATTTAGATGTATACTCAAACCCACAGGCTTGCTGTAATAATAATACATTAGATATAATTATCCACAGCTATAATATTTGTTTTACTTATTTTTTAGTAGATAATTCAGTTGATTAAAATAAGAATTCTATAAATTTTATTCATCATTACTGAAGTTACTAAAAGCAAATTTAAACATTTTTTTGGCTATCTTCATTTAAAAATCTGTTTACAAAGTAATATGTGATATTGCCCCAGTTATGATAGTCTATGTGATATCTGGTTTAGATTTATATCATCTTAGTCAATGAAAAAAAACTGTTACAAGGTATAATTTTAAAGAATACATATTCATATTTGAGGTGTTCAGAATGAAAGTGTGTAGTGTCCATTTTTTTGTTCAACAGAATTTTAAAAGAATTCTGGCTAATTTCTTTAGCCATTTCATTGTCCTAGGTTGAAAATGTAAGCAACAGATAGCACTAGTCTCCTATGTTTCTGAATGTAATATAGAAGAGCCCATTAATGTGGACTTCCACTTTGGTTCTAAACACATCCTCTTATGAAGATATAAGAAACATGTTACAATAATAATACTGTCCTTATTAAAATGTTGATCAGGCTGAAAAATATTTATGCTTTCCCACCCAGTGGAAAAAAAAAATTCACACGAAAAACATGATTAAATAAAGTACCATGCAGTTTCCCTGCTTTTAGTGTCTAACAGCGAACAATACGATTCCTTGAATGATGGATTCATGTCCAGCTACTCCCTTGTGAGTGATTTGTTTCCTCAAGGGAGAATGAAAATTCCAATTTCAAAATTCATAATTTAAAAAAAAAAAATCTAAATCTCTAAAATAAAATATTTTTAATTACAGGAATAGTTGAGACATGAACTTGAAGAGTAGCGATTTGAACCAGTTTTTAAAGTTTTGAAAACACCAAATAGCTCTGCATTGATATAGTTTTATTCACAAGATTTTAACACTTAAAAAATTAAGTATATATTTCAGAAATAGATTACCAGTCTAAAGCAAGGGGGCAGTTCAAATATTACGTAAGCATGTTTTTGACAATTTTGACCCCCCCCCCATCCCACCTTGTCAGCAAAAATAAGCAAATCGCACCCCTCCCCCCTTAATAATTACGCAAGCAAATTGCAACCCCCCCCCCACTTTTTTTTAACACTAATAATTTAATTTTAAAAAATTAGGACTTAATTCAAATTTTTAAAAAATTCTACTCGACTTAAAAATAATTATACAAAAATGCTTGTTTTATTTCCTTACATTTCTATTTAAGAAAATTTCTTAGATCACAATTTTAGAAGAACTTAGCCATTTGTAAAATTTAAATTTGAACATGCCCATATCTATTCCGATGCTGACCACGGCTGCTCAAGCCATTTTTCCATATCTGTTATGATATTAGTTTCTAGTTTTATTTGATTATCTTCATCGCTTTCTTTTCGGATGCAATCTTGATCAACCTCATCTTCATTAATCCACTCAACATCGTCCATAACTTCCACGAATTTTACGACGCACATAAGTTCATTTGCTCGACGAGCAGCAATTCTCAATGGTCGTATAAGGTAGGCCTTCTAGCTTTTTTCACTGTGTTGAATTTTTTTGTGTCTGTTTGCTGACTTCTGAGATGCATGATATTGGCCACAAGTTCTTGCGAATAATTGCGACTTTATGGAAGGACAAAAATAGTCATACGACATCTTTAAAAATCCCTTTGCTGTAATATTCAGATTTAAGGCCAGACAGAGACTTAAATCTATAAATTTCCCCTCCTCACTTGTAATGATGTCACTTAACGATTGTATCATATTAATTGGAGGAGGAATAAATCGTCCTTTTAATATATGAAGTAATCCACTACGTGCAGGAGAGCAACAATTCTTTTCTTCGCATTTTACAATTCACAGCAAGTATTGAATTTTGGAAGTAAACAAAGATATGTTCCACTCCTGCTTATTGCAAAACCAACCTTTTTCAGTTCTGCAGTCAAGTCATCGAGAGTTTTGACCCTTTGTATTGACTCACTTCTTTTTGCATCTGCAGCGCTTCCAATAATAGCTATGTCTGCTATTGTCTTAAGCAATAATGGTTGATCTACATTTAAACTTGATCTTCCTACTGATTCCCTCACAGCTAATTTTTTTTTAATGTCTGGATTATCATAGCAGATTTCTTCAAGCTTTGTTCGTTTGGTAGTTCATTGTTTTCTTTGGTATTCAGCATTTTGTCGTTTCTTTTTTAAGGATTGGTTTTCTTTTTTTAGATCACTGACAACCTTATTTATCTGTTTTTGAATAAGAGTACTTGACATGGAGGCCTTGGCAGCATACAAGGCATTTAAACTTTTTTCCAGTTCTGAAATGTTTTTTTAGAAGCCATCTGAGATGGGGTTTTATGCTTAGTATCAATTTGAGAATCCTGTTCCTTCTCTTTATTTTCTTCCTCTTGTCCATCAGTAGAAATTTCAGGGTGTCTATTCCAGATCAGCAATAAATTTCCCTGACTTTTCCAGGTTTTCCATACCAATAAAAGAAAAATTCCAGGTATCGAGATTTTTTGATGTTACACTAAAAAAATCTTAAAAGTTGTCAATTTGAGAGTGAAACTTTCACAACTGATTCTAAGACCCAAAATTACTGATTTGTTACATAATATTTTTCAAAATTTACAAATTGTTGAACTTTTTACATGCTAAACATTTTGCAGATACACACTTTTAGCATCTGGTTCTATTCATTTTGTCAAATCAGGATGCAATTCTTTATCACATCAGTTGCATTAAAATTGCTTTGACACATTTTAATACAAATAATAAATATTCAATAAATTAGGCTAACAAATGATCAGTTCCCAAACACCTAATCAGGCCTACAACATTCAGTAGAAAGTTTCAGTGAAACTGGAACTGAAAATCTCCGAGTTACAAAGAAGGACTGAAAGGGGGTAGACCAAATGGTTTACAAGAGAGGTTGAAATACTCTTTACAGTACTTATGAAAAGAAAAGTTTGATTTTAATGATGTTAATTACAAGAATTTTTTTTTTTTTTTTTTTTAAATTTCAAAATTTTCTCAGAATTTTCAAATTTCTCTGACTTTCCTCAGAAATGGTAAATTTCCCTGACTTTTCCAGTCCATACGAATTTCCCTGACTTTTCCAGGATTTCCAGATGGCTAGACACCCTGAAATTTCTTTTGATTTTGGTTTAACGCTATCAACTTTAGTAGAAACAGCAACCTTTTTAGCTCACAGGCTATCAAAGCCTGAGAGCTTATGTGCCCGCCGGTTCTGTATGTATGTATGTACGTAACGCGATAACTCTTCATAGAAATATCCGTTTTCCTTCAAATTTTGTTTATAGGTACACTGTGTTAAGGTGCTTCCCTGATTAGTTTTCGGGATTGATTGGTTAAGAATAATGGGGGGGAATGGGGGGGCTAATCCCCCCTTAATTTATATAAATGGGTTTTTCATGCAGAATTATCCCATTTGCTTCAAAATTTGTTTATAGGTTCATTGGGTTAAGACGCTTCCCTGATTAGTTAAGTATAAAGGAGGGGGGACGAGGGTGCGAATCCCCCTTAATTTATATAAATGGGTTTTTCATGCAGAATTATCCCATTTGCTTCAAAATTTGTTTATAGGTTCATTGGGTTAAGACGTTTCCCTGATTAGTTTTCGGGATTGATTGGTTAAGTATAAAGGGGGGGAACGGGGGGGCTAATCCCACCTAAATTTATATAAATGGGTTTTTCATGGAGAATTATCCCATTTGCTTCAAAATTTGTTTATAGGTTCATTGGGTTAAGACGCTTCCCTGATTAGTTTTCGGGATTGATTGGTTAAGTATAAAGGGGAAAGGGGCTAATCCCGCCCTTTATTTATATAAATGGGTTTTTCATGCAGAATTATCCCATTTGCTTCAAAATTTGTCTATAGGTTCATTGGGTTAAGACGCTTCCCTGATTAGTTTTCGGGATTGTTTGGTTAAGTATAAAGGGGGGAACAGGGGGGGGGGGCTAATCCCCCCTTAATTTATATAAATGGGTTTTTCAAGCAAAATTATCAGATTTTCTTCAAATGTTGTATATAGGTTCATTGTGATAATGCGCTTCTCTGAATAGTTTTGGGGGTTCATTGGTTAAGTATAAAGGAGGAAGGGGGCTAATCCCCCCTTAATTTAGATAAATGGGTTTTTCATGTAGCATTATCCGATTTTCTTTAAATTTTGTATATATATATTCATTGTAATAAGAGGCTTCCCTGATTAGTTTAAGGGGTTCATTAGTTAACTATGAGGGGGTAAAGGGGGGATGACCCCCCTTAATATATTGTCGATTTCTTTATTTTTCGAGGGGCTTATTTCAAATTCTTTGAAATACGAGTATAATATACAATAAGTGTGAATAGCCTGTGAGCTCAATGCCCTCAGTTTAACTGGGCAGTTTTCTTTTTATTTAAGGAACGTGCCTGAAATGTAAAACAAAATTTATTTAGCTTCATGTTTAAGATGCTTTAAGTTTTATTTCACGATATAAATATGTTAAAAAGTTAAGAACCCTCTTCTCTGTTAAGGTTTTATGTTATGATTTTTTCTTTCTGTGCTTGTAATTTTTTCTCTGTAATTTCTTTTAAATCCAAAAAACAGAATTGAATCACATTCATATATATTTTTAAAAATTATATAAAAAATAATCTTGATACTATAAACCTCTGCTTTTCTTTTTTTTTAATTTGAATGAAATTGAATTTTTATAGATATTTGAATAAGTGTATCACAAGAAAAATTGCATTTCAGAGGACTAATATATAAGTCACCGGCGGTCAAGGAGTTAAAAATAATTGTTAACGCACAACATAAAAAAAAAAAAAAATTAGTACTAAATGCTCACAGGATATTTAATTTACCAATCTAAGGACAAAATTCAATCTATTTTAAAATAACATTTTAAAATCGTCTACTAAATTAAATAAACTAGTGGTCGCTCAGTGGTCGAAATTCAACTGTAATTCATTACTTTTTAAGTTTGAACGTTATTGAGGTTCTTTTGTCAAAGAGTATACCTCTTTAATCATTGCATGTAATTTTTTTTATTTTGTTCTATTTGTGAATGTAATGAATGACAGATGGTACTATTTCAGAGGGGTTAGACCTGCTATTTTGCCCAATTTTGCGACGTGGTCATGACTAAGGTCAGTATTTCAATGATGCAGAAGTAAAAAAGCGAAGCTATTTTTGTTTCTCAACATTTCCACAAGAGGGCGAGCATTTCATTACAATCTCCAATTCAGCTGTGAGCGTGCTCAAATACATCATTAGCATGTGTTGTTTGCCTTAATTCCCTGCATTACCTATGAAATTTTAAATCTAATGTTAGTAACAGTTTTAAAAAAATTACAGCTTTTATTTGTATTTATTTTTTATATAATTCATTGTCAGTTTTAATTTGTTCATGGTATTATTGAATCAAATAAATGCTAATAAAAATGGGTACTTTTCCGTTAAACGGTGCAACGCAAAAATGTATGCTATAGCACCATTTATGTTAACCCTGATCGTGTGAAGAATTTTCATTACAAATCTTGAAAAATATTGTGATTTGCTATTTATTGAATGTAACGTTAATCAATTTTTTTTAATGTCGTTATTTAATCGTAATCTCATAATACAACTTAATTTATCATTTTTCTAATTGAATTTATTTATTACAAAGTTATGACTTAAAAATAAATATTTATAATAAAAGAGTTCATAAAAATGTGTATTTTCAAATATTATATTTTTAAATGCTCACTTTTCGTTAATCCTTAATTTTCATTCAAATGTTTCACATTTACGTGAACTTAACTTCACGCCAACTAACACGCTTGGCGACAATTGAGTCCATCTAACGGAAAAGTACTTAAAAATGAGACTTGACATTCATAGAAGTATAAGATACATTGTTTTCAATTCAATTGGATTACATTTCATTTTTAGTAAAGTACAAAATTTGAAAACAGTTAGAAGATTATCTGCTACAAAACTTACATATTTTTTAATTTTTTTCCTCCATGGATACATTAATTTTCAAGTTATTTAAAAAGAAAAAATAAGGTTTAGCTTGGTTATGCCATATTTAAAATGTAATAACTCGCTTTTTGACAATTCCTTGATCTTTATTTATTGCCATACTGACCATGTTTCGCCAAGGCTACACAGTCATTTTATCTTATCTATCTTTTTCCAATTTTTAAAAGTAAGTATATAAACTTAAAGTTATGATAAAATATAGTTAAAATTTTAAGAATAAATTTATTATAATTACCTTTATAAAATAATCAAGAAAGACTGATTTCTTTTTGGTTGCCTTATGCAGTTCATCCTCAATTCTTTTTAGCACCAATACCTCTAACTCTTTGTCAGTTTTAGAAGACTTTTCGTACTAGCGCCACACATCATTAGTTTTACATTGGATATCCTTCAAAGGTTTATCTGATGCAGACTTTTTTAAACTTTCAAAAAGTTTTTTATACAAGATTTCTCGAAATGAAGACATATTTCCGATTTCATTTATTTTAACACCACTACACTACAGTACTGAAAGGTTTTCAAAACTCACAAGACACCAGACAGTAGAGCAGTCGGTCACTATGGTTATGGGGTTCAACCACTTGACAGAGGAGGGGTGGAAATAAAGAAGATGGCATTTTACTTACGTTTTGGAAACTTTCCCAGAAAACTTGTATTATCACAATACATCATATCGCATCGGTCCATTAAATTCTATTCTATTTTATTCTCACAATTGGAAATAGTAGTAAGTTCTCAGAGATAATAAGCCCTCGTGCATGAGCAGGTCACCTCTAGATAAAAGAGATTGTTTATGATTTCCTTGTGCGGTCAAAATAGCTGACATCAGAACTTCAAGTTTAATATTCTTTTGCTATTTCTTTTTTTTCAATTTGAAATTTTTAATAGTTTTTTACAAGTTAAGAGATTCTGAAAATGTCTTACATAAGCATAATTCAACCCACCTCCCCCTAGTTGCTTACATAATATTTGAACGGTCCCAAGGTGACATCATTTAGGAAGAGTACATAATAAAATAAAAATTTTAATGATCTGAAGATAAATTTTAAAAATATGAATGCATTTTGTGGCCACAGTTTTAGCATTGGAGAGAATGATTTGAAATGACCCATCTACACTCTTAAGGTATGACAGTGTCTTACACTCACACATTAACATGTACATGAAAAAAACACAAAAATATGATAATTATCAATTATCTGTCCACACTGAATTATACATGTACCTCATATAAAAGCAGCACAGATAATGACTATTTTTTTAATTTACATCAAAAGTAAGCTGTTTCAAAACATGCAAAAATAAAAACTGCAGCAGTTAATACAAAAACCTTCACAATATTTGTTGTTACACTATAACTTTAGTTTTACCATTTATTTTTAATTATGTATTTCATAAAAATGCTATGAAATACAGAGGATGTTCGCACATGTTTTAGATTATTTTCATGGTACTTACATAACCATGCATGTTTGTAACACTTGATGAAACCCCCTGAAAAAAATAAATCCCCATTTTTGAAATAAGATGCAACTTACGAAAGTATATAACATATAATAATCAGTTAACTTCATAAGTATCCAATGAGTCGCTACATAGAATTGTCTTTAACATGCAATCTTTTATTCTTTTGTGGATTCCTCACCCCCCCTCCCCCCATAATAGTTATGAACTATAAAAACATCGAAAAACTTTATTTACCTTTCCCCCCCCCCCTTGCACATTTATTCTTATCCACCAAAAAAGTAAAAGCTCCATAAATCTGATGCAATCATTCCGTCATCACTTTGGTCGGATGTAAGCACAATTATCACAGTAGTGTTTTTATGAAATGCAAAACATGCAGCATTTAATTAAAATTTGCCACAAGAAGTAAATAATGAAATGTGTACTGTTTGTAATCGATAATTTTTAAAAAATGTAAAATTATACTTCATGAATAATCTTAAGAAAATATTTTACAGTTGCCTTAAAAATAAATTGCAAAATTAAATTAAAGTAGAGTCACTTCCATAAAATTTCCATTGCAGCAAAAGTAATAAATTAAAATTTTGACATGGTTTAAATTTTCTTATTTCAATTATGGTTTCAAAAAAAAAATTTTAAATTAACTCTTTTATTTCAGGATTAACATACAATCCAAAGAAAATAGTTTAGAAGATTTCTTGAAGCCTAGATTTTAAATCCAAATTTCATTTATAAAAAGTACATCTTGAAAGTAAATATTAAAAGAAATAAATGAAAAATTACATAAATTACTTTATGGATTATTATCCATATATCATATCAAGAGAAAACAATTTAAACATGTCTTAAAAAATATAACATTAATATACAGTTAGTACAATGAAAAATATACAAGTTAAAAAAAAGGGGGGGGGATTTTTTTTTTGTATAAAAACAATCTAATTTTTTTTTTGTTTCTTAGAAGAAGAGTTTATGGAACTGATTTTTCTTTTCATTTGATTTCCAGATGTGGAAGGTTTGTTTTCGTCATTAACCAGATCAGGAGACGTACTTTTAAAGCTAAATGTATGCTTAGTGAGTGTGATTTTTTTTCTTTTCGTATTTTGATATCAAACCAGAATGCAGAATTTTAAAGTATGCATAAAAAATGAAAGTCACCAAAGTTAGTTTCGGAAAGGAATTTTTTTTAAAGGGTTTAATTATCCTTTTTCTATCAGGAACAAAACCCAGCAATTCAGCAGTTTCTTACATAATAGTAAGCATAAAATTGAGCAAACGCGAGAAGTATCAGGATTAAAACGAGAATCCCCTCGATTGGATTGGATAATAATCCACAGCTCTCTTATTTATATTATAAAATACAGACTTGTCTATTTTCGCTTAGTTATTGGAACACGTTGATATGGATCATTTTCTAGGCATCTTTACATTAAAGCCTGTTAGAATAATAGAATAACTAAAGACCTTCACGGAAAGAAAGTTTCCATGCAGAACGACACATTACTATGTAAACAAGAGAATCTGTCCGCCAGGTGACGTAATGCGCAAGAAGTCAAGAATTTCTCACAACTAGCGCATCGAACAAATGGTTTCCCCCTGCACAGCATAAGAAATCGAACTGGACTGTGGAACGGCATTTCCGTTCTCCTCTACCTCTGCGCTCTGGAAGATCATACCCTCTCCTGCCTGCTATTGGCTGACATGTGGAGAGCGATAGTCCCACCCTTTCAGTGGGAGAACACAAGGTGAGATTTTGGCGCGATCTTTCGGAACAAAAGCTACTAGGCCTTAGCAGCTGGGAAACTTGGTTTCCGAGTAACCAATCAGAATCCGTTAGTGGTAAAAATGCCTTTCGTCACTTTGACGTAGCTTATCCGCTTGTTCACTGTGATTTGTTGTTTTCAAATCACGCTTCTCAGCTATTAACGTCTGGATGAAAGATTCTAGAAAAGTAAAAAAAAAATTATGCCGATCAGCTGCATTGTAACTCCGGAATTTCCGGGGCACTTTTTGTCAAATCCCCGGAACACAAACAGGCATGCATAACTATTTTACATAAAATATTTGCGCTTTAAAACTTCAATTTGGTAACTCTTATTCTGAACTACCTTTCTACACCATAATTTCCATGATAATAATGTCTTTTGTGGTTTTGGAAAAGGTATTTTGGCCCAATCTTCTTCAACAGCTTTCCAAAGTCCTTGAAGGGTTGTAGGTTCACGTTTGGATAAAGCACTTTTTAAAAGTCCAAAAGCACAAAAATCCATGGGTAATATATCAGGAGATTTAGCAGGTATATCAGAAGGTACCCGTTTCTCATTCCATTTGTTCCAAGAAATTAACAGTGTATTATGATGTGATCTGCTTTATCTTGAACTTGATGCAATTCAACAGATTGATGGCACTGGAGTTAAAGAGATGGTATTTCCTGTTGGAAGATTGAGATGTTTCTGATAGTATGTGAAGTTGATCTTAAAATTTTTCTCTAGTTTCTTTATTTTTAATTTGCTGTTATAAGCAAAGCCAGTAACAATCATAAATACTTTACTAAAACTTTCAATAGATACATTGAACCATGTTTTAAAATTTTTTTTCTCCTGTTTGATCATAATAAATGGATCTCTTTTTATTACAATCATTTAAATAGACAAAAAGTTCTCTTTTGTAACAGCATTTTTCTATTTTTCTATGGATAAATACTTCTCATAAAGTGTTCTGCATCGTGTTCTACGTTCAGCGATATGTTGTGGAGAAAGATGATGAACATTGTGTTTTTTGGCCTTTTTAAAATCAAATCAATGTTAATGATTTTGTTAACAGTTGACACTGAGCATTTTAATGATTTAGCAACAGTACTTTGACTTGGAGAACTTTCTTTTACCATAAAAGGTCTTACCTTTGCAATATTAGAAGAATTCCTTTTTATTCTTGAGTAATTCTACAAAAAGTGGCCAATTTCATGTACTGGCCTCTAGAGGCGTTGCAAATAAACTCCAAATTTTCCCTCCAAATTTTTCTCACCTAAATATTCCATATAGTAGTTACTTTTGTGTATTGCACAGTAAATATAGTTTGATTTTCTTTATGGTTTTCGATGAAAATTTGCTAAAATAGCATGAAAATGTAATGACCATCACTCATACTCGGCATGTTGTGTTAACTTTCCAAGGTGATATCTATGCACTTTAACAATGTTTCGTTACAACTGTGCGTCTAAATGACATAAATAATACCCATTTACAAAAATAAAAAAATCATGTTTTAAATGTATTCAGTAGTTTACATACTGTAGTAGCTGATCAAAGTGATGTAACCATTCTTGGTGTGGACCGTCACAGAGAACATTTTTAGTTTTTCAACTGCCAACAGAGTGCTCTACCCTGGAGAATGTTCAGTTCAGTGACATTGGATCAATCTGCAATGTGATAGAACAAGTTAAGCCATCTCCCGTCACCCTGGTGACTGAAGATTTACTTTAATCAGCTTTCCTTTCAAGTAAGTCATAAATATTGAGATACTTTTTGTGCAGACCGTCACACTTGTTAATCTAAGATAAACAATTCAAACTTATCTGATCAAGTTGCTAATTTTTTACTTAGGTGGTTTAATCAACATTAGGACCTCTAGACATGGTCTGGAGAGTATGGACATCTTTTAGTCACCATATTCAGTTACTTTTGTAAAGACTGTCACATCCTAATTTTTACTTTTGGTTAATATCTTTGATTATTGAACTTTATTGAACCATGTTGAGATCATTAACTGATAAATACCTCTTCACGAAGAGGAGGTAGGTACCAACTTTAGTCAAATCAAAACATTTGAAAAATAAAGACTGTCGCAGGAAGGTCATTTTTCAAACTGGTTAGTGGCCAATAAAAAGGTTTTTTATTCTACAGGGGTATTTTGGTCCTTCAAATTAAAAAAAGAAATTTGGCTGTAATCATGAGTGTGCTTGATTGTTGAAGAAAATCATAAAGGGGTCTGAAGGAATTTCATAAAAACTTCTTTTAAAACTCTTTTTCTATTGAGCAAGAAATTATGTGAACCTCTGAATCTTTGTTTTGTCATAAAGTTGATAGTCCTTGAAGGTTAGGAGCCAAAATAAACCAGATATTACATGTTGGAAGATTTTTTTCACTGCGGTGAAGTACGTGACGGTCTTTACAAAATGTACTGACCAAGCTTTAGAAAACTCCTAATATCCTTCTCACAGGTTCTAATAAAGGCTGATTCCTGAAAGCAGATATTTTCCTATCCACAGCAACCACGGGTTTTAGGTATAATCATAGAAATATTTTCCCCTTGCCCAAAAGGTAAATAGGCCTCTTTTTGTGGAATTGCCCTCTTACATCCATAGATCTATATTATTCATATTCTTTTAAATGATTGAAAAATGCTAAACCAGTGCTAATAAAACCAAGTTAATAGTGCAAGCACAGTGAGAAAAGGCTAACCTTGTACAAAGAAAACTGAACATCTAGAGATAGTATCAAAATTTAAAATCATCAGCAGAACCTCTTATCATAGATCATTTTTCAAAGCATTTGACACATGAAACATAATTAAATATTTATCTTTTGAATGTTATGCAAAAATAAAAATTATAATGAAGTTACCTTTAGCTTTGATATCATACTAGCTTCAGCATCATCACTAGCAGACATATGTTGGACCAACCTTTTGGCAAGCATTTTGCTATAAAATTTCTGGAAAACATCTTTGTCTTCTATGTACTTAAAAACTATCATCTAAAGAAAATTCCATAAAATAAAGTAAAACATTTTAACAAGATATAATAAATTTAATAAAACAATTTAATTTAATAAAACAATTTGGAGTTTCGTTTTACATCGAAGCAATGCATCATTATCATTCTCAATTTCTACTTGTTTTACATATCAATAACATGCTTAAAGATGTCTGTTTGAAGTTATCGATTTAGATAATGGATACGATTACATATGCAATTTACTCTGGATCACTGAAATGAAATATTGTTTATTAGCTCACAGGCTATCAAAACCTGAGAGCTAATGTGCCCGCAGGTTCTGTAAGTACGTACATAACGCGATAATTCTCGATAGAATTATCAGATTTGTTTCAAATTTTGTATATAAGTTCATTGTGATAAGGCGCTTCCCTGATTAATTTTGGAGGTTTATTGGTTAGGTATAAAAGGGGGAACAGTGGGCTAATCCTCCCCCCCTTAATTTAGAAAAATGGGTTTTTAATGCAGAATTATCGGATTTGATTCAAATTAAGTAAATAGGTTCATTGTGATAAGGCACTTCCCTGATTAGTTATGGGGGTTCATTGGTTAAGTATAAATGGGGGGGCAAGCGGCTAATCCCTCCTTAATTTATTCATGCATAATTATTCAATTTGCTTCAAATTTTGTACATAGGTTCAATGTGATAAGGCGGATCCCAATTAGTTTTAGGGGTTCATTGGTTAAGTATAAAGGGTGGAACAGGGGGCTAATTCCCCTTAATTTATTGTCGATTTCTTCATTTTTAGAGGGCATTATTCTTTGAAATAAGAGTATAATATACAATTAGTGTGAATAGCCTGCGAGCTCAATGTCATCAGTTTGAAGTAAAAACAGCTGGTTTAAAGTAAAAACAGATTAGTGATTTTCTTATTTTTATAAAATAAGTGATGTTAAAAAGTTTTTAGTTATAATTAAAATTTCATTTACTCTTTATGTTATGTTTTTATGTTTCAATAAATATGTGTCTTTTAAACCTTTGTATTTCTTTTGTTACCACATGTTACTGTTGCTTTATTTTATTTTAAGTAGTTACTTAAATACAAGCATTTATGCCTAGACTTTAATTTAAATAGTTTCAGGGACGTTGAGCTACAGATGCTTTTTCATTGCATTAATTTAATCTCTGCTAAACCATAAATATAATTACATCATCATTATGGGCCTGTCTCTGACCTGTTTTTCTTAATCTAATTAATGGTAATTAAAAATGAAAGTTGTGAAATTTTATATAAAGTTAAAGTATAATGTTTTTGTTTTTCCATATTAACTTTTATATGTTGATTAAAATTTAATAAATATTTAAGACTAAGTTTTTTCTGATTCATATTTGCCATTTTTACCCTTGATAGGTTCGGCGTTTAAAGTTAAGGTAACGAGTGTTAACCTAATCGGTCGTTAGCGATGCTTTGCAATTGGGGGGGGGGGGGGCAGTTGTTGTAAGTTTAAGTTAATTATGATGTTAATTTAAGTTTTTAATTGAATAAATTTAAGATTTAAGTAATTAAATTAATAGTATTTCATATGTTTATAAAAGAAAAATTAAAAAATTCCAATTTAAAGTAAATTAATAAAGTTTTATTTTGGGCTTCATGGCATCAAAGAAGTTTGGATGTTTCCTGTTTTCGAAGAAGTTTTGAATTAAGTATCATTTGTTGCAAATTAAAGCTGTAAAATATGAGTGAAAAATATTGTGAGAATTGATCAACAGTGATGAAGAAAGAAATTTATTTTGATGCTCCTCTTTTGCGAATGAAGTTGATGTTTTTACGATGTTATGTTATGATGAATGTCATCTGGTTTTGCATTAAATTTTTCAAAGAAATTATGAAATAGTTTTCAAGTATTTGTGAAATTTCTTAGCAGACAAGGACTTTTCTTTAATGAATATGCAGTATTTTTGTGTCTTCATGCAGTGGAGTCATGCTGGGCTCGTATTTGATCTAGTTTGAAAAAAAAAAAAATCTGAACTTTCAAGATTTTTTTTTTCTTACTTTTTTTCTGAATTTTGAACTGTTGAGAGCTCAATAAACTGTTTTGAATTACAACTTTTTAAGTTACTGTATATTTATTGTCATAATTATCACGAGTATTGTTCTGCTTGCAGGATTTCCAGTCTGGATGTTTTAAATGGTTTTTGATGTGAAATTTATGGTCTTGGTAGTCCCCAACATTTTGTTAAATCTATTTACAATTGTTACTAATGAAACATATAATTCAGGTTTATATATATATATATATATATATATATAGTGATATTTTTAATGAAGTACTTAAGAATTGTGGAGTTTGTCTGGAGTGAGGTATGAATTTAATGTAAACTTTACTGATGTACAGACAAAATTTGAAAATGGTCTCCAAAATCTAAAAATTTTAATATTCTAAATTTAAATTAATGTTTAAAATCTAGTTTGGACTTATAATCAGGGGCTAATAAATTTATTAAGGCATGTTAAATCGATAAAATTCTTTTACTTTGGACATTAAATATTATTAATGTTTAACTGGTTTAAATTTTTGAGTTTGCAGTTAACTAAATTTTTTTTTATTACTTGAATTTTCAAATCCATAGTTAATTTTAAATGCCCCTCATAATGTTTTTTTACTTAATGCATACATTATCCATTTTGACTTTATTTTGCCATTGACTATTTTTCTGAAGTTCGGTGGTTTTGAAGCCTTATCTCTGTTTACCCGAATTGTCAATTTATTTTTTAAGATTAAAAATTTTAAATATGCAATAAATTTAATAGTTTATTTTCATAATTTGGTACAGTAAGTTTAATTTTAATATACAGTAGACTCTCTCAAATCCACAACCCTAAAATCTGCAAATTTCTAAAAATGCATTAAATTGTTTTTGTAATAAATTAGCATGTGATATTATAGCATTCTTGTAATAAATTAGCATGTGATATAGCATAAAAGTCAAAACATTAAATTCCTTTTAGAATTCAATGTTAAAGTTGTAACAGTAATACAGAGTTACATGATTATATATACAGTAGACTCCCTCAAATCTGCAACCCTAAAATCCACAAACTCCTAAAATCTGCACATCATTTCAAATGTAAACAATGAAACTTACAGTTAAGATGTAAAGTTTTGTTTAATTTTTATATCATTCTGTACACATTTTAATATGGAATTCTGGTTAATATGATTGAATTCATGTTTTCTCATGAAGGAAACATAAATTTATTTCTGAAAAATTTCAAGTTAACGCTGATATCAGTGGCGATCACTTTCTTTTTACCAAATACATTTATGTATTAATCAAGCTTTTTGGTTATTAAGTATGGCTACACATGAAATAAAATTTTGTTACTTTAAGATTTTGATTTGAATTATTAGTGTATATTTTATAAGGAGAGTTTCACTGTGAATAATTCAAGAAAAAATTATCATTATGCATTATCATTATATCATTAATAATTAATAATGCATATTTAGTTATGCATTATTAATTATTTACTTGACCTTTACTTTTAATATTTTAAAAAAATAATTAATTTTCTTAATTTTTATTATTTTACTTTATTGTAAGCATTCATTATAATTTCAAGTGCATTATTAAATTCAAATTACCATTTAAAAATGTGAACAAAACAGTGACCAGAAATTTGCAAAATTCTAAAATCTGCACAACCTCTGGTTTTAAGCTTTGCGGATTTAAGGGAGTCTACTGTATTACAATTTAAGTATTAATATAAAATCTTGTTATAATTAAAAAATTTTTAAAGAAATTTGTAATTTTATGTTTCCGATTTATAATTTTCTTTGAAATAGTTTAAACTTTTAAATGAGGGTCATGAAATATAATAAAAAAATTTCTGAATGTTTGATTGTTTTTTTAATGAACTCATGACACTTAATTTTTGTAAACCTTTTTAACTGATACTTGTTTTTATTAGTCATGAGAGTATTCAGGCTATGTATGAGATTATATGATTGTGTCTGTTTTTGTGTCATGATGACCGTTGCCTAGTAAATTTTATGTTTAATGTTCTTTCACAAATAAAAAGTAATGTGATATATAAAGCTTTCTGTCTGCTCCCTGATTACTTCGATCATCTACTTTTTGGATTGGTAATGAAAGTATACTTATTTGACTCTGCTTGATATTAAAACGTGTTTTAATGAAAAGGTGGATTTTTAAGAATTCCATATCTATACTGATTTTATTTTACAATAGAAGTTAATTTTAGTTTTTCTCTACTTTTATTATTGCCTACTTTTAAGAGGTTTTTTTAAGATCTTTTGAAAAAAATGAGCTGTAATGACATCTATTTTTAAGTCATTACTTGATTCCCCCCCCCCCCCTCCCTCCCGTTATAGAAAGTGAGAAATAGTTTAAAACCTCATTGGGACAATATTTTTATTTTTTATTTACAAGATTTTTTTTTATGCTAACCATGATAAATCCTCTAATTTTTGGAGTATGGATGTAAACTCTCTATACTAGTTTTCCCCAGTTTTCATAATGTTATTTTTAAACTCAGTAATCTGATTGATAAAAATATTTGGGGGATTTGTTTTTGGTTTAGCAACTACATAAATCGTTTACAAAAGTTGATTTTTATTTTTTAAGATGTTACTGTTTTTTTTATATATATTTTAGAACTGAAGTAGTAATGATATATATATATATATATATATATTTTTTTTTAATTGTGTGCTAATTTCTTTTTGATATTGCTTGCTGTATACTAAAGTAGCAGAGGAAGAAGCAGAGCTCTGGACGAATCTCTCTGGTTATTAGAAGTTTTTTTCATTTGGATTTTTGCATTGAAATTTTTGATTAAATTTTTCATCTTTAAACTCTCGGAAAGGTGAAGATCAGCCATTTAATAACAATTTAATCTTTGTTATGTTGTTATGTTTTAATAAATATGTGTATTTTAAACCTTTGTATTTCTTTTGTTACCATATGTTACTGTATCTTTATTTTAAGTAGTTATTTAAATACAAGCATTTATTTCTAGGCTTTAATTTAAATAGTTTCCAGGGATCATTCTAGAACATAAAAAAAGGCAGGGTGCAGTTACAGAACAAGGGCACTTATAAATCAGGCACTTATCGTGATAAATGCCATATAGCAGGTGATTTACAACCAAATCTAATCAGTGTTTATGTAAGTCATGGTCTAACACAGGCATGTCAAACACGTAGTCGATAGCGTTTTATCAGTGGCCGCCAAGCTTTGGCAGTTTCCATATTATTTGATTAACTCATGTATGATGCAGAAAATACACTTTGCACCAAATACTTTATTTTATTGCTCTCTTCGATTTAAACATCCCATTACAAAATAATGTGCAGTATTTATTAGGAACTAAAAATGTATTGAAAAATTATAAAAATAGAGTGCTAATTTATGATAAATAAAAGTTAAATAAAATAAATTAGTGTTAAATGAGTAGGTTTAAAATGATACGAATTCCCATCTATAGTTTTCATGGGAGAAAAGGTTTCCCTGTCTCTTAGGGCATACATAGTTGAATACGAAAACTTTGGATTTAAGTTCATTAATTATTTAATATTGAGATTAGTAAACTCATTGTTAATGAGCCGTATGTGATCTTTATCTTTTCTTCTTTTATTTCATTTTCATAGACATATTCGTACTCACATACATTTTAGATTTTTTAAAATTCTTTTAAAACTCTCTATCAGTGTGCATAAACATGATTAATAGAAGATAAACATCACAGATTGACAAAAGTCATTTACAATCCTTTTATACTCAAGTAAAAACTGAAAATTTATTAAAATGTTTAGAAACTCTGTTGGAGTTTGTAAAAAATATGCTACCAAATTTCTAGAAAAACTCAAACATCTAGAAACACTTCGAAAAGATAAATTGTTAGATTTGAAAATGATACTTCATTAAAATAAGTTTATTCGTGAAGACTATTAGAGGTAATGCATCTGGTTAAAAAAACTTTTATTCAATTGTATGCAAGTCAAGAAGTTAGAAGAAATGATGTCGATAAAGAAATTTGAAAGATATTTTAGGCTAAAATATATAACTCCCATTGCTAGAAATATTTATGACATAGACAGAAATTTTAATAATCAAATAAAATCTATAATTTTAATATTTGTTGCCTATTACTTTGTAATTCATGATTTTACAGATTCACAAAATTCCACTTAGTTTTAAATTTTTATTCGCAGACATGATGTATATTTAAAAATAAGTGAAGAGTTACAGGAAATTATTCCTATGCTCGGTATAACCAACATAGCTAATATTTTTAACATAACTGTGAGAATGCTGACTAAAGTGTTTTGTTCAAAAAGTAAGTTTATATTGCAAATAATAGTGATCCTGCAACGATTGGTTATACAGTGTGATTCATAAATATCGAAACAATACGCTATCTCTTTAATATTGCCCCTACGAACATACTTCCAATTGCAAAGTTTCATAAAAAAGGGTACAAAATTTGATGAGATAAGTTGCAACTTCATGGGGGGGTCTATTCCAGAAAATATAAAAATTAAATTTTTATACGGTCCCCATAGGATAAAATTTCCAATTAGGAAACTTTTCCTTATCCAGTCCTGAATTAAACAAAAAAAATTTCATCTTGATATCTGCAAAATTCACAGCGATATTAAAATCCAAACTTCATGACTTACACCACTTAAGCATACCTCTGAGCGACGCGATATCAGTTCAATTCATTTGAAATGCAAGTTAGGGATCGACCATAAATTTACACATTATTAAAAGTCGATTTAGGACAATGCCTTAACTTTTAGATATAAAATAACAGCGTTTAGATTTTAGCGTTAAACTTGCTTGAGAAGTATGCTAGAGGTCTGCATGAGGCTGAGATTGGTCCCAGGGTCACAATCAGCACGGCCCGCGTCTTTATTGTTCTTAGGACATGTCGGGAAGGCAATAAGTTTTATAAAAATAGTAATAGCGATAATGAAACTTCTGTTAACGGAATCATTAGAAATAATATTTTATAAATTACACAAAAATATTTTCAAAAATATTTTTTTTGTTACACAGTTCAAACGTTATTATGTTCTTAAACCTATTTTTCATTTATTCCAAACGACATTGTTTTTTAAAATAAATCTTTATTCGAATATAACATTCTAATAGTTATAAATAATCAGTAACGTTGCTATTGCATATTTTTTTAATAGATGCCAAGCTCTCACTAATCTTCCGTTATAAGTGTGTTTATTTGACCCAGGTTCAATACGTTCGAACCAGAAACTCTTTTAAGAAATTCAATTAAATGTAGTAATGATTAGACTTAAAACATTTAAATTAAATAAGTCAAAGATTCATTAAACAATTTCTAGTTTTAAAGGGGTTAACTGGTTCAAATTAATCTACATATTACGGAGGATTAGTGGGAGGTTTGGCAGCTATGTTTTTGTCTTGCGAAAACACAGTAATCTAAATTATACTGTAAAATTTTCTTATAAATATGTATGTAGTATTCTTTAAAAAAATCTTAATTGTATCTTAAGGTAAATGGGAATTTTTTGTACAAATTTCAGCTTGTGCAGAAATCTAAAATATGCACAGATACCTGTCTAGATAATGAATTAAATAAAATTAAGTGCAACGCCCATGAAAATGGTTTTCTTTCGCATCATATCAATAAACCCGACCTGAAACAAAGTGCATAAAAGAAATTTATATCTTTAATAAACTTAAATTTTGTAAATTTCGCTGTATACCAGATTTGTTGAGAAATATGCTAGAGGTCTTCATGAGCCCAAGCTTGGCGCCAGGGCCATAACTGGCATGCCCGCTGGCTGGATCGTGCTGGCCCGTATCTTTATTATTCTTAGGATGTGTCGGGCAGACAATAAGTTTTGTAAAAATAGTAATAGCAATAATGATATTTTTTTTAACGGAATCATTGGAAATATATTTTAATAAATTACACAGAAATATTTTCAAAAATCTACTTTTTGTTATACAGCTTCAAAAGTTATGATGTTTTAAATCTATTTTTCATTTATTCCAAACGACATTGTTTTTTAAAAATAAATCTTTATTCGAATGTAATAGTCTAAGAGTATAAATAATCATTAATCACCTGCCTAGATAATGAATTAAATAAAATTAAGTGCATCGCTCATGAAAATGGTTTTAAGGGTGTATTCAAATCCAAACTGCTTATTTTGAGACACATTTTTAAATTCATTTTTGCTCTAAAATGCATCCAATTGGCAGGTTCTCTTATTCAGGAACTTTATAATGTCCGTATTGTCTCGATTTTTTGATAAAGGTAGAATATATTTCAAAAAATGCTGTCAAAGTGGATATTTTGAACCGAATTTCCAGAAGCGATAGCGCTGGAAACAAAAAAAATGATCGTACTGTGACAATAATTGTCTGTAAATCAATTTCTAATTAATTGAACGAAAAATAAAAACATGGGGCCCTTATAAATGTCTTTATAAATCACGCCGCCAAGTTTCCTGTTGTTACTTTTAAAAATGAGTCTGAAAATGTGTCTCAAAATTTTGAGTTGTTGAGCATGGAAAAATATTTTTTTTGAATACCGCCTTAACAGTGAGTCGCCCGTAATTAGAGGCAACTTTTACACTTCGTGTAATTGCACTTTTAAGGGGGGAAATATGAAGTTGACAGGGCTAAAACTATGAAAAAACTCGAAATCGACATGTTAGAAAAGTCTTGTTTAAATCAACTGACACATTTAAACAGTAAAGAAAGAAGGTGAGAATGACAAAAAGTAAACTAAATCAGAAATTGAAGCTACAGGAAGGAGTCACTTACTCACCTAGAAGCTTTTAAAAAGCATTTAAACATTCTATTAGGAGCCAATCTTTCTTTAAAACTTTAAATGCATTTTTCTGCATCATAGCTTTTTTTTTCAGCTTTTCTCATCTTTAAATTGATATATGTCGATAACCGTTAAAGATAAATGGTTCAAACTTGTAATATATCATTTTCTACTATTTTACTTAAATTTTAATCCTCAATTTTGAAAAAAAATATTCACTGTTTAAAATATATATAAGTTGCATCTTTTTTTTTAATTGCTATTTTAAATACTTTTAATTTTTTTAAATTAATATTTTTTAAAATGCTGAACCAAAATTAAAACTTATATGTTTCTGTTAAATTGAAAGAAAAAATTCAATTTGACAAATAATATTTCGAGTTATAAAAATTTTAAATTACTCTGAATTTTTTGAAAAAAAAAATTATTATTTTTTTAAAATTTGTAAGACGTTTTATGATGTGATTCTGTTTACAAATTTTATGGTTAACCATCACAAAAAAAAGTTCAGAATTCTAACTCTATAAATAAATAAAAAATAAATAAATGTTTCGGGACACCTTACAGTAACATTGTTTCTTGAATTACAAGCATTTCAATTTGTGTCTGATCCCTTGAAACTTCACGAAGTATTAAAACGGACATATCTCTCTGAGTTTTGCAGATATCAAGATGGAATTTTTTTTGTTTAATTCAGGAATGGATAAAGAAAAATTTCCTAACCGGAAATTTTATTCTACAGGGGCCGTATAAAAATTTAATTTTTGTATTTTCTCAAATAACCCCCCCCCCCCCCCATGGAGTTGCAACTCGTCATCAAATTTTACACCTTTTTTTACGAAATTTTGCAATTGGAAGTATGTGCCTAGGGGCAATATTTAAGGAGATAGCCTATTGTTTCGATATTTATGAATCACACTGTATAAAAAGGAGCAATTAGAAAATTAAAAGAAAGTGCAAAGATCAGGGTAATACATTTAATAATAAATTTTTGTATCTTTTTCATTGAGATTTAAATTTTTAAATGCAAAATGTGTGTGTAAACACCTTTTTTATTTTTATCTAAATATATTTTTACCTATGTTTGGTAGTGCATTTTTTTTACGACATCCTTGCTATTTTCAATTTTACAGAATAACAATTGAAAGATTGACCCATCTAAGCATTTCATGGGCTTCTTAGTGAACACCAAATTAACGTTTTTGTTAACAGTAGCTAAATTTCCAAAGCTTACTAAAAGTGATGTATTTTTCTTAATAAATGTCTTTTAAAATTTTCTGGTGCCAGCTTTTTATTTTTTCAGGAAGGTATCTTATGAATGTGATTTTGTTTGTTTGTTTTTTAACAAAATTATATTTTATATGTACAAATTTCCTTCTATGCCATGGTAATAAAATAAATCATGTTTTTTTTGTTGTTTTTGGTAATGTGGCCCATGGCTTTGTTTTCAATACATAATTTGGAACTCGATGGTAAACGAGTTTGACATGCCTGGTCTAACAGAATATGAAATTTGATGAAATTATATATATATAGCTGTTGCACGAAATATAGCTGTTGCTTGAAATATAGCTGTTGCACGAATCTTGAAATATGCAGCATAGCAGCGCCACCTGTTGGGCGATTCCCACCAAAACTTAAACAGCATCTATTTATGTCAAGGTCTAACAGATTATGAAGTTTGGTGAAATTCTGTGCATTAGTTAAACCGTGTAAAACAGAGCATCGCATATTTGACGATTTACACCAAAACTTAATCAGAGTCTATTAATGAGAAGGCTAAACAGAATATGAAATTTCATGCATTACTTCTTGGGTATAGATATTGAGAAAATCATGAAAAATACAGCATAGCAGTACCCCCTATTGGGCGATTTACACCAAATTCTAATCGGCACAAACTTGTCAAGGTTTAACTGAACCCAAAGTTAGATTAAATTCCATGTATTAGTTCTTGAGATATAGCTATCAT
The DNA here is from genome assembly GCA_963931845.1 of Maratus michaelseni. Lineage (NCBI taxonomy): Eukaryota > Metazoa > Arthropoda > Arachnida > Araneae > Salticidae > Maratus > Maratus michaelseni. The sequence continues at coordinate 379,591,132 of OZ007586.1, forward strand.
GGAAAACAGAGAATAGCAGCGCCACCTGTTTGGCAATTTACACCAAAATGTAATCAGTGTCTACTTTTAACAAGGTCTTACATAATACAAAGTTTGATGAGATTTTGTGCATTAGTTCTTGAGATATAGCTATCGTGAAAAATGTAGCATATAGGCGTCACCTGTTGGGTGATTTATACCGAAACCTAATCAGTACCAACTTATGTCAAAGTCTAACTAAATTCCATGCATTAGTTCTTGAGACAGAGCGCCCACAAAATTTGTATCACATACAGCACACAGACTCATGGACAGACATGTTCTGAAAACAGCCAAATCATGTTCAGGGCCTTTTAAAATGCATAAATCCATTGAATATAGGGATAAAAAAATTTCATGAAACCAATACTTTCTTCTTGTAAAGATAGAAGAAAGAAAAAAAATTGTAAATCAATCATTGCAAAAATCACTGAAATTTGGCCTGGTCCGTAGAGGTCTACACAGCCCAAAAATTCCAAACTCGGTTCAACCCGACCCAAAGTTAAAAGTTCGGTATGAGCCCGGCCATGTATAAAATCTAAAAGTTCAATTTGATCCCAGTATGGACCATACAAAAGCTTAATTAGCAAAGCCCAGCCTGACTGAATTTTTACAAAATACCCTTCATGTGACTTATTATACTAAGATATAAAACTATTTAAAAAAACTGAAGAAAGGAAACAGGATAAAAATTTCTGTTTTATCATTTGCTTTCAACATTCTACATTAACTTGGTTCTCAAATGACTTGCCCAGGGATGAGATTGACAAAAAAGCAAAAAAGCTGAAAACTGTGCGAACGACGTTTGAGCAATAATAGTTATGAATTTCAAGAGCAACAAATATTATAATTGCTATTAAAAAATATATATATTTTAAATATATATATTACATGCAATATATATATATATATTTTATCAATTTAGCTTTGAGTAAATTAAAAAGAAATTAGGCAGAAATTATTTACTTTCTCTAATAAAAAGTCTATTTTATCAAGATACTGCACATTAATAAAACCTTTCATTGGCATGAACATTTTTTTAATTAAAATTTTGAAAATAGTAAGACACTTTTCTTCAAACAGCAAATCAAGTATATGCTAATAATTGCAACCACCTTAAATAAATGATAAAACAGAGTTTCCACCCTTTTTTTAAATAAAAAATAAGTTTTAAAGGAATTAAAGAGATTTTCTAAGGACATTATCAGTGGCAGCAACTAGTCAGTGTCGTGATTATTCTAGATTCAAAGTCATTTTTACCAGTCAGCTTATAGCCAGCTTTTGGATTTTTTTTAATAGATTTTTTTAATTTAATTTGCTTTTGCATTTCATAGCGAACTTTCTACATTACTAAAAGAAATTTGGTTTCAATCTTTTAACCCAATGCAGTAAATTTTGTCAAAATTTGCATTTTTTCAGCAATCTTTTGGCAAAATTCACGTTTCTTTCAGTGATCTTTTGGTGAAATTTGCGTTTTTTCAGATTATTTTGGACAAATTCGTGTTTTTTCAGCGATATTTTGACGAAATTAGTGTTTTTGTCAGCGATCCTTTGACGAAATTAATGTTTTTTCAGCGATCCTTTGACGAAATTTGTGTTTTTCCTGCAATCCTGACAAACTTTGCATTTTTTAAAGCAAATTTTGCAATCTTTTGGCGATTTTCACATGATTCTTTGACAAAATTCGAATTTCTTCAGTGATCCTTTGACGAAATACATTTTTTTTGCGATCTTTTGTCGATTTTCATCTTTTTCCCACAATTTTTTGATGAAATTCAGGCTTTTTTTTGCAATCTTTAGGTGAATTTCATTTTTTTTTTGGAAAATCTGAAAATGGCAAAAAAGCGAAAATGGGAAATAACAAAAAAGCAGAAAACCGTGGATCCGCAGAAGAATCTCATGCCTGGACCTGCTCAAAGATGTGAAACTTTGTGTTTCTGAGTCATTTTTAAATGCAAATTACTTATCAAGTTATAAGCGATTCGTGTCACATGATGACACGTTTAGTCACCTTTCTTGTGATGCAGCATCAAAAATTCGGTTCAAAACGGCGACTTTGATAGTATTTTCTGAAAGATCATTTGCCATCACCAAAAAATGGAGAAAGAGTTTCGACTACAATGTTTCTGAATAAAAACACCAGCCAATTTCATGCGTTTCCAAACAAAAATGAATTAAGAAATATGTTATAAAGTAGCCAGTTTGGATTTGAGAACAGACTTAAGGAGGAATTTTGATCCAATATTACTCTTGAAAAACAATCATCAGACTGACGTGGTCCAGGAAATCCAAACCTGGACCATGTCTGCAGAAAAGGGGCCAATGACCGAGTCTAATAATAATAAATCGGCCTGCAGGTCATGACAGGCCTATAGAGTTCTAAAATAGAGATCTGCATGACTCGAGGAGGCTCATACTCAATCCACCAAAATAAAGAATTTTTTTTAAGGGACAGGTCGATTAAACAAATTAAATGGGACAGTCCAGGCAGATATATAAAAATAAATAAATAAATAGCCTGCTCGGTCTGATATATGTAATTTAAAATGATCGGACTAAGCAGAGAAACTATGAACAATTTTCAATGGGCCAGGCTGTTAGAAGAATAAGTATAAATGCGCTGTATTCTAGTTTGAAAACATCACTAAAGAATTTTAAGGGATCTCTTCACCAGTACAGGTTTTTTCTTTTGGTGATCGCGAAATACCAATCTATGGGAAAACTTAATCAGGTGATTACTGATTACCTAATATAATTATTGAAAAACTGTTTCCGCATCAAAGTAGGCCTTTGATGCCAATGTTGTTGCAAGTTTTTTTTTTTACTTTTTTTTTTTAATGTCTCCAACAATTTTATATATTTAAAAAAATCCCTGTAAGCTGAAATTTCTACTCTTGAAATTTTTTCCCTTTTAAAAAATACTTAAGGCTGTTCTCAAATCCAAAAGAACTACTTTTTGCCACATTTCTGAATTCATTCGGTTTTTCGGAAACACGTGAAATTGGCAGTTGTTTTTGTTCAGAAAATATGTCATCGGAGGGTGCTTTCCTATTTTTTGGTAAACGCAGTAGATCTTTCAGAAAAATACTATCAAAGTCGATGTTTTGAACCAAATTTTCAACACGGCAATGCGAGAAAGGGGAAAAACTTGTCACATGACAAGAATTGCTTATAATTCGATAATTCATTTATCAAAAAAAGGAAAATGCTATTCGATTCCAAATCGCTTTCATACTCCAGCCCCTTTTCCTTCTCTTTTATGTTTAAACATGAGTCAGAGTTTTGAGTTGTTGAGCAGGTAATTTGAGAACCGCCTTAATTTAAGGAGACAATTTTTAAATGTTGCGCTACATCGGCATCGGACATCTACTTACTGGTAGATTGAAATATCATTTTTTGTAGAAATTGAGTCTAGCTTAATTTCATTGATTTTTGCAGGAACCTTGCCTTGTCGTGCTGTGAACTGCGAAAATGTAAATGGGCCAGGCCTGAAAAATTTGGTCAATGCAGACTTCTACCTCCAATGCATTAGTTAATTTATTTTTATCTTTCTTCTGATTCTGATCATAAATTGTAAGGCAAGCTATAATTATTTTTTATCTGACTCAGCAGATTCTGATTATGTAATATACCACATTCAAGAAATAAAAGTTTTTATTTGTTGATGCGTATTATGAATAATCTTTGAGTACTTGAGAATGAGAATTTAGTTTAGGTATTTCATTCTATGATGATTTAATTTAGAAGCACTTAAAAGGAGTTTAAAAGTTGAGCTGGGGTATATTTTAGGAACATTTTTTTACTTCACTCTGCTCTCTGCAGTGTATAATCATTGTATAATATTATAACATAAATAATGTTTTAAATAGTGCATGTATATAAATAATTATAAAGATAAGGTGGCAGTAAAAATGAAAATAAAACAACGAGTTGTGAAAATACTTTCCTTTTGTAAAAATTTCGTGCTTGAATAAAATATTTACAGAATGCTGATTTTTTTTTTTTTCAAGAGTAGGCTATTTTTGCATTCTTGCACTCTGTTGATAGATTTCAGAATAAAACTGTCTTTTGTTGTGTTTCAGCTTTTTTGCCCTATGGAAATTTCCGATTTGACATTTTTTGGTGTGAATTCCACCCCCTGTTTCCTCCCCCGGCATCTCAATATTCCGCATCCCTAATAGATAAATTCCGTTTATCAGTAATTTTAATTTGCATATTTTACCTAATTCACAGTTTAAAATCATATTAATAGTGGCAAGAGATTAAGTAAAAGAGGCAAGGGCAGCTTAAGACTTAACTACATAATCGAATAGAGTTTTCCATTTTTGGTAAAGGCAAAAGATTTTTCAGAAAATACTGTCATTTATAACCACCATTTGATTCTAAATCACTTCAAAAGTCAAACCTCGAAATGCCTCACTGTTGCATTAAAAAATGTGTCAGTAAGTTTCATGTTTGTTGAGTAGGGAATTTGAGAACCACCTTAAAATCAATGCAGATAACCATAATATTTGAAGGATTTTTGTAATGATTACAATTGAACATTTATGGATGAAACCCTTGTAAAAGACAATAGTGATCTATTTTGCCTCGAAATACTACAAAATTAAAATGCGGGATTATTAAATACAGAATTTTAATATAACAGAATTATTAATTAAATTAGATAATTTGTATAAAAATATACAAATTTTAATAGAAAGACTAGCTGGCTTCGCCCGCTAGCAGGTCCCTAATTTACATAGGGGCCTCGAATCTTGTACAACTTCGAATATGATAAACCTTGAACTGAACGAAACTACGGATCGGGTCCCCTTTGGCACCGTATACCGGGCGTGCTGAGCCTGTCTGGAAAAACACTTAATTGCACTTGGAATAGTATAAACCTCTCACCAAACGAACCTCCGTCTCGGATCCCTGCTGCCTGCGGCACCGTATACCAGGTGTGCTGCGCATGCGATGCAAAATCTATCAGTCCCACCTTCCATCACCAGGGTTTGCAATCTGTTCTATATGATCATAACTAAAATTGTTAAGGCTTTCAATGTCGAGTCGAATGAGCCATACCCCGTTGTGATCCAGAACATAGAATCAGAGATAGGAAAGCACCCCTGGTGGTGAACCTCGGAACTAAAATCAGTAAGCTCTATCGATGTCGAGTCGAATGAGCCAAACCACGTTGTGATGGGACCCATAGAACCCGGGTTAGCTGCAAAATCCTTTAGTTATACCTTCCACCGCCAGGTGACGCAATCTGTTCTATACGAACATAACTGAAAACTTTGAGTCTGTCGATGTTGAGTCGAATGAGTTATACTTCGTTGTGATCGGCCCTTAGAACCCGAGATAGGAAAGTGACCCTTGGTGCTGAAACTCATAACTAAAATCGGTAAATCGATGTCAAGTCAAATGAGCGAAACCGTGCCATGATCGGACCCATACGACAGGAGATAATTTGAAAAGAAATAGTAAATTCCTTAGCTTTTTCTTTTTCCTATATAAATATCAGAATTTTACAAATAATATAATACAATTACTTGTTAACTTAAAATTAAAGTCTAATAATGCTTAATGTGATAAAAAAACATAACACGGAATATTTAAAAATACCTTTTTAATGTAGATTACATATGTTTTGTTCACTCTATCGGTGACATCTTCATATCTAAATAATAAATACAATATTCTCGCATATTTTTGAAAATGGTAAACATAAACCACAAGATCGCATGTCCAAGGCTAACAGGTGCTTAAATTGGCCAAACTGGGAAACGTGAAAATTATTTGTTTTTATTTTTATTGCTTTTTCAATCTATTGATCATCGCGTGCCAAATTTTAGCTAATTCAAAAGAAGCAGCTTCGTTCAAATGCTATCTTTTCGCAAATATATTTCTATAGATTCACGGATAATGGATGGGAAATAAGCTCTTGATTGAAAAATTATTTTACTATTCTTGAAATCAATCTGCAACTGCTCCTTTCTATATTGTCTGGCTAAAGCAGTAGTAGTTCTGTCATATTTGATATCTGCCATATGTTCTTTTATTCTTGTTTTAAATTTTCTGTTTGTCATTCCTATACAGTATTGTACTGTTCCATCTGCCTTGGTGAATGGGATTTCATAAACACCGGAAAGTTGATCAGGTTCTATTGGATCTGTTTTTCTACATACTATGTTTTTAAATTTTGTGGAAGGTTTTGCAATAAGGCAGATATTAAATCTTCTAAGTTTATATTTTAATCTTTCAAAGAATCCTGGAAAATATTGTAAAGTTGATACTTTTGAGTTTCGTTCATAAAAATTCTCTTCTTTTTATTATCCATGCTCGTAATTAATTTATTGATGGTGCTGTCTTTGTATCTGTTATTTCTTGCGATGTCACGTGCTTTATTTATTTCATTATTTAATTGATTAGGGGTACAGACAGTAAAGGCTCTTCTAATAAAATGTCTAAAGGCAGAAACTTTATAGGAAAAAGGTGCTTGAGCGTTATTAGGATTGAGTAGATACGCAAATAAATGTGTCATTGAAAATAAAAGAAAATCATTCTGAGTAGAAGAAAAAAGCAATGTGTCTACAATTGATATATTCTTTAAAAAACAATCCTAATGACAAACCAGAATAGGAAATGGAAGACCTTAATGTCCTTGATCCATCCTCATCAAACTAAAATGAACATCATTAATTCATATAGTCATAAAAAAAAGCACTTCACACTAACTCTGCCATAAATCATAGTATAAAAATATAACTGGTAGATTCGGTCATCTACATATAGAAATTGTTACAAATTTTAAATTTTTCAATCATAATATTTAACTTTGACATCATATTTGGATTTTTCAGTAAATTTTACCGAATAGCAAAAGAAGAAATCATTCAGTCAAGTAGTTAAGGCATTACGAAAATTTAAAGTTTGGAACTCCTAATGATTCATTTGAAATTATTGCAAAATGGAGAGTTTATAAGCATAACTCAAAAACTACTTAGCAGAATTAGCTATAATTTTGGATTTTCATATTTGAAGCTTTTAGAAATCTATCTGTTAAAATATTTATAGGTTACAATTCATATATATATTTTAAAAATTAATTTCGAAGTATTTATTTTTTAAACTCATTTTCAAACAAAATATGAATTGTAACCTATGAATTTAACAGAAATTGATTTCCAGAAGCTTCAAATATGTTAATCTAAAATTACAGCTCATCTGTCAAGTAGTTTTTGAGCTATGCTTAAAAAACTGTTGCAATCTGTTTTGTAAAGATTAAAAATTAATATAACATTATGAGTTAAAACTTTTTTCTACATTAGGCTGACCCCCTGCCCAGGACATATGCTATATAACACCTCAGGGTCCATGATTTAAAAAAAAAAAGCAGAGATAGGCACTGCCAAGATCCTTAATGGATTGTTGTGCCATGGAGTTTAGAACAAACACGCAAGCTAATGTTATACCTATGGGAAGGTTATTTCAAATTTCTTGCTCGCATTTTAATATTTTTAAATGATTTTTTTTTTTGCTTGGGATAGCTGAGGTTGATCTCTAACAATGTGCGTTTTTACTTTTTCAATTTTGGTTCCATTTTTTTTATATAAGGGTACTTTTGCTTTCAGAACTGGCTCCAAAATTAAAAATGTCTGCTTATAAAAAAAACTTTAACCAAAATCAAAAAAGTAAAATTGCACAACATTAGAGATTAACCTCAGCTATCTTAAGCAAAAAAAAAAAAAAAATATTTAAAAATATTAAAATGCGAGTGAGAAATTCGAAAATAACCTTCTCATAGACTTAACAGCTTGCGTGTTTCTCCTGTTACTAGTGTTGGCTCTTAACACAAACATAAGTAGTGAAGCACTTGTACTTTCTAAAACAAAACTGCAGTCATAATTAAATACAATAGAAGGTGATTAGTTTAAAATATACATCTACATGATGTGAAATAGAATATTAAACAAATTTAAGAAACCTGTACATGTCAAATATGATAATCATAAACAAAATTACAACATTTAATATCCATAATATTAAAAAAAATAGGAGTACTTACAACTTGATTAAGAGTATCTTCCAATTCAGATTCTTCAGGATTTTTTGAACTAGAAAATAAAATTTTGAATATGTACAAATTGTAGTATAACTGTATATTTTCTTTATACTGCTTTTCCTGGGACAGCCAAGAAGAGTTAGGGTGGATAAATGTCTGCTCTGCAGACTAAAATTACTGCTTCATGCTTAAGTAAAATGTATTTTAAAAACAAATTATGCATTTAAGCTTTAAAAATGTCCAAAATAATGTAAATGTACCTCAGTATTTTCAGAAATTTACAAAGTCTATTAACATTGTGTCAATTCATTAATATTTTTAATCTTGTCTCCAGCTAATTTCATGTTACAGGAAGAGAATATGTAATTACTTCCTCCATATTAATATAGCAACATTGATCATAAAATACAAGTAATAAGGTATTTTTAATCTCAATAGTTTTTCCTCCTCAAATAGGAGTTTGAGTACTGCAAGATAATTAATGTCATACACAGTAATACACAAAAAACATTGTTTAAAGTAACAAAAAGGTTAATGAAAATTGTAGACCAATTTTGGTAATATTAAGATTACCAACATCAGTACAACTAGGATAGTGCAAAATTTGCTTACATAGTGCAGCAGCAGATTGGAGGTAAATTTGTATTGACAAACAGATTAAAGTGAAAGAAAGTGAAGAGAATCAGCCAGTAGAATTATAGGGAGAGAGACGAGATAGCCAGTACAAAATTAGCAGATGGAAACTTTTAAAAAAAAATGGTTTTATGAATGTTTCCCAACAATCTGACAAAACAATCTTTTAGAAAAATCAGATTAAGTGAAGTATGAGGTTTACAGAATACTTTTAGGTGAATTAAATATGAAGCTGAGATCATGTCTTAGCAATGTTTTGCATTGGCAGATTTATTGGTTCTTGCTTGCAAACATGTACTCTTATATTCTGAATTAAAAACTACATTTATTTCTGGCTGATGTAAGAAAGATCACACTGACAATGATACTGTAGATACTCCATTAATTAGATGTATCTATAAGATCTTTCAGTTTGAAGAGAGTGACATTATTTTTGTATGTAGAAATTATTTTGAAAATTTTAATACTTTAGAAATTAAGCAACAAGAAAGACTGGATTTGAGAAAGAAATGTAGAATGGTAAAGGCGACATTCTTTAAGAACAATACAAAGAAAACAGAAGTTAAAAATATTAATTTTCTGAGGAGATATTTTAAAAATACGAATGCATCCTATGCCCATAGGAATAACATTAGCGAGGGGAATCGGAAGTTTACTGAAGAGCAGCCTTAAGGGTATACCCATGGGATCCCCCATATCAAATGTGATAGCAGAATGAAAAATGTGAAAGTTAGAAGAAAATATAATACACAATCATAAAAATGAAATACACTTATGGATCAGGTACATAGATGATATCTTTATTATAACTAACGGAAAAGTAAACCTAACGAGCCTCTTAAACCAAATAAACCTATATGATAAAAATATCCAATTTAGAACAGAAGAAGAAAATAAAAGATCCTTAGCATACCTTGATGTAAAAGTAACATATGAAGATGGAAAAATACAGACTACAGTTTATAGATAATTTATTGCCAATATCACAATAATCCTAAATAAGGCTAACAACCCCACATACAAACTTGCAGCATTGAATACATACATAAATAGGTCTATCTATATTTGTTCAACTGAAAAATTACTGAATGAAGAGTTAAGAATAATTGAGAAAACATGACAATGCAGGGCACCGAAAGAAAACAATTCATAAATAAATAAGAAGAGCCAATGAAAAAGTTATCCTTATTCAACCAGTACAAAAAATAAATCTAGAGTTTACATACCTCATCCCATTCATAGGTGGATTATCAATAAAGATAAAAAGAGAAATAAGTAAACTAGGAAAACAAGTGCCAATCACCCTAAACCCACCCCTCTTTAAAATGATACGAAATGATATTGAAAAGTATGAAGATTTACAAACAGCAGGAATTTATAGAATAAATGACATAAAGATCAAAAATAAAGAAATATCTTATATAGGAATGACTAAAAGGAAAATCGAAGAAAGATTTAAAGAGCATATCTGCGATCTGAAATAAAATAACCAAACAGCTTTTTGCTAGAGCTAATATGACAACCAACATAAAAAGAGATTCAATTACAATAGAAAAAATTGTAAACTATGACAGCCTTCATAATGCACTAATGATCGAAACAACTGAAATTAACTTGGCAAAAGAAAAGTTATGTAACGATATGACCCATTCAGCCGTAGATAACCGTTAGCAAAAAATACTGGAAGAAAGACAAAAAATCCCTGACGGCTCGGCCTACAGGCACAGGTAGATTTCAAAGACGCAGACCATGGGGCACCTGTTTGTTGGGAATTGCAGAAGAAATGACCTTTTTGCCATGATGAGGCATTTGGAAACGCCCACTTCGAAACCTAACTTGTTTGCAGGTGGAACCAGAAGGGATTGTTTTTGTTTTAATTTTTTTTTTTTGCTATAAGGGTTGGTCCTATAAAAAAACATGTCAATATAAAAGTTTTAGATAATATTAAGAGGATTTATAATAAATTTAAGTGGATTTGATATCTTCTGAATTGACGAAGTTATGAATTTTTTTCTTCTAAAACCCCCTTTTTTGCCCCCCCCCCCCCCTTGGGGCCATTTTTAATGATATCAAAAATCTGTCATAGATAAATTTTCAGCCCTTTTCCTAGAAGTAATAATAACTTTAAACAGATTTGATACGTATCATAATTAAGAAATTATGGGGGGTTTTCTGTTTTTCCAAAAAGCCCCCCCCCCCCATCCCCCCCCTGGTTCGATTTTGCCCATTAACAAACTTGACCGAGATTTTATGATTCTTGATTTTATGTATGAGTTTGGAAGAGATTTCTGGAGTATTATGGTAGTTATCCTGTCCATAAAAATGTGACATAGATTATATATATATTATATATATATATATATAAAGTTTTGAACTGGGGGTGGTTTTGGGTTCTGGGAGTCATGATCTCCAAAAATTTTTCAAAAGTTCCAACTTAGGGGAGAATGTAATAGGTAGTATTTCTTACAAAATCTACCTAAAAAGGAAGAAAAGTAGGGAAAAATTTGTGATCTTGTGCTAAGAGAAAGTAAAAATGAAAATAAACATCATTCAAACTGATGAAGCTTTGGAACGAGGTGAAAACGTTTTTTGAAGAAGCAAACATGATATGGAGTATCTATATACCTACAAAGGAATTTTGTGAATTTTTCAGAAGAATAGGAACACAGGACTCGAAAAATGCAAATTAGGGGAGATTAATGTAAGAATTTACAGACTTTTTGGTGGATAGTATGTATGTAATATATCTTATAAGATGTCAGATTGTATCTGGATTTTTTCTTTTTAAGTAACTAAACTATGCTTTAATTGAATGCTGATAATGTATGTTTTAATGACAGTATTAAAAGATTTTAGAAAAAGAAAAATAATGTGTATTAAAGTAAAAATAACATGAAAAGATACTGGTATACAAGTGTTGCTCTCCACATGATATATGCTAATGCCTGATGGAATTGGTATATCAATATAATATATAATTTCACATGCAATTGCATTGCTCTTAATATTTAACTGAGAAAAGTACCATTATAAATATTGTACTGTTATTAATATTTTATAAAGAATTTTTCCAGATCTTTTTGCAAGCAGAGCAACTATTTTCAGTTATAATTGGCAACTCCAATCAGCATAATTTATATTATCAGCATTACTGTGCAGAAAATTGCATGATAATGTGTGGAGTGAATGCATCTTTTTGCTTCACATTTCACTTCTAGAAACATAACGTATGGCAAAAATATATTCCTTTAATTGAATTCTATTCTACCACTTCTAAATGTTTGTTCTGTTGGGTTTGAAAAATAATTATTTAAAAATGAATTTAAAAATAATTATATATTAATTTAAAAACAATAAGAAAATGACGAAATGATGAGAAAAGAACATTTTACCTTTTTTTGAGTAGCAAGTCACAGTATTTTGCTAATAGTTCAGGTGATTTACTTGAGGAGTTGGCCATCCTAGTAATAGCATTGTTATTTATGAATTTCCCACAAGCCTAGGAATAAGAAGCTTTAAACATATGCATATATGCCATACATATAATATAAACAAAGAGTCATACTGACCCAGTAGACAATGAGGCAATTGCCAATAAATTTGTTAAGAGGCTACTTCACTCAATTGAAAAATCAAAAGTGCCTGATAGTGTGGTAATGTTGCCACCGGTAAGGCATATTCCATACAAAGATTGACACTTTAAAAGTCCAACACTATGTTTATCCCACAACATAAAACAAGACACTCTTTGCCTCCAGGCAAATAGTGAGGGAAATTGATACCTGTCAGGAAAAAAGTGATTAGCAGTGATATATAAACTGTATATATCTTTTATTCTGGTGATTATGTTGTCTGGTGCTGTTTTATTATCGAGTGATTCAGCAAAAGATAAAAATTCTTAATTATTCTTTTATGAGAGTATAATATTATAAATAATATTCTTGTCTATTCTCTCTTATTCTGGCATAATACACATTAGTATCAGCATGTTTTATATTTTCAATATTTGAGATTATTATATTTAACAGAAACATTAAATAAATTAAAATTTTCTCATAGTAAACGCAAACATGTGTTAAAACTGGTTAAAAATAAATTTTCCTTTTTTTTTTTTAACAAATTAAATGTAGTTAGAAATATGAAATAGAAGTGGTATTTTAGGATATTTCAATTATATAGAAGAGTTTGCAAAATTAATCTACCAATTATTGAAGAATAGACATTTTTATTAACATTGGTATGTATGTATTTCAGATTATTTTTCTTATAAAAAAGAAATTCATGTATATATTATTTAAAATATTTTCTTCAATAATTTTTTAATCCTAAAAATAAAAACTGTTGTGATTCGCATATGTATTAAGATGTTTTGAATACACACTGAGTATCTATAAATTGGGCCTGTATTATGGCAGTGTGTTTAGGTTACATCTCCTGCACTCGCATATAAGGCTGGCTCCTCAAAACCAGATGTTTAAAAAGAGAATTAAACAAGTTGGAAATTGTACATTCAAACATGACAAATGAGGTGCATTTGTACTATAACTAGTTTTATAAATATTCAGATCTTGGTGCAACAGCACTCTTATGCAAAAATGCATGAATACAAAATTTATTTTATGTGCAGATTTCCATATTATAGATATTAATTTCATATTATGAAATTAAGTTTCTATATATTTTTACAAACAATTAATTACAATTCTGTTACATTACCTCTCTTTGTATGTGTGTGTTCATATGTGTGCACAAACACCTATTTCACACATAAAATGATAATTCTACAAAACTATAAAAACTGATTTTCAAATAAGTTTTTTTACCTTGTATACTTTTTGCAGAGCTAGACAAGTCTGCAAACATGATTCAGAATTTGAATTTATAGCAGATTTTCTGTGTTATCTTGGTTCATGTGGACTAGAGTCCTGGATGACTCAGGTTAAAATTGACAAAACAATTTTTGTCAATCTGAAACCTGAACCCAAAATGAAAAAAAATAAATCCATATTTTAATACCAATATGCAAAGGTAGTCTACAATTATATCTGTATTATTCAGAGTTTGAAATAATAGGGATTGAATTTTAGTGTGTGTGTGGAAGGAGGTGGGGGGAGTACGAAAGACTTTTAACAAAAATCGTGATTTTTACTCTCCAGAGATGGCTTAATGAAATTGATGATTTTTTTCTAAAATCGTTTGACGAAATTCATGGTTTTTTACATAGTCGATTGACAAAATTCGTAATTCTTTTCCATGATCGTTTGACAAAATTTACAAAAATTTGCTCGATTATTTGATACTGATTGACAAACTTTTGATAAAAGTTTTTAACAAGATGCGATTTTTTTCAATCCACGATCATTTGACAAAATATGCGACTCTTTCCTGCAATTTATCAATGAAGCTTGTGATTTTTTTCCTCAACCAAGTAACGTAATTAAGATTTCTTTCACAGTCATTACACGAATTTTGTCTGATTGACGGAATTCTCTATTTCTGTAATCTTTTGACAAAAATCACGATTTGTTTCATGCGATTGTTTGGCAAAATTCATGCTTTTTTTCTGAAACCAATTGACGAAATTCACAATTTTCTCCATGATCGTTTGGCAAAATTCGCGATTTATTTTATTCGATCATTTGATGAATTTCACAATATGTTTTGCACGACTGATATTTGCGATTATTTTTCAGTGACGGAATGATGAAAATTTATATTTCTACAATCTTTTGACAAAATTCACGATCTTTTTCCCTGAGACTGGCACTGAAAATAAGCCCCTTGTAAGAACCTTACAAATCTTTTTTCCAATATAAGCACATATAAGTACTTGTAAGGACTGCTACACACCCTGTTTATGTTAGGTCTAAATATTCATTCACAGATCTCTGTAATTTCTTCAACATCACTTGCTCCTGATTAGAAATGCATTAAAATATGTTTATTCTTTATTCAAAATATTATAAGAACTTAAAAATTATCCAATTGCCCTTCAGAAAGGACAAAAAAGAAAGACAGTATACACAATAAGCAAAAATATGTCATCCGCATATATTGATTTCAACGAAATGTAAAGTATTTGCTAAACGATTGAAAATCAGCTGAAATCTAATTAAAAAAGTCAATAAAAATGTTTCTTTAAAGATTGAATCAAGAATGAGTTTGCGTGTGCCTACATGAGGCGTAATGCCCATGTTTACCGCTAATTGAGCTGGGTCCATCTATGCAGAGTTCATCGTGATGTTGATGTTGATCTGGATGAGTTCTCGCAGCGAGCTGCGGTGGAGAATGCAGATGCAACTTGTGGTTGCTTCTTGATTAGTGATTTGAAGGTGAGCATAGGGGAGAGGGGGAGAGGACAGAGCCATACAATTTTCTATTTTAACTTTTTTTTTTCTAAAATTAATGCCAAAATAGAAAATGAAAAGGGGATGTAATTCAAATACATAATAAAAAAAAAAAAGTGTAATTACAAACTATGATGCCAAAAGATAATTAAACACAAGTACAATACAATTAAAATAAAATATAAATATATAATTTTTTTTTTCCTATTCTAAGAATAGAGAAGAATTTTAAATAGGAAAGTTGATGTTTACCGTTGCCAAATGTTAGGCAGGAAGACGTCAAAAGTGTAAATTAATGTATTTATGCCAAAGAAAAAATAAAAGCAAATTAGCAAAAATTTTGAATTTTGAAAGGACAATGAAGTGATTAAGGTGGTTCTCTCCTCCTTCTTTTGGAAGGTGGAGCAAAACCGTCATCTCTACTCAAGATGGCGAGCGGTCTCTTCTTCCCTCTACTGCTAAGTACACTATAGGGTTGAATGGACCGCAATGCTTCGTTGGGGATTAAAGGGCTATCTCTGTGGAATTTTTGAGCAAGTTTTTTAATTACTTGCGAGATAGACCTAATTTTGAGATCGGCATGTATGACGTCATTCCGGACAAACGTTGTCGCCTTACAGATCCTACGTAATAAGCGGTTTTGGAAAATTTGAATTCTTTGCATCCGAGTCTCACAGACCGAACCCCAGACAACAGAACCGTATGTCATGGTTGATCGAATGAAGGACTTATACAGTAATAATTTATTTTTGAGTGACAGACAGCTATGATAAGCTAGTAAAGATTTAAGGGATCCATGAGCTTTGGTAGATTTGGCAATTACGTCCTGTATCTGCCTGGCCCAGGTTAATTTTGTATCTAGATAAATGCCTAGATATTTATAACTGGTGACCCAGGGTATGAATTCACCATTAAGAGAAAGTTTAGCAATTGGGGAGATAGCTTTATTGGAAAAAATCATGGCGGCACTTTTAGTAGCATTGACTTTAATGCGCCAATGTCTTAACCAGGTCTGAAGGGCCAAAATTTAAGCTTGGAGTTTAGTTAGCACAATGTCGAGTGACATGTTGCTTGTCATGATGGCAGTGTCGTCAGCATAAAGTGCTAAGTGGACGTCGGGAATGCAACGAGGAATATCATTTATGTAGAGGTTGAACAGCCAAGGACTTAAGATACCCCCTTGAGGTACGCCAGCCTCGATAATTCGTGAAGAGGAGATAGAATTATTAACTTTAACAGAGAATGATCTATTTCTAAGATAGTTCAAGAATATGAGGATTAGTTAAGGCAGAGTCTTGAGCAAAATTAACTTATATATAAGTCCATAATGCCAGACCCGATCGAAGGCTTTAGCAATGTCTATGAATACAACGCCAGTTTTTTGCCTGTGATATAAACCCTCATGAACGAGTTCAGTTACTCTCCAAAGCTGGTGCTGAGTCGAGTGTCTGGGTCTGAACCCAAACTGCTCGGTATAATAATCAAATTGGAGGAAATGAACTCTTTCAGACGGTTTGTGAGAATGTATTCATAGACCTTAGAGAGACAAGATAAGAGGGAGATAGGTCGGAAGCTAGAGGGGGCATGCCTGTCCTGTCCAGCTTTTGGGATCGGGACAACCAACGCCTTCTTCCATGCTTCCAGGAACATATGAAGATTAAGCATCCAGTTAATTAGGATAGTAATAAAGAAAATGAAATTAAGAGGAAGACGGAGGAGCATATTGGTAGAGATATTATCAAGGCCGGGCGTTTTGTTCTTTTTGATGTTCTCGAGATAAGTAATCACCTCAGAGGGTAGAGCAGGTTTAAGAGTGTTATTGTGAGGTGAGTTTATGAAACGTTCAACCTCTGTGTTGACAATGTCGACCGTTTGAGGGTTTACGACATCATGGTTTAGTGTAAATTGACTTCTAAGACTGTCAGCAATGAGCTCAGCCTTGTCTGTGTTTGAGTATGCCATACCATTAGGGCCATTTAAGGCCGGAATGTGTGTTCGTGTCCTACGAATGCGGGCCGTTGCCGACCAAATTGTGTTGTCAGAAGTCGAAAGAGACTCAATGTAAGTGTTCCAGCGTGCATTGCTAAACTCCTTGATTGCAGCCTTAACCTGGTGGTTTTTTCTATTAAGTTCAGTTTTTAGGCTGGGGTCCCTAGTCGTCTGCCAGTCCCGCCTTAAACTGTTTCTCTCTCTTTTCAAATCCCTGATGTGCTCAGGTAGTCGAAACTTGTCAACCACCCTCTGCCTAGGTTTCGCGACTTCTTGGAAAGCATTGTGGAGTGAGTCTCCAAATGCCTGAATAGAAGAAGTTACATCCTCTGCAGAGTGAATCGCAGTGGGCGGGGGGTCCTTGTTGCTAAGGACGTGACACATTTCTGAGTTTTAAATTAATGTTACAAATTTTTATAATGAAACTTTACAATAGTTGTCTTTTAGTTTGCTGTACAGCACAAATATTTAATATTTATGAAAGAAACTAAAAACTAATTCAGTAAGAATTGTGTAATAAATGACAGAAAAAGGTATTATAGAAAATTTAAATACAAATGTATTTATTCGCCGAATACAAATGTATTCTTCTCTTTTTTTTCCTTTCGAGAGTGGATGAATAAATGATAATTCTAGTATTTTTCTTTAGCAAATAAGCAAGTTTTTCATTTTGCTGTTGTACACAATTAAAAAGACTTCAGAGGTGAAGAACTTTAAGACTTCAGAGGTGAAGGGGGAAAAATATCTTTTTCAATCCCAAATGAATAATGCTTTTTTAAAATCTTGATATTTATGATTAGATGCCTAGAAAAACAAATTATCTCAAATCAGAAGCTATTTACATCATTTCAGGAGGGCATTTCTAAAATTTTCTTCTCTTCTTTGCTCTCGAAATGAAATTTACAGCTTTTTATCTTACAAGTTGCATACAGCTATCCAAAGACAAAATTTCACACTACATTAGGAAATCTTTCTTATAGTACTCTATTACTTCCATCAAGATTTTCTCCATTTGGACTCTCCATTGAGTAAACAGAAAAGGAAGGCCATACCTGGTTGAGGCATGTCTTTTAAGCATTTTTGACTGTTTTAAAGATGAGTGTACTCATTTTCTTTAAATGCAGCATAGATTTAATATTACTTTAAAGCAAAATAAAAAGCATTTTTGGAAAGCTAAATAATTGAACTATGATTGTGTATTTATTAAATTTTAAAATGTCAAACAAATTTCTCACGATAAGACATTAAACATGAATCTTTAATGAACCTAAAATGACACACTTAAATCACATTAAAATAAAAATTAAATAAATAAGTAAAATTTGAAAAGGTTAAGCATAATTTAAATGTACAGGTTTTGAAAGCTACAAAAATTATCAAATTCAAGCAAAATGCGAAAAAAATGACATTTCTAAATTTCTTCCATTGAAATAACATTAGCTGCTCTATCTCGAAGAGTTAGTGAAGTAGCCTCTTAATTATACACTAAAAACACCAACGTTTAACACACAATGTCATTTCATTACAATCATTATTCATAGCCTCTTAATTGTCTATAATCGAATCACCAACAAATAGATAGCATCAAACATGAGTGATAGTGACAACAATATGGTATAAATTGAATGTCAATACTATTTATAGGTTGTCACAAAAATCACATGTTAGGCCAAAACACAGGTGCTAAGATTTGCCAACTGGTGGGAAAGGAGCAATTATGGAAGAGTAATTTTTATAAACTTAACTCTATTGGCAAACACTTCACAGAGATTATCAACCAGTAACCACATATGTAATATACCATAAAAAAGAAAGGATGATTTTAATCAAAAACGCATCTATATTAAATTCACAGAAAAATAAATTTTAACAAATTTCTAAACATTATGTGCATAAATCTTTATTAGATAAATTACTTTTATAAAAAAAATTAATATATTTATAAAAGTAATATTTTTTTAAACTAAGATCAAAACTTTTATCAGAAAACAATCAACTCAAATGTTGTTTAGAATATAACTAGTGTTGAATCTAAAAATAAATATATAAGTTATAAATAATAATATAATCTAAAAGTTACCAAAAAAATATGAGCCAGAAAAACTGCTAAATTCCAAACAAATTTAATAAAATAAAATAGAAAAAAAAATATTATAAACAAAATAAATAGAAAATGTGAAAGATTAAGTAAAAGGGTCAACAACATAAGAAATTAGAAAAAAAGAAAGAAAATACAGCAAAGCATTTCATTATATAAATCAGTTTCACATATATATATAAACCATGCTTATTTTTTACTCAAAATAACCCATAATTAAAAAATAAAAAGATCACAAATAGATTATCATATTTATTACCACTTTATAAAATATAATCAGTTTCATTTTTTAAGAACTAGTCTCAAATATTTTATTTCATAATCAGCCAGATCCAGAGAATCATGGATCCACTTCATCACAGCTTTTCACACTTACAATCATCCAGATAATATTCTTAATGTTTTTGCATGAAGTTTCTGATGGTAACCTTTGTTTAATTTTCTTGTTTCTCTTGCAGCTGTAGTCATAAATTGATGAGTAGTTACCTTTTCAGAAACTATACTCTCATGGTTCCTTTCTAGGTATATACCATACTTGGTGAAGCACTTGATACTGGTACTTGAAACCACAAATAATAAGATGTAGTTACAGCTCTTCTTCAACTTGTCTTACAAACTGTTTTCTCCTTTCAGGCCTTCCTTGCTCAGTGCTTTCTTCAGCAGTGCTGTGGGACTATGAGTGAATCTTGCTGATGGAGAGTGCTTCTTTCTGTGTGTTGGTTGTTATCACAGTAGTTTTAAAATAACACCTATACATGCATTTTGTATAGTGGTGATACCTAATAATTTAATCAATATCATATACTTATAAAACCAAAATTAAAATTTAGCTTACTTTATCTAATGCAGCAACAAAACCTGCCTCATTATTAAAAGCTGTCATTACTAAGGCATTATATTTTCGATGTACTTCTAAAATAGTATTAACATAAATTTTGGGGTCATTCAATGCTGTTTCACCACACTTTTCTATAGCAGAAAGACCTTGATAATGAATGTGACTTTCTAACCTCGTTCTTAATTCTCCTAAACCATCAAAAATTCGAGATACAAGTTGAAACATTCTTCCTAGATCTGCAAAGAGAAAGCATATTTCAAAAAACTTACAATATAAGCTTCCTTTAGAGGGATTTTTTTTTCCTGCAAAGCTTTATTTAATATTTTTAGTACAATAATCTTTTTAGATATACCCTACTACATTATAATATAACATATTTAACTATAAACAATTCATTTTATAGGTGACAGTATTAAGACAAATAAATTCATGTTTGCTATAAGATAATTCTAAATTTAGAAGGAACAGAGAACGTAGATTGATAATGGTAGATAAGCTAAAACTTAGTTCTTTGAATCCATGTTGTGGGAAAAAATTATAAGATCAAAAAGAACAATTATAAGATACAACAAAATATGCAGTAAAAAAGAAAACAAAAGGAACATTAAATCATAAATTTATCACAAAGTATTTCACAAATTTAGAGAAAAGCTTC
The DNA here is from genome assembly GCA_963931845.1 of Maratus michaelseni. Taxonomy (NCBI): domain Eukaryota; kingdom Metazoa; phylum Arthropoda; class Arachnida; order Araneae; family Salticidae; genus Maratus; species Maratus michaelseni. The sequence goes on from OZ007586.1 coordinate 379,611,760, forward strand.
TAAAGACAGAAACATGGAAAATGTTATAAGGTATTTTCACATAATTCAACTGAAAATGATATAAGATTCTCCATTTTTTTTAAAAAATTAATAGTCCTCTATTCAACTAACGAATCTCTCAGAACACATGAATTAATATCAAATCAGTATTATTTTATCATTTTTTGTGAGTATATGATGCTGATTTAAATCATTTTCAAGAAACATCAACATTAACATTAAAAACTAGCCAGGAAAATAAGATGGGCTTACTAACTTTTAAGATTTAGAAGAAAATTAAACATGGATAGAAATATTCTCCTGTCAAAATGTTAAGTCCCTAGATGACAAAGGAAAAAAACAAGTAGCCTATTATCGACTCTATGCAGAGCAGATAAAGTTATACTAGCCTTGTGGCTTTTTTTTTTAATAAGTAGAACTTCTCAGAAAATTAGTCAAAAATTATTAAAATGCTTTAAAAAAATAAATATTTTGGAAATATAAAAATGCCATGCATATACAAACTTTTTGTATGGAATAATATAACCACTGTAATGTTACTCTGATAATTTTCAATTATAATTTAAATTATTTTTAACTTTTTAATGATCCAACTATTTTTTCAAGAGTTAGAGAATGAACAGACAACGTGGAGTCAAACATTATCACTCAATATATTTTTCTTAAAAATAATTTTTTGAATAAAAAAATTCATAACATTTATTTTATACCTATATTATATACCTATATGCACTAGAAAACAACCTAAACAAGTTTTTTTTTCTTTTGCTTATTGCAAGCTAATCTTGCATTTACAGGCCAAGGTTCCCAATTAGAAACATGATTTAAGGAATTACATCAAGTGCATTTCTTATGTCTTTTTAAATACAGTGAACCATTTTAAGTACATCTACCAAATTTTAAAAATATTGGATAGTTTTTCAGTTTTATATGAACTTTCAAATCCATATAAAATTGTACTGTGAAAAGTGGCAATTTTTTTGTTTTTATGACATTTATCATTATAAAATTTCTTTAATTCTCAATTAGGGACAACAATGTTTTAATTCCCCTTTTATGACTGAAATGCAACTTCTGTCACAAAAAATCAAACCATCTTTAATTTAAAGCTGCTAATTTTTCTAAGCAAAAATGAAATTTAATTTTAAAATAATTTTTCAATTCAAATGTTTTCGATTGAGAATATTGGCCTGCAAAAGACTAATGTGAGAATTTTTAAACAAGTCTAGTTTAAAAATATAACAATATTAAATTCAAAATATCAATACTAATATCCAATTAAAATTGAAAGAAATAAATTATCATAAAAAAAGTCCAAATCATTATTATAAACATACCTTCATTTTTATCATCATTTAAGAGATTTTGAAATTCTGAATGAAATATTTCTAGATGTTTCTGAATTAGGACTTTTTCACAAGTTTTTGCTACAATATCAAGGGTAGTCTCATGTAGATATAATTGTACTCGTCTTTGTTCTTCTAGAAGCCTTTGTTCGGCCTAAAAAAATTTATGCTCATATTTAAAAAGAAAACAGATTAAAACAAATTCTAGCAGCAAGATTATTGAGTTATATACAATTTTAATTAGAAAGATAAAGCATTTAAAAGAACAAAGCTATATGTTTATAGGTAATGTGCATGTGACATCACGAAGCCATAAAGACATACAACTAAACGGAAGGTAGGCAGAACATAAACATGCATTGCTTACTGTATAGTTAGCTATGTTATGTGCTTATTACTCATATTTTTTAATTTAATTATTCATATAATTTTATTAATTTGGCTTTTCCTAATTTGTTATAAAATGGTAACCAGCTGCAGTGCATACGATTGTACTTATAGACACAAAAAAGGGATAATATAGGGATGTCTGTTTTTCCTCAAGATACCAGGCTTCTGACACTATTATCTGTGAATTTTAAATGAATGTTATATTCAGTTTCTTGTTTATACATTTTTAAGAAAATATATGTATGTAAAATGCATAGCACCACTTCTATCTTTTTTTAACTACTATTTTGTTAAATAGGTAAAATGTATACACAAATTAATTTTTCAGCAGAGCTGAAATTACGCTGTAAATTAATGAAATACAAAGGATGTGGATTATCACATTACTAAACAGCGTACAACCATTAGAGTGAAAAATGTCCAGACCGGGGTTCAATCCCGGATGCCTTGGTATAGCGCACCAATTGCTTTACCAATTAAGCTATCCAGACGACATCCAGTCTAGCATTCTCTCACTCTTATATGGCAAGGCTACAAACACGCAGCACAAGATGGAAAGTCAATCATGAGCATAATGCCGTTGGCATGCATGAGACAAATTAAACCCAGTATCGCTGAATACTTATACACGAATTAATGTTTCAGCAGAGCTGAAATTACGCTGTAAATTAATGAAATACAAAGGATGTGAATTATCACTTTACTAAACAGCGTACAACCATTAGAGTGAAAAAATGTCCAGACCGAGGTTCGATCCTAGATCCCTTGGTATAGTGCACAGGGATCCGGGATTGAACCCCAGTCTGGACATTTTTTCACTCTAATGGTTGTACGCTGTTTAGTAAAGTGATAATTCACATCCTTTCTATTTCAGGTAAAATGTATTTTTAATACCGCTAAAACTAATTTCAATGCTACTAAATATAACACCTTTCATCAGTTCAGAAAAAAAATCTCATGAAAATTCTTAAGTCACTATCATTTTAGGAAGATTGAATTTTTTTGATGAGGTGGAATTTTTAAAAAGATAATTAGAAAATTTAATTAAAAATATTAATTAGAAATATTATTAAGAAATAATGATGGGACTTTAGAATTTTCACGAGATATTTTTCTGAACTGGTGAAAGGTGTTAGATTTAGCGGGAGGTATTGAGTAATTATTGAAAAATTGTATCTAAAAATATTAATTAGAAATATTAATTAAGAAAAATAATTAATTATGATAGTGACTTAAGAATTTTGATGTGATTTTTTTTACTCCAAGAATATTTTCCGAATTGTTTGTATGAATTAAAAACTTTCCAACACTATCAGAATGTTATATGAAATAAGTTAACTAATTAATAAAATATAATATAATTTTTTAGTTGAGTTTGCCATCTAGTGCAGCCATACTCAACCTTTTTTTCTCGTGGGCTGCAAACATTTGTGTGAAACGTTAGGCAGGCCGCAACACACTTTAAAAAGGGTAATTAAAATAGAAAGATAACAAAAGTAGTATAACAAAGCAATATAACAAAGTTAATGTTATCAGAGCATAACATGTTTGTCGCGGAAGAAATGTTACCAAAAAAATTTAACACCAATATTTTTAAACAACATTTAAACATCATGCTAGATTTCTATTGCGAATGTTGCAGAAATAGGTCGCAAAGTTTGTTGTTTGGAAATAACAGTGTAAAAAAAATGTTCGGTACTAATTTTTTTTGCGACAAACGTTGAACCCTAAAGAGCAGTACTAAATAAAAGCAGGACTATATAATAAGTATAAAACGTTATAGTATAACAATGCGGAATTTCCAAGTTATAAGGGGGAAAAAATAAGTTGCACAAATAGTATAAAAATAACTTTTGAGTAAGAAAAGAGCAATTAGGATGCTTTAGCATGTAAATTAATTATAACTAACAAGACAGATTTTGTCTCACCATAAAAAGATATCAAACAACAGTCAAAGACTTAAATACTTTTTCTGCACATCTAATTTAATTTTGTAAATATGGATTAATGACTGTGTCTAGGGCCGCACATAAATGGTCGCTGGGCCGCAGGTTGAGTATGGCTGATCTAGTGCAAAAGTGACAGTCAGATTTTACTTTCAAATGATTACATTTGAGAATGGTTCAGTTTGGAGAGGGATAATGTTTGTGAAAGGTCTTATTTTTAAGACAAAAAATTTTGTGAAGGGTCCTGTTTTAAGGTGAAAAGTTTTGGGAAGGGTCCTATTTTGAAATGAAAAAACAAATATGAAGGGGTCTTTAAAGGATCCAATTTGTGTTGGAAAGTGTTTAGTAATTCGTTTCACTGAAACACATTCAAACAATTCTGAAAATATTCCCGCAGAAAAAAACCCCATAAACTTTATAAAGTCACTATCATAATTAATTATTTTTCTTAATTGATATTTACAATTACCGTAATTTCCGGCGTATAAGCCGCAGCTCAAAGAGTCGTTTTTCGACCCAGAAATTTTATTCAATAATTGTAGTTAGCGATCTTTTAAGTTACATTTTATAAAATAATATTTCTGGGTCGAAAAACGACTCTTTGAGCTGCGGCTTATACGCCGGAAATTACGGTAATATTTTTAGATAATATTTTTCAAAGAGTACTCAATAACTCCCGCTAAATCTAACACCATTCACCAGGTCAGAAAATAAATCTCATGAAAATTCTTAAATCTCATCATTATTTCTTAATTAATATTTATAATTAATATTTTAAATTAATCTTTTTAAACATTTCACCTCATAAAAAATAAAAAACCTCTAAAATACCCATTTTATGCTATAACATACTAAAAAATTCAATCTCCCTTAAAAGTAAAAAAAGGGGGTGGGGGCAGGGCCAGTTTAATTCAATATTTTTTATTATCATATAGGGCACCTTGTATTTCCAGGAATTCCTATATTTTTGCCTTTAACTTCTAACAAAGGGCCCTATGGTAAAAAAAAAAAGGAGGGGGCACTATAATTCACCAATATCATTGATGTCATTTATTCATTAAGCATGCCTGAGAATATTATCCAGTTTAACAAATCTAAGTTTAGATAAATAATCTTGATTAGCAACAGAAAGTTATGTGCTTAATCTGATAAAACAAAATTTATTTTACAATAAATACGATCCATAACGACATGCAAAAACTTCGCTTTTACATAGGAAACAGTGCATTGAGCGGGAAATATTTTGCCTACAGCAAGACGAGTTGTCTAGCGAGGAGCCGGTTTGTTGACAAACATGCACATATCTATTAACAACATGATAAACAATATATCAGTTACATTCTTCCATATTCTCCACCTTTAAGGTGGCAACAACAGTTGCAAAATCCCATGTAAAACAGCCCGGGGTGATTCTGAGTAAAATAATAATTTCTGAACTTCAAAGCAAACTTTCTGAAAGAGAGAGATTCCCCTCCCCTGGTGGAGCTACAGATATTCCTCTTGGAGAAAAAATATCTGAATTAGAGTACTGCATTGCATAAGGTCGGGTAAGCCGACCCAACTCCATGGATCAGGTCGACGATAACTGTTTTTATTGCAAATCAGGTTAACTAGTTGTTTTCGGTTTAGGTTGGTTTCAAGCGGAGTTTAGATTCCTGCAGGTTGGGTTTGGGTTAACCTGATTTTTTAAAAGTTAGTTCAGTATACTGTTTCAGAATTTGTGATGTAAATATTTGCAGAAACAAGATTCACTCATGGTTAATATCCATTAAAAGGGTTTATATGTTAAGAAGTGTCTTCCAACACAGATTTTTTTTTTCCTCTATGTCTGAATTTTCGATTGAACTGATGATCGATTTTTAAAAATTTTTGGAACTTAAAATGCCTTAAATTTTCCGAAAATTCAAAAACCACTGAAAGCAGCTAATATTGATGTATCTTTTCTTGGGTGACTCTTCGCATGAGTGATTTCAATAATTTTTTAAAATAATTTTTGCAGTAGCTAAACTACAATTTGACCATTCAGCAATAAATTAAAATTAAAAAAGTCCTTCCGGCCTGTACCGGGAGGAAAAGGTAGCTTTCCTATATCTTCGTTTTAAAATTTTAGCTAATGTTACAAGAAAACAGCAAGTTAAAAGGCAAAGAAACGGTTACAAAAGATTCGTTAATACTGAATTTGAATAAGAAATTCGCCAAATTATTGAGCAATAGCCAAATTGGCTTCATTTATGAAGACTTATTTTGGTCGCCAAATTTGGCGATATTTCGCCAAATGTCGCCAATTTTGGCGAGAATATGGCGCTAACGAATATGAATATATAGTTTTATGCGTATGATTGGGAAAATTATTACAACAATGAAAGAAAATAATTTGCGAGTAATCGCATTAATGTGCTGTTTTGTTTAAAAATGTCAGCCACCCTAGAATTTCAAACTGCTCTATCTCAGCCATTTTTTAAGATAGAGGTAAACCAAAAAATGCTCTGGAATCCTCGTATCAAAGCCTAACACTTAATTAAAAAATAAATTTGAATTTTTAACTTTTTTGTATATTTATTTTAGTTTTAAATTTTTAAGTGGCTGCCATCTTGAAACAAAATGGCGGACCAAGCTGGCCAACGAACTCGGTCGAGACATTGGTGAGCTTAATACACACAATTAGTTTCATCAAAATTGATTTATAAATACGAGCGTTATCGTATGACATAGGTCAGATATGGATATATATATATATGGATATATCGATATATATAAATCAACATTTGAACGGAGGGTGGTTTTAGGGTCTGGGGGTCATGATCGGTGAAAATACATCGAAATTTTTCGGAACTGCTTTCCTCAGAACGGCTGCAATAGGTAGCTTTATACTTTTTTGTATTGAAAGCTACCTAATACAAGAGTTTTGGTTTTCCATTAACATAATTATTGCATGTTTTATTTTATTTCTTGTTGAATAATCAATTTATAATTTAGCTACTGCCAAAATTATTTTTCTTAAATATTGAAATCACTTCAGAAGTTTCCAAGGAAAAGGTACATCAACTGTTTTAAATGTGATTTTGAAAAACTGTTATTACCCCTTAAATGCTGTATCATTTTCATGCTAGATGCAATAACACAACTTTGAAGTATATAAAAAAAAATTTTAGGTGAAAGTTTAGAAAGGGTTTTATTTTTTTTTAGGTAAATACTAATTTAATATAATAGAAAAACATTTATAATCAAGTAATATAAAAAAGATATCAAATATGGCCAATTACCGGGCTGTTTTGTGTCACAAATTATGGTTTATTCAGTGTAAATCCAAAGAGTTGTAGCAGAAATATTAGAATAATTTGACTCGGGACCTCACTCCATGAACTAAAACTTATTGTTCAGTTTATTGTTCAGTTCGAAAGTAGTCCCGACTCTGCCAGAGGTCTCGAGAAACTATATATTTCCTTGAATTACATTATGGGGTTATTAGTAATCTCAAATCTCTAAAATAACTGAACTTTTCATGGGAACAGAGGAGTTTGTTAAGAATTTGGAATCATTTCCAGCAGGGAGCAAAACTGTTAAACTGAGAGGATAATTTCATTTTATTTGTTAATTAGCTCTTGATTGATGTCTGGAGTTTTATGACAAAAAAAAGGCTTGGCTAAGACCTGGATGCCACTAATTGCAAACGCTTGCAAGATGCGTAAACTCAGCAGGTTTTTAATTTAAGTTAGTTCGAATTTGAGTTCTGAAAGTAATAAATGTTGAGCTGAGAAACAAAGTTACAAGGGATAAAAAAAAGTTTTGAAGATAAGATTTAAAGTTGGAAAAAAGAAATTGGAGATTTTAATTTTAAACTTAGAACTTCAATTTACATTTTGAATTTTAAAAAAGTTTGTATTTTCTTATTATTTCACATGTATTTAACACAAAAAAAAAAAAGGGAGGCAAATATGATCTCTGTAGGATTTTTTTTTTTTTTTTTTTTTTTTTTTGCGGGTGATGGGAGTGGATTAGAGGAGCAGAAAACAAATTGTTTAATTTTTTTAAATAAAATAAATGTGAATTTTTCAAAATATCAAAATAAAAAAACGTTATGAGCCATTTAAAAAAAAGCTTATTTTTTATCTAAAAAATACATATAAACTGCTAGTATTTTTAGACTGTAAGAGAGCTGAATAATAATAATAAAAAAAAGATTTCAAAAGATAATAATAAAAGAAAGTTAATTGATTAAAATTTGAAAGACTAACAATGATTATTCCAAATTTGGAAAAAAATTTGAGAAAAAAATATTTAAATGATATTAAGAATATATATAAAAAATAAAAGATGTAATGAGCATAAGGATCACAAATACTTTAAGTTTCACATCTGACCAAGTGCACTTGTTTATTCTTAACCTCTTAAAGGGGGTTGGTCAGTCAGATCTCAAATTCCCCTTGCTAATGTTAAACCTATGGGAGTGGAATGCATTCTTATTTTTAAAACATCTCAGAAAGAAATTAAAATTTTTGACTTTTTTTTTCTGTATATGGATCTTAAAGGATGTCTCTCTCTCTCTCTCTCTCTCTCTTTTTTTTTTTTCAGTTGTCAAAATACTTCTAAAACATATACTTAATTTTATCTGGAGTGTTAAAATCTTAATCACAGCTTGTATGATTTTAACACATAAAATATTAAATTAAGCATATGTTTTAGAATTTTTTTTGACAACTAAAAAAAAAAATAGGCATTATTTAAGAAGAGTACACAGAAAAAAAATATGTCAAAGATGTTAATTTCCTGAGGAGATAGTTGGAAAATAAGAATGCATTCAACTCCTATAGGTTTAACAGCGAGGGGAATTTGAGATCTGACTGACCAATCCCCTAAGAACACAGACAGTTCAAAACAGCATAAGAACATGGGTGGTGTCTTCTGAATGCCAATGTCTTTTAAAGCCTAAATATCAACTTTTAATGATATTCTTGTTTAATGTACTGTCTAGTAATAGTATAAAAGTAATAAACATCAAACAAGAAAAAAAAGTAATTTAATTTGAATTAATACAGTAGACTCCCTCAAATCCACCACACTAAAATCTGCACATTGTTTTTGATGTAAACAATGAAACTTAATGTTAAGATGTAAGTGTAAAATTCAAGTTTTTTAAATTTTTATATCACCCTGTACACATTTTAATATGCAATTCTGGTTAATATGATTCAACTCATGTTTTCTCATGAAGGAAGTATAAATTTATTTATTTTTTAAATTCAAGATAGTGCTCTGATATCAGTGGTGATCGCGATATTTTTACCAAATAATTTATGTATTAATCAAGCTTTTTTTGACATTATGTATGGCTAAACATAAAATAAAACTTTGTTATTTTAAAGATTTTGATGTGAATTATTGCAGATTTAAGGGAGCCTACTGTATTACAAAATATTGTAAAAAATGTGGTTGGCAATGAATTTGCAGCTCACCAAATTTGAAACAAAAACAAATAAGAAATTCAAAATTGAGAAAAATGTCGGTCACTCTGATTTTCTGAACAATTGTGACAGGTTTCATATTATGTGCTTGGATATGTTTTATTTTTTTTTGTTGTAAAATTGTAAATACATGTAGCACATATTCCATATATCAGTGATGACTTTTCAGTAAAAATAATTTTTAAAAAAAGCAGAACAAAAATTGCGACCTTATGCTTTGAACAATAGTTCAACACTGAAGGTTCTTTGGGAAGAGAGGGTAAATAAGGTGCAGATGTCAATCATGTAATTATTCTGGAATTAATTGCTATTTTTTCACTGATTGGAATGTGCAATACATGTGTTTTTTAAAGTTGGGACCATTTTTCAAATTACATGATTCTGACATACCTTAAGGTTTGACAATGGTGTTTGATTACTGGCATAAAAATTATATACTTCTAGACATACAAATCTATAGTGACCATTTATTTAAAATGTAAAGGGAAATTCTTGCCCTATACAGATTTGGAGTTATCTAATAACCTTGTTGCAATGATTACGTTTACCAGATATTGTTAAATATCAATCTTCATTTTACATTGTTGGGAAAGTTATGTTCCAAACGAATATTTAGGGTTTTCAAAGCATATCTGGAGCCTCAGCAAAATATTCTATTCTATTCTAAATTCTTTTGCCAACTCAGGCATTGCAAAACCCTCTTTAAGCTTTTATGACAATTTTTCCACCTGAATATTATTATTATCTGCTTTTTTACACAACAAATATTTCATTGATAACCTTCTCTTTCAAAATATCCAACATATTCTGTTATTATACAGCATCTTGGTTTTTTACTAGTTTCAAGCCCATCACATGACCCTTGTATTTATTTCCATTAATTTTATATAGCCTAGCATTGTATGCCTAATATTAATATGCTTAATAATAATATTTATGCAAATTATTTCAACTTTTTAAGGAAAAAAGAAGATTTAATCTGCATACATTTTCATCTCCAGTAAATATATCACTGATTGCAGCTTTGTTCTTAGCTTTTTCTTTGCTACCATCATCTAGTTATGTTCTACATCTTTAAGTTTGGATGTGTGTGTATTTATAAAATTAATATTTCTTTTCAATCAAAATATAAAAAATAAAAGGAAGTAGAATTATTAAATATACCTTTTTCATATATTCAGTTACTGGATTTTGCCTAATGAAATCTGTACTTTCAGTAGTATAAAACCTTTCAGTATCATTAAGGAATGTGTTTTCAAATGCCTCTTTATATACAGAAAGATTCTGCCCTTTAGCAGAGGGATCATCTTCATTCAAACCTAATTCGACTATTTCAAAAAATAACATAAACAGCAGAACAAATATATTAAAATGATTTAATTATTTATATATAAATATATATTAAAATTTAATTATTGATATCCAAATTTAAATGTATCACATAATAAATAACATTTTTCAACAAAATAAACATTTAAATAAAATCAGCAAAAAACTGGATTTAAATAAACAAGGGATCCAGCCCGGGCTTTTCAGGTTACAGAATACAGGTGAAAACAATCTTTTTGTTGAAAACTAATAGACTTTTCACATTTAACATGTTTTTTTTTTAGATTGACCGCAAACAATACCAAAAAGTATTTTTATATGAAAAATATCAATTATGTATTGAAATAAAGTTTTGAATTTATTAAAAGCCATGCTTTCATATTAGCCGAATACCAGAAGTTAATAGCCAAAGAAATCGACAAACATCTTGTGACTTGCAGCAGCCTTTTTATTATGATAATTTCAGTGGTTTAAGCATGTAGTTCGATTGCATGTTTGTATATTTTGTGTTATTATTTTTATTATTTTATTTATTTATCCATGAAGTTTTCATTTTGTTATGTAATATTAGCTGGAAACAAATGCTGAACTGTGTTCTATTGTCTTAAGAGCAAGTGGGTTAATCTTTCGTAATCATGCTGCACACAAATAGATAAGATTTTAAAAGCATATAATGTTTGAAAATTATTCTAAAAGCCATAAGAAATCAGCAAATTCTGATACAGTTTTCAAACAAATTGCATTTGAAATGACATTTCCCCCCCTATTCAATGGTGTAAAAATCAAAATTGTGCGATGGTCATGTGGTGCTACTGTCGATATGACGTCAGTGTTACTCACAGATATGTTTTTACTTTATAATATAGATGAAAAACAGAACATGAATTGACATTTTATTTATATGAATATGACAATAAAAAATGCTAAGTAGTTAGAATTATTTACACTCTAAAAATCAACATTTCAGAAGGATAGTCTAAAATACATATGAATTAATTTTGAAAGAGGAGAAGGGAAGCCATAATATTGTAATATAGATTAATTGTGCAGATGAAAGGGAAAAAAACTTTACAAATGGAATACATTTTAAATTGTGTGTGTATATTATATATATATGTATATACATACACATACATATATATATTATATGACCCACTTGTAAGTAATTCTCAGAATTTTAAACGTTGAACATCCTTAATTGTTTTTTGATATCAGAAGCTATACAAAAACATTGTTGTAGAAAATGCCAAGTTCTTTTAATAATAATAAACATTCCAGCAGCTCTGGGGTATTTTTTAAAAGATGTGTGAATTTTAAAATGCCCAAATAAATGAGCAGACGTTTTGTCAAATGAGAAAATCAGACAAACAGAATGGGTTTTTTAAATTAAAATAATAAACAGCATTAATAAAGTAAATTAATAATGGAAAAACAACAATGGGAAATTCATGCAGTTTATATTTATTTCAATGATGCAATAGCAATGAATAAGCTTTACTTTCAAAATATAGTGTACTGAAATAATCATATCCCGTTGCTCCTCTAGGTTTAATACAAATATTCTTGTGAAATTTTAATTACACATTAATATATATTTATCAGGACTATGTCCAATTAAAAAAAATTACCTTAAGAATTCTCCAAATCTCTTATAATGTAATTTAAGAAAATATGAAAGCTATAACTTTCACAAAATAATAATCATCATGCTGAATCATGCTGTTGTCTGAATCAATGATTTAAGACAATAAATGGTTCTCTGAACATAATTAAGCTAATATAAATTTAAAATTAAAAATAATAATAAATAAGAATTCTAAAAGTCACAGAATAAATATGTTTGCACCAAGGCTCCTTGTTTATTATTTTCTACCATTCTGTTATAGAGCAATTTTCTTGAAGGATCATCTACATACTGAAACTGTATCAAACTCTAAAATTTTCAATATTAGCACCTAATTATAAGAACATATTTAAATTCTCTGGCATATTTTACCTTTGAATACCAAATGGGAAGTCATTCGGTCAAGTAGTTTAGGAATTATATGAATTTAAAGTTTGGAACTCCTAATGTTAAATTCATTTTTAATCTATGCAAAACAGATTACAATGCGAGTAACTTTTTTTGAATAACTCTAAAAACTACTTGCCGGAATGAGCTGTAATTTTGTATTCATATATTTGAAACTTCTAGAAATCAATTTCTGTTAAAAACTTACTAGCTTACAAATCATTTTTTTTTTTAATTATTTTTTAGAAAATATATATTTAGAAAAAAAATATGAATTATAACCTATGAATTTTTTAACACAAATCTGTTTCTAGAAGCTTTAAATATATTAATCTAAAATTACAGAAAATTCCACAAAGTAGCTCTTCTGCCAAGAGTTATGTTTAAAAAATTACCTACATTGTAGTCTATTTTGCAACAATTAAAATGAATTTAACATTAGATATTCCAAACTTTAAATCTGCATAATTCCTAAATTACTTGACCAAATGACTTCTCTTTTGATATTGAAAGAAAAAATTTACCGAAGAATCCAAATATGATGTTAGAATGTTAGAATTGAAAATTTTAAAGTTTGCTACAATTTCAGTATGTAGATGATCCCTCGAGCAATTTTTACCGTAATAGGATTCTTTTTTTTTTTTTTTTTTAAAGAGCTTTAGTGAAAACAGATTTGTTCTGAGACTTTTAGAATTGGAGTAATAACCATTGTTTGGATTTTTTTGGAAGGCAGGGAGGAGGGGGGAGGTACTGTACAGATGCAGCATTTTAAATCACACTAGTTGGCAGAATAAAAATTCACACTAAAAAAGTACAACCTAGCAAAGTACAGCACAAAATACCTGTTTTAATAGCACACACAGAATGTCCCAAAAAGGTTGAAATGCACCTTAATTTTTTACCTGTTGGAGATAAGTAGGCAATGTGAATTACAAATTTGTTCAAAATAAGGTAGAAAATAAGATTATGTTATTAAAATAGTAAAAAAGTTTAAATATTTTTAATTTTTATAGGATTCTCCCAAGACAAAATTTGTCAGTTAGAATTTTTTTTTCCTTTTGCTCTAACAAAATATTTACGAAAAACTTCATGCTTGTATCTGTAAAATAATTGATTTATGATACAAGAAAAAAGCTGACTCTCACCATTTTTTTTTTAACCATTTAAAAGGCTACTTACTTCATCAGTAAAAATAAGGACCATTCATAAATTGATAATGACATTCTTTAGATCAAAACTATGATAACAAGTGTGAAAAAATTGCATTAAATAAAAAGATAACACAGGTAGAGATCATGTAAAGAGAAATTCAGTTTTAAATACTGGAAGAAAAAAAATCACGAAGCATTTACTAAGTGTTTTCTCTCATCTGCAGTATACATAACTGAACACTTCTGATAGTGCTTCTATAAATAATTTGGAGTTCTTTGCTACTACTATTATTGCAAGAACCGATTATATTTTGTTTAAAGTCCACTGAATATGTATATTATCGTGTGTTTCCTTTTTCTTGCAATATCTCAGTGATTTACATCACAAATTTGATATCTGGCCCTCATTCACAATGAACAATTTTTAATTAAACATAACTCATTCAATTTTAAAGTTACAGATGTGCTGTTTTTTGCAATAATTTTGTTGCAGTCAAAGGATTTTTTTTTTTTTTTTTGATTGACCAATTTTGTCTATATGATCATATAAAAATTTAAAAAATGTGACTTTTTGAAAAGTAATAGGAAGACTATTTTATTAATATAATCTTATTTCTTATCATTTTTTAACCCTTTTGAAATTTGCATTGCTTACTAATCTCCAACAGGTAAATAAATAAAACATGCTTCAAACTTTTTCGGAAATGATGTAGATTCCTAAAAACTGCTTTAAATGCATAATATTTAAAGAACAAATTTTTAAAAATTTACCCCGATTGATTCGAAAAAAAATAATAATAATGTTATACTGTACAAATAATTTTTTCATAACTCAAATCAATAGGATTATAAAATATATTTTAATTACCATAGCAGTTCATTACACCACTCACAAGACGAGTATTGATTGTCTCGCCATTCCTTTCTTTTTCAATAAGTTTTAAAACAGCACTTGTGACCTGTATTTAAAAATTACAATTTATCATAAGAAAACCTCTTAATAATGCTGTTGGAAACCATAAGAATATATTTATAAGATCGTGCTTATCAATTAGTAGGTATTACAGTTAAAACATAACAAAAAAATCAAATGAAAACAAGCACCCCCCCACCTCCCCCCATACACATGCTTCAGAAACAAAACTTGCAATGTAGTTAATTTTGAATGGTTAGATACAGAAATATTTCATTAAATTATTTTTCATTGTCTATTTTTTACAATGCAATTCTATTGCAAACTAATACTGTACAATTATATACATCTACACAATTTTAAAGTAATATAATCCAAGCATTGGGATTATCCATAGTCACTCCTCAAGAGGGGGTGTCCACAATGTGTGACATGGGTAGGGGAACGGTTACTGCATTGTGACATCACATTTAAAATATAGAAAAAATTAGGTAGGCAATGTTTGACAGCACACAACAGCACAATAAAATTAAGAAAAAATATGCATTTTTACTCAGAACTAACTAAATATGTATTTTTACTCTTTTGAATTACTGTACCTTGAAGTAAAATCATGCAAGATCTTTGAGGGCTCTATGGCAGTGATAAATAATTTCAAAGATTGGTATGAAAGTCTATGGACTCCATGATATATTAGAGCTAATTGGGTAAATGCAAGAATTTTTTTTATGGCTAATTTTAATTTACTTTTTTTTTTTTTTTTTTTTAAGATTAAAAAAATAACAAGCTCTCCGTTTCAAAACAGTTGCAAAAAATATGATGTCACAACATGGGGAGGAGTATCAGTCGAATGTGACAATCTGTGACATGGGAGAGAGAGGTACCCACAAAATTTGAATAACATAATTAATGGATAACCCTTTTCCAACATGATTTAAAAATTGTTTATGACTTTAGTTTATCAGTTCATCTGTACTAATTTTAATATTATTGAAAAGACATAAAATTTACATATATTATTAAATCAACAAAATGAAAAAAAGCTTAGAATATCATCCTATACTTATTTTTGTTTAACCCCTTTCCTCATCTGAACCTCATATTCTTAACTTCAAAGATAAAGTTTTTTAAACTGGCATAAATCTTTTTTTTTAAAACACAATCTTGAATAGCATTTTAATTATGCCAGTTCAAAGAAGGATTTGTGAGCAAGAGGGTAAATTCAACTTTTTTAAAACCACAATGAAATTATTTTATAGACCTAAATCTATAAATTTTTCTGCCGATCCAAATTAACTTTTAGAATGAAATGTTATTAACTAAATATCAGCTGAAGACTTTTCACCCCATCTAAAAGTAACAATATTTTAAACATGCAACATAAATGAAATTAATAGGATTTTAAATAAATAAAAACATTTATATATTTACCTGTTTATGCAATGGCCGAAATAAGAAATCTCTCCATGACACAAGGGCAAGCTATGAAAATTATATAAGCATATTAATAATAATATTACTAACATAAAAATTAGTGAGCATATACATTTTTGTGTATGTGCATAAACAGAGTGGAACCTTTTTTTTACATTTTTCTTTGGACCTAAGAAATAAAAAATAAACTAAGAGGAAATATAAATACAGACATGGAAAGTTTAAAAAAAAAAGTGTCAAAAACTTTGTCACCTTTTTGCAAATTTCATTTACTTTTTCATTATTACTTACCCATCATACGTAGTATAAGGTAAGTCTTGTAATCGTTTTCAAAATAGGAAAAACTTTTTTGATGGATTTACACATTTCAAACACTGGAGATTCCGAAAAACATATTTTTAGGAAAAAAATTTTGCCATCCGTCTGTGTGTGTGTCTGTAAACGCTCTATCTCCCGAACACATTGAGATAGAGACTTGAAATTTGGTATGTACTTAGTATGTAATAATGGGAAGATGCTTATTGAATTTCAGTAACCTCGATTATCCGGAACTATTTTTTTCGAACTCTTGAAATATTTGTTCTGATAAAAGGTATATAAAAATTTTCGAAATTGTTTATTTTAAGGAGTAAATATAAAAGACAATAAAAAAACATAAATTTTGCATAAAGAATTAAGTCGATCGGATAGTTAGTTGCCGAGATATTTGTAATCCTATTTACCACACTCTTCAATGTTTCATGACCCTGTATTTCATTCAAATTTCAATTCAAAAGATATATTTTAATTGGAAATGAGACTCTTAATCCGACACAGTAAACTGTTAGTTAATATGATTATCAATTTTGGAGTTATAAGGATGTTTTTTTTACATAAGGATGTTTCTTTTCAGTAATAGAGCATTTAAAGTTTATGACAAGCCACGATTTTATTCGAATTCCAATGCATTTTATAAATAGTTTACACATGTTTTTTTATATTATGCATATCCATGATGGGTAAGTATTACGGTGGCCCCCAACGACTAGTTTTTCTTGTAGTAGTATATTTCAGCATAAGATACTAACACAAAAAGTTTTGACATCTTAATTTTGTATTATTCAAAGATTTTTCAATACAGGAGAATTCTTCTTAATGCGATGAAACAATTGTTCTGTTTTTGACATATAGTGTATTTTATTTATTTTTACAAAACCCTGGATGTGTAACAAAATCAAATATAATATATATAAGTAAGGGATGGCTAGAATTCATTGTGAATATTCAAATTCAACATGGGAACAGTAGATCTGAAATACTGATTTAACAAAAAGACCATTACCAATGAGTACTAACTTAAACTTAATTAAATGTAACTCAGAGAAGAGTAGTTAAATTCAATAAAGTGAATATAGTCTAAAGATTTTGATAAGTAAACATTTCTAAAGTGGTACCCTCACAATACATTTAAAAATTTAGAGGATTCTATAGTCACCTTCTTCCATAATTTATTTAACCCTCTGAGGGCTTTAATGCATTTTTATAAAAATGCTCATAAAATTCCGGTAACTTAAATTTTCTTTTGCTGTAAAATACTGGAATACTATTCACATCACTTCATCTTAGATATTTCTTAAAACATAATTCTGTAAAAAATACTTTTGTCTAAAACTAATTTAAGCTGTTTTCAGGAAACAAAAAAACTATAGGCAAATCACTTAGAGGATTAATGTAACTATGATATGCCCCTCCCCCCCCCCACACACAAAAAAGCATTGGTTTAAAAATATGTTGCAATAATATAGTGTTTTATTAACTAGTTGCTATACCTAAAGATTATACAGTCAACACTCTTAAATCCACACAGCTTGGGACCAAAGGTTGTGCAGATTATAGAATTTTGTGGATTATAGGTCATTCCTTTGTTTAAAATTTTTTCTCCTTAATTTTACAGTAAATTAATTATTAATGCATAAATTAATTGATAAAAAAGAAAGACATTGAGTTATTTAACTGTAACACTTTGGGTTATTCAATTAAAAACACATTATATTAAAGGAAAATTTTTTAAATTTTATTTTACAATTTCTTTTGTTTGTTTTTATAATTTTCAAACATAGTATCAATTGTCATTTGTTTGACAACTTTTGACTAGTATTTTTTCTTGGAGTCTATGCATAGTCATTAGTTCTTGTTCTGAAAAAAAAAAAAACTCTTGTTTCTGAAGAAAATTCAGATATTTATAACTCATAACCAAACCCTGCTTTAGAGTTACTTTTCACCTTCATCATCAGACTCTGTAACAGAAGTATCCTTATTTTCAGTAGAGTTTAACAGGGTAGTAATTATAATGTCATCAACTGTGAAACTCTCTGTAACTGGAGCTTCATCTTGGGAGGACATCCATTCAAGAAATCAGGCGTCCCAACAGTTAGTCATTTTTTTTTCAAAATGCAAAAATTCTGCAGATTTCTCTTTTGCACTATCCAAAATGAAGCCACCAATGTCAACATCATTACTGTCTATAAATAAAGTTGCTGGCCACAAATTATGCCTTGCACCTACTAAAGTATCTTTGCATACAGAAACCCATGCATCAGCCAAGAGAAAAATACCGTCCTTAATTGTAAAAATTGCCTTCTATAATCCTCCATATCAGCCGATAAATCAGGTTATAATTCTGTGCATAAATTCCATTTTGTATTGGCATTTCATGCTACAAATAATTCCCTGATCCATTGACTGAATAACAGAAGTTGTATTCAGAGGTAAACGTAACATAGAGGTAAAAGTAACATATTTTTCTGTAATATTTTTGGATGTACTGCACAATTGTCTAAGAGCAAAAATATTTCACAGTTTACAAGTAAACCAACCTCTGTACAATGCATACAGGCTTCTTTTATAAAATGGTTTTCAAACCATTCTGTGAAAATTTGCTGGATGACCCATGCTTTTTTATTGTTACAATATGTAACATGCAGGAAAAAAGTCATCAGATATTTGTTGCAAATTTGCAGGAGTTAACTATATATTTACTTATTTCAAAAATAATTTGTCACTTTTTTATAAATTGATGATCTGAATGCATTAATAGGCTTGAATTGATTTATATAGGGATAAGTGGATAACCAGCTTGGGGAGTTAAGCTTTACAGCTTTAGTGCAAGACTGGGGGGACAAACATATTAAATTCAATTGCATAAAACTAAGATGAATAGAAAAAGAAATTAATAACAAAGAAATTATTTCATTATATCAACAACTTAAGGAATTGAAAATCTTTTCTCAGACATTAAGAAATTTTAAGTGTCAAAATTTTTAAGGTAGTACCTTACACAGAAAGATAACCACTGTGAAAAAAAAATAATAATGACATACAATATATACACATCAGAGATGCTGTTTGTTTTGAAATTTCATCAATCTTAACATATTTTAATGTTTAATTATCGCCTTATAGAGTGTTATTACTGCAAATTCTCAAAATTAAGGATCTTATTACTGAAAAAAGAAGTTACAAAGCTTGGCAAATGGTTATTGAAAATCCATAACAAACAGCATCTCTATACATGTATAATAGTTTTTAAACATCTATGACTAAGGGACTCAATATACCTGATATATTTCATAAATTCCTTTTCTGCCTTCATCACATTCTCGTTTCACCCAGTGCCTGTTTAAGTAAGAGCATATACCATTTAAAACTTTACTAGAAAATTGGTATTCCTCCCACTGTCTTGTATAAAACCTTAGAACATCTTCATCCATTAAATCAATACCATCCTAAAAAATATATAAATGAAAAAATATAATCTGACTAAAAAATAAAATTTGGAAAATTTAAACCTCATTCTATAATTCTATCCCTCATTCTGCAAGCATTTTTCAAGCTGTTTTCTTTATATTCTAGCAGTACATGAATGCACTATAAAAGCCAATAAGGACATAAGGATGCCATTTGCCATTTTATTGTTTGCATATTTCCTTTTATATGAACTGATTGCTGAAATAATCCTTTTTATAAGGTCTCTGTAAAGTATTTTATGTTTCAGAACCTAAAACACACAACAGACTTCACAACAACTACATACATCTACTTTATAAAACATATAGTTAATTATAACTACTTATTTTGAAAAGTAATGATTACAAACTACTTTTTCAAAAGAAATCACTACTGTTTTAAAAGAAGTCACTACTTTTAGGAGATGAATTTTATCAAAGGATTCAATCTACGTACATTCAAAGTTGAGTATAAAATTAGTACTTGTACATATTTATGCATAACCATACACTGCATAATATTTCTTTTAATATTCTTATAGCAATTATTGCATTAGGGCATAAAATTAGTTCTTATTCATATATTTACCAATTGTTTTATTTATCTAAATCTCTAACACACTCTTAAATTGTCTTACTAACTAATTGTACAATCTAGAATTACAGTAAAGCAACTTTAAATACAAAAACATAATCTAGGCAACACTATGAGTCACAAATATTATAAATGCAATGATGTATTTGCTAATGCCTAGTAATTGCACTGAGTTGCCAATGTATGAAGTGTGAATAATCATAAAATAGATGAAAAAACTGATATTCAATGAATTACACTTTTAAAACATTTTTTTTTTTTTTTCAAAAGCCATCCTCATTAATTCAGCAGTTAAAAATTCATTTTGTCTGACACTAATCATAACTTTGGGTCACATTCTTAAATTTTGCGAATTAATTCGCTAAGAGGTCATCCATTAATTATATCATGCAAATTTAGTGTTTTTTGTATAACTCCATTCATGTATGTCACAGGTTGACACACTCGAAAGATACTCTGTCCTCTGCTGTGACATGTCAAATTTTCTGCAGCTATTAGTTTACAGCTAAAAAAGGTTAAATACAATCTATTACCTCCTGATGTAAATACTATAAAACCATCAAGATCTTGGAATCTTTTACTTCAAGTTGTTCAAATTCAAAGAAAAAAGGAATATTATATCTAATACTACATGAATAAAAATGCATATTTTTTAATGAACTTTATTATATGCTGCCTTCAAATAACACCTACCTAACAATTTTCATATTTTAAGTGTGACATCACAATGTGTTAACTCACCCCTTCCCCCTGTCACACTTTGTAGATCCCTCTCTTCTTGAAGTGTGACGTAATTAATGTATGACCATTAACAATATTTATTTTTAGTGAGATCACCTTAACACCCACATGTTTAACAATGAAGAAACAAAACAAAATAATAATAATTGAAAGTAAAAACAGTTCATTTAAAAACTTTGTTCCTTTTTAACAAAAGTTTCATTTTAAAATTACAATTCAATAAACAAGAGCACTTTTGACATACAATTGTCATTGAATGCTTTGCTAAATGCTAGAACTAAGATTTGTTACATTGCTCGCATACGCAGATTGTTGCACCAAACACATTTTGCTCAGAACGAGCAAAGACATACACATGATTTTTAAACAGTTTTATTTGTCACTGGAAGTAATGTTAAAAGTAGCATTGGTGCTCCTACAAACAAGTGTTTTTTTTTTTTTATTTTTTTTTTTACTTTATTACTTGTTACATTACATTTTTCAAACAGTAGCAGTAGGAACAAAAACTAGGAAAAAAGTAGCAACTACTGTAGCTCCACTACTTGTAGTATGCTACGTCTAACCACTATCTATAATAATTAGGAAAGAAATTTGTGTGTGTGTCTGTCGACTGTGTTCTGAAGAGGCTACTGCAAGCAGAACTACAAAATGTGGTAGGAAAGTACTTCTATGTACGTAGTAATGCACCTTGAAGTCAGATTTTGGATTTTTTTATTAGATTTTTTTTTTATTTAATTTTTTTATATACGATATTTAGCATTTTTTCATATTTTGCAGCTATTTTCCAACATTTGTAAAAAGAATGCAGTTTCACTGTTTTAACCCAATATGGTAAATTTTGTCTTCATTTCAATAATATTTCTTTTGAATTTGTACAGCAATTTTTTAATTTTTCATGAATTTCTTATGTGATTTTTAGAATTTTTTCACATTTTGAGGGGATTTTTCCACATTAGTAAAAGGAATACGGTTTCAAACTTTTAGCCTAATATAGTAAATTTTGTCCTCCTCAATTTTTCATGTTTTGCGACAACTTTTTGACATTTATAAAAGAATTTAGGCCACAACAGAGTTTAATAAATTTTGTCACCTGCGATTTTTTAATTTTTAGCGATTTTTAATAGCCCAGTCAAATTGTAGTTTGAGGTGGAAAATTCTGGTGTAATTGTTTTTAGTGGCTTATTTTATGTTTTTTGGGGTGCTGAATACGAATCTGAAGTTTTCCAACAAAATTTCGTTCGGCAAATTTGTTTTTTTTTACAAAAAACCTGTAAAAACACGGACTTTTTTCGTTTTTTTCAAAATAACTCCAAAATTGTGCATTTTGCGTGAAAGTCGTCAATATATGAGTTAAAGAGAATAAAATTTCCTACATTTTATGTATTGAAAGTTTTTTTCTATGATCAATGGTTTAGCCATGAGAGTGCCTCAAAAATGGGTATTAAAAACAAAAACTGTAAAAAAACGGGAATTACGGCATTGTATGTCGATGTAACATGGAAACAAACCATTAACGCAAATATCAACCATCAGTGATACTAAAGATTATATTATTGACTATATTTTATGCATTTAAGGTAGGGGAAAAGTGTGGATCTGGCACCAGTGGAAGTTTTGAGCAGTGGAGTATCTCCACCTCCTCTCAAGAGTCAAAGGTGCTCCTCCTCCGGAGAGCTAGTACTCTAAGAGAATATAAAATTTTGAAAAAAGGGGTAAAATTTGGTACAGGAGATAAAACTATCTAAAATCGTCGAAAAACAGTAATTTTTGGAAAATAGCAATAAACACTTAAAAAAAATCCATTGAACAATTACATAAATATAATAATGAATCCTCTTCAGACACACAAACAATATTTTTAATTCAAAACTTAACATTTAGATATGTGTATGTTCCCCCCCGCATTCTAGAAATTTCTGAAATGGCAGTTTCCTTGCAGGCAAATATGCAACAGATTTTCGCCATTTTAAAAAGATATTTACTGAAATATAGATTTTTTTAAAACCAATATGCTTTTAAAAGAACTGTTTATAATGTTGTCCAAAAAAGGAAATATTAAAGTGCTGATAAGCTCAAGATGAACGCAAATTAAATGATTGGTCTCTGTAGGGGCATACATTCAAATGTATATTTTTTAAAGCCAGGCAAAGGGACAGTTTCACCACTAATTTTTTCTCCTGACTGCAAACTTGAACAATCGGTTGCTGACAACATATTATTTTTACATGCCATGAGTGGTTGTGATACTACTTCAGCCTTTTTCAAAGTAGGAAAAATGAGGTTTCTTCAGACTCTCAAAAGAAACCCGGCATTAATTAAAGCCATTGAAATTTTTAAAGACCCTATGGCAGATGCTGATGCAATTACTGATGCTGGCAATCGTTTTTTGACTTCCTTGTACAAATTATCTGACAAGGAAACCACGTCATTAAACAAATTGAGGTATCTATGCTACCTTAAGTCTGCATATAAGCCATCAACCCATTTGGCGTCCCTACCTCCTACGGAGGCTGCAGCTAAACAACATTCTTTAAGGGTGTATTTTCAAGTTCAGCAATGGCTTGGGAATGAAAAAAATCCTGAACAATGGGGTTGGAAAAGCACCAAAGATGGTCTAGAGCCAATAACCACGCTAGAGCCACCAGCACCTCAAGCCGTTCTAAAACTCATTTCTTGCAAAGGCAAGAAGACATGCCGTAAAAACTGTTGATGTGAAAAAGCAGGCCTCAGCTGCTCTAATATGTGTCTAAACTGCGAGAGCAGTTGTAATAACATGCCTAATATTGAAATAGAAGAAAACGAGGATGACCCGGAATACCCTGAAGTACTTGAAGGTAATTATACATAAATCATTCCATTTCACATTTATTTTTTCATTCATTTTTAATTTGGTGTGGTCAAAATATGTATCCCAATACACTGTGCATAACTATTTAGTTTTTAGACAATTAAAACTATGTTATTAATTATTTTTTAAAACCCTGATACGTAGTATAATAGCTTTTTTGCTCCCTGATTTGGGGTCCAAAAGTGACCGATTCCTGAAATGAGCTGTAAAAGAGGGCTGATATTAAAAAGAGGTAAAAATAATGTTATGATAAAATGCTGTATGAATCTTAACTTAGTTATAATTAATTCCACCGTTTAAAAAAATATTATACACGCCAGTTCTTCTCCGGAGCATAAGTTTCGATCCTCGGGACAAAAACGGCTTTTCACGCCCGTATGCGTAAATAGCTATTATATAATTAATTTCTTTTTTATAGGTGTAGAAGACCTAGAAGGCATACCCTCAGGAAACATGAAACCATTGGCCAAGAGGACTCGGTTTGACTGACAAGTTCCTTTCAATGTTCATAATAATTATTAATTAATAATGTATAAATACATAACTACCTATTTTACTATATCATTTAACATTAAACAGTTTACATACTAATAAATCGTGAATCATTTATCATTTTTTGTACCTATGTAACCTAACATCAACGTTTTACGTATCTGCACACATGTATAATGATGCATATAAGTTATATGCATTTAATAAGGAGGTGGATGACTACTTCGTGTATTCGTCATTGCTTTTTTCATAATTATTCAAGGTCCAAGAAAATTACTTGCACATAAATTGTAGAGAATTTTATCTATTTTTTTAAAGCATAGTATAATGTATACAGTGAAATGTTTATTTTTAGGCCTTATGAACAGAAAGGCTGTAAAAAAATGTGTTTTTTGCTATTTTCCGAAAAGTACTGTTTTTCGACGATTTTGCCTAGTTTTACTTCCTTTACCTAATTTTACCTTTTTTTAGAAAATTTTATCACCTCTTAGAGTAAGAACTCCCCGGAGGAGGAGCAACTTTGACTCATGAAAGTAGGTGGAGCTGCTCCACTGCTCCCAACTTCCACTGGTGCCGGAACTGCACTTTCCCCCTACTTTAAATGCATAAAATATAGTCAATCATATAATCTTTAATATAAATGATGGTTAACATTTGCGTTAAATGGTTTGTTTCCATGTTACATCGACATAAAGTGCCGTAATTCCTGTTTTTTTACAGTTTTTGTTTTTAATACCCATTTTTGCGGCACTCTCACGGCTAAACCATTGATCATAGAAAAAATCTTTCAATGCATAAAATGTAGGAAATTTTATTCTCTTTAACTCATATACTGCCGACTTTCACGCAAAATGCACAATTTTGGAGTTATTTTGAAAAAAACGAAAAAAGTCCGTGTTTTTACAGGATTTTTGTAAAAAAAACAAATTTGCCGAACGAAATTTTGTTGGAAAACTTCAGATTCGTATTCAGCACCCCAAAAAACATAAAATAAGCCACTAAAAACAATTACACCAGAATTTTCCACTTCAAGCACTTTTTGAGCACAATTTGACTGGACTATAATGTTTTCTTGAATTTTGCAGTGATTTATTGACATTTGTGAAAGAATTCTGGTTAAAATGTCTTAGTCCACTATAATAAATTTTGTCTAATTTTCAATAGTTTATTCGGAATATGTACAGCGATTTTTAATTTTTCGCAAACTTTTTAATGTGATTTTTAGATTTTTTTCATATTTCATGGCATTTTTTCAACACTAGTAAAAATGATTTTGGTTTCAAACTTTTAGTCCAATATAGAATAGTCTGATTTGAATTTTAGCCTCCTCTATTTTTGAAATTTTAATGAATTTTATTGTGATTTTTAAAAGCTCTGTGGCAATTACTGAAAGAATTGAGGTTACAACATTTTACCTGACAATAGTAAATTTTGTTCACTGCGATATTCTAATTTTTAGTGATTTTTAATGCAATTTTTTGCATTTTTCATGTTTTGCAGCAATGTTTTGACATCTGGGAAAATAATTTAGTGTTAAACTTTTAGCCTAATATAGTAAATTTTGTTGATTTCATGATTTTTCACATTTCGTTGAAATTTTTGGACATTTATAAAAAAATTCAGTTTCAAACTTTTAGCCTAATATAGTATATTTTGTCCTTCCCAATTTTTGCACTTTTTGATGTGATTTTTAAAACAATTTTTAACTCTTTTTTGCGCTGCATGGCAAATTTTTGGCATTCACAAAAGGAATTCTGTTTTAAACATTTAGTCTAATATAATAAATCTTGTCTTCTTCTATTTTCAAATAAATTTAAACTTTTTTTTGCATTCATTTTTTACATTCGTAAAAGAATTTTGGTTATAATGATTTAGTCTACTGTAGCAATTTTTTATGCAATTTTTCCACATTAATAAAAGGAATTCGGTTCCAAACTTTTTGCCTAATATAGTACATTTTGTCTTCCGTGATTTTCAGTGTGATATAAGTGCAGATGTTTAAATGTACAATGAAAAGAAAAAGAAAAAAGTGGGTAATTTATATTTCAAAAGACCAGAAATGTTTGTCGTTATTTAAAATTATTTACATTTATTTAAGTGAATAGTCTACTTTTCACAGAGAAATAAATTAAAGTGTGTGATATAAATCTATAATATGTTATTTTAATTTTACTTTATTATACAAATATTTTAAATATTTCATGATTTTTAAAAAATATTCTTTTAAATTTTTAATATGATTTTTTTTTTTTTTTTAATCTCAGATTCTTGGTTTTGTCTTTACTGCAATTCAATATCTTTTTAGAACTTATTTTTAAGTACATGGACAGTTATTCTAAATATAAACACAAGAATTCAAGATTTAAAAAAATTTTAATTAAAAAAATTAGTTGTGTAAAAAATGTCATAGTTTGAAATACTATTATGATAACAGAAAAATTTAAATAACAAATAATTAGCAAACTAGGAACGAAGTGAGGTGTCACTTCTGAGAAATTTTCATTCAAATGAGTTCAGTAAATCGCCAAATGGTTGCCATATTTGGCAGATTCGTTAGAAAAGAGCATCACAATTTTGAAAAATGCATTGCATGTCTCAACCACATTGGCACATTTATGACTGAAACTTTACGGATTACTAAAATGTGGGTGTAACTTAAAAGAGTTTCTGTATTGATGAGTTTTAGACATTGTAAAAAGGGGCTCGTGATTTTGAAGCAATACAGTGTGAGATATTAACAGTTACATGCTGATTCATATAAACAGAACGTTAGATATTTTGAGAACAAATTAATCGGTGGATTTTTTAAGGTCAGTGATGAGTGTGAATTTTTACAGCTGCACAAGAGTTCGTTATAAATTACTGGGATGTTTATAGTCTGGAAACATTGGTAATAAATTGGCAAAGCTGTCTTTTGTTCATGATTATGGCTAAATAAGGAATCGACAGATAATTTACTGACAGATGAAAGATTAATTTAAGTGTGGTTTCTTTTTGTTGTTATTCTTTTTTGTTGTCTCAATGGGGTGATTGCATTTCAACAGACAGAAATTTAACTGGAAAAATACAATATGTTTTGTGCATGGGAATGATTTTTAATATTCTTTTTTTTTTTTTTTTTTTGAAGAAGTGTTATAAAAACTAAATTTCTTTAAAAAGGGAGCATATATGAATTAAAATTGCTTTAAATGAATATAATTTAAAGGAAATTATATTTTGTTTGGATAAATATTGAGCATTAAGATAAATGGAAAGGGGAAATTTGAGAAATTAAATTACAGAAAAGGGGAACATTAATTTAATATATGATATTGATATCATAATTCTGCCTTTCATTTACGACTGAAAATCATTTCTTGTGGGGATGAAAATTGCATGTTGTATTCAATGATTACATATCAAAGGCAATAATGAAATAAAAATGTTACTATATAAATGTATAAAAAAGCAATATAAAATAGAATAGCTATATGAAGTTTCTTTTTTTTTATATAAGAATTGATTGGCCATACAAAGATAGTTGCATAAGTGCACCAAATGTTCAAAAGTTGTTGTAAAGTCTTTAAATTTAAAGGAACATTAAAACTGTTCTGGAACAAAATCTGCAATTTTAAAATTCATTTTTGCAGTCATATATGAAATTTCAAAATTATTTTTAATGCCATTTCAGAATTGCAGAGTATGGCTTGTAACTCTATAAAGTAAGCTTATTATTATTACAGTATGGGATCCGGTGTCCCCGTATCCGGAACACTCTGAAAACCGTAATGCAAAACAATAACCAAAGCTTAATTCAGTCAGTCGCAGGGAAAAAAATCATGAAATTAGATCACATGAAAAAAAACCCGCAAGTTTCACCAATAAGTCATTTGGAAAAATCTGGAAATTCAAGAATTGTTCATGGGAAAATATCACAGTCAACAGCTACAAAATTCATTTATCGGTTGCAAGGAGAAAGTTGCAAAATTCATCATTCAGTCGTCGGAAAAAATCGTGAAATTCTTCAGTTGGTTGTAGAAAAAAAAAAAAAATCAAAGATTTTCGCCAATCAGTCACAAGAAAAAGCTGCAAATTTCACCAATTGATAGAAGCAAAATATCATGAAATTCATGAATCAATTGAGGGGAATATATTACAAATTTTTTAGTCTATCATTGAAAGAAATTGCAAAATTCTTCAATCGGTCGCAGGAAAATTATAGTCAAATTCTTCGATTGGTCGTAGAGAAAAGAATCGCGAAATTTGTCTTCAATTGAGGCAAAAATCTCAAAGATATTGCAAAATTTGTCAATCAAATGCAAGAAAAAAAAATCATGAAATTTGTCAATCCGTCACGAAAAATATTGCAAAATTCTACTGATAAAAGGAGACTTTAAACCAGGACCGTGCAAAGAGAAAACTGCGCCCGGGGCAAAGTTTCAATTTGGCGCCCCCCCCCTTCTCTTTGTGACAGGTAACATAAAACTGATAAAGTACAGAAACAGAAATAAATTCTATTGAATAAACGTTTCGCATTTATGCTGGAACTTTAAAAGGTTTAATTTTAATTCAGAAATTGCAAACAACTAAATAGCATAGAAGAAAATTGCACGTATTTGTTGGAGATATCATATTTGGAGACAGAGAAAAAAAGAATGATGAAAAGAGAAAAAGAAATTCCCCAGAAAATGACCAATGACCAAAAAATGAATAAATAAATAAATAAAACCGTGATTGGTAGTATAAATTTGGCACCCCTCAATTTCCGCGCCCGGGGCTAAGTCCCCCCTCGCCCCCCTCTTCGCACGGCCCTGCTTTAAACAATCCATTTCAAAATATCTTTTTGGAACAGGGAGCAAAGTGTGCCTTTTTATTAAGAATTCCCGCTGGGGGGCCTTTTTGTTCTAAAGTCAACACAAAGGAAAAATAAATAAATGATATTGTTTCCATTTGTTAATTCACAAATTCAATAAATAAATATAAAAAATTTTTGGTGCAAAAGACTTTATGATAAAAGCATTAAAAACAGATGAGCAACTAATATTTTTCACTGAACAACTAATTTGTGGAATGTAGCAGAGAAGCTACTTCCATGAATGGCAAATCCTGTCATTATACAGGATACAAGAACAATTAGTGCAAGAGGACATGCTATAAGCAACCAACTTTAATAGAAATGTTCCAAAAATCCAAATCAAAAGAATCTGCTCCCCAGTCCCAAAACTAATTTTTAATTGTTATTGTAACTTCACGATCCTTTGACAAAATTCGTGATTTTTTGTGATCTTTTGACATAATTTGCGTTATTTTCGCGATCCTTTGATGAAATTCGTGATTTTTTCACAATCCTTTGACGTAACTTGAGCTTTTTCCTGATCCTTTGATGTAATTTGAGTTTGTTTCGTGATCCTTTGACATAATTCGCGTTTCTCTTTTTGCAATACTTAGACGAAATTCTTTTTTTTTTTTTTTTTGACGATTGTTTGACAAAATTTGTATTTTTTTGACGAAATTCATGCTTTTTTACGACTTTTTAACAAAATTCACTTTTTTTTTTCATGATCCTTCTACAATATTGATTTTTTTTTTTTCAGTGATCGATTGACGAAATTTGACCGTATTTTGCGGAACAGATTTGCGAATTGCGCAATTTTTCCATGATGACCGGCTAAATACCAAACATCAATAAAATTTAAAGTAAAGGTCGGTTAACAGTATTGAAAAACACACTTTACATACCTAATAATGAAAAAAAGGACAAATACGGACTTGAAGCAAAAAAACAGACCAGTTCCATAAAAACGGACCTAGTGGGAGCCCTGCAAGAGGGAAAACCATGCCAGCACTTCCTTGGTGAGACAGAAACTTAATCCAGGTGTACTCTTATCTAACAAGTGTTAAAGTTGCAGTTAATGACTTTTCAGTCCAACATTGCCCAATTCTCTTTGCTCTAGTGGCAGCCCTGTTTACTTACATTTTTGAACACTTATTTGTTACAACTCTAGATGATACAGGTAACACTTGCAAATACATTTACTTTATTCTATTAAACATAAATATGCTATTAATTTAGTTTAGAGCAACTTTACTATTAACCCTTAATTGCATAGTGATGTAAATTTCCATCACTTTTTATTTAACTTTTAATAAATAAATCAACTTCTTCGCCACCACTATATTTATATAGAAATATTAAATCCAGTAAATTTCCCGTGAACTATGTATGTTGCTGAACAAAGTTAAAAATCTATCTTAAAATTTCTGGTGTCTAATATTTAATATATGTATAAAAAAACACAATTGTAAAAGAAAAACTCATGCAAAGAAGGGTTAAGGAAACTTGAAAACTTTACTGTAAATTAATTTAACATATCATTAAAAATGAGACTTTGAAAAAATATCAGCCACTGTAAACGAATGTTTTAACAATACATACATACAAATTGGTTGGAGAGAGGGCTGGGAAAATTAACTAGGATAACTTTATAAACAACATATAATTGGTAGCTTTTCCTTGAAAATAAAAATGAACTGCAATTTTTAATAAAACAACAGTTTTCCATCAAAGGCATCTAAAATCAAGAGTTTTTCCCATCATATAACTTTTTTTAAATGCCTATTCATCCAATAACATATATTCTATAGCAGTGTCCACACATATGTAGAAATGAAGCAGCAGGACCACCTTTTTTCAATAACACTGTCTATCTCTAATTCAATGGCACTTTAGTGTATAAACATAGCAAACTGAAGAGTAAGCCTTCTGTCAGATAGACCAACTATCAAGGAGGAAAAAAAGCCAAATTGTCATCCAAAGAGTCTTTAAATACAGTAACAAACATAAAATAAAGGCTTATTTGAAGCTTGAGAAATATTTCAACAGAATTACATGCAAGTTGTTTTAAAAACAAAAAGAAAAACAACTTCAAGGGATTGTTTCTTACCTTTCTGTTTTTCTGGCAATCCTGTTTTGTTATTCACATAGTTGTCTTGTACAGATTGGGTTATACTGACCCAAATCTGAAAATACTATTTAAAGTCAACCTGAAACCTAACCCTGGACACCAATCAACCCGAAATTAATACATATTTTAATGCAATTATGAAACAATATTCTGTAATTATATTTCTAATATGAATTTTATCTTTTTATGTAAAAAAACAAACACACATATATATATACTTATTTATATTGAAACATATAGTTATTTAATCTTAAAAAATATTGTGGGTGTTCTTTTTAAAAAAAAAAGTTACCTGTAACATATATTGGCAACAGCATGAGCATGTGATTGAACTGAAGTGGGTTAAGTATGTTGAAGCTAGCAATTGATAAACATGTGTAAGATGCTCGGTACTAGTAAAGTTACTATGATGAATTCTTGTCTAAATTATTTATAATTACCATAAAATCCTGATTGTAAGCCCCCCCCCCTTTTTCAAAATCAAAAAGGGTTAAATTTGGGAGGGAGGCTTATAACAGAGATTTTTTTAAAAAAATTAAAAATCTGTTTTTATCATTAATTTCGAAGTAAAAAAGGGACGAGAATCTTCGGTGTTTTGGCAGATTTAAAAAAAAAATAATAAAATAAAAATAAATTCCCCCCTCCCCCTCCAAAAAAAATTGAAAACATTTTTAAATCTTTTTTTTTATTTCTTATTTTATTGTAACAATAAATAATCATCTAAATCTCCTCTCAAAATTACTGTTCCCCCTTTGCCCCCTCTGGTATCAAAAACACATAGTTTAACATTTATAACTTTTTAATTTTAAACTTCTTTTCAGGCTTATTAAATACTTTATATTAAAAATAAATAACTCCAACCTACCACCTAAATTAACCCTTCCTCCTAAAATCTCTGCTTATTTTCCCCTGCCCCCCCCCCCATCCTTATCTCATGAAGATCCTCCCCCTCCAAATGCATCTCATAAAATTTAAAATCTTTAAAATTCATAATTTTTTCTGCTCTATTTGTGATTTTTCCCCCAACAATATTTAAATAACGATCTACTTTATTCTCCCTCCCTTCCAAAAAGTGCTATTTATTTCCTTTGTCTTCCCCCCCCCCCCTAGTACATACTTTAAAAACTTTTAAAAAGTTTTTTTTTTATCTATTTATAACTTTCTTGCAACTATAATTAAATAATTATCTAAATTGCTTCTCCCTCCCCACCCAAAAAAAGAATCTGCTTCTCCCTGCCCCCACCTCAGCACACAAACTTTAAAATCATTAAAACTATTTTTTAAAATTTTTATGCTAAAGTTTTTAAAGCTGTATTGTTACTTTGCAGCAACAATAAAATAATGATCATCTAACTATCCCCTTAAAGTTCCATAATCCATCCACAGAAAAAGGGGTGAATTTCTAGACATGGAGGGGAGGAAGGGCAGAGAGAAGATTTAAGTCTTTTTGTAGTTTAGATGTTCTCACAGCTGATATTTTGTTAAAGGATGGGAGTTATTTTAAAGAACATATTTATTTCAAAACATAAACTATATACATGATTCAGGGGAGAGCAGCCAAACTGCAAGAAAGGTGAACATTTTTGCTTTCCTCTCACATGCTTAGAAATCAACTCCTCTTCTTTGGGAAAATAGGACAGAACAAAAATTTCAAAAGGGATGATGATTTTAGATGAGTGATACTTATATGAGATGATGTAGATAAGATACCTTACTACAAAATAAGAAATAGATCAGCATTTAAAAAAAATAATAATAATATTAAAGATTTTAAACTATTTTTTGTGTGAGAAGACAGAGGAGAAAGTGGAACTTTTGGGAGAAAGGGGGGTAATTTAGATGATTGATTATTCATTAATATTATTATTAAAGAGAAATAAATATATAAGTTTTTTTCTTAAATAGAGTTTTAAAGATTTTAAAATTTGTATGTGTGTGGAGGGGGGGGGGGGGGCAGACACTTGTGGATTAGAGAGAAAACTTAGGTGACAAATTAGAAGGCAACAAGTAGGACATAAAATTTCTTCACATAAGAGTTTTACAAATTTTAAACTTTGTATTCTTGGGGATGGGGGGGAAATATGAATTTCTAAGGAAGGAGTTTGTAATTTAGATGATTTGTTATTTATTTATTGTTAATAGAGAGAAACAAAGAGGTCAGAAGATTTTTTTTTTTATTAAAAAAATAAATAAATAAATAAAACTAGGGTTAGCAAAGTGGAAGAAGTCAACATTTTAGGGTAGAGAGATAATTGAAATGGTTGATTATTTATTTATTGTTACTAGACAGCAAATTTTTTAATAAAGAGTCTTAAACATTTTAAAACTTGTATCAAGAGAGGAGAGGGAGGGAAGGAAGGAGAAAAAAAGTTTCAGAGAGAGAGAGAGAGAGAGGAGTGGAGTTGAGGGTAATTTATATGATTGATTCCTTACTTATTTTTACTAGAGAGCCACATATAGGACAGAATATATTTTATTAAATAGAGTTTTAAATATTTTTTTGCTGGGGGGAGGCAAAAGGGCAGAAGCAGACATCTTGGTGGTACAGAGATAATTTAAAAGGCTGATTATTTATTTATTGCTAGTAGAGAGCAACAAATAGAGCTTTTTTTTTTTTT
The DNA here is from genome assembly GCA_963931845.1 of Maratus michaelseni. Classification (NCBI taxonomy): domain Eukaryota; kingdom Metazoa; phylum Arthropoda; class Arachnida; order Araneae; family Salticidae; genus Maratus; species Maratus michaelseni. The sequence goes on from OZ007586.1 coordinate 379,645,744, forward strand.
TTTTTTTTTTTTTTTTTGTAAAGTGTTTAAAAGATTTTTAACTTTATATGCTGAGGAGGAGGGGCATACATTTTGGATGGGAAAGGAGATTGTAGTTTAGAGTATTGATTTTTTTACTAATTGTTACGTTACTAGATAGCAAAAAGAAGTACAGAAGGATTTAAGATTTTCAAGTTTTCAAACTTTTTATGTTGGAGAGGGCAGAGAAGGGAAACAGACATTTCATGTGAGGGGAGGGATTTCATTACATCATATAAAAACATAAGTGGAAATCTGCCCAAAATATCAAAAGAATAAAAATTCATTCTCTTGAATTTTTAAAATCAATTTTTTGTGCATAAAACTTTTGTATACATGAGAGGGGAGGGGGGCTTATATTTGGGAATGGAAAAGAAAATCAAAAATTGTTTAAAAGTAGGAGGGGGCTTACTTTCGAGGGGGGGGGGCTCCAAACACAACTGCAAAAATACAACCATGTGATCAAGGGATTATTAAATGCATAAAAGCATACTATAGAAGAGAAATGCTCCTTCAAATAATTTCTTGTTTCGATCAAGGAACATCCTTTTCTATCAACTTGTTGGATGCATTAATTATACTCCAATCTGCTTGGAAAGAAGTTTCTGCCAGTACTATCCAAAATTGTTTCCGAAAAGCGGGATTTGCTACCAAAGAAACTCCTTCACAAACAGAAGAAACAATAAAATTTGATTCTTCAGAAGCACAAGCTCACGGTATACTTCCAGAAAATGTCACATTTGAGGAATATTTATCAATGGACGATGAAATAATCACATCCGATACTGTTACGGATGAGGAAATAGTTAAGGAAATTAGATGTGCTAAAATTACTGCTGATAATTTACACTTTTCTTCAGAAACAGAAGAGGAAGATGATAGCAGTGACAATTCAGAATACAACAATGTATCCAGCATTGAAGCATTTAATGCATTAAAAACTGCAAGAAGATTTGTGATGCAAATAGAAAATTCTAGCGAATATTCCTAGATGCTGTTGATAAATTAGAAGATTTCTGCAAAAGGACTGTTGATAAGAACAGAAAACAATTGCAGATAACCGATTTTTTTAAGATGTAATTGATTTTTTTTTTCTGTTATAAGTTATAAATAAATAAGGTAAGGATCTTATTATTATTTTGTTATTATTTAGTCTTTCGAGAGTAAATAGATTTAATTTCTCGTAATTTAATTAAAAACGCGTATGATGCATTATTTGATGTATATTTCTATAGGGGAGATTGGGGGCTAATGGGACATATTTTACGTTTCGTGCTGTAAAAAGTGCAATTTATAAAATTCATGTTTTTACACAATTATTTCTAACAGTTTTCTATTAATTGATTAAAAAAAATATAAGTAATAGTTTAATTATTAAAATAAAAATAAGTCTCAATCGTAAAACAAAGTTTTCTCCCGTTAGAATCTATGTGAAATGTGCATTTGTCCCTGAATCCTTTACCACTGTATTTAAGCTTATTGTAAATTAACTGTTTATCTCTGGTACGAAATAACGATTAAAAATGAACATTGTATAAAAACTTCATAATAAAAGGTATTATTATTAAAAACTGATTTAATTGTTGATCAAACAGATATTTATTAACTATAAAAAAAATTCATCTCGGTTTGCAAATAGATAATGAAAAAATGTGGTTCACTGCATGTTCTTGTGTAACACCAGAAATGACATTTACTGATAAATTTTGACTGTTATATATTACGAGAAAACCCTGTTGTCCCATTAGCTCCCATGTCCCATTAGCCCCCAGTCTACCCTATATATATATTTCTCAATATTTTTTTATCTGGATTTTTTGTTACTGATAGCATGAACTACAGATAACATGAACAAAAATTTAATTCCCCTTGAGGTTCATGTTAACGAGGTTTGACTGTATAGTTTTTTCATTTGAAAAGTATTCAGAACCTCCTTTTGTATAATCGGTTCATCTTGAACCCGATTGGAAAGAGTCAAGGCATAACCCAAAGCGTAAAAAATTTACTCGACCCGCAAAATTGAATCAACCAAACCCAAAATGAAATTGCATTTCGGGTAGCCGATGCAGGACTGTTATTTCCAGTAAACCCAGAAACGTCCAAAAAAATTTCATTGACTGCAAACCCACCCGAAATGAAAGAAAATTAATCCATATTTCAATATGATTTTGAAAAGTAGACTACAATTATATCTCTAATAACAATTTTATCTTTTATGTAGAAAATTATTTTTTTTTTCATCTGCAAATATTTAGCATTTCTTTGAAAACTTGGACAACACGAACCCAACTCAAAATAGTGAAAACCCAACTTGAACCTGAAACAATTAACCATTTAATAACAGGCCAGAATTGACTACTAATTTTGCATTCAATCGTTCTACAATTCCCAAAAAAATTCCTTGTGACAGATTTCTCTTAAAAATACCCTAATATAAGTGTATCACAGATTTCAAAAAGTCATACTAATAGAATAAAAAATACTCCACTGGGACATATGTGTCCCAACCGTAGACAAATGTTCCAAGTAAACCTGACCCGCAACGAAAATAAGCCGCACCAACCCGGCTCGATCCGTACTGCAGATTGGGTTGTGTTGAAAAGGCCCCCACCCAATGCAAATGACCTGAGACCAAGAGTTTTGCAGATTTCTGAATTGTATGGAATTTAGATCATAGTCTGAAGAGGAAGGCAGAAAATAATTGCAGAAAATTTTTACTGACAAAAAATCATTAATAAAAATTTTCTTATACCTATGGATTACAACATTTGCAAATTTCGTAACTTCTTGGTGGTGTTCGTGTGCTGATTATCTCGTGACCGATTGAATTTCATGACTTTTTTTGTGATTGTTTCATTTTTTTTTCTTTTTGTGATAATTTTCCCAAATTCGCTATTTTCTGTGAATCATTGACGGAATTGATTTCATCGACCATTTATCTAATTTCACGACATTTTTTTAAACCGATAGACGAAGTTCACTATTTGTTTTCGCCATCTTTTGAAGAAATTCATGACTCTTTTCTACGTTCGTTTGTTGAAATTCGGGAGTCTTTTTCCGCAGCCGATTTACAAAAATTGCTATTTTTTTGCGCGATCTTTGACGAAATTCCAATCGTTGATGAATTTTTTTCCACCATTTGTCGAAATTCACAACATTTTTTTTTTTTGGCAACTGATCGATGAAATTCGCTATTTGTTTTCGCAATTTTTTGACGCAATTCGTGACTTTTCTACGATCGTTTGTTGAAATTCGGAAGTCATTTTCCGCAACCGACTGACAAAAGTAGATATTTTTTTTCGCAATCTTTGACGAAATTCCCCTTTTTTGTGCGATTGTTTGACTAAATTCGCGATTTATTTTTTGTTCAATCTTTTGACGAATTTTGCGATATTTTTCCGCAATAGTTATACTAAATTCGTGATTTTTTCCACGGCCGATTGACGAAAATCTCTATTTGTTTCAGTGATCTTTGGTGAAATTGGCAATATTTTTCCATGGTCATTTGAAAAAATTAACGATTTTTTCCACGACCAATTTTGCCAAATTAACTATTTTTTCTAATTCCAATTCGTAAAATTCGCGATGTTTACCGCGATCGGTTGACGTATTGCTTTTGCGTAAAAACAGAAGAAAAGTTTGCGGACTACCACTAAAATTAAAAATATATTCACTAAAGAATCACATGTTTGTGAAAGAAGTTAAGATAAGAAGGAAAAATCTCACATTGCATTTTTTATTATGGGGCCTATTTCTATCTTGTGCACAATTTGTGCAATCCTGCACGGTATTTCAACCCCTGTCTCTAAAAAAAAACCTTGTCCCCCCTTCCCTCCTCAAGAAACTCATGAAATGGCGCCCCTGTAGTAAAACCTGCAAAGAAGGAGTGGAAAAAGACTGTAAAAAAGCTCCATTTTAAACAGATCTCCATCTTAGCAAGTATAATTGTATGGCGTTTTTTTCATCGAAACTTTATTTTTTTTGCCCGTTTGAGAAAGAATTATGTTATAGACAGGTTTCGCTTAGACATGTTTCACTGTAATACACCTATGCTCTTCAGAAGTGCTTTATAAAAAGGAGGTTTTAACAGTCTTAAAGAATACCTGAAAAAAAAACGGTACCTGTCTATAACTAAAAACTTTTATAATATTTTAAAATTCTACTTGCTAAGACGAAAACCTGTCTAAAATGGAATTTTTCAGAGGTCACTTGAGATTCCATATTAGAAGTATTGCTGTCTCTGTATATATGATTCAGTAAACGTTTTTCGTTCAGAGAGGTTGTGGGGGGGGGGCAACCGCCCAAACTCCACTGCCTTAAAAAAAACTTTGCCCCCCCCCCCCAAGAAAGTTCTGAAATGGCACCCCTGGTTGAGGGTAAGAAATTTATGGGAACCAACTGTAATAGTTAAAAAACATTCAACACCTAGGTCATATTGGGTTAAAACTAAAAACAACAGAATTATTAGACGTAATAAATTTCATAAACAAGTAACTAATAATCAAAATAATATAGTGTTTTCAGACTACTCTGACTTGTATAATCTTCCTCCAAGGTACAGTGATTATGTAATGTAATAATATTATTTTTTTTATTGTAATGTAATTATATTCTTTTTCCTCCAAAAAAGGAAGATGTAACATATATTGGCCACAGCATATGATTGAACTGAAGTGAGTTAAGTACGTTGAAACTGGCAGTTGATAAACGTGTATAAGATGCTCAGTGAAAGTAAAGTTACTATGATGAATTATTGTCTAAATTATTTATAATTAATTACATAGCATAAAACATTACCAAACCTGAGCATCAAGAGTCAAAACCCAACCCAAAATAATTCAACCTGACCTGTAACATGGAAATTATTGCCATCCCCCACCCAAACAGAGGGGTCATGTAAAATTGAATTACCCAACCTGATTATTTATGTTTGTAATCCACACTCATTTTACATCTCATTGTCAATATTATTTATTTTGATGCTCAGTAAGCAATGATATATTAAAATTTTTTAGGTGTCCCTGTAAAAAAAAAAACACATGATATAATGACTAAATTAATAATGTAAGATAGTGCTACATACATTAACATCATATTAAAATTTCATGACGATCGGTCAATTTTTATGAAAGTTAAATCCTATAAAGTAAAAAAAAATACAAGGAAACAGACAGACAAACATATAATTTTTAGATCCTAATAATATTGAAACCTGATAATCTGTAGAAAGAGACCTTTCCAACAACAACAACAAAAAAGTATGAAAATTGGAGCATCCATTCAAGAGTTACAGGTAGAACAAAAAAATAGATATGAACAAATTACATATCCTAAAAGTCTTAATATAGATTTGAATGTTACAGATTTCAAAAGTTATTCTGGGAAAAAAATTATTTTATATTACCATTTTTTATGAATGCGACTGTACATGGGATTATAATATGCCAGCAAAAAATGGTCAGATGGGAGGGTGCGTCTAGACCCCCTGGACTATCCCCTTGTGTGTGCAATTGTGGTAGATTGCCCTACTGGATATAATTTGCAACTGGTCATTACATTATTCATATTTAAATAATTTTCAGTGGTAAGTAGAAATTTAACATTATTTTTAACTTTCTCATTGAAATTTAATTTTTATACTTTATTATTACTCTCATAATTGCATTTTTTATACATTGTTCATGGTTGTATTTCTTCCAAAGCACATAACCATGTCCTAAAACTAGATAACATGCATGAATAACATGAATTTACAAATAATAATATGGGAACGGATTTTGTTAAGCATCAATTAGTTTTAGCCATGTTGCTATGGGATGGGTTGCCATCAAAGAAGACTTCTAGAAAAGTGAACCTACACAGACCGCACTGGTATCGAACCTGCAAACATTGGTCCAAGCTCCTCATTTAGCGTCCAGCAAGCTAACTACTGGGCCCAGTGGGCTTGGCATTAATAGGGACCTACTTTCCATGTTCACACAGAAAAGTGAGAATGATTTTTTTAACATAAGGTACAAGTTAAGAAAAATAAATTAATAATTTTTATATATATTTAAATATTTTTTTAACACTTTGTAAGAAATTTAAATTTTAAAACCTCTTACACTGAACCATTGTTTATTAGATATATCAGACATAGTCATAGATACAGTTTTTAAATAAATATATCAAAGCAATAAGACTGTAAAAGCTTACTTTCAAAAAACTTACTTTTAAGAGATTAATGAGGTAGCATTTTAAAAATTCTTTTAATCTTTTATATAGCTCATGCCCAACAAACTGAGCACCACCAAGAGGAGCACTTTTCTTACATTTTGATGATGACCTAGAACCAGTCTGATGAACACTTGTACAGTAATCATACACATGTCTTATATTTCATTAAAGAATATTCATACATCAACATAGAAACACAATGTATTTCACATGAACACACATAACATGTTAGAAATATGGTACATGCATCAAACTAAATGCAAACATGATAAAACAGAATATTTATCTGCATTACCAATAGGAGGTTTCATAATTTAAATTTGGACAATCTTGGCATTGTACAATACAGACCGAATTTACATTAACTTTTGGATACATACTATACAATGTTACTATATATACAACATACTATACAATGTTACCAGGGGTCTGTCCAGACTTTTTTCACAGGGTCCTGTTTTTGTGAAATTGTGAACAGCTTTTTATATTTGTGAAAAATCTAATCATAATTTTGTGAATTTGAAATGGTTATTATATTCAGGTTCTTGTTTATGCATTTTTAAGAAGATATATGGATATAAAATACATATATTTTCTTTATATATGTAAAAGTGACAGGTCAGATTTTACTTTTAAATGATTAATTTGTGAAATGTTTTTAGTTTAAAGATGGAAAATTTTTGTGAAAAACCTATTTTTAAGACAAAGAATTTTGTGAAGGGTCCTGTTTTAGGGAAAATAATTTTGTGAAGGGTCCTGTTTTAGGGAAAATAATTTTGCGAAGGGTCCTGTTTTGAAATGAAAAATTTTGTGAAGAGTCCTTTAAAGGACCCAATTTTTTCCTAAACAGATCCCTGGTTACTATATATATATATATACACAACACACTATACAATGTTTCTACATATGTATACAACATACTACACAATATTAATATTAATTACCTGCTTTAAGCATTATTGAGAATATTAAATTTTTGTGTCCTTTTTATAACGTATCAATAACTAAAAAATCAATCCTCTCCTCTAACAGACATTCTCCCCCTCTATCAAAAATTTATGCGTCCACCTCCCCCTTCAGCATACAAAGTTCTGCCCCCCCCCCCGGGAAAAAATCTTTAAAACTCTATTTTAAAAATAATCTTCTGCCCTATTTGTTGCTCTAACAATAAATAAATAACAAATCATCTAAATTACAAACCTGTTCCTTCAAAATTCATATTTCCCCCCTCATCCCCCAGAATACAAAGTTTAAAATTTGTAAAACTCTTATTTGAAGAAATCTTCTGTCTTATTTATTGTTCTCTACTAAAAATAAATAGATAATCTATCACCTAAATTTTCTCTGTACTCCAAAAATTTCTGACCAGCCCCCCACAAAATTAAAAATATCGCAAACTCTTTTTTTTTTTTTTTTTTTTTTTTTTTTTTTATCTGCTGTATTTGTTCTCTTTAGTAACAATAAATGAATAATCAGTCATCTAAATTACCCTCGTTCCACTTCACCTCTGTCCCCACACCACCCAGCAAATAATTTAAAACCTTTAAATTATTATTATTTTTTAAATGCTGCTTTATTTCTTATTTTGTAGTAAGGTAACTCATCTCATAAGTATCACTCATCTAAAATTATCAACCCCTTTGAAAATTTTGCCCTGTCTTTTCCTCCCAAGGGGAGGGAGAGATTTCTAAATACCCCCCACCCCCCGCCCCCATGCCGCGCCGCTTGCTGCCGGGCTCTCCACCCCTGAATCATGTGTACATTTTATGTCTAAAAATAAATATGTCCTCTAAAATAATTCCCTCTGCCCAATTAACAAAATATCAGCTGTGAGAACAGCCAAATTACAAAAAAGACTTAAAGCTTCTCCCTGTCCTTCCCCTCCCTCCATGTCTAGAAATCCACCCCTTTTTCTGGGGATGGGGAATGGAAATTTAACAGGAGAGTTACATGATCAATTATTTATTGTTGCTACAAAGTAACAATAAAATATAAAAATATTTTAAAAAATAGTTTTAAAGTTTGATAAACTTGTTTAGTTTGAAAATAAAATTTTAAAGTTTGTGTGCTTGGGGAGGGGGAGGATAGGATAAGCAGATTTTTTTTTGGGGGGGAGGAGAAGCAATTTAGATAACTATTTGCAATCCAAGAAATCACTATCTTTGTTTCTCCACTGTGTTGGTAGATGGCAGCACCAAAAAGCCAAAGAAATGGTGCTACTGTAAGAGCATATATTTTTTATATAAATTTCTGTAATCTGGTGAAATTTGGATTGCTTATAATATCTTTCAAGAACTTCAATAGTTAAAGATTCCACTATAAAAGGATTCTGTAAAGATTAAGAATAATAAATCTTTGAAACATTTAGATCAACCAAGATGGTTAAACACCCATTGCCAATCAGCACAAATAATTTTGATGAATGAGTCTCAAAAGTGAATGACCCATCACACAGAAGTATTTATTGCAATAATAATAATAATTAGCAAAGTGAAACACAATTTCTGAAGATTTCACAGAACATTAAAATTAAATATTCAATGCGTTAAAGTTTCTTTTAATTTTAAAATATATTATCTTTATGAAAATGAATGAATCTAAAAAATGTATGGCTCACCAAACCGCTTTCCATTTGTTTACACTAATTTTTAAAAAAAGTGTTCACAAAAAATGTTGATATGCATATTTTATATGAAAATATGTTGAACAGACATGATTTGAGGTTGAATAAATTATCATTTAGTTGTCATATGTTAGCATTTGTTTTTCATTAAGCCTAACATGGCATTTAGCTATGGTCGATTCGGCAGACCAGAGTGGCTTATTATAAGTAGATTCCACAAAAACTTGAATTGACATAGTCTCTCTGCCATTCCAAAGGAGACGGAATAATCCTCACAAAGAAAATCATAAAAACTTATGAAAAAAGCCTTAATATAAATATGTATTTGAAATATATATATATATATAATTTATTATGACATTTATTTTATAAACATTTCATTCCTAAAATTTCTGACAAAACTTTAATAAAAATATATATTTATTAAAAAACGTAATTTATTATACACATAATAAATGTAATTTTATATACATTTTATTTCACTTATAAAACTTATAAGTAAACCTTAAAAATTAGTAAAAGATTTTATTAAGTTTAAAAAATCCTGTCTTTATTTTATTATTCTTACTTGGCTCATTGTGTATAAAAATAAAGTTTTAAAAGTTCACTTTATTAGAAAAACTAAACATAAAAATGCTTAGATTTATTTTTAAATACTTATTTCATCACTTTTAGTGCTCTTAGAATCATCTGAAGTCTCATGCTCATCATCAGCATTTAAAGAAGATTCTTTGTGTTTTTTTCATTCTAGCCACCAACCCCATCATTTCTTTTCCACATACTTTTACATTTGGCTTTTTGACCTTTTCAGAAACTGTTGCTTCTTCATCAATATAAAGCCATATACTATCTTTTTACCTACCTGCCATTTCACTGTTAGAAAATATAACGTTTAAACCTAAGTCCCTCTTGTCCCCTTTTAAAACCTCTTTCCCCAGGAGAAAATTCAAGCACCTTTTCAAGAAAATTGGAAAATGAAATTGTATATAATATTATATTATTTGAACAATGCTAAATTAGCAAATGCTAAAAAAACTTCACCTTCTCCAGTTTTCAAATGAATGCCATACAGTAGCAAAGTCTTGAATGTGAAATGTTATGAGAAAGTCTAAAAATATAGAAAACTTTTCTCCATAATGTGGTTTTTCTCCATTCGCATTTTGAGGAATTTTTTGGTCTTGTAACCGACAAAAGTTAACATAATCCTAAAGAGAGTAGGCCGAAGGGAACAAAGCAAAGTACAAATGCACAGTATTCTGAACTCCCAAAGCAGAAATGATCTCAAGAAAACAAATATTTTCCTGGATTACTTAACATGTTTTTTTCTCTCCACTTAGCATCTCTATCTTAATTTTAACATTTGAAAAAGAAAAGTTAAGCACCTGTTAAAGAAAATGAAGCACCTTCAGTAAAATTTAAACAAATTCAAGCCACTTGCTTCAGAAACTTCAAATATTGGAGAAGTTTGGTTTGCATGCATTATCAGAATTTTTCTGCAAAAAACTTTATAATTGTTTTTTTGTTGAGATTTCGCTTCTTAAACATTTTTGATAAATAGTTGATTAAGTAATGGGAATTCAAAACTCCTATCCCCCATATTGCTGAGTTCAAATGTTTACGACAAATTTTTAACCTTCAAATCTTTTTCATTTTTTTTCACCAAGCTTTTCCGTGACTTTTTTAGAAATATCTATAAATTCTCTGACTTTCCTACATATTTTTAAATTTCCCTGACTACTTTGAAATTCCCGGATTTTCCCATGTCACTGTGAACCCTGAATCTCCTCCTCTCTCTTTTGGATGTTCTCAGTGAACCTAGAGAACAAGAGATAGGAGGACTACAAAACATTAAGCTTGACTGTGATTGGAAGAAAAATACTGACATTAGAAATTACAGTTATTTTCAACCAAACAAAGTGAAGGAAAGTGGGTGTGCTTTGGCTATCTTGAAATAATTTGCGATTTATGGAGTTTACAACCTAAAAACATATTTTTTTAGAAACAAGAAGGAAATTTTGATAGAATTTTAGGAGGTAAAATAATAGCTAGAAATTTTAGGGGGAAATGCGAGCCCTGCTGTTAACATTAAAAGCAGGATCATTCAGTGCATTTTCAATGTTTATTGCAGTCTGAACTTCATCCCAAATTTTTTAGATTTAATTTTTTTAAATTTTACTGTCTGCTCTGAAAGCTTCTAACAGTTTATTTGAGTTTTGATATTTTTTTTGCTTAGATCAAAAATTGCAATATCTGCAACATCATCAACATTCAAATAGGCATTTGCAGCCATGTCAATTTGAGATGCTAAGTCCTTAACCGATTGATCTGGTCTTTGAGCAAATTTAGAAAAAATGTGGCTGAAGCTCACTGAAGGATTTTTGTTTGATGAATTTTCTTTCTAGAAAATTTTGTAATTCTGCAGCCTTAGAAGCAAAAGGTTTCAATAGTGATAAATTCTAACACTTTACTCTAGCTTCTGTCCAGTTTCCAAATTTGCTACATTAATTATTTGGTGTAAGAATATTTTTTAATTTTTCTTCACCATGGAAATTGGGAATTGAATTTAGTTAAAGAAGGTTGCATAATATTTCTCCTAGCCATCAATAATTTTGCCTTTCAAAATTTAAAGTCTCAATAAAAACTTAAGAAAAACACCAATTTTCATTTGAAGAAATACTGATAAAAATACTGAAAATACTAGCATAATAATAATGAAAATGACAATAATAATGATGAACAAAATAATAATAATAAGACAAAATAAATCAAATTTTTAAATTATTCATGACCGTGACTTGAATTTTGAACTTCATATCAATCTTTCAAAAATACACAATTTTCAAATTTTGCAATAATAAATACATGTACAAGATATGATTTTTGCATTGTATACAATAACAAAAGAACGAATGGATGGTACCATTATCTTAAGAAAGGTGACACTGGGTTCTTTGGTAAAAAGAGAGAGATAAGTAAAATAATCATAATCAAATAAGATAGAGAAAGATTTCTTTTAATTGAGAAGATAACATATAATTTTGAATAAGATGATAGGATCATATGGTGCATTAATAAAAAAGGATAAACTTGAATTTGGAATAAAAGGCTGAAATAAAGTCTCAGAAACAAATGAATAACTACTTTGGAAAAATCTCTCTAAATATTAAATACTAAACTAAATACTTGAAGGAACAATGGCTTGAAATCTCTATGGATTTATCTGGAGGTTAAACATTAATTTTAGCAATCATGTGGATGAAATTATTTTAAATTCCAAACATATAATTGCATCAAATGTAATTTCATATTTGAAAATAAATAAAAATACCAAGAGATAAGATTCATGGAGCAAATGAATAACTGTGTGGCAGGAAAACAAGAGAAGACTTACCAATTGAAAAGTACCAAAGAGTTGCATGTCTTAACTAATATTTAACAAAATCACAATTAAAATTTATTATTAAAAGATTGGCAATTACAGATTTTTTGCTGTATATTAATTTTGCATATTTCTTCACTTTATTTTCATGTTTGAGTTCAATAGTTCATTAATTAAGAGCTCTCTACACAGCAAAAATATTAGTTTTTTTTCTTATCAATCTAAATCTCTAAACATCTCACTGCTTGATCATTGTTTTCCTAAATAACAAGTTCTAAAGCTATTTCCAGATATCCCTTATTTTATCAGCAGACATATTTCTCTGTAGAAAAGTTCCTCTCTAGCACTTATAAAAGTTTCTCGAAATTACACTGATTTGGATGCAATAACTCATAATCGATACATCATTTTTTTTTTATCCTATTTTTTCTAAGCAACAATCAACTTTCTTTTTGAATGGTGGGAGTAAATTCATTCACTTTACTTTCTACATCTCTATGATACACATGGTTTCATGGCAATTTCCATCAATTCTCAAACACACATAAAAAAGGCTTCTCAGAATATTTCTCCATATGAATCAACTGCATGTAAACAGGAGATTTGTAACAATACTCCTTCCACCATTTAATTCTTTATCTCACTTATTTAAATTTTTAATTGTACCATCAAAAGATCTTGTGAGAGGTAAATTTTATAATTTTAGTCGTGCAACACACACAAGAAGAAAAAGTAGACTTACTGAACTGAACCAGTAGAGAAAAATCTTTTCACAACTGCACATTGCCAAACACATTAGCTAAACAGTAGGTCGAAAAGTAAGTTTTTGTTAAGTAGCATATATCTTATAGCAGCATATAGTAGGCTTTATGTTAAAAGGAAAATTTAAATATATTGCAAAGCTTGAAAATAAATTGATTTGCACAGATACAAGCTTAGCTTGGCTGGTTAAGTATTAAACCAGAAGAAATAAAATAAGCTCTGTAATTCACTGTAAGTAAATGTATATCACTTGAATAAACTTAAACTTGAAGAAAATAAAAAGGCCAGAGCAAAATTACAGAGTTCAGCATCTAACATTTATTATGCAGAAAACTTCTATTATAATATGCAAATATTATACATATATACGTGTGTGTGTGTGTGTGTGTGAGAGATTGAGGTTCAAATACAAATATATATAATAAGGTTTAATAAACAACTAAAGATTCAACATATAATTAGATTATTACTAAATAACAATGACAACTTCCCGTCTTTCAATAAATAAATACTTTGCAAGCTTTTCTAAGCCCTTGCATCAAAAATCCAACTGACTACTTTGGTTCAAATCTATGGAAAACTCATTCATGCTTGCACATTTTTATTCCTGTACATTTTGAACTCATATTCATGCTTGCCTTTATTGCAGCTCGTGGTTATTATTATTTCATTGAGTTTGTATAATTGTTGCTGTTACTTGTCATTGTTATTTTTCATTCCCACATTTCCAGTCATTCTGACAGTACTGGCGACCTTGAGAGTTATTAATTCTTCTAGAATTTGTATACTACACTATGAAATTGAAAGGACACTATAAAACAAAATTAACTAAATTATAACTCAGAGTACTTCTTCATAAACGTAAAGGAGTTTCTGCTTTTTGCATGGCACAAACAATAACTAATTCTCATAATTGATTCCTGTTTGCTTAAAAGCATTGAAAGTAACTGAAGATGCATGGCCATGTTTATTCTCACTTTTACATTGATCATTTCTTCTATCAGATGTGGTTTTACATTCTTTGTGATAAAAATTTTCAGCAAAATAGGGTTCATGTTTCCTATCATGCCAAAAGTAAAGACTTTTACAACACCCATGAATACCTATATTGTTTTCTCTATTTTCATGCTTCCAGTACTGTTTACAATATCTGTGATATTATTAACAAACTTCACTTTTGTATAAAATGATTTCACTTCATTTGCATATCTCCCATAACATTTCTTAAAACTTTCATGAGATTTTTTTTTTTTCACTTCTCCTTTCTATATTATTATTTTTTATTCTTTCCTCATGGTCACTGATTATAATATTTTTCACTTCTTGTTGTTTCATTTCCATTTCTTGGTTTTATCTCCTGATTTGGATGAATTTTATCCACTTTCACCACATGTGCTAAATTTATCATGAAATTATTTTTTGACTTATTTTTATCTATAATTCTAACATTTCTGTTTTGTTCACGTAGACTACTATACTAGGTGTACCGGTTAATTCCCGCTGTTTTACTTAATAGATGGCAGCAGCTATTAATGCAACGTTCAATCATTTGACATATAGTGTGTTTTGTTGTACTAACATAAGGCTTGAAAACCATAAATGTCAAAAGTTCTCAAAGTAATAACATCATATAAATATTCGTGCTCGAAAATGTCGAATTTCGTTCCTTCCAAAGAGCATTCACGGACTGTGCTTTTGTTTCTGTTTCATTTCAAGAAATCGGCTCTTGTGAAAGTTCATGGTGACAATGCATTATCAGAAACAACATGCAAAGATTGGTTTCGACGATTTAAAAGTGGTGATTACAGCGTTGAAGACAAAGAACGCCCAGGTCAGCCAAAAAAGTTTGAAGATCCCGAATTGGAAGCTTTGCTCGACGAAGATCCGTGTCAAACACAAAAACAGTTGGCTAAGGGCTTAGAAGTTTTACAACAAACTATTTTTGATCGATTAAAAGCTGATTAAAACGGCCAGAATGGGCTAGAAGACATGGAAAAGTGATTTTGCAGCATGACAATGCTCCGGCTCATACCACAACTTTGGTCACGGACACCGTAAAAGCGCTGGGATGGGAACTGCTGCCTCACTCGCCGTACTCTCTGGCAAACCTGGCCCTGTCCGACTACTATTTGTTTTCATCAATGTTGCACGCATTGGCAGAGCAACACTTCGATTCATACGAAAATGTGAAAAAATGGCTCGATGACTGGTTTGGCTCAAAAAACGAACAATTTTTTTGGCGAGGCGTCCACAAATTGCCAGAAAGATGGGGAAAATGTGTAGCTAGCGATGGCCGCTGGTTTGAATAATCCATTTTTATTATTTCCTATGTATTTTTAGCTTCAAAAATCAATAAAAAAACAGCGGGAATTAACCGGTACACCTAGTATTTGCTTTTCACATCTTCGCTTTATTGTATGGATTGGCTGTATAATTCGATTTTTTTAAAGGAATTTTTCACAACTTTAAGATAACCGACTCGAAAATTGCTGCATTTGCCAACAATTTTAATTCCATCTTCATTTATTAGCAAACTTAAATTGCTGATCACATCATATCTCAATACAGTATCATGTGCGAGAGATCTAAAACATAAAATTTTGTTGATATAGGAAACCCATCAACACATATTTCATACACAAAATGTCCAATTGGGTTTACAGTTTCACTACTGATACCAGTTAACGAGATATCATCCGAAGACAAATTTGGTGATCCAATATTGTCATAACATTCATAACTGATTAAGGAAAGATCGCTGCCCATATCGAACAAGATATTTGCTTCATTACCATTGATGTCAATTATTTTTTTCCATCCCATTAGAGTTACACTTATTTTCACTTGTAGTTGTACTAATGTTAACTTCTATACATAAGAATTACAATTGTGATGTTGGCTATTAGAATTTTGATATTTTTGATGTGAATGTTGACTGAAATCAATAGCTTGATCATTACTTCGTTTATTTTGGTACTGAGAATGAAAGAAAGATTGTGAATTTTCATGTTTACTTATTTCGTTTTTTTTTATTTTCAAAGTTATATGGCTTATTATTTATTGTTCTGATACTGCACCATGAAGCTTCATAATCATCTAGCTTATTTACTAACATATCCACATTTATAACTTTTGGAAGACCATCAATAAAGTGTTCTTTCATTTTCATTTCTACTGGTAACCTTCACTTGATTTGATCTACTACTATTAATTCTTTTATTGATTCAAAATCAGATACATCAAGACCATTAATCCATTCTTCTAAATAATTTCTTAATTCAAATGCTAGATCACGCCAAGTGGCTGAAAATTCTTTTTTATGCGACACTAATTTTTGCCTAAATTCTTCTGGTGTCATTTTAAAGCATTTAAGAAGTAAGTTTTTTACATAACCGTAGTTATTTGGTAATGTCTCTTGTTCTCTGGCTATAATATCAGCAATTTCCAATGGAATTAAACTTCACAAATACATCACACAATTTTCCCTTACAATATTCATCTGAGATATTTGTCTTTCAAATAAAGCCAAATAAATACTAACAATATCACCCTTTCCGTCAAAATGAGACATTAATTTAAATAAATCTGGTTGCCTACCTGAACCAGCTATTGCAGAGCCGTCACTTACACTTTTTCAAATTGCGTTGAAGCTCCATTTTTCTTAATTCATACTCCATCTGCAATTTCTCTGTTTCTAATTTTCTTTCTGCTTCTAATCTTCTTTCTTTTTCTAATCTCATTGCAGAAAT
This sequence comes from Maratus michaelseni, assembly GCA_963931845.1. Taxonomy (NCBI): domain Eukaryota; kingdom Metazoa; phylum Arthropoda; class Arachnida; order Araneae; family Salticidae; genus Maratus; species Maratus michaelseni. Next base: position 379,662,491 of record OZ007586.1, read on the forward strand.
GATGACTGGCCCTACTGTCAAAAATCCAGTCACCAGTTTTCACAATAGTACTAAAACTAGCATGAGAAATTTGATTTACATGTGGAACTTGACAAATTTACATAAGTCATCATTTCTATCAGGTGAAGAGTCTGATGAATGATATTGGGAGTATCTGGAATGAGATTGGGATCATCAATGTCCTGATGTACTGGAAGTACATCAGGACCTTGGACATCTCTAGAATGGTAGAGAAGATTGCTTACATCATCGCTTCATCGACCGGACAAAAATGGACTACTGGAGAGTTGATGTCAATGTGGAGTAGCACTACTGAAGACCTTGTAGATAAAAATGGCAACATCTTAACAAAGATGACTGAGAACTGTAGTGATTATAAGGAGAAAACTGAGTCATCTTGAAAAACAATTGGTTTGGATGTAGAGGATTCTATGACATTTTCAGCATCACTTTCCTCTAAATTTATTAAAAGATGATTTCTTCTTAGTAGATTTTAAAGAAGACTTTGAAAAATCAGGTTGGAGACCCAAGATATTGGCATGTTTAGTTCCATCAGACATGTCTCCTCTGCCACTAATTCATTTACGATAAGGTCAAATTTAAAGGCATCATCCGTCCTTCTCATTATAGCATGTCTGCAAATATGGTAAAAATTGTATTGATAATTGGATTGATGGTAATTATCTGAAAAAAAAAATTTCAATCACTTGCACATTCAAATAGATTTTCTTCAAACATGTTACATACAAGTTGATTGTTTCAGCAATTCTTTTGTAAAAAAAAAGAAAAAAAAACTATTAGATTTGAAGTATTATCTTATATGAAATGGATAAATTAATCTTTTATGATTCATTACTAATTTTTGTGCTAAACCATACAATCTTATTGTTCATATGTACATCCATAAGTTGGCAGCTATGTATCAATATATATTTGAGTAAGGTGTTATACTGTTCATATCTTGCCAGGTATTTTTATCAAGTTACTTTAATGACTTTATAATCTATGTACGTCTAGTAAAAGAAATTGCACAAGAAGTGTTATCTATTTATTAGCAAAAAAAAATTTTCAACTAGAGAAAATTATTGAAAAATTCTTTAAAAAATTGCTCAGCTATAAACATTTGTAGATTTGCAGAATTCTTTCTAGATCAGCTGGTACTAGTATACTGGTACTGATGTCACCATGCGGCCATATATGTTTTAGGCCACTTCTGTCTTTTTTTGCCTCAGGCCTAGAGGATATCTCTTTTACAATGAATACACTTCTCTCTTCAGTTAGTGCCCTCAAAGAAAAAAAACTATAGGTAGTTACAGTTACAATTAGTAATGTAAAAGATGTTATGATGAGGGCTTTTCTTTTTCTTTGGGCTTATTTGATTTAAATAATATGTAGGTTAAATTACATTATATTCTAAGTCGAAATACAACTACATTTTTTAAAAGGATAAAATTTCAATTTGGATTTAAATAAACGATTTTTTTTAAATCTAAGTGATTTAAATCAAGATTTTAATCAAGCTAACTTAAATCAGCATACCCAGAGTAATTGATTTGGATATAATTTAAAAGTATTCCTGTAATGACTCTTTTGGATGAAGGAGATAAAAATAAAAGTATTCATGTAGACACTGTTTGATAAAATTTAAAAGAATTGCAGTAGTTAGTTTTTGAAGATGAAAAGGAACTATTCCTCTATTCCAAATTTTGAATAGGAGATAGATATATCCTGTATATATAGTTTTTGAGAGAAAATAAAAATATTCCTCTAGTTACAGTTTCAAATGAGGATGAAATTATTTCTATGATTAAAGTTTTGGATTGAAGATAAAGTATTCCTGTATTCTCTCATTCTGATAGAAGCTAAAAACATATTTGTAGTTACAGTTTCAGATGAAATAAAATATACCTGTAGTTTCAGATGAAGATAAAAATATTCCTGTTATTACAGTTTTGAATAGAAGATAAAAGTATGTCTTACTGTTCCGGATAGAGGATAGAAAGGGTAAAAAAGTCAAGCTGTACAAAATAGGAAAATTTTTTGTCTTCTTTTTATATCTGGAACCTCCTATTTTAATACCTTTGTGAAGATAGTCACATATACGTGCTGTATAGGGGTATACAATTCTTAACTTTGACTACTACTGTTACCAAATAATTTTTGCCTTATTTAACCACAGAAATTCTGCAATTAAATAAGGCAAAGCATACTATTTGGAAATTGTGATATTGAAAAATTAAATGTGGGATGCTCATAGTGAAGGGTGTTTTTTTGTTTGTTTTTTTAATGACAAGGCAAAGGTTTGAAAAGGATTTTTTTTTTGGTTATTTAGACAGTATATTATTTATTTATTGTTGCTATAAAGTAAAAGTTGTGCAGAAAAATATTAAAAAGTTTTAAGCATTTTAAACTTTGTGTGCTCAGAAGAAATAAAGGACAGAACTGGAAAACTGAGGGAAGGGGGGAATTTAGATCCTACTTTTTAAAAACCAGAAATGCCAAAATGGGAATTATTCTTTCTCTGTGTTTCTTTAACAATATTTAACCTCAAAACACAATTAACATAAAGATTTGGATATGTTGTAATTGATGCAAAGCTACATACAGTGAAAATACCTAGTATACAGTGAAAATTCTTTCAATTTTAGTTAAATCAAATAGCTTTGATTTAACTGTCCTCTCTTTTTTTTTCTTCTACCTTTTTTTGTTAATTTTATTTATTTTTAATTGTAATTATATTTTTTTTTCATTTCAGCTTTCATATTAGATTATTTTTCTATTTCCTCTTTCCTCCTTTGTTTTATGTCCTTTTTTATTTTATTTAATTATCTTCTCCTCATTATTATTACTAGGGAATTGAACCTGTGCTTCCCAGGTTACAGAACATAGGCGAAAACCATTTTATTCGAATTCTAATAGATTTTTCATATTTAATATATGTTTTTTAAACTAATTCATTAACAATGCCAAAAAGAATTTTTATATGAAAAATATCAATAATATATTCAAATAAAATTTTGATATTTAATAAAGTGATACTTTTGTATTAGCCACATGCCAGGAGTTAAATGGCTAAAGAAGTCGTCCCAAGATTTTGCTGCTTATTGCAGTTTTTTTATTCTGAAAATTACAACTGTTTAAGCACGTAGTTTGAGAACATGTCTGTTAAATTCATATTTTATTCATATTATTATTTATACAGTGAAACCCTGATCTATCGTTCCCACATCCATCGCTATCCGCATTGATCGTTTTATTTCTATGGTCCCTGCACAAACTATATTTAAATAATGTTAACGAAACATGCATGCATCATTCTTCAAAAAGTTATTTTCCTGCATTCATCATTGTAAAATTTTTCTCCTCACCGAAATGAAATTGAAGGTCAAGCGGATCCATATGGCATACAAACTAGAATTACTTCTTTTATCCTAAAATAACTCCTTTCTGCTGTTTTAGAGGGGGGGGGGGGGGGGGGGAACAGGGATCAGCGCTGATATTGTGACACGTATGTACATGTAAATAACTGAATGCTGAACAGGTTCTTGTTTAAAGAATGAGTTATTCTGTTCTGTGTAAAAAGGGGGATGGATGCATCCACTTCCGCCAGCTGCAACATACTTTCACATTCCTAGCTAATTTGTTGTGTGCAGTGCACGTGTTTAATTTCAAGACTGTGAGCTTTCAATTTAATGCGTTCTGCACTAAATTTTATGCGTTCTCTGAATTGTAAGAATGGAAAAACAAATCCAAAGCTTAGAAATGCTTCACATAATAGATGAAGTGGAAAAGAATCCTTTTGAGAAAAAAATTAACATTGCTAAACGTTTAGGTTATACTGCCATCAACCCTGAATTCAATAATTTCAAAAAGGAAAGAAATTAGAGAGCAGGCTGATAAGTATGGAACTTCTGCAAAATAGAAAAACACTAGCAAAATGTCTACTTACAGTGAGTTGGAAAAACTTATCTTTGCTTCGTATGAGCAGGCTCGTGCGTCAAATATTCCTGTGGAAGGGAATATTCTTTGAGAGAAGTCACTTGAACTAGCTGCCCCATATTGCATGGATACTTTTTCTGCATAAAATGAGTGGATTTCACATTTTAAAATTCGCCATAGATTGGTATCCAGGAAATTATGTGGCAAATCATCATGCCATAGAAATGTGGTTCGAAAAACTTCCGAAGTTACTAGAAGGATACAAGGATTGTGACATCTATAATGCAGATGAAACAAGCCTGTTTTATAAATGCTTGACAGAGAGAATGTTAGCGTTCAAAGGAGAGCCTTGTCATGGTGGTAAACATTACAAAGAATGACTTACAGTGCTACTATGCACAAATAAGGACGGTTCTAATAAACAAGTACCCCACGTTATTGATGAATCTGCTAGACCTCGAAGCTTCAAGAGTGTAAAGAAACTGCCAGTAGTCAACCATTCAAATGGCAAAGCATGGATGAAACATATTTTTACAAAATTTCTTCATGACTTTGATAGATGAATCGACGCTCAAAAAAGGAAAATCATTCTATTTATTGACAATTGTTCAGCTCATTCACCAGATACGTCGACTTTGAAAAATATAAAAGTCAATTCTTTCCCAGCTAATTGTACATCTGTCGTACCTCTTGATGCCGGGATAATCCACTGTTTTAAGCAATTTTACAGAAGAAAGCTAGTGAAAAGATCTTTATGTTTCATGGAACAAGCAAAAGAACCTACTCCAAAAATAGACCTTCTGCAGGCTATTCCTTTTGTACTTTCAGCATGGCATGAAGTCATCTCTTCAGCCATCCAGAATTGTTTCGTGAAATGCAGTTTTGTGCAAAAAACTGATGAAAAATGCTCAACAGAAGGGAAAGAAAATAATGATGATGGTGACGATAATGCAGATGAAGAGTGCTTACATGTAGCAGATGATGTATCTGGTGTGAAATTTAGCGATTATATTTCCATTGATCAAGATTATGCAACATGTGGTGTCTTAAGCATAGAAGAAATGTGTGATGATGCAAAAAAGGAAAATAAGCAATGGATAATGGTCATGCCGATGAAGCTGAGTCTACATCAGTGCCAAGTCTGTCTGATGCAATTACGGCATTTGAAACTGTACGAACTTTTATATGTGCACATGAAATTACAGAAAATGACCAGAAAAATGTTGTACATCTTGAAAATTTGTTGTTTAATTTAAAAAATGAAGGAAAAACCCAACATAAATTTACTGATTTTTTTAAATAAATATCAATTTTCTACAACTTCAATTTATTTCTTTTACAGTTTGATAAGTAACAAATTAGTATTTATTTGTATACTGTATACATTGCATGTATTAGTAATGAATAAATTTTGTTTTTTTCATGTTTTGACGTAAACCGCATTCGTTTTTTTTTCACACATCCCTTGAAAAACGATGGATCGAGGTTTTAGTGTATTAATATTTTGATGAAGTTTTAAGTTTGCTCTGGAATATTAGCCAGGAATAAATGCGGAACTATTTTGTTTTAAATGCAAATGGATTAATCTTTTGCAATTGGGCTGCACGTGATAGAGATAAGATTTAAAAATAATTCATGCTTGGAAATTATTTTAAAAACCATAAAAAAATCAGTAAATTCACAGACAGTGTTCAAAGAAATTGCATTTTTCTCCAATTCAATGGTGTCTTTTGTCTATGTCCTTGAAAATTAATCTCTGCTTCCTGATTGATGATTGCTAGATTCTAAAATATGAAAGGCAGGGTTTAAAAAATATTAATCTGGCTTAATATTAAAAAGGTTATTAACTAAATTAAATTCATTAAAAGCAGCTATTTAGAAAAAAAAAAGTCTTATTAGATTCATGTAAACGCAATTTAAAAATTTAATTTGATTACTTAGCTTTTCAGTTAAATCAAAAGATTTAATGCTACACAGATAAAGGGGCAGTTACAACAGAAAAATTATAAAACTACATTTAAAACTGAATCCTGTTAATTAGAGGTATTTGTAAATATCTACAATTTTATTTATTTATTTTTGTACATGCACAGTAAAAAAATTTCAGAATGTTTCAGGAAATTTTGCCTGAAACATTTCGCATATTGTACCGGAATTTCGAATTTCTTTATGCCCCATGTCAATTACGGCAATAATTCGTGTAATGTTTTTGAGAGGTTTCAACTTTTCTGTAAACTATATTCTGTGCATGCGTGCTTCATGTTTTATGTTCCATTAGCCATTTTGATAACTAAAGAAGTATAAAAAACAGCTGCCTAGGTAATTAGAGACAAATGCAACCTGAACAAACACCATTCTTTGTTTGGATATCAACCGATAAAGTAGTTAGCTAATTTAAAACATTTTATGCTTTATTATTTGAGTTTTCATTTTATCTGTAATACGAAACTTTAAAATTTAGTTGCTCAAATAAGACACTGAATAAAAAAAGTATAATGATTATTTTTTATAAAGTCTGATTATGAAATAATTATTCTTTGTAATAAAAACTGAATGTATCTGCCAAATGAGAAAATGCTTTTTATTAAAATGCACAGATAAATAAAATTTTTCAATTTTCTTTTGAAATAAGCTTAATACGAATAATGCATTAATAAGTTTAAATCATTATGAAATTTATTTTTTAAGCTAAACATCATAATTTATTTTAAAAATTACACAGAATTGCACTTAGATTTTTAACACTTTCCAACCTAGTTGAAAAGTGTTTATGACTTCGGTTTGTCTGCCGTCTGTCCTTGCTCTAACTCTCGTAAATATACTCGGATTGACCTGAAATTTTTGTATGTGATTGGTACTTATTATAGCATAATCCCTATTGAAAATGAAGTGTGTAGCATTTATGGTTTATGTACAGGGGCAATCAAAAGTATTCAGTTACATTACGGTCAATGGGAAAAAATAGTTTCAAGTGCATTTTTATGTTACGCCATTCAAAACATAATGAAATTGATATACAATTATGTACCGCACTGAAACAGGTTTTTTTTTAAATATGGTGTACAAAGCATTCGTTATTCATTTACAGGGACACACAAAATAATTCTGTCACACAAGGTTCTACGAGAAAAAATCGTTTGCCATGTAATTTAATGGTGTTTCAATATTTAAAACATAATGAAATTTATGTGTATTACTCAGATGCATTATAAGTTGCTCACTGAATAGCATGGTGTGCATTGCGTTTATTGGTCATTTACACGGTCACGCGAAATAATTCGGCTGCAGTCTTTGTTTGATAATTACAGTATATGTGATAAATGTGTTTTCAATTTTGGTTTGGATTTTTAGGTTTGACTAAATGCTTGCATAGTACGTGGTGTGTATATATTCTGTTGATCATATACAGGGCTACACAAAGAAATTCGCAAGTATTACTAACTATGAAAGTAAATTGCTTAAGAGTATTTTTAATTGTGTTACGCATTTTCCTGCTTAACTATATTTAGTATACTAAATAGAAGTTTATGGAATATAAATAAATTCATATACAGGGCTACGCAAAGAACAAAATATGTTGTTGTTTATGGTTGGTAACTGCTGGAAGTGAGTTTTAAGTTGCCTTGTGTGTTTTATACCTGAATTAAATTTTAGCTTAATATGTGGTGTGTACAAAAGTCTTTAGATAATATATAGGTCTGTACAAAAGATTTCGAGTGCATTTCCATCGATTGACGAAAATTGCTAAATGCGAATTTTCTAACTGAACTAAATTTTATCATGCTATGTAGTTTATATCCAAGTCTATAGGTCATACCCAGGCGCAAAAACCAAAAATTTACAAATTTGCCACAAGTATTTTCGAATGGAAATTTTTGCTTTTATATTTAGGAGATTTTACTTGTAAAAATTATTATAGAAAAATACTGGTTGTAAAATATCGTACTTTTGACATATATCGGTATCCTTCAAAGCATTAATGCATTTGGAATCATAGAGGAAATGTTAGTGCTAAAAGTGTTTTTATTTATTTATTTGTTTATTGGCGTATTTTTTAGATGAGTAATAAAATCAAGTCCATATTCAACTTTTGTTATCTTTCAAAAATTTATATATTTTATTAATCAGTTTTTGTACTTTCTTTAATTTATAAATTATTTAAAATGTCCTTTAAATACATCATTAAGCTTATGTTATATGTAAATTGTTTTCAAAAATCTTATTTGTTAATAGAACCATATACTGTCTTTTTTTTTTATCATTTTTACCACATTTATCGTATAAACAAAAGGATTTTAATACATTTGTGTCTTAGGGGCAGTTGAAATAATTTTAGAATATTTTATGTCCCACCTTTCCTATTTATAAAATATGATATATCCAAAATAAGTGTAATGTACTATTTCTCTCATTTTATTATTTAAAATTTGGAAAAAAATTAACACATATAAAAGAAGTTTTTCCATGTTTTATACTCATCTTTAGTATTGCTTATTGAATGATCTAGCAAAGATGTAAATTATCAAATCAGAAAAAAATTTATTAAAAGGAAATTTTATGTTTTCTAAAAACTTATGATTTTAATAAAGGAATAAAAATAACGTTTGCATTTAAAAAAAATATAATTAACAGTTTTACACTTTATTTTTTCGCGCAAGTCCAAGCTCGGAATTCAGTTTTAGCAAATATTTTTTATTTGTTTAGTCATGAGTTTCGATTAATATATTTTTGTTGTACAGCTTCGATTTTGTTACCTGATAAATAAAAAATAATATTTTCATAATTTAAAAAAAAATGTTCCGAAAAAGACGCTCTGTGAAACTGGAACATTTTAGTATTTTGATATGAAAGATTCCGAAAAAAACGTCCCGTAAAGTTGGAATGTTTCAGCATTTTGACATGAAAGGTTTCAGAAAAAAGCGTATTGTGACGCTGAAATATTTTAGTATTTTGATATGAAAGGTTTCGGAGTATATATTATGGAATGTTTCGGAAAAATTGGAATGTTTCACTACTTTGCTCTGAAACGTAACAGCAAAAAGCCATGGCATCTTAACGCCACCATTTTTTTTCAGAACCTTACGGAAAATTTTTTACAGTGTGGAAAAGAGGAGAGCAGGGTAATACAATAATTATGAAAGGTCTGGACCAATTCAGGCCCTTTGACATCAGAATCATTATTTTATCCATGAATTTAATTCATTTGTAAAGTAAAAAGTATTTTGGGACTTCATTCAGAAGGGAAAGAACTTATTTTTAAAAAAATTGATTTGCCCCTCTCATAAGTGCAATTTAAAAATTTAATTTGATTACTTAGCTATTCATTTAAATCAAAAGATTTTATCCAAAACATGTTTTAAAGCAAAATTTAAGGATTTTATAATGTGTACTCTGGAGTGAGGGGAGGGGCTGTAGCTTAGATGATTTATTATTACCCGAAAGCAACAAATAAAAAAGATTTTAGTTTTACAGATTTTAAATCATTTAAGTATGAATATCATTTAAATTATGAAAATAGGAAAAAGAACTCATTTAAATAAGAAATTTAATAGCTTTAAAGAAAAAAATGTTTAAGTATATATGGTTTTTAATAACTGTATCATTTTCAAATTGTGAGGTAAGCATGTTATCTTTTCTATCTGTAGCAGTGTGTATGGAGTTTTCATTCCGAAATAATTAAGATAAAAATTTGTTTTTAACTGTACATATATTAATTGCATAGATATAAAAAGTTATGAGTTATACAAAGGTTATCTATACGTGAGATTAAAATTTATCCCAGAAAATTTAAATAATAATACTTTTAATCTCTAAAAATTATACACTCCATATTTCTTCGCAGTACAATATTCCGTGATATTCAATGTTTTTAAACTGCTTTCCTTTTGTTTTTGGTCATAATGATCGATTATTTTTAAAAGGTTTAAGAAGCAATTGAAATGCCAAATATCTTTAAAAATATATGCATGATGTGAAAAAAACTGTATTAAATAAAATTTTTACTTGTTCAACTTTCTTGAAATTCAAATTTTTCATTAAAAATTTTTTTTAAATGAATGCTTTTCCCATTGAAAAGCATTTCTGAAGCACAGATAGCCAGACTGAGCTCTACCGTACTGCCACCTATCAGGGAAAAAACTGTTTTGTAAAACTTTAACACTACTTTCCCCTCCAGATATCTTAACCCATAATCCCTTGACATGATTTGACAATCCCTTGACCCAATTACGTAAGATTAGCATCAAAATTTAATAAAACAATTTTATTCTATGTTTTAATCAAATATGTGAAAACAAAATAAGTTTTGATTTCACCATTTCTATCATATGCATATTTAAGACTTTTCAGTGAATATAATGAAATATTTTCTTTTTAGGTGCGTTCGTAATTATAGTATAAATATGTAGCACCTATTGTCGTCGCTTGGTCCGTCCGTCCGCATATAACAACGCAAAAACTACCCAACCGAATGGTTTGAAATTTTAGATATATTATCTTTGCAGAAATTTGTCGAGACATTTCAAATTTTATGAAAATCGAATCAAAACTTTAGGAAATATTAATAAAAATATTTATTAAGAAATGTGAATTATTTTTTAAAAAATCGGTGCTTTTTTGTTATAGGAGCTTCCGAGGTTTAATCGTCAAGCGACCGAGATATTTATTTTATGACAGAAATTAATCTGCAGATGATATAAATCATTTCACAGAATTAAAAATCAAGAAGATCTGAATATTTATATAACTAGCTATAGCACGAACGCACCTCATTTGTCACGTTTGACGTACAATTTCCAACTTGTTAGTATATACAGTCGAACCTCGTTAACACGAAATTGAAGGGACAGGGAATTTTTTTTGTGTTATCCGAAATTTTGTGTTAACCGTCATAATAGTGGCGCCATCTATGTTACATATAAAAACTAAATAAATTAACCTACAAATATATTCCTGCTCAAAAAATCATAAATTAATAAGAAATAGTAAATTTCATTAACAAATTAATTATCGTTTTTTAGGCAATAATTTCATTTACATGCTAATCATATTTTTAAATAGTCCGTTATTGACTTTGGCTTCAATTTTTGTATAGTACTTTTTTTAGGAATGCATGGACCTAATCTAATTTGTCCAAAGCTCGGGAAGTATCCTCTTGATCCATAAGGACAGTTTTCAGTGCTGTGGTAGATTCATTTATTGACACTAAACTTTTCCGTTCTGTGTCAATTTCTTCTTCCTTGTCTGACACTTCAATGTTGTCATCTTTATTTTTCAGCAATTATTTCTTCATCTGTCGTCACATCCGAAGTCAGAACATCTTCATCTATCCAAATGTACTTGGAAAAAACAATGTCTAAGAAAAAATTTAACCGATTTTGGCTACATATCTTTCTGCAGACAAGTCTATGACGCTATTTAAATCTTGTCAGTCATCCGTTAGAAAATATGAAATCGCTCTCACCGAGAGCATCAGCAAAAGCTTCTGCTTCATCTTGCAAAACTGCAAAAGTTAAAACAATGTTCTGGCTTATTGCCTCTTTTATCCACCGCAAGAGAGCAATTTCAATTTATTCATTCTTTCTTCTACACATTTGTTTTCTTACTGGTTTGAATTAACTCACAGCATAAACCGCTTCAATCTTTTTGTGATTTTTTAAAATTGTAAGAGAATTGTAGGTATCCCATACTTTGCTGCATTTTGTGATTTTTTCAACACTTTATCGCTAACTTTGTTTAATTTTTTTGCTTGGTTTCTTAAGATACTGCTTGCTGTTATCGACTCATCTGTCACAGAATTCTACAGAGCAACTGTGAACAGCGTTTCCATTATGTTAGTTAGGTAGTGAAGTAGAGATAGTCACTTCTTTCACTCACAAATAGGAGAATTCAGACCCCCGGTTTATAGTTTATGTTACTGTCAATACAGTCAACCGAGTAATGGAACAATCACTTTCAAAAAAAGAAATTCCTTCCCCAAACTTTCATTGTGACTAATCTATTGCTCATATGGTTAATGTGAGAACACTTGCGCATATCAGAGATCAAAGAAAAGCAGGGATTATTCAGGAATTCAGTATTTCAGAATTTTCTTAAACCCTTTTTCACTTTAAATCGTTTTCAAACCGTGAGAAAATTCCACTTTTAATAAGAGTACGTGACATTTAAGTTTGAAATATCGAAAACACTGCATAAGGAATCATGTTTTGACTTTGAAGAGAAAAAAAAAATCGCCTTAAGCGGGATTTTCCGAAATTCTATTTCGTGTTAAACAAATTGATTTTCAGACTCATCTGACGGGACCTGAAAATTATTTCGTGTTAAGCGAAATTTCGCGTTAAGCGATTTCGTGTTAACGAGGTTCAGCTGTATATTTCTTTTCGTAATATTTTCGCAGAATTTTACCGAGTCTGATATGTATATTTTTAAATTCCCCATTAACTACATCAAGCTCCATATCACAAATTAATGCTTTGTTTATTTATGCATTTACTTCAACACTTCATTGTACACAACATTATTTTGATTCAAATCATTTGTTATACAACAAATTTTAATGTATTCTTGAAATATTACTCTTGATAATGCAACATATAACTGTCCCTGTGTAAACACTGGTTTGGTAACTTACTTTTAAAAAAACTCAACTCCAGAAATAACATAAGATACACTGTTAAAAGAATATGTTTTGCACATAAAAAATATTAGGGTCGTAGCAAAATGGAAAAGTAAGCAGTATGCGGATTTTTTCATAGAAAGTTTGTTTCAAAGTTAACTTCATGGCAAATTTAAAATTTTTGTTTTATAAATTAAAATACACGTACTTTATATGACATTACTTTAATATGTGTAAAGATACCATATTTCTCCATGTAACACGCACACTCTGATTTTTATATCTTATAAAAGAGTGTTTTTAAAAACTACTTTTACTTTTATACTTTTTTCTTTTGATGAAATATACTTCTAAACTAATAATGATGTTAAAAGTAAGGTATAAAAAAAAATTACATAAATAAATATGAGCATAGCAAAAAAAGAGAGAGTTAAAGGTTTTTCTTTTGCATTTTTTTGCTATCAGGGTGACAGGCAACAAAAAAGAAATTAAAAAATCGTCTGTTCTGGCAAATTTACTGAAAATTTACTTAAATAAACATCTGCCATTTTTTTAGTGTTTAATAATCACTTGTAAATAAAAATCTTCAAAGGAGTGTGGCTAAATAAACTGCTCAGAATTCATAAAAAAAAAGCAAGACGGATTGAAAAAAATAAACATCACATTAGTCTTGTTACAAAAGGTTTTATGTGTATTATTGGCAGTTCGTTATACTTTCATCCCGGGTTTATAAGAAATTCAGAGGGTAAAAAGGTATGAAAATAAGTTAGAAAATTTAATGGTGAACTCAAAATTATTTTACACCTGATTCACTTTTTTCTTCATTTATTTTTTTTTCTTCCATAATCCTTATTGTTATTTATTTCAAGAAAAAAAGATTAATTTACTCCCTTTTTCTTCTATTTTGATTTGGGTTATAGCTTTTTAACGCCTTTATCATTCAATTAAAAAGTATTATATTTAAAAATACATATTTCCCCAATTCAGCAGTTTAAAAATTGAAACTGTTCGATTACATATGTTGAATTTGTGTTTTTATTACATTATTTTTCTATTTATCTATTGATGAAGTTTTAATCTCATCATGGAAAACTAGCCACAGACAAATGCTGAACTATTAAGTGCAAATTGTTTATTATTCTTTTGTAATGGGCCTACATGCAATAGAAATAAATACAAAAAATTCATACTTGAAAATTATAATAAATCAGTCATAATAAATCTTTAAAATCCGGAATAAATCAGTCAATTAAGATACAGTTTTCAAACAAACTGCATTTGAAAGTAGATTTTTTTCCCTATATAACAGTATAAAAATTTAAAATGTACAATGTTTAGAAATTTAAAAAATTGCAAAACTGAAATCTCACTGTCAAGTGTTGCCATTCGCAAAAAGCACGGACATCATTTGTCCTTTATAATATAGATATTTCAATTGTTCTATCTCTCCTTTTATTTCTTGTTTTCATACTGCTTGTTCACTCCCATTTGTTCCTCTCCCTCTCTCTTTATCACTTCATTTGGTACTTTTCCGTTATACCAACACCATTGTCACCAAGCGTAACAGTTGGTACCAAATGAAACATTTGAAAATAATTAACATTGTTGGTGCAAAAGTGATAATTTCAAAAATATAACATTTCAAAAATACAGACTTTCACGAACTATTTTATTATATCAATATAAATATTACTTAAAATAAAAGAACAAATAAATAATAAAATAAAATAAAACAATTTAAACTGCATGTATATCTGCACATGAACTTGTAAATATATCTTAGCATTACAGTAAACATTTCATTTTCTGAATAAAAATGTCACCACATGAAAAATTAACGAACAGTGCCATGCTGTCTTGTATTATGCCATTTTGCAATGCCCTATTATTCTCAATAAATTGGGTACCCTATCTTACTTAATATATATGTGTGAGAACTCACTCTCACCCCCCCACCCCCGCTAACTTTCTACCCTGTTATTCCTATGAACTTGATAAAATTGGGTAATGCTTTTAAAAATATTTTTTTATTGTTTAAGAATTAAGTATTTTTTGCAGATGAAGGTAGGTCCTTTAACTCCCCCTCCCCAGAGAAAATACTGCATTTGTCTATGTTTCAGAATAATATGAAATTCATAATCATTCAGGGCACGATAAAGCCAAAGTAAGGCCCAGTGCCTGTTATTCAAGTAATGGTAACAATTAAAGCATCCCCCCCCCTCCCTTCCAATATTGTCACAAGAAATTAAATATTTTCTATGCCTTGGAATACAAATATAAATACAGGGGTAGAAAATCAAAAAAAAATTCCTGACGGCTCGGCCTACAGGCACAGGTAGATTTTGAAGACACAGACCGTGGGGTGCCTGTTTGTTGGGAATTGCGGAAGAAATGACCTTTTTGCCATGATGCGGCAGTTGGAACCGCCTACTTCGAAACCTAACTTGTTTGCAGGCGGAGCCAGCGGGGTTTTTTTTTAATTTTTTTTTTTTGCTATAAGAGTTGGTCCTATAAAAAACTTGTCAATATAAAGTTTTAGATAATATTAAGAGGATTTATAATAAATTTAAGCAGATTTGAAATCTTGGGAATGAACGAAGTTATGAATTTTTTTCTTCTAAAACCCCTCTTTCCCCCCCCCCCCCCCTCTTGGGGCCATTTTTAATGATATCAAAAATCTGTCATATATAAATTTTCGGCCCTTCTCCTAGAGGTAATAATAACTTCAAACGGATTCGATACGTATCATAATTAAGAAATTATGGGTTTTTTTCTGTTTTCACAAAAAGCCCCCCCCCCCCCCCCCTGTGGTTTGATTTTATTCATTAACGAACTTGACCCAGATTTTATGCCCCTTGATTTTATGTATCAGTTTTGAGAAGATGCAGGAGTTGGAACCGCCTACTTCGAAAAATAACTTGTTTGCAGGCAGAGCCGGCAGGGATTTTTTTTGTTTTTAATTTTTTTTTTGCTATAAGGGTTGGTCCTATAAAAAACTTGTCAATATAAAAGTTTTAGATAATATTAAGAGGATTTATAATAAATTCAAGCGGATTTGATATCTTGTGAATTGACGAAGTTATGAATTTTTTTTTCTGCTAAAACCCCCTTCCCCCCCCCCTTGGGGCCACTTTTAATTATATCAAAAATCTGTCATACATACATTTTCGGCCCTTCTCTTAGAAGTAATAATAACTTTGAACAGATTCGATACGTATCATAATTAAGAAATTATGGGGTTTTTTCTGTTTTTACAAAAAGCCCCCCCCCCCCCCTGGTTCGATTTTGCCCATTAACGAACTTGACCGAGATTTTATGTATCAATTTGGAAGAGATCTGTGCAGAATTATTACAGTTATCGTGTCCATAAAAAAGTGACATAGATAGATAGATAGATAGATAGATA
This sequence comes from Maratus michaelseni, assembly GCA_963931845.1. Classification (NCBI taxonomy): domain Eukaryota; kingdom Metazoa; phylum Arthropoda; class Arachnida; order Araneae; family Salticidae; genus Maratus; species Maratus michaelseni. Next base: position 379,678,450 of record OZ007586.1, read on the forward strand.
TATAAAGTTTCGAACTGGGGGTGTTTTTGGGTTCTGGGAGTCATGATCGGCGTAGATCTGCAAAAAATTTTCAAAAATTCCAACTTAGGTGAGAATGTAATACGTAGTATTTCTTACGAAATCTACCTAAAACCATTCTTGGAGTAGGTTTGGAGCAGGTCAAATTGCTGTTTTGGAGCAGTAAATGACAATTTTGGAGCAGGTAAATTACATTTTTGTAGTGGGTTAATTACGTTTTATAGCAGCTCCAAATTAAAAGTAAATATGCTTTGTTAATGGATTTTTCTTTACTATTATGCATATATACAGTTTTAACAGTGTAAAATGTAATACGGGGGGGGGGGGGATTATATATTTACTTTAAGTGACATTTTATACATTTAAAATTTAAATAAAATTTAGTGGGAAAATAATAATCTAAAAGATGAAAAAAGATTGTGTAATTAAAATATTACTTTCCACTTCAGTTTTAGCTGGTAGTCTTCATGAGGAAAATCCTTAGTTCCCTTTTCTTTTAGTGAATTATTTTAAATTATTTGAGAAGACTAAATTTCATTATTTTAAAAATAATGAGGGAAAAAGAAAATTTTGTTAAATTTTAAAATATTATAATAATAAACATGGATATTTGTCTGTGTGTGATGTTTTCTGAAAAGACTTAAGCGCAGAGCTGCAAGATTTGGCAAGAAGGCACCTACAAATCTGATGTTATGCACCTCAAAGCCAGTTTTCGGATTTTTATTAGTTTTCTTAATTTAATTTTTTGTGCATTTTTTTCCATGGTTTGCAGTGAATTTTCTACATTAGTAAAAATAATCCAGAATTCCTACAGCTATTTTTGAATTTATTTATGCGAATTTTAGCATTTGTGGCCATTTTTTGACATTTGTAAGAGGAATCTGGTTTTAGTCTTCAGCTCAATATAGTAAATCTTCTCCTCTGCAAATTCTAAAAATCTCTTTATACAATTTTTAGCATTTCTTCTTGTTTGGCGGTGATCTTTTAACATTTGTAAAAGGAGCCTGGTTTCAATCTTTTTTGTCCAATGCAGTAAATTTGAATGAATTTCATATTTTTTTTACAGAGATCCTTTGACAAATATCACATTTTTTACCAAGGTCCTTTGATGAATTTTGCATTTTTTTACAGAGACCTTTTGACGAAATTTGCATTCCACTTAAAAAACTTCATGTATCAGCTGAACTCTTTAGTCATGTGAAAACTTTTTCTTTAATGCTGGTAAAAATTTATTTTTAAATATTTAATATATTTTATTCGTTAAATTTCTAAGTTGCTTTTTATATATTCATATGTTTTAAAAATTGTCTTGCATGGATATTTTCAATAACCAAAATTCTTAGTAAAACTTATTTCATGTTTATAATCTCCGTTTTAAAAGACGTAGAAAAGGCTGCGGACCAGAGTCATATCCATTCTAAAATCTTTCACCTCCCTGGATTTCGTACTGCCTGTGCTTCATAATATAGAACAAATAAAGGAAAAATATTGAGAATAAAAATCTATTTTACATGTTTTTATAGTGTATATATGTAGTAATTTGATCATGCTTTAATTATTTGGATTCTTATATTGATTTGATTACAAATGGCTTATTATATATATATATATACAGTGTGATTCATAAATATCAAAACAATAGGCTATTTCCTTAAATATTGCTCCTAGACACATACTTCCAATTGCAAATTTTCATAAAAAAAGGTGCAAAATTTGATGAAATGAGTTGCAACTCCATGGGGGGTCTATTTGAGAAAATACAAAAATTAAATTTTTATACGGCCCCCGTAGGATAAATTTTCCAATTAGGAAATTATTCCTTATCCAGTCCTGACTTAAACAAAAAAAATGCCATCTTAACATCTACAAAATTCACAGAGATATTAAAATGCAAAATTCGTGACTTACACCACTTAAGCATACCTCTGAGAGACGCGATACCAGTTCATTTGCAATGCAAGTTAGGGATCGAACATACATTTACACATTATTAAAAGTCGATCTAAGACAATGCCTTAACTTTTAGATATAAAATATTAGCGTATAGATTTTTACGTTAAACTTGCTTGAGAAGTATGCTAGAGGTCTGCATGAGGCCGAGATTGGTCCCAGGGTCGTAATCAGCATGGCCCGCGTCTTTATTGTTCTTAGGACATGTCGGGAAGGCAATAAGTTTTATAAAAATAGTAATAGCGATAATGAAACTTCTGTTAACGGAATCATTGGAAATAATATTTTATAAATTACACAAAAATATTTTCAAAAATATTTTTTTTGTTACACAGTTCAAACGTTATTATGTTCTTAAACCTATTTTTCATTTATTCCAAACGACATTGTTTTTTAAAATAAATCTTTATTCGAATATAACATTCTAATAGTTATAAATAATCAGTAACGTTGCTATTGCGTATTTTTTTAATAGATGCCAAGCTCTCACTAATCTTCCGTTATAAGTGTGTTTATTTGACCCAGGTTCAATACGTTCGAACCAGAAACTCTTTTAAGAAATTCAATTAAATGTAGTAATGATTAGACTTAAAACATTTAAATTAAATAAGTCAAAGATTCATTAAACAATTTCTAGTTTTAAAGGGGTTAACTGGTTCAAATTAATCTACATATTACGGAGGATTAGTGGGAGGTTTGGCAGCTATGTTTTTGTCTTGCGAAAACATAGTAATCTAAATTATACTGTAAAATTTTCTTATAAATATGTATGTAGTATTCTTTAAAAAAATCTTAATTGTATCTTAAGGTAAATGGGAATTTTTTGTACAAATTTCAGCTTGTGCAGAAATCTAAAATATGCACAGACACCTGTCTAGATAATGAATTAAATAAAATTAAGTGCAACGCCCATGAAAATGGTTTTCTTTCGCATCATATCAATAAACCCGACCTGAAACAAAGTGCATAAAAGAAATTTATATCTTTAATAAACTTAAATTTTGTAAATTTCGCTGTATACCAGATTTGTATGAGAGACTAGGGTATGCGTTAAACAAATTTAATATCTGTACCCGAGAGCCAAACTATTGTAATCAGAAATTGAAGCTACAGGAAGGAGTTACTTATTCACCTGGAAGCTTTTAAAAAGCATTTAAACATTCTATTAGGACCCAATCTTTGTTTAAAACTTTAAATGCATTTTTCGACATCATAAGTTTTTTTCAGCACCTCTATAAATGGTTCAAACTTGTAATATATCTTTTTCAAATATTTTACTTAAATTTTAATTCGGCAAATTTGAAAAAAAAAAATATTTTAAAATAATTTGGATTTTTTTTTTTTTTTTTTTTTTTTAATTGCTATTTTAAATATTTTTTTTAATTAACATTTTTCAAAATGCTGAATGAAAATTAAAACTTTTATATTTCTGTTTAATTAAAGGAAAAAAATTCAAATCGACAAATAATATTTCGAGTTATAACAATTTTTTTTTTTTTTTTTTTCGTAACAAGTCTTATGATGTGATTCTGTTTACAAATTATATGGCTAATCATCACAATAAATTCAAAATTCTTACTCTATAAATAAATAAATAAAATGATTCCCGGATACCTTACAGTAACATTATTTCTTGAATTACATGAATTTCAATTTGTGTCTGATTCCTTGAAACCTCACGAATTATTAAAACGGACATATCTCCCAGAGTTTTGCAGATATTAAGATGGATTTTTTTTTTTTTTTTTTTGTTTAATTCAGGAATGGATAAGGAAAAATTTCCTAATTGGAAATTTTATCCTATGGGGGCCACATAAAAATTTAATTTTTGTATTTTCTCAAATAGACCCCCATGGAGTTGCAACTTATCTCATCAAATTTTGCACCTTTTTTTATGAAACTTTGCAATTGGAAGTATGTGTCTAGGAGAAATATTTAAAGAGATAGCCTATTGTTTCGATATTTATGAATCACACTGTGTGTGTGTGTGTATATATATATATATATATATATATATCACTATTTTCATTGTACATTTTACTCTGTGTCTGTGCCTTCAAGCTTTCCCAGTGATTTTCATTTTGGGCTGATTGTAGACAATTGTTATAAAAGCCTGTTTTCTCACCTGAATTTGAAATATGAAACATAACATATAAATGTGAATTAATGTGATTATTTAAGATTGTGCATGGAGCAATGAAACATATCTGTCCCTTATATATCAGTTTAAACCTGGTTAGAAATAGATTTGCATTACTTTAAAACAAGTGGGTAGGTGTGATCGAAGATCGCTCAAAGGGTTTCGTTTAATATTCCTTTCAAAGCACTTTATCCTTTCTTTAATAAAATCCAAATAAATTTCATTTAGCAAAAACAAAAAAAAAAAAGTCATGTTTTTTATAAAGTAAAAATTTATCGGTCTATTTTTTCTTTTTTTCGAATATCTAAACCAAGCGGGCTAAGCCCGCTATGATATTCTGTCATAATAATATCTGTCATGTGGACTAAATGCGATAATTAAAAAAAATAATTTCAAAATTAAACATGTTGTACACCTTTAAAATGTTAAAATATGCGAATATTTCCATAATCTGATTTTTATAATGATTCAATATGTTTCTCAAACTCATATATTCACTATTGTCTATTACTTATATTGATACACGATTTGTATTATTCTCAAACATTTGAAAAATCTGTTAAACTTCCAATATGACATCAGATTTTCTTTTTAATTCTCTAATGACATGATATTAATCTGCTTTGTGTACATACTCATACTCCTTGTATTATTGAGAAATCTTTGAAAATTTCGTTTTATTACCACTATGACGTCAATCATTTTAATTTCATATTAATATTTTTTTCAATTGGTGAAACTTTTTTTTATTTCATTTTCATTTTTCACGTGGAAATAGTCTGATAGAAAATTAATTAATGTAGAAAGAATTTCATCATGGATTTTTAATTTTTGGCATCTGCTATAACGAAAAATGTTAAAATTTAATAGGAAAAGGCTGTTAGAATTTGGGTTTTTTATCTCTATTTATTAAAATAATACGAATTTTTCAAATTTTAATATTTTGAGCTCTTCATAGCTGGTATTCAGCTATATGCACAAAGTTTCAACTCTGTAAGTTAGTTTCTGAAAATAGCTCTGTGACAGACAGACAACGAGCGGGAGTAATAGGATTTCGTGAGATGAACGAAACCCTAAAAAAAAAAGCACTTTTGAGCGAAAAAAAAAAAATGACTATGCTTTAAAAAATAAGGAAAAGTTATAAGTCATGTTAAATTGCAACAAGGTTCTTTTTTTCCTTTTAAAATATATTAATACTCAACATTGCTTTCTAAGGTCAAAAGCTTTTGGAAAATAATGTATGTTATTCTAATTTAAATAATGTGAAAATGCGATAGATCATAAATAACCAATTATATTTAATGCTTCAAAAGAAGACTAAAAAGAATCCCCAAAATAAATTTTCTGTGAGCACAATCCTAAAATAATTTGAAGTCGCCGAAATGAGTGCTATATTGTCCGATATGGCAATCAATTAATGCCAAAGGTGTAAACAGGCACTGTCAAGCTTTTGCCTACAGTCTTCTAAATCTTTCCCGAAGATAGTCCTGATTTATGACAGGGTATTTAGGGTAGAGATCTGCACGGGCCGGTCCAAGGCCCGAAGTGTGAGCCCAGCCTCGCCCATGGGCTGGGCTCGGGCCTATTTTCCTTCACGGCACTCGGGAAGGGCCATACTTTTTTCTGAAGACTCGGGCCTGGCCTAGTGATTACTCTTTATGGGCCGGACCGGCAGGGTTGTAAAAAACCCAGCCCAGGTGGGTACCCGGGCAGCTACCCACTACAACCCTTATGGTTGTAAAAAACCTGGGTTTTTTTTTAACTCAGCCTGGCCAGGTACCCGGGCAGCTACTCACTACAACCCTGCGGGCCAGGCCTTACTCTTTTCTTGAAGGAAAAGGCCGTGCCTTAAATTATTTTTTCCGTACAGAGCCGGGACTGGTTTCTTCCTAGTCTTCACACCTCAAAATTTTCAGTCCTGGTTTTAACCTGTATGAAAATCATTGTCTCGGCGTGGCCTGGTCCATTCGAAGGTCAGTAAAATAAGACCTGGCATAAAAATCTTTGCAAAACATGCATACATTTTAAATCACCATTATTCTACAATTAAACATTAAAATTTATTCTTTTTAAATAATAGTAGATTTATACACTTATTAAAATATGGCTAAGTTAAAATATAGTAAAACGTGTGAAAAAGAACCTGCTTATGATGGAATCCCGTCTTAAACTGAAAAATATGTTGATCCATGAAAAATGAATATACTAATACATAAGAAAAGAATACATAAAACATTTACACCTGCTAAGAAGGCAAATTGTCAATAACACATTTTTTTTCTTCCCTATGCAATTCCATCTTAGAAGATTTTATTGTATAGCATTTTTCTGATTTTTAACACTTCAATAAATGGAATATGGATTAACAATATTAATGATAACTTAAACACATACATACAACAAATAGAGATTTATTAAAAAAATAAATATTCCAGGTTGCAGCATCTCTATAAATATGAAGATTATAAACATGAAAAAAAAAAAGGCTAAGATAGGAATTTTTGATTAGATTTCCTCCTACAAGGCAAATTTTTAACCAAATCGACGTAAAAATCAATGTTTTGTACAAATTCACTTGGGCCGGGCCAGGCTCGGGCAGAGATTTTAACTTTTTTCCACAGGCCTGGAAATTTCGGCCCGTGCAGACCTCTAATTTAGGGCACATGTGACCTTCATTTTTCAAGCCCTACAACTTTCACAATTAATAAGAAAGGGACTTAAAAATATAAATCAAGTGTTCGAGAGAGCTACAAGTTAGTAAATTGTTTCCTGTTTGTTACAACTGAAGCAAGCATACAAAGTATATTATGCTATTGTATTTCTAAATGTAAACTACTTTCAATTGTTTAATATTGTAAAGTAATTTTATTTCTGCAGTTAATCATGTCAAAATCAATCTTATGTATGTACAGTGTGCATCAGAGTCAATTGATATATTTAAAATTTGAATTATGTTCCAAATGTATAATTTGTCATAATTGGTGAGATAAGGAACAGTAGTCAATATCATATAATGTTACAGAAGTGTACCCTATTCAAGAACATAAATAAACAAGTCAATATTTTCTGATTACTGATGAGACCTACAAAGAGATGTGCATGAAATTTTTTTAAAAAGGCTAACAGAAAAAAGCCTCTCAGACATTATTCAAAAAAAGTTTTTAATTTGTATACAAATGCAAAAATACACAAGATTCTTCATAAAACAAGATTTTACAATATAAGTCAATACTTTTCTTATACATTCATTTGATTCAGAACTTAATTTCAATTCATTATCTGGCATAGTCAACTTATTTAATAATCAGATTATTTAATAATTATCCTTTTGCTATAAAATAGTAACACATTTACAGAAAACATATCCAAATCCTCAAAACAATTTTATAAGGGAAATTCAGAGGATGAACTATTTTCATGGGGCAATATGCAAAACATCAGCTGCAGAAATTCTTAACATAAGATATAAATTTTTTAAATGTAAGTATTACACAGAGTAAGATGATAAAAACATTTCTTATTTTAATTAAAGGATACGTGTAAAGTTCCATGTAACGAGTCTTTGACATATCTTGGTGCTTATTCATATATACCTGTTCAATGCCATCTTTAAGATCACCCCATATCTGGTCTAGATCAATTTGTTTTAACCCATGAGAACTTTGAGACTTTGGAGCCAGACCAGAAGGCCCAGGGGATGCCATTTTCAGATCTTTAAAACAAAATTCAAAATATAAGTTACTAACATAAATTACAAATATTAATATCAATGATTATGAAGAAATGCAGGAAAATAAATTAGTTATTAATTTTTACTGTACAGTAATCCCTTGACATTCGCGAGGGTTACGTTCCAGGAAAACCTCGCGAATGTCAAATCTGCGAATGTTGAATCTATCTCTCTGCACTAAAAAGGGAGTTACGTTCTATAAAATTTTAACTATAGAGTGGCACAACATTTCAACGAACAAAAGAATATGTATACTATTAACAATACGCTATACATAAATATATTTAGAAGGTGAATGTATACACATATTAATAAATATGGAATTTATTTATTGAAGATAATTCAAATTAAGTGACTGGAGAAATAATTACAGCTAAAAAAATATAGGTTTTTGTATAAAGAATTTCTACTCTCTCTATTCGCAAAGATATGATAATGTATTAGTGAGTGATACAATATTAAAACAATGGGTGATACAATGTATGCGATAGAATATTAAAATACGATATTTAAATACAGCTAAATGCTTCAGAAATGCTTTTATTTTCCATCTAAGAGCAGTTTTAGTTCCATCTCTACTAGAACCTGCACATTTTTAATTAATAGATTAAAGAGGCCATTACATTATAGTACCACTTCTAATATTTCCATTGCAATTGAATATTCTGCTGTTGTCATTATTTTGCTTTCCGACAACACTCGTTCCTTTTTCAGTTGACAACTGAAAATTCCTTTGTAAATAGATAAAGAAAACACAAGAGAAATAATCTTTAACCACTATAAATTCTGAAAAAGAAAAAGATAATAATAATATAAAAAAATCGCGAATAATCAAGTTAGATTCTCACGAATGTTACGTTTTTCGGCATTTCCATATTCGCGAATAATCAAGTTAGATTCTCACGAATGTTACGTTTTTCGGCATTTCCATATTCGCGAATAATCAAAACTCGCGAATGTTAAAACCGTGAATGTTGAGGGATTACTGTATTATAAACAGTCTATCAAACAAAAATTTTTATCACAATAAAATTGCAATAAATTGTTCTTGTAATAAATTAGCATGTGATATTAGCATAAAAGTCAAAACCTTAATTTCCTTTTAGAATTTAATGTTAAAGTTGTTACAGTAATACAGAGTTACATGGTTATATATGCTTCACTTTAAATAACTTTTGTATAGATAAAATGAATAAGTAAACTTTTCATTTTATATAGAAAATTTTTTCAAACATAAAGAATGAAAAGACAAAAAAGTCTTTGTAATTGGATCTCCCATAAAATCTTTTAGAGGAAATGACACTATTTTCAATGGCCATGAACAACTGAGCCTCTCACTAGAACTGTGTTTCTTTTTGAGCACATGTAAAAAGGTTAAAATTTTATGGAACCTAACCTTTTTTTTTTACCCCAAAGGAACAGTCATAACATTTACAAATTTGACATTTGTAAGACTTTCATGGAAAATAACTCTCACGAATGTTAAGGGATTTTTGTACTTCAAAAAAAATATTTTGACAACCATAAAATTGACAAATGGTTACATCATTTCAGTTTTAATAAAGGATAAGGGATATAACAAATTTTGTCTATTATAAGAGAAAATGGAGAGATGAATTGAAACCATCCAATTATTTAAAATCAGTGATCTTCAAAATTAAAACTGAATTCTACGCAAAAATTTTAGATTATTATGTATTATTAATATATTAAAAATTATTTCTGTGACCAATATTTTTTCCCCTTCCTTTTTTGGGGGGGGAGGGAGGGGGGTTACATAAATCAACCAGAATTATTGTATAAATATCTTGTAATAATCAGAAAAAATGATCTCACCATGTGTTTTAATTATATATAAACCTCTGAATTGGTGCTTATGTTTTACAACAACAGGAGCAGAAATTTTTCCATGTAATTATTTACAAGTATTTTCTAAGTAGCACACAATTATTCAGAGGTTTTCATCAGGAAAAAAATTATTTACAGAGCAGTACCAATTAATCTTATGACTTAAAGGTTATTTTTACTTATTAAAATAAAAAGGGGGTGGGGGAACCAAAAAATTAATATAATGACACAACTGAAATTAAATGAAAAAATATATATTCTCTTGTTTATGGCATACTCAATATGCTAAACTGTTAAACCAAAGTAAGTTTTGAGAAATGCCAGAGGGTGGAGTAATGCAAATTCCCAATGATGGTATAAAAAGGGCTTAATTTTTCTATAATCTCACCACTCAAAAAAGCATCCAGTAAACAAGTAGTATCACATGAATTACCCATGAACAGGAGTCAGAAGTAGTGCACTACAAGTAGCGAAACTACAATAGTCGCTACTTTTTACAGTAGTTTGTAGTGTAGCGCGCTACATTTTGAACAATGTAGTGTAGCGAGTAGCACGATACAAAAAATCAGTAGTTTGTAGTGAGAATCAACGCTACTTTTAACGCTACTTCAGGGAGAAAAAAGTGCCATTCTGCAAATCATGTGGTCGAAACTTGCTTCTTTTGTGCAGAATTTGTTCTGCTAAACAATTTCCGAATCGCAGCTGCAGTGTATAGCAACGCATCACATGAAGTCATAGATTTCTTCCATTGACACTTGCTGCTGAAATCAAATATTAACCAACCAAAGGAATTTTTTTTTTTTTGCTGGCAACACTTGTGTACTTACTCGTTATTAGGTCTTCATGTTTTAATGCCGTGTATCTTATTATTCGGAGTTGCTTTATTTACAGATTTATTTATTGTTTGTATTTAGGGTTGCTTCTCTGTAATTTTCTAGATTATAATATCTCTCTTAATTTTGCTACGAAATTTCTTAAACTACCATTTTCGCAACGAACACAAAACATTTACTTGTATGTTATCTTTCTTAATTTTTTTAATGCCCTCGGTTATGTCGCATTTATTTAATTGCATCCCGGCAGACGCGACATAACGAGGGGTCACTTTATTATTTAATCCGTGTCTTCCATTTCTAGTGTAAATTGAACAGTTTGACAAAATTTGAAAGTAGCGAAGTAGTGACTACTTTTGAAAAGTAGTTTGTAGTCGCTACTTTTTAAAACAAGTAGTTGTAGTTAACTACATTTTCGACAAAGTAGTTGTAGTTCACTACAATGAAAAAGTAGTTTTTCCGACCCCTGCCCATGAACATACAAAATCCACAAATGCCACCCCCTCCTTTGTTCTAATGTAAGGGCTGATAAACAGTAGATCACTTTCACAGGGAGTAACTTCAAAATGACCTTATTTATAATTTGTCAATGATGACTAGAAAATGATAATTGACTTCAAATTCATTGAGTCAAAAGTAACATAATTTTATTTAGTAATTAATTAGCCAAAAAAGCATGATTAACAAAAAATTTAGTATAAAAAACATTGTGATTGCCACTGATTTAAGCACCATCTTGAATTTTGTTCCTACAACTTAACTATAAGCTTCACTGTTTACACATCTGCGACAATACACGGATTTTAGGGTCACAGATTTAAGGGAGTCTACTGTATTTACATATATTATTCATGTTTATCACTATTTATGAAATTAGTTATTTTGTACATTTCTTATACTTACAGTAAAGTGTTCCGAATTATGGAAAAAGATAAGTCCAGAATACTCCCAGGTTCTAAGCATTCCGGATAACAGATCCTATACTGTAGTACCACCCATAGCACACACTGCCCTTTTCTGGCCACGGCCTTGCTATTAAGCAGTTTTATGCAATGATATTCTAATGAACTGCTTATTCTTGAAATAACGTATCAGAAAATTTTGTGTTATTGAGCGGGGAAAAATATTTTTTTAGAACACTCTTAAAGAAAATTAATTAAAAAAATAAATAAAAATAAAACAAGCATCAGATGAAATAAGGCATTCTTCTGCAAAAATTCTTTTGTTAAAATATTTTTTAACCTATTTAACTGCTGTGGCCAAAATTGTACAGGACTATTATAATTAAAATTCGCCTGTTCAGAATTCTCTAGCGATAATACTAGGGCTCCAAATGAAATAATATTATACTAGTATAGTATCCATAATTAAACTGAAAATTACATATTAAACTGAAAAATGAAAAAAAAAAGCAGAGGCCTGTGAGACCACTAACAGTTAAAGGCATTTTTTGTTTAGGAACTCTAAGTTAATCGAACTCTGAATTATTAGAGATATGCAATCAAGAAAACGAAACAGAACAAAGAAATCTTTGTTAATATTCTTAAAAATTAAAGTTGAGTTGTTTTAAGCGAACAAAGAGTTGAGTTGTTTTAAGCGAACAAAGAGTTGAGTTGTTTAAAGCTAACAAACAGTTGAGTTGGTTTAAGCTAACAAAGAGTTGAGTTGGTTTATGTTTATTTAAAAAATAAAATTAACTTTATTAGGAGTATTAAGAGTGTCATTTTAAAGTTAAATAAAATGTCAGTCAGTTACTTAGGAATTTTTTGTGTTCCAGATCCAAACTTCCAATTCTATTTATCCAGTATTTAAGTACTATAATGTAAACAGAAAATGAGATAATACATAGTTTGAAAAGTTTCAAACAAAAATTTTCATACTGAGTGAAAAAAGTTAATATTTTCCGGTAACTGACTGACATTAATGAAATGTGTATAACAAAATACACTGACCATTTATTTTAAAATTAGAAAATGTTTTAGAAAAATTGTTGATTACTGTATGCCAAATTTTCAATCAAAATTTCTGAAAGGAGATAGACATCTATTATGACTTTTTTTTTAATAAAACAATGTTATAATTTAATATTTAACTCTGTATACTATTGAAGTAGATAGTTAAAGCTTTAAAATGATGTACAATACTCAGTATTTTGATATTCAGATATTTTCATGGTATTGCCCTATTATAACTATTATTATGAGAATGTGCATTACAATATTTATCATATTTATTTATCTTAATTGAGACTAGTTTACTAATTTTTACTTAAAGCAAAAGGAAAAGAAAAATTTAAGTAAAATTATACACTTTTATCACACTTAAAAACTTTAATAATTTTAATAAAAACAAAACGCTTGCAAATATTAATTATCACATAATGTAGTTTGTACAAATGTTAGTACAGTTTACCAATCTATTTCCTTGGAGCCTTTTAGCATTCTATAGCAAAATATAAGCTTAAAAGCTTTCTATACACCAAGTCCATTTTCTTAATTAACTGTGGATATGTAAAAAGTTCGGAAAAATTCGCTCAGTGGATGAAGGACAAGGTAATGGAGTGAAAATTCACCATTAAATGTATGAATTCAGGATTCACTTCTGTGTTATTTAACGCTTTCCACCAAACTTTAGCTTTTACATCTTTTGTTTTAAAGAAGCTTCTTCGAAATGGTTTTCCTCCAGCTTCATTTGCCAACAGGAGTGAAAGAGAATTTGGCATAAATCTATGAGCCATTCCCTTTTGTGTTTCACTTAATAGATCTTGATTTTTGTTAATTGGATCTTGTCATACATTATATGCTAAAAAGTGAAAGGGTTCTAAAGCCAAATCCATTCATTTTTTAACAAGATCTTCATATGGAATTAATTCAGGACAAAGCACTAATTTCAACCATTCAGAACAAACATCTGCTAGTGTTGGATGATCATTCTGAAGAATATTTAAGGCTTTGGCAATTGATCAGTTTCAACTAACGTCACATCCTAGCAACCTTTGTTTGCCTCTCAAATTTGGACGATTGTGATTGGTTGACTCATAATACAGGCGACAAATTGATGATTATGATTGGTTGTAAAACAGATAGTGGGCTGGTGATCACAAGGTTGAAACTGATCTATTGGTTGTAGCTGTTGAAATAGATCCTTCACTTGTTTAAATAAATTATAGTCATTCACTAAACTTTGAATTCTAATATTAATATCATTTTCATGATTTTCAAAAATGTTAAGCAATGCAGGCCTGTTCTTAATAAATGTGGAGATGCATTCTATATGTATCCATTCCATTGTACTTTGCTTAGCAACTGGAGTTTCACTGTATCAGGAAATTTGTTAAGCCATGCTACTTGTCGATCATGATTTCTGAAGTACTTCAGTATATCAACAGCATGTTCAGTAATGGATATTGGAGCTATATCTTGTGCTAGTAAGTTCATCCAATGTGCTGTACATCCATAAACAAGCCATATCATTTCTTTCTTCCAACAATAGCTGACGTAGCTTATGCATTTTATTTTCATTATCTGTAACAACTGCTACCACTTTCGTTTTACATCTCTCTTCAGCAATTTTAATAGATTTTTCTGTAACTGATTTGCAGTATTCTGCAGTTTTCTTATTACTTCCACATTCTTCTGCATTAAGAAAATATGATTTTCTATTTGTATGCAAGCAAGAAGCAATCACGGATTCATTGTGGATATTGCTCCAACCATCCACAATTAAGGTACATTCTTTATTTTCTAGGGCTGATGTCTTCATTTTCAAGTAATGTTGTTACATCATCTAACACGTTTTCAGATAATGCTTTTCTTGATGGTGGCTTGTAAGATGGTAGCAATTTTTGTATAAGAATAAGAAATTATTTTTGCTCAGCAACATTAAACAGAATGTTCCAACTGTAAAAGAACATTGCTACTTGTAGGTGAAGATCATACTTCACATTCAAACTTGTCATTACAATGAATTGCTGTAAATCATTTTGAAGGAGTTTAGGCAGTTTATAGGATTTAAAAGCATATCACTACTTTGTTTACTTGTTTTAGAAGTTAAACTCTCATTAATTTTGGAAATTCTTCCAAAAGTTGAATTGTCACTTATTTTACTTCTATCATAAGTTGAATCATGCTTATTTTCTTCGATTTTATCAGTATCTGATTCCAATGTTTCAATTTTTATGTCATTTGAAAATACACCTCGTTTCTTATTATGTTTAGAAAAATGAATTTTCATTCTATCTGTGTTTCTTCCCTTGATATGAGAACCCATTTTACAATTGCCCATTGTTTTTTTTTTCCTTCACACATCAAAATTAACCCAAATGGGATCTCTAGGTCTTCCTCCTTTTTCCATACTAGAGATTACTAATTAAACTAAAAAACTAAATTAAATAGGGCTAATAGCAGGGTTGGCAAAAAACCGGGTTTTTTTTAAAAAAACCAAAAAAAACGGTTTTTTTGGTTTAAACCGGGTTTTTTTGTATCTTTTTTAATTACATATATGCACATCAGTAAATAAAATTTAACATTGACAAGAATGATTAATATTACAATAACAATATATATATATATATATATATATATATATATATATATATATATATATATATATATATATATATATATATATATATATATATATATCATCATCATCATCATCAACCGTTTTCAATCCACTGCTGGATGTAGGTCTCCCCCAGATTTTTCCATTGTTGCCTGTCTAGTGCTTTAGTCATCCAATTAACACCGGCCACTTTTCTGATTTCGTCACTCCATCTTACTTGAGGTCGTCTTCTTGGTCGTTTTACATCTCTGGGATACCACTGTAGGGTGTTTGTGCTCCATCTATTGTCTTGTCTTCTTGCAATGTGCCCAGCCCATTTCCATTTTAGCCATTTAATTCTCTCGATAATGTCAAAAACTTTCGTCTGACTTCTTATCCACGTTATTCTCTTTCGGTCTCTTCTGGTTATGCCTAGCATACATCTTTCCATACTTCGCTGTGTTGTTTGTAATCTTTGTACCATCCGTTTTGTTAGTGTCCAAGTTTCTGCTCCATAAGTTAGTGCAGGCAAAACACATTGGTTAAACACCTTTCTTTTCAAACAAAGAGGCATGTTACTTTTCAGAATAATATTGTTCTTCCCAAAAGCACTCCATCCATTTCTTATTCTTCTATTGATTTCATTCATGATACTGTTGTCTGAAGATATTTCTTGTCCAAGGTACACATAACTTTCAACATCTTTAATCTCAGTGTTGTTGTAGACGATTTTCTTTTTTGATGCAAATGAATTGAACATCACCTTAGTCTTTTCCAAATTTATTTTTAATCCCACATTAATGCTAGCTTCTGCCAAATCTTTTAGCATATTTTGCAATTCTTCAGGGCTATTACTGAAAATTAAAATGTCATCAGCAAACCGGAGATGGCTTAAATATTCCCCATTTATTCTAATCCCTTTGTTTTCCCAATCCAGCTTCTTGAAAATACTCTCTAAGACAGCAGTAAAAAGCTTAGGCGAAATGGTGTCTCCTTGTCTTACTCCTCTTTCAAGCTTGATCTTCGCTTTTCCTTTGTCCAAACGGATGGTGGCTGTTGCTTTCTTGTAGATCTTCTTTATGATATTGATATAAGGTTTGTCTATACCAATGTTCTCCAGAGAAGTAATTACTGCAGATGTGTAGACCGAATCAAATGCTTTTTCATAATCAATAAAGGCAAGACAGAGAGGTAAATTATATTCTTTATGTTTTCCTATAACTTCCCTTACTGTTTGAATATGATCCATTGTGCTAAATCCACTTCGAAATCCTGCTTGTTCTCTAGGTTGAGCTGAGTCCAGAGCTGATTCAAGTCTTGTCGTTAAAACTTTGGTGAAAATTTTATAAATCACTGACAGTAAGCTGATTGGACGGTAGTTTTTAATGTTTTCCTTTTCTCCTTTCTTATAAAGTAACACCATCACAGCATTATTCCAATCTTCTGGTACATCTGATTTCTCGAGACATTTGGAAAACAGTAAGGCTAGCATTTTTGCAAATTCTTCTCCTGCTTCTTTGATAAGATCAATTATAATTCCATCTTCGCCAGGGCATTTACCTTTTTTCATGCCTCTAATGGCTTGTACAACTTCATCTGTCATCACTGGGATTATCTCTTCAGTTTCTATTATGTTTACTAGTGGATCACGTAGGTTGATTTCCCTTTGATCTTCACATTTATATAGATTGTTATAGAATTTTTCGACAATGTGTACTATTTCATTATTGATTTTGGTGATTGTTC
Source organism: Maratus michaelseni (assembly GCA_963931845.1). Lineage (NCBI taxonomy): Eukaryota > Metazoa > Arthropoda > Arachnida > Araneae > Salticidae > Maratus > Maratus michaelseni. The sequence continues at coordinate 379,695,257 of OZ007586.1, forward strand.
CATCTGCTGTCTTCAGTGCAAAAATACCTTTTCTTCCAACACACAGTTTGCGCTTAGCTGATTTTAAACTTTTGTTATCTTCTAGAACTTTTTTGACAAGATCACAGTTAAATTTTCTGATATCTTCTGTAACACATTTTCTTACCGTTTTACATAATTCTGCATATTCAACTCTTGATTTAGGATAGTTTTTCTCCCCCCTTATTTTACCATATATATATATATATATATATATATTCTGAAAACAGTTTAAACAAAATAAATAAACAATTGTTATTAATTATGTACAAATTCAAATCATTAAATTTTATTTAGAGCTGAGCTAACATCATTTACATTCAAATTCAAAACAGTTATATATATACAAAAGTTTCCTATGTAATACATAGAACATGATCACTTGTGCCGTCAGGTTCTACAGTAATGGTGATAAGTTTTAAATAATTTTTAAAGATTACTTTTTAAAAAAGTTGAAGAAATAATTGCTGTTTTATATATACATATTTCCAAATGCAACCTGTAATTCATGTTTACCAAATGATTTAGCACACTTATAAAACATATTAATATGTTTATGTATTTCATATTGCATTCATAGAATGGATTCTGTATCTTAATGTTGATACTTAAAAGTTTTTAATAGTATTTAATTGCAAGATTTATATTAAATTCTTTAAAGACTTAATCTATTGCCTTCCTATATTTTTTCATTTTAATAAGCAACACTTAGTTGTGTTACATAAGAATATAAAGATATAATGTAGAATTTTACCTTGGTATGCTATACTAATTTTTTTTTTTAAATAAAAATAATGCAAAGAAAAGAAAGTGAGACTTACTTTTTTATTCAATTTAAAAAAACAAATTGAATTTCAGTAAGAAAATTAAATTGAAATATATTTAAAAAATATATATAAAAGAAACATTTTAAAAACATGGAAATTGAATAAATTTTCAAAATTTTAAGAAAATGGAAGTACGACACATGTCTATAAAGATTCTATGTTAATAAACAGGATTATTAGGGTTTAATGTTTTAAACAAAAAAACAAGTTTTGCTGCTTTTTGTAAACCCAGTCTTTTGCGTAACTTTGATTGTACAACACCAAATTAAGAAAAAATTCTCTCTACATTTGCAGTAGTCGCTTTTGCAGTAAGAATCGTTTAAACTTCTTTCAACACACCATCATTGAACTTTTTGATTTCATTTTCTTGAATATGCCACCATTCTATAGCTGATACATCTTTACTAAAATCATTCTCAAAAAGATATCTTTGAAATGGAGAACTTTTGGCACAAAATTTTAGTATCAGAGATAATAAATTGTTTTTGGGAAATTTTGTTTTAGCATATTCCAATGCTTCTTTTTTTTCCTCCAATGACAATTCGAGATCAGCATCCTTGGCTCTTGGATCCAACAGATAAGCAAGAAGATGGGCTGGTGTTATTGCCATTTTATAACGAGTATCTAGTTTTTTCATAATGTCTTTATTCAGTTTCAAATCTTCCATCTGTTTTTTTAAATTTTTAAAAAGAAAAACAGTTTCTCCAATTGTACAATTTTGGCTTTGTACTTTATCTAAAGCTACACTAATTGGCTTTAATTGTTGAAAATAGTCTTCAGCATTTCTTTTCAATGAAATGTTTGAAACTAGACTTTGGATATTTTTATCAATTTTGTCTTTATTATTTTCGCATATAGTTACAAGAACTGACCATGATTTCAGATAGCTGTCTAAAGCATCAGCAAATGAGTTCCAGCGAACTTCACAAGGCATTATTAGTTTTGATGTACTTGCATCTTTTCTGAAGCACGCATTTGCATATTGGTTGTTTCTGAAGTATTTGATTACATGCAAAATTTGTTCTTTTACATTTGGATAACTTATATCATTTGCCAGTAAATTTAAAATATGGGCTGCACATCCATAAGTAATAATATTAAACTCTTCTTTTTCATCAAACATATCCCTCATTTTTCGGACATTTCCAGTATTGTCTGTCACTAATGCTTGTATTAAACATTGAAATTCCGATTGGCATTTATTAATGGTTGTAGTCGCAATATCATACAGATTTTCACTTGTATGAGCAATTCCCGATGTATCAATAGTGTCTGCTAAGTATGTATTCCCGTCTTTTGTTGTTAAAGTAACACAGATCACAGGTTCATTGTGAATGTTTGACCATCCATCTAATCCTAATGTGACAACTTCATTTTTTAATTTATTTGCACATTTTTAGTTTTCTTTGCTGTAAGTATGATCTAATAAATCCCCAGCAATTTGTTTTCTTGATGGTGGAGAATATTCTGGGCGGAAACTCTGAACCATTTTAATAAGCTCAGGATGCTCTACAGTGCTAAATGCCGTATTTGTAGCATATATAAACCTAGCAACTTGTTCATCAAACATTTGCTTTTGAGATGGTGTTGATTTACTGACAAAAAAGTCCATAGTATCTCTTTTCCTTTTTAAAGAACCAATTTCACTTGTTGCTCTTTGTGTTATTGCTGAATCCAAAGAACTTGAAATACTGGATAGTGACACTGACACATCATCTACACAAAAATAAAAATAAGAATTGCTTAATGATACAGAACATATTACTTCAAAAATCATAATCATATAATTAACAATAATTCAATACAAAGACATTTTTTTTCTTTGTTTTACTGCAAAGTAAACATCTCTATCATATTGATATATTTATTTTTGATAATTTATTTAATACTCGAGATAAAATTACCATGTCTTTTATAATTTTGGATATTTATGATTGGTGAAAACTTAGTTAATCTCTAAGAGCCATGCATAAATTAAAAATTAACAATTTCATTTAATAACAGTTCTGATCACATAATTTGTTCTTAATAATATGATTAATTTGTAAAACTTTCAAACTTTTATCAAATGTAATTTTAAGATTATCAAAATAAAGTTCTCTAACAAAAAAATGTCTATTTAAAATTTTCTTGTTTTTTCCAAAATTTCATTACTTAGAATTACATAAATATTTTTTATTTCATAGAATATAACTTTCTAAAATCAAATAGCATATGCAAATTAAATAATAATATATGTGATTTTTATAATTTATCTTCTCAATCAAATAGCATTTCAAATAATAATGTAATTTTTTATAAGAGTTTAGAATCATCTGAATGAAGATATACATAATGTGTTCTCAATATGCATTACTTGAAATTTTACAGTTAAATTAAAAATTTTGAAGTTAACAAATATTTAACTTATTAACAAATTTTTAACAATTTTCTTTCAAAATTAAAAATAATAGCAGCAATAATAATGATAAAATAAGTACTTACCATTATCAACAGAATCAGAATCAGAATGATGATGAGAATTATTACAAGTTTCAATGTGTTTCTTCATCCTAGCTACTTGACCTTCCATTTCTTTATTACAATTTTTGCATCTAGCTCTACAACCTTTCCTTTTATCATTTTTTACTTCATTAAAATATAACCAAACTAAATCTTTTCTTCTACCAAAATTAGACATTTTTTGTTCTCAAATGCTAACTCTTGGACCATTCATACACAGGTGCAACTATGATGCAACTGTGACTTATGCAGGTTGACTGCTGAAATGAGTTGAGCTGTTCAGTTAGAAGTAGAAGTTATTTGTACATCAAATAATTTGAAAACTTAATTATATAAGAAAAAAATCTTTAAAAAAATTAACAAAAAAACCAATTGGTTTTTTTCAGAAAAAAACCATTTGGTTTAAACCGTGCCAACCCTGGCTAATAGGTTAAGATTCTTTTTCAAATAACTAGCTAAACACAAAGAAAGAAATATTAAGTGGCTTCTTAACAGAAATTTCTGCAACTGTTACCTTACCTCTTTCTGATTGATCAAGTTGCATAGTTTTTTTTTTTTTTTTTTTTTTTTTTTTTTTTTGCAGCTGCAATCATAGCGACTGTCAGTATTCGTAGCTAGCGGTTCTGCTTTTACAGTTTGTCGGAACCTTTGATGTTTTATGGGTTTCATCGGACACTGACAGAATATGTGGACCTCCTCTCTGTCGTCTGAAGGGTTTTGACACTTTTATTATTGGAACCCATGGAGATAATTACGTAGGAAACTTGGGATCACTATTGTAAACTTCACCATCCTACTATTGTGAATTCCCTCTCAGAGCAATAAAAAAAGGTTACTTTCAAATTTGGTGGAACTTTCACGATAAAATGTGACTTTATATTTTCACCATATTTTTTTTATTCTTATATTTATTATTATACTTCTTATATTTAATTTCCGCTGTACTAAATAGATAATTATGCTTTAGAATTTTATACTGTAACTGAATGGTCCAAGAATTTTTTTTTTTTTTTTTTTTTTTTTTTTTTTTTTTTTTTTTTAGGTAGTCATTTTAAAAAGTAACCTTTAATAAAACAATTGCTTTAATCATATTTATCATACAGTATTATTACAAATTCTGAACACATTGAAGCTTATGTGACATAGGAGGGTTTTCAAGATTTAATCTATCATTTGGCCAACATGATTGCACAAAGCAAAACAATAATAATAATATAGATAATGCATTTTGGTTTGTAATTCAATATGTACTTAGAACTCAAGATTTCATTTGTCAAAAACTAGAAAAAAGAAAAAGAAAACAAAGAAAGAAAAAATTTTGGATCCCAAATCATTCATAATTATTTTTATTCTAATTATATCCAGTGAAATCGAATGTTGCTTTCTCTTTTTCGATAAATGAATTACTTATCGAGTTATAGAAATTCTAAAAGATTTTCTGCTTTCAACAAAAAAAAAAAGAAAGAAAGAAACATCATTCGATTACATAGTTTCTCAATAAGAACAGGAATTTCTAAATTTTTTTAAACGTGTATTGATAAAATTTCTTAATCAGTTCTTTTTTATCCTTCATTTTTTTAATAGTGTGTTTTTATGGGAATATAATTTATTTTTCTTAAAGGATGTGTATTTCTTTCTTAGCTGTCAAACTATTTCTAAAATATACAATTAATTTATAATCTTATGTGTTAAAATCTTAGCATGAAACTAAACAAAACTTCGCACAAAATTAAGCATATATTTTAGAAATAATTTGACAACTAATAAAGAAAGAGACATACTTTAAGAACAGTATACAGAAAACAGAAGTTAATCAGATTGATTCATTAAGGAGATATTTTAAAAATACGAATGCATCACACAGTCATTGGTTTAACATTAGTGAGAGGAAATTGAAATCTCACTGATGAAGAGCCTTAAAAATTGTTTTTTAAAGAGATAATTATGATAAAAAAAATTTATTATGAGTTATTTTAGTTTCTTTCTTTTTTTTTTTTTTTTTTAGTAGTCATTTTAAAAAGTAACCTCTAATAAAATAATTGCTTTAACCATATTTATCATACAGTATTATTACAAAAAAAAAAAAAGAGAAAGAAAAGAAAGGAAAAATATTGGATCCCAAATCATTCATAATTATTTAGATTCTAATTATATCCAATTCCAAAATTATGTTTTCTTTTTCATCCAGGTCAAACATAAATCCCCCCCCCCCGGGGGGGGAGGACCACCATCATTTAAAAAAAAAATGTTTAAAGAGAGGTTTTCAATTTATTCCCTTAATTTTTATTTTAAATATAGAATAAATGTTAGGATTGTTTTATACATTTATTAATACTGGAAATTGACTAATTAAGCATTCCAGTAAGGACACTTGTCTTAAAATATTAAAAATAAATGACATTTTGTAAATTGCTATTAGTATATAAAATTCAAAGTTTTCTATTACTACCAAAACAAAAACATGCAAATTTTGCAAGAAAATAAAGAATATGTAAATTTTTTAAATGAAGCCAGTTCTTAGCATGTTCATTAAGATTTTCACTGAAAAAGAGTGGAACCTCGAAATATTATTTTCTGCTTCCTGATTGGCTTGGTTAGAAGTGTCAACAATAACTCAGATTATAAAACATACAAGGTAAAGTTATGTAAAAAGTAATAAAAGATAAATTTCTATTGGTTATTTTTTTATAAACCAAAAACATTGAAGGGTGTCCATTACTTGCATATATACCCTACATAAAATACAGTGGCGCATCCAAGATTTTTACCTATGAGGGATTGGAAATTATCACTCATAAAATGTAAAATTTCTCCGACTAAGATGCTTGTAAAGCACACTTTTGAAAATATGTGGAAAGTAAAACAGGATGTAATCCAGAAGAAAAGCAGATAAAAAAAAAATTATAGCATTCAGCTGTTCCAAGGCTTCATAAAAGGAGCTGCTTCTTCAATTGTCGCCAAAAAAAGAGAAACAATACTTAAGTAATTTTGTAAATGTTCCTTATTCCTTTTTAATATTGAGCTGAAGAAGGGACTCCTATTATGAAACTTTTAAACAATCATTTCCTGAAAAATTAAATATTAATAGACTTTAAAAAAAATAAAATAAAATAAAATAAAAAATAGAAATTAGACCACCACCACTTAATATGCTAGTATGTACGTATAATAATAATACATGATCTAACTAGGACATGATGGATGGCTTCATAAGAATATCAGTTATGTAATAGACTATAGTATAATTACGGGTCACTTTATTACATTTAGTGTAATTAGTGTAAAACTTTTTAAAATCATATAGAGTAGATATGACAGTAACTGACACCCTTAAAGAATTTTTTTTTTTATTAATAGTAATAATTATTATATTCCAGTTTTTTCAACATTATATTAATCCATCAACAATATTTAACCATTTTCATAGTTTCGTTTCCCAATATAAATCAAAATTTAATTGTAAATAACAGAAAAATATCAAAATCCCAGTAATGGATACCCTCTGTTCCAATAATGGACACTCTTTGTTTCAATAATGGACACCCCACAAAAAGTAATAATTATGATCAAGGCTTTACAAATTTCATAAAATCTGGTAGCCGGGAAAAAAAATACTAGTCGCCAGCCTCTTCCCAGTCACTGATTAAAAAAAAAAAAAGAAAAGAAAAGAAAAAAAAAACCACAAGAGTTTTTTAATGAATTGAGAAAAAATAATAACAAGCATAGTTTAGAATTATTAGTTACATAGTTTAGTTACACAGTACATAATTTAGAAAGATAATATAAACTATATTTTCTAATGAAACTTACAATAACTTATATTATGTTGACAACTTATATAAACACAAAAATCAGATTTGAAACTTATAGAAAAACGAGCATTTTTTGGCATTGTATCCAATTTTAGATGCCACAGAGACTGGATTGGCACTATTTCTTACTGTTTCATTGAAATATCCTCTCCCCTCCCCCTCCCACATTCTAATCACGTGACAAATACTAGCTGGCTATAGCTGAAAAGAATGGTGTTTTCTGTGCATGAGTTGGTAAATGCCTTTTAAATTTAGTTCTTCCATTAAAAGTACGAGAGAAGAGGAAGATCACTGCTTGCCGTGCACGACTAAGGGTGGGGGAGAGAAAAAATGCCATTTGTGCTCATTTCTTATGTCAATATTTTTTACAGAAATCGCCCCGAAAGATCAAATTATTTTGGTCGCCAGATCAAAAAACTTGGTATCCAGTGGCGACCGAATTTGTTAAGCCCTGATTAGGATCGTTTTTATGACTGTATTTAGTACCAGAATTTAATGAAAGCATATTAATGAAACAAAATAGTTATTTTCAAATAAATTTAGCAATCAGGATATCAATAATTAATAAAATATTTGTGAGAATTATCAGGCCCTGACTAGTAAGTTTCTGTACCCAGGGCACTTTCAATTACTGATATTACCATAAAATTCCGAAAATAACCCCCCCCCCCCCCCCCACACACACACACACACACACACACAATTTTCAACAAATTTCATTTTTCTAAAAAAATTCTGTTTGTAAGCTCCCACTAACCTTTTTTCTCTATGCCCTTAAACAATATTCTCTGCTTCCTGATTTGTTTTATTGATTGCCAGATTATAAAATATGCAAGCAGAGTTATAAAAAAAATATATAATTCGATTAAAATATGGAAAATTTTATTAACCACATGAAAAAATTTTGGTGTTATTACATACTGGTAAGTGCAGTTTAAAAATTAAATTTGATCACTTGGGTTTTCAGTTAAGTCGAAAGATTTTATGCATTATGAATATTACTGAAATTGCAGTGTCCACATAGGGTGTGGATCCTATGTATAATATAATTGTTTCCTCTTCACTGACTGATGTTGACGACATGATTTTGTATACTGTGTCTACAGAAAGTTTGAAAATAAAATCACAAAAAGAAGAAAAAACTACTGTCCTTACATTGGCGATTGGTCGCCAATATAGCAATCAATCTCAATATAATTTATGACTTTGAATGGACATCCTTCAACATAAACTCAATGCACGCAGCTTAAAACCTGTTTAGACCAGTTTCTTAACAGAAAAATAGGGGGGACGAGTACAAGTGGAATGGAAGCATGCTTTGTGAAACAGTTACTTAACATCTGTTCTATTTTATAAATTGAGAATAAAAAATATCGTAAAATCTCTATGATTAAAGTACTGTATCAGCAGTTTTAGAGAATTCACTAATCCTTTATTTCCCATCTCTTAATATACCATAAAATCCAGATTGTAAGCCCCCCCTTTTTCAAAACCAAAAAGGGGTAAATGTGTGAGGGGGGCTTATAATTGAGATTTTTAAAAAAATTATTTAAAAACCCGTTTTTATCATTAATTTAGAAGTAAAAAGGGGCGAGAATTTTCTGTATTTCGGCAGATTTTCACTCAAAAATAAATAAATATGTAGAATCTAAATCCCCCCCCTCCCCCCCAACCCTAGAAAAATAAAAATCTTTAAAAATCTATTTTTTAAATATTTTCTTTATTTGTTATTTTATTGTAACAATAAATAAACAATCATCTAAATCCCCTTCAAAATTACTGTTTCCCCCTTTGCCCCCATCTAGTATCAAAACCCCATAGTTTAGCCTTTATAACTCTAATTTTAAATTTCTTTTCAGACTTATTTAATAATTTATATTAACAATAAATAAACCTAATCTACAACCTAAATCAACCCCTCCTCCTAAAATCGCTGCTTTTCTCCCCCTGCCCCCACCCAGTTTCATCTCATGAAGACACCCCCCCCCCCTTGCAAATGTATCTCATTAAATTTTAAATCTTTAAAATTCTTAATTTTTTTCTAATCTATTTGTGATTTTTTGTAAAAATATTTAAATAATCTAAATTATTCCCCTCCTCCCCCAAAAAAGAAAAAAAGTCCTCTTTATTTTCTTTGCCCCCCCCCCCCCCCCCCAAAGTACATACTTTAAAGTGTTTAAAAAAATTTCCTACAATAATTAAATAATAATTTTCAACAATAATTAAATAATTATCTAATTTGCTCCTCCCCCCACCCAAAGAAATTCTGCTTCTCCCTTTCCCTCCCCTCCCCAGCACACAAACTTTAAAATTATTTTTATGCTGTATTGTTACTTTGTAGAAAGAATAAATAAGTGATCATGTAACTCTCCCCTTAAATTTCAATTCCCCATCCCCAGAAAACGGGGTGAATTTCTAGACATGGAGGGGGGGGGGAGGGGGGCAGAGAAAAAATTTTAGTCTTTTTTGTAATTTGACTGTTTTTACAGCTGATATTTTGTTAATGGGAGGGGAGTTATTTTAGAGAACATATTTATTTCAAAACGTAAAATATACACATGATTCAGGGAGGTTAAGAACAACCAAACTGCAAAAAAGATGAAAATGTTTGCTTTCTTCTCACATATTTAGAAATACACCCCCCTCCCTTGGGAGAAAAGGACAGAGCAAAAATTTCAAAAGGGATGATTATTTTAGATCAGTGACACTTATATGAGATGGTGCTGTCCTTTAAAAAACATTTTTAGAAATTTTCTCTGTATAAAGTTTAATAAAGAATGCAGAAAAATAAAACATGGCTAAATTTTTACAGCTTGTTCGGACTAAGATTATATGTTGAACATTTTTCATTTTATCACTTTATTGCAAAATAGCAGCCAATTAAAAGGGAATTTGAAAAAAAAAAAAAAAAACACTTTTCAAAAAATAACCCATGTTACCTGGGAAAAAAAAAAAAAAAAAAAAAAAAAGCCACACCTGACATACTCAGCTGAAAATGAAGCATTTTCTTACCTATTAATGGTTTGACATAAAAAAGATTTTAAAAAAATCATGTACATCATTCTAAAATATTGTTATAAGAAGAAAATCTGAACATGTGAAGCTCGTGTTTTTCCAGAATTCTGCATTTGTTAATTTGAATTCTTTTCAAAGTAAATAAGCACTCCTTAGGTATTTTTAATATTTTCATTATTCTAAATTACACATAAAAACAGGACAAAACAAAAAAAGAAATTGACTTCAGTGAAATATTTTAGGAATAGTAGGGTGGGGTTCTTATAGGAAACACTTTTTTTTTTTTTTTTTTTTTTTTTTTTTTAGAGAACAGCACAATACATGAGATGAGTTACCTTACTATAAAATAAGAAATAAAACAGTGTTTAAACAAATATGTATTAAAGATTTTAAAGTATTTTCTGAGTGGGGGGGACAGTGGGACAGCAGATTTAAAAAAAAATAATTTTAAAGATTTTAAATATTATTTGTGTGTGGGGGGGGGGGGGGACATTTTTGTAGCAAAGATAAAACTTAGATGACAAATTATCTATTTATTTTTATTAGAGAGCAACAAAAATTAAGACAAAAGATTTCTTCAAATAAGAGTTTTACAAATTTTAAACTTTGTATTCTCGGGGATGAGGGGTAATATGAATTTCAAAGGAGGGGGTTTATAATTTAGATGATTTGTTATTTATTTATTGTTAATAGAGAACAACAAATAGGACAGAAGATTTTTTTTTTATTTTTATAAATAGCTAAAAGAAAAATTATAGAGGTTGGCAAAGAGGGGGAAAGCAGAAATTTTGGGGGTAGAGAGACAATTGAAGTGGTTGATTATTTATTTATTATCATTAGACAGCAACAAATTGAGCATATATTTTTAAATAAAGAGTTTTAAAGATTTAAAACTTTGTATGCTGAGGGGGATGGGGGAAACACAAATTTTGGATGGAGGGGGAGATTGTAGTTTGGAGGCCTGATTTTTTATTCATTGTTATATAACTAGCGAGCTGCAAGAAGGCCAGAAGAATTTAAGATTCTGAATTTTTTGTATTGGAGAGGGCAAAAATGGGAATTAGACATATCATGTGGGGGGGGGGGGGGGGGGTTCAATAACAAAATATAAAAGCAAAAGTGTAAATATGCCAAAATTTTCAAAACATTGAAAATTCTCTTCCAAAGATTTTTAAAATCAATTTTTTTGTGCATTTTTTTTGTGTATTGGGGGGGGGCTTATATTTGGGAATGGAAAAGAAAAGCAAAATTGCTTAAAAGTGGGAGGGGGCTTACTTTCAGGATTTTACGGTATATATATATATATATATAATTATATATATATATATATCAATGGTTAAATTTTACTTAAAGTTTTATATATATATATATATAATTATAATATCTATGAATTTCAAAATACATATCAAGTTCTAATATCATTCTACTTTAATCTACAAAGAGATAAATAATGATATTGTGTAAACAGAATACCACATATCTAATAATTAACATGTGCAATCATAATTTTACCATAGCATGTGCTTCAATGGTAATTGGCCAAATTTACTCATACCTGAATAATATTTAAAAAAAGAAAGAGAAAAAGGGGAAAAAAAAAATTATAGATTGGAGTTGCTATTAAGTAAACACAAATGGATTAATAAATCAAATATGAACATTATACAATGGAAAACTGGACCACAAGAGAACAAACAAGAATTTATATATATATATGTGTGTGTGTGTATGGGGAAACAAGGGAGGTTTGACCCATTTTTTACAAAAATATTTTTCTATTTCTTTTTAAACGTAATAAAATTTCTATGTTGACATTATTTGCAAGCTTATAATGCTTGACATAATTTTACACTATTTTTTTCTATTTAAATTATAAACTATCCTTTTGATTAGTGATTTTTCAAGAGTCCAGAAACTGGGTCAAATCTCCCCACTTGAAGGAGGTTTCACCCACTATGAAGGAGGATTGACCCACAGGAATTAAGTGTTATTAAAAAATGTACAGCAATAATTAAATGTCTAAAAAAATATTATTACAAGCTACAGGCAATAAATATGTTTACAAAATACCAAATATTTATTTAATGTTTAAAAATAACAAACAAATAATCTTAACAAAAATTGTTAAATGAATTTAGTTTGAATCTGTAAAGATTCTGATAGAAATGTCACAGTCAAATTTCATTTTTAAAGCAACTCTTTTGGTGCCTCCATTGATCATTGGATGAGGAAGTTTAATGACATCTCTTTTGCATACTGTTACATCTTCTTTTTCAGGGTAAATAAAACTGAAACTACATACATCAGATCTTCTGAGAAATTTTATAGAAAAATCATCTCCATTTATTTTCAGGACACAACCAATATAGTGCAGTAAACTAGATTTGGTTGTAAATTTTACTAAAACAAAATCTTCAATTTCAATGCTAGCTTGAGAGTCTTCAAAATCATCATCTTCATCACTTGAAACATGAATATTTTCTGGTTCAGTTTCACTGTCTGAAGACAAATGTATTATTTGCTTTTTCATTTGTTTCTTGACCTTCTTATTATTTTGTGAAGTTTCTTTATCTTTTTCATGTTGTGCTTCTTCTCGATTTCAGATTTAACAGGAATATCTGTCAAAATCCTTGATTTGGTACGATTTCTTTCTACCACCTCTGCCTTCTCTAGGTCCCGTTTTAGGAAACAAAGCTGCTCTGTTGTTACTAATTGCAATGGAAAATGTCAATTCATTGAACTTGTAGATGGAACAGTACAATTGGAGGAAAAGGAAAGCTTTGTGAAACTTGCAGATGTCGATGTAGATTGAGATGCTGATGGTAGATTTAATACACTGGTAGATGGATTAGAAGATGCAGCTAAAGGCAAATTTATAATATCAAGGTCTGATCTATCTGTGACATAAGAAGCAAGAAAATCAGATTCATCAAAAATATCTGAATTTAATGACCATATTTCAGTACAAGCAAATCCGCTTTGTATGTTTTCTGGAGTAAAAGCGTTTGAAAATCATCTGCGAACCAAATCTGGAATGTCTTATATTATGATAGGTTTATCTGAGTTTGTGACCATAAAATCACTGGCAGCAGAATTATAAAATATTTTGAAGGGACTAAACACAGTTCTATCAAGTGGCTGCAACTTATAGCTTGTATGGGATGGTAAAGTTAACAGTTATCCCATATCTTTACAGAGTTGCAAACCCTCAACAGATATATGTGACTCACGGTTGTCAAAAAAATTCATTACTTTGTTAATCTTGAGGCATTTGCTAAATTTTATAAAATGATGAAGGTATAACTGAAATGAGCTACAGCTTGCATTCCTGGAGGTCCACCCACTGTCATTTTTTTTACATGAAACTCATAGAAATATTAAAAAAGGTGGAACTGATGCTCCAATTGCAGTGATACTACAGCACATTATGACTAAAGTTCCACGTTCTGCAGAGGTGACTTGAGATACTTTTATCTCTCCTTTCATAGCAATTATTTTTCCTTGTTTGTGTACAGTTGTGATTCCAGCCTCATCAACATTAAACATTATTTCTGGCCCAAATATCTTTTTTCCAAGATGCAGCACAAATTTGTAAAAAACTCACCAATGCTTGTTTTATTGAAAGCAGTGGCTCTAGACAAACTAGTTGATTTGTGTCACAGCAATGATAAATTTGCATTACTGTGTAAATAACCCTTCAACCAGTCACAACTTGCACTTTTGTTTACAGACCAATTTTCAGGAATGACTGTTATTTGCAAATACATTGAACAATAATTTAACTTTGAAGCATGCAGCAAATATTCTTTGAGCACATGTTCTTCTTTATGAGAAAACACTTGACAAGAAATGTAGTTTGCCTTAAATTCTATCTTCAGATTTTTTATATTTCTCTTCATATCTACCTAAAGTTTTTCTGTCAATTCCATACTCAGCAGCTTTGGCTCTTACACTTTTATCATTTTCAATGACTAATAAAACAGCAGTAGTTTTCATTTTGGTTTGAGATACCTTACATCTTTTATTTTCTGACTTCCATAGAAAAGGCATCTGAAAAAGTTAACTTATATTTTAATAACCATAAGAATATTATTAGGCAATGTTCATTTTACAAACTAATTTAGGAGAAAAAAGATTATTTTTAACTTAAGTTTCATATTATAAATATAAAATAACTGAAGGTTACAACAGAAGAAATACTAGCTAGTGAGTGAGGAATTTATAACATGGGTTATTCTTAATAAGTCTTAACAAAGTAAACAGCAGATTTCAGATATATTTAGGTTGATCAGACTAATGCATAAACAGAAATGGGTATTTATATTACATTCAGTGACTTTGAACTTAAGAACAAGATTTCTTTTATTTGAGTTAAGAACATTTCTATTCAAAACTAACTGTTGTACAGTTTTAAAATGTTAGACAATTAAATTAAACTAAACGGGCAGGTTTGACCTGGGTCAAACCTCTCGTAATAGCCATTTTGAAAAAAAAAATGTAAAAAACACATTAAAATAAAAAGTAAAAAATAGGTATACTGTCTTTTAGTATATTAATCTAAGTACACAAACAATTAAACTTACTTTTATATATGTTAATGACAGATGTCACAGGAGAGAAGAGCTTTACACAACAACAAAAATATTCTGGCTCAAAATGATATCACATGCTTTCTCCTTGATTCTGCAAATGGCTAACAGACAAAAATATGTCATTCTGCTTGATACCATGCTTCCATCTGGTTCTCATCAGCTAAATAAATGTTTAAATATGAAAAAGGTAGGGTGGGTTAAAGATACCCTATGGTCAAACCTCCCATGTTTCCCCTATATATAATATATGTATAAAATACCTTAGAAATCAAAAGTTATCAAACAAGTTCTTTTACAAAATCTGACCAAATCTTTAATTTAAAGATGGCATGTAATTAATATGTGAAATACCTAACTTGAAATCAAAAGTCAACATATTAGAAGAATAAATGACTGAAACCCCAATTTAGAGGAGACATATAATAAATTTTCATACATTTGTCACAGAAAAATTGCAAAACATCATAACAAATAAAACTCATTATGAAATTTCAATATATATAATAGGGAACAAAAACATATTTAATGACACTTAAAACAAGTTAAATCGAACTAAATATTATCATATATATATCATTTACATGAAAATACTGTTCTTATCAGCAGTATTAAAATACAGTTTAATTACTAGTACTAGAAGAATTTATTGTATCCTTAGGTTTCTCCCACTTTTTCCCAGAAATACCCTGTCTTGGTAAAAATCAGTTTTTACTGGTAAAAAGCCAACCCTGCTTTTGACATTCGTTTCTTTATTTAGTGATCCTTAAGCTAAGCTTTGGGATCAGCCTGCTGTCCGCCATCTTGTTTTTTAAATCAAAACATATTTGTTTTGTTTCTCATTTCCAAAATAATTTTCATCCATATTTACTTATTATAAACACGTTATTTAATTGTATTGAATAATTTATTTATATTTCATAATAAAAGTTAAAATGTTTTGATTTAAAAAATGATATGGCTGACTGCGGGCGATAAATCAAAACATTTGTTTTGTTTCTGACATAATCAAGTTAAACCAAAACATTTTAACTTTTATTATTAAATATAAATAAATTCAATTAATAATTATTATTAAATATAAATAAATGTCAATAAAATTAAATAACATGTTTATAAGTAAATATGGATAAAATTATTTTGGAAATGAGAAACAAAACAAATATGTTTTATTTAAAAAACACGTTGGCAAACAGCAGGCTAATCCCAAAGCCGTTCTGATCCTTATTCGTACATCTGAATAGCGATTTTGAGATTTCTGTCAGAAATAAGGATTTTCGCCCACTGACAGATCCTTAACGGATATCTGAATGACTGCCCTAAACTTTTCCAACAAATTTCTAACCCTGCCATAAACACCCAGGGGTCGAAATTAGCGAAACTACAGTAGCCGCTATTTTTTACAGTAGTTTGTAATGTAACACGCTACATTTTGAATAATGTAGTGTAGAGAGTAGTGCAATACAAAATATCAATAGTTTGTAGCGAGAACCTACACTACTTCAGGGGGAAAAAGGAATATTTTGCAAATCACATGGCTGAAACTTGCTTCTTTTATAAAAAAATTTTTCTATTCAACAATTTGCGAATCTCAGCTGCAGTGTATAGCAACGTTTCACATGAAGTCATAAATTGTTCCCATTGACACTTTCTGCTAAAATCAAGCTCTAACCCAGCAAAAGAATTGATTTTCTTGCTGGCAACACTTCTCTATTTACTCATTATTACGTCTTCAGGTTTTAACGCCGGGTTTCTTATTATTTGGAATTGCTTTATTTACAGATTTATTTATTGTTGCTGTTTAAAGTTGCTTGTCTGTAATATTGTAGATTATAATATCTCTCTTAATTTTGGAACGAAATTTTAATGTGCCTATCAACTAACATTTTGGAAACAAACACAAAACATTTTCTTTTATACGTACCTTTTTTAATGACCTCGGTTATGTCACATTTATTTAATTATATCTCGGCAGACGCAACATAACAAGGGGTCGCTTTAATATTTCATCGTGTCTTCAATTTAATGGTGTAAATGGAACCCTTTGACAAAATTTAAAAGTAGCGAAGTAGTTACTACTTTTGAAAAGTAGTTGGTAGTCGCTACTTTTTAAAACATGTAATTGTAGTTAACTACATTTTTGATAAAGTAGTAGTAGTTCACTACAATAAAAAAGTAGTTTTTCCGACCCCTGTAAACACCCATATATGACCGAATTACCTTTACCTCATGACTGAAATATAGCTCATATCATGAATTTAATTATTTGACTGTAGACATATTGATTAAATTTTAATTTTATACAGTGTTTCTCATCTATTTATACCCTATATATTTAAAGCTTTAAAATTTATACTAAATCACAACACCCGACAATATCTTAAATGGTGTTAATAATAAAAGGTAGTCTTTCTGTGTTAAATAAATTGAAATCTTAATCAATTATTTTGTGTTACAATGAAACACATTTGCATGGGGGGGGGGGGATTTTACATGAGGAGGAGGGAGGAATGGATACATATCGGTTTTAAATTTTAGTATATATGAAAGCAGTAAAAAGAAATACTAAATTAACATTTTTATACTATGCAATAAAATGTTCTGAAAATGTTTAGCACTCTGTCCTACTGTATTACAAAATGAAACAGCAATGATTTTTTTCACCTTTTGTGAAAATTTTAAAACCTGACTAGTATATACTTTTTAATTTTTGTGATTTATGTAAGCACATTTAAAATACCACAAAACATCTCTGCAAATTTGGTCAGAATTTCCCTTTGTGAGCACTAGAGATAAACATAAGACGAGGAAAACTTCAACAATACTGTTTATTAATCATAACTAAAACCTAAACAGTGTGACCATGCGTATGAACAGCAGAAAAAATTATTTTAAAATATATAAAACTTCTTTTTTAATAAGTTGCGTGATTAAAAACTGCTTACTGGTTATCGGAGAAAATTTTATTTGATCCAGTCTTGAATTTTCTCCTTTTATTATGCTTTAGCGAAATTAGCAGGAAACACAAATTCAGGTATTTATTGTGGTCATGATTATGTTAAAGAAATGAGCGCAACATTCGCAATAATCAGGATGAGATAATAATAATGAGATCGAAACAATTCTCAGGAACCACAAAATCTGTCAATCCTAGAAATCATTATTACCTAGGAAATGTATAGTCACATAGGTCACGATCCAACGCTCATAAACACATACTAAATACTTTACTCACAGTGAGAAATGAATGAGAAAAGTTGAGTCGCTTATCACATTCATTTTTATGCGGGATTTCGCGCTTTATCTGTGTGGCATTTCAGTTACTCAATGTATAAAGTGATGGGGGTCTTTAAGGGGTTTCAAAAAGACCACAGAGGGCGCTATCCCTACAGGACTCCCTAGGGAGATATAAAAAGAAAAATTCTAATACCATGGGACTAAGCAGTGTTGAATTCAGGGGGTGGCCCGGGGGGGGGGACATTCCCCCGGAGCATTGAAATGTCCCCCCCGCCGGAAGATTTGAGATTTTATTATTTTAATGGTCAAAAATTGACCCCCCCCCCACCCGGAGGAACCCACCAATGGCTGAGAGGTTCTGCTCTCAAAGCTGGTAGTCGGGAGGTGCTGGGTTCAAACCCCCTGTCGCACCCGTCGACCTAACCGTTCGGAGTTTTCCATGGTTTTCTTCGAACCTTGCCGTAAATACGGGTTAGGATCCCTTAGAAAGACCCCCCACGGAGAGCACTTCACCCTATAAATCAACCAACCAACCAACTCCCCCTCCCCCGGAGCAACAGAAATCACTCCCGGAGAAAAAAGGTTTGAATTCAACACTGGGCCAGGGATGTAGCTAGAAGTGAATAATAGGGAGAGTCAAGGAAATGTAAACAAGGCTCATATTTTTTTTCTCTCACTCAGAAACATGCACGCACAAACACACACACACAAATATATATGATCAAAGTATTATATAGAAAGTATTATATATGATCAATAAGGTTAACTGGATGAATAAGGTTCTCCAGATTCAACTGGGATAGCTCAGTTGGTAGAGCATGGCAGCTTCAGCCACGATATCCCAGGTTCGAATCCTGTCCCGGACATTTTTCGTCCAGTTGAAAAAAAAAAATACAACTCATATTATATAGAAATACGAGCCGGTCGCTTCCAAGTGCAGCCCAGATACCTTCTGCAGTGTACTGCCCTGAAAAGGCATTTTGCGTGCAAAAAGAAAAGTATAAATAAAATACTTTATTTTAGAGTATATAAAAATAAAAGTCCTGTTTTTTATAAAGTAAAAATTTACCGGTCTATTTTTCTCGTTTTTTCGAATATCTGAACCGGCCCGATAGCGGGCGAAGCCCGCTATTACACTCTGTCGTAATAATATCCGTCATGTGGACTAAATGCGATATTTAAAAAAAATCTATTTCAAAATTAAACATGTTGAATAGAGACCTTCAAAATGTTAAACTATGCCAATACTTCCATAATCGGGTTTTTATCATGATTCAATACGTTCCTCAAACGTATATATTTACTATTCTCTATTACTCATACTGATACTCTCTTTGTATTATTCTCAAACATTTGAAAAATCCGTTATGACGTCAGATAAATTTTCTTTTTAATTCTCTAATGACGTCATATAAGCTGTTTTCTGTATTTACACATACTCATACTCCTTGTATTATTGAAAAATGTTTGAAAATTTCCGTTTTATTACCAATATGATGTCATATTAATCTTTTTTTTTTCAATTGGTGAAACTTTTTATTTCATTTTTCACGTGGCAATCTTTCAATAGAAAATTAATTATTGTAGAAAGAAATTTATTGTGGATTTTTAATTGTTGGCAACTACTATAACGAAAAATGTTTAAGTTTAATAGGAAAAGGCTGTTAAAATTTTGGTTTTTTATCTCTATTTATTAAAATAATACGATTTTTTTAAATTTTAAAATTTTGAGCTTCATAGTAGGTATTTGGATTTAAGTACACAAATTTTCATGCCTGTAAGTTATATAGTTTCTGAGAACGGCTCTGTGACGGACAGACAACAGAGCGGCAGTAATAGGGTTTCGTGAGATGAACGAAACCCTAAAAAAAGCACGTAAATAAAGATTTCGCGACATAAATATATATATATATATATATTTTTTTTCATGACAGCCCTGACAAAGAACTGCTCGGTCCTGCGCATCATTATATAGGGGAAAGGGAAAGCTTTCAAATAAAATAAATAAAAATGAGATAGCCTGAAATACATGGCGATCATTGTAAATGGGCACTGTGGTTTCATGCACATAAATTGTTGATGCGGTGATCAAACTAACGGGGCCCTGTGTGTTTCTGAGCCATATATCGTTAATACACCGATTACTATAACGGGGTTTAGTTATTTGACGTACATAAATCGTTAAAATAAAATAATTTTAACAGAGCCCTGGGGTTGCACGCTGGTAAACTGATTATACGCAATCACTATAACGATAAGTCTTGTGCATACTCGAGCCCATAAATATGGCAATCAGTATTTAAATAGCAAATCGTTACTTCCAAAAAATGTACTTTGAAAAAAGGAGGAAATGTATTATATTTTGTATAAAAAATTTAATCCGATTGCTAAAAGACGAAAAGCGCAAAAACACTTCATAAAATATGAAATAAAAAAACTTTTCTTGAAAAAATGTCATGCAAAATATCTAGTAAAAAAATCACTAACTTATTATTCGTCTAATCTTCCATAATCGGGTTCATAGCCGATGTTAGCAACAATCTCGCTAACTCTAACATCGATGAAATACGTGTTTAACTATATTTTTAGTACATTTGTTATCCTGAATTTCACGCCCCTACTTAAGACTGCTGCTGAAATATGGCGAAATGACCTAAAACTTTCAATCCCTCGTTTAACCCCCTTAGTGGTTCAATTTCTAAAATCGCTGAAATATATGTTTAACTATTTTTTAGTAGATTTATTAACCAGAATTTCACGCTGATACATAAAACTGCCGCTGCGATATGACGAAAAGGCGAAATGACCTAAAATTTTCGACCCCCATTTTACCCCCTTAGTGGTTGAATTGCTAAAGTCACTGAAATTTATGTTTAAATATTTTTTAGTAGATTTGTTATCCTGAATTTCATGCTCCTATAATCAGAAAACACATTTTTTTACATTACCATAACAGTATCTCAACGAACTCCAGCGAATACATTGTCTGTACAAATGTTGTAGAGCTTAAAGTTCTGAGTGAAATGAGTACCTACACTTACTATCTTTGTTGAACATTAAACTCATAACAACTCTATATCAAAGTTTTGCTCAATAAATCGCTAAGTAAGAGCTTGAAGCAGGGCCGTGCGAAGCTTCGCCTCGGGCGCGAAAATGGAGGGGGCGCCAAATTTATACTACCAACCACGATTTAATTAATTTATTCATTTTTTGGTCATCGATCATTTTCTGGAGAATTTTTTTTTCTCTCTTCATCATTCTTTTTTTCTCTGTCACAAAATATCTTGTACACTCTAATAAATAAGTGCAATTTTGTCTTATGCTATTTAGTTGTTTGCAATTTCTGAATTAAAATTAAACCTTTTAAAGTTCCAAAATAAACTCGGAATGTTTATTCAATAGAATTTATATCTGTACTTTATCAGTTTTGTGTTACCTGTCACAAAAAGAAGGGGGAGGGGGGGGGGCGCCAAATTGAAACTTTGCCCCGGGCGCAGTTTTCTCTTCGCACAGTCCTGGCTTGAAGCCAGAACAGACCAAGTTATCAGTCTATCCTAACTCCAATTTTTATATACTTGTGTGTTTATATATATATATATATATATATATATATATATATATATATATATATATATATATATGAGTTATTGAGGCCTTCACGATATTTCTATAATTATTTTGGAGCTTTCGCCGCTATAAGCAAATTAATAACTGAAATAATGCATTTTTTCATGATTTTAAGCATATTTCATAAATAATGGGAAATATTGTTTGTTATTTTCGATATTGTATTTGAAATATGGAGTAGTATTTAATATGATGTAGAATTATTATTTAGAGTGCTAGAAACTACGTACATATTAGAATTAAGGAGGTTGAAAATAAAGCGGCAGGAGTGAAGGGGGGGGGGGGAGCGGAGGAGCGAACAAATGAGAGTGCGGGAGCCTTGATTCTAGTGGGATTCAAAGACAACAAATAGCACGATATTAAACTTCGGTATGTTACGGAAAGAGCTAAGATGTTTTTATGATTATAACAGATTATAATAGACAGGTATACGAGCATTTTAAGTTAAATTCAAAAAAGTTTAAAAGCCTCGCAATATTGAAGAAAAGTATTCATAATCTTTGTTCTTTTAAAACTAAGATTTGAGGATTGTGATAACAATCGCGAAATGCAAAAACAGCTGATATTCATGTATTTTTTTTTCGATAGCTACTGAAGTGATTTCAATACTTTTTGTAGTTGTTTTCAGAGGAGCTAGCTATATTATAAATTCAATTGATCGTTTGGCAAAAAATAAATAAAAAATGCTATTGACATGTTAATCTTAGAAGAAAAACCAAATTATTTTCCAAATCACTTAACTATTGTATTTTTTTTATTTCTTTCAGAAACGTTCAATTTATAAATTAATCACTGAAAAAAAAAAAAAAAAACAAAAAAAAAAAACATTATTATGTCATTAAGTTTTGATCGCTTATAGTTAAGGCGCACATTGAGACGCAGGTAAAGTGATACCAGGTAGCACAGAGATATCGACCAATATCCACCCCAATATTGGCCAATATTTCGAAAGTCGCTGAATGTTGTACGTGAAATTTACAACATCTGTCGATATTCACAGACATAACTTAAAATTAGTTTTTTTTTTTTTTTTTTTTAAAGCATTCAAAAGAGCTTTTTGCATTACTTATGTCATCATAATATAGAAATAGTATTCTAAACAATACAATTTAATAATTTTGCCATTTTTAAAAAATTTGACTTTTTAATATCTTATTTTTAATATTTGGATACGTTGGCCAATATTGTAAAAATTATATTACGATTACAACATTCAGGGATATCTATCGACATCCGTAAAAAACAATATCATTTTTCGAACATTTCAAGATATCTGTCGACATTCAGCAGTTCTGACGAAGTTTGTATTCTTGATCGGTGATGGAAAGTTGTAAAGGACCGCCCATTTGTGTAGTTTTCGTCAATGTGCATTTGATGGAGGCGTTGGGCTTGAAATTTGCAGAGAGAAAAAGCCTATATAAAAATTTTCTGTAGGAATCTATAGTTATTTATATATATATATAAAAAAAGCATGTGAATATTTGTGTTTTACAAAAGACTAAAGATGATTTTATATTATTTTTACACTATGTATTTTATAGTACTTTTAATAATGTTTTTACAAGGGAAAAAAATCAATTCATGTAATTTTTAAATGGATGCTTGTTTTTTACCTTTCTAAAATGCTTTCGAACTTCCGATTTTTATAAGAATTTTATTTTTTATTACTGAAAGAATACAAGTTTAGTTTGAAAAGTAGTTCACAGATTTTTTTAATTAGATACTATTAATAATATATAATTTATATAATTGATCTAAGTAATTATTATTCTTATTATTATATAATAAGCTTTTAGGGCTAATTATGTGAGTGTTAACTTTTGTGTAGTGCATCAAATTTTGAAAAAATGTACACATATTTCTGACTTAAAATTAATAAAAAAATATATATTTAATTTCTCACAAAGCAAAATTCAAAGTAATGGGGTTGTTAAAACTTTCATAATAGTTTTATGCAAGGGGAACACATGATTTTTAATACAGCAAGCTTTAAAATTTCTTACTTATTTTAAAATATATTTTACTAAATTTTCAACAAACTCAATAACAAAAAATGATAGTTAAATAAATCTTTGCTAAAAAAAAAACAAAAAAATATGTCGATTGTGATTGAAAAATACGAGATAATTGCCGAAACGTCAGCTGAAGCTCACTGTAGAGACCCGAAAGTTTTTGGTTTCCGTCTGTCTGCCTGTGTGTTCCGCGATAACTGCCGTAAAAATCGTCCTATTAGGTTGATTTTTGGTGAGTATGTTGGTGATGGTGAGGTACCCGGAATTAGCTGTATTGTCAGTTTTTAGTTACATTTGGCTCATTCGTTCGGAAAATATAGAACATTTATTTTTAGGTCATAATGCTTTTCAATGGGAAGTCAGACGATTTTTTTTTAATTTTAACATTCACCGAAAAGAAAATGTCGCATTGGGATAGTTGTAAATGCTAAATTATGGATGCTAAATTTACGAAATGGCGATCTAAATTTAATTCAATCACTTTGAAAATTTGCCAATATATCTATTAGAATTTCGAAATTAATTGTATGAAATATTGGGAAATTTTATGCATTAAATTGAAAGATGTGAAACATTTTAATTTCTCATTTTTTACAAAAACTTCCAATGCATTTTTTTTTTTCATGAAATGGTTGCTAAGCAAGTATATTTCAAAGAATATCAACAAAGGAAAATTCAAGTGAATCACATTATTTTGGCGTGAAATTTTATCAACAAAATAGATAATTTTTGGGTGATTTAAGTTTTTAATATGCTTTTTTAATGAAATAGATAAGAATTTATTTTAACTACTAAAGAAAGATTACCAAATCGATTTTCCAAATAAAAATAATAAAAACGTTGAATGTGTAAATTGAATATAGGTCACATAAGAGGAATTTACATTTGCATAAGTATATTTTATACACGAAATTTTATTCAGTTTCGGCAACATATGATGTTTAGTGGTTGAAATATATGTATTCTTTTAAGGATAGGATAAAATCTCTCGTACAAAGAAATTGTTATTCTGATGAAATTAAAATAGTAAATACATTCAGACATATACTCAAGGAATGAAATAGCACAATTACTGGAAATTGAGACTATAAAATTAAAGCGACAACTGGGGGTTCAGGAGGGGGGGGGGACGAGCCCCCCTGAAGTAATGTATTGTTATTCTGAAAAAAAAAACACAGTAATAAATAGTTTATACTATCATTGCATAACACTGTGTTTAATGCGATACTTCCAAAATTTCCGGAACTTTCGATAAATTTTATATTTTTATAAATGCGTAAATAACTCTAAAAATTGAATTTTAGGATATCAAATATTATTCAGATAATGTTAAAAATTAGTGACAGGGAGATTAATGAACAATGATTTGTAGAGCTGACGTTGAGGCCTCTGATCTGTAGATTTAGTAGTTGCATGATACTTTTGTCAGACGTTATTTACCCCAGTAACATAAAAATGTACTCCCACCAGTTTCTGTTAAAAGATTTTTATAACATGTTTTCCCCTTGTTTCCTCTTAATCATACTTTTAAAGTAACAGGATTTTCCTTTCTCACCCATGGTAGCACAGAGATATTGGCCAATATTTCGAAAGTCGCTGAATGTCGTACTTCAAATTTACAACATCTGCCGATATTCAAAGACATAACTTAAAGTTGGTTTAAAAAAAATAATAACATTCAAAAGAGCTTTTTGCATTACTTATGACATCATAATACAGAAATATTATTCTAAACATTAAAATTTAATAATTTTGCCATTTTTATAAAACAACTGTTTAATACCTTATTTTTAATATTCGGTTACATTGGTCAATGTTGTAAAAATTATATTACTGAAATTATAAATTATACAACGTTCAGGGATACCTATCGACATTCGTAAAAAAACAATATCATTTTTCGGACATTTCAAGATATCTGTCGACATTCAGCATATCTGACGAAGTTTGTAATTTTGACCAAAGTGAACAGAAAGTTCTAAAGGGACCGCCCATTTGTGTAGTTTTCGTTCGCATTTGATGGAGGAGTGGGGCGTGAAATTTGCACAGAAAGAAAAAGCCTATATAAAAAATTTTCTGTAGGAATCTATAGTTATTGTTACATATAAAAAGAAACATGTGAAAATTTGTGTTTTATAAAAAACTTAAGATTTTTTATGCTATTTTTATAATGTTTTTACAATAAAAAAATTCAATTTATGTAATTTTTAAATGGGTGCGCGTTTATTTTTTTTTTAAATGCTTTCAAATTTCCGACTTTTATAAGAATTTTATTTTTTATTATTGAAAGACTACAAGTTTAGTTTCAAAAGTAGGTCACTGATTTTTTAATTAGACACTATTAATAATATATATTTTATATAACTCATCTAAGTAATTATTATTATTATATAATAATAAGCTTTTAGGGCTAATTTATATGCGTGTTAACTTTTGTGTAGTGCATCAATTTTTGAAAAAAATTACACATATTTCTGATTTAAAATTAATAAAAAATATATATTTAATTTCTCACAAAGCAAAATTCAAAGTAATGGGGTTGTTAAAATTTTCTTTATAGTTTTGTACAAGGGGAACACATGATTTTTAACACAGCAAGCTTTAAAATTTCTTATTTCCTTTAAATTTCTTACTTAATTTATAATAATTTTTTACAAAATTTCCGACAAACTCAATAATAAAAAGTGATATTTAAATAAATCTTTGGTAAAAGAACGTAAAATATATATATATACACGTCGATTGTGATTGAAAAATATGAGATAAATAAATGATAGTTTTACCAGACATTTCTTACCCCAGGAACAAAAAAATCTACTCCCACCAGTTATTGTTAAAACTCTTTTATAACATGTTTTTGTTCCCCTTGTTTTTCTATCAAAAGACCAAGGACCAGGATTTACTTTTCTCTTGTTACGTAACGAGACTATATTATTCAGTAATGAAAAAATAAGTCACTTATATCCAAAAATGTTATTCAGGAATGTTAGAAAAATATATCACTCAATATCAAATGATGATATTTTAGCAGTGGCAGAAAAAGATATCACTTAAAGTCAAAAAATTATATTCAGAGATGTTGGAAAATATTGGCCAACATTCACAGTTGTCAAAAACTTATATTCGCAAATATTATTATTATTATTATTTTTTTTTATTTTTTTTTTTGGGGGGGGGGGGGGGTCATTTAACGTTGGCCAATATCAATTTTTCATATTGGCCAATATCTTTGTGCTACCTGGGCTCGAAAAAAAACTGTGCGGGGCAGGGTGTGCGCATATTGCGACCCAGTTTCTCGTCGCGTTTGTTTACATTGCTGACATATGCGACGTGTGTTTTCATAGAATTAAAAACAATTAGTTATTTCTTGGAATTTTTAAATATTTTTTGCTATGGCTGAACGAATATTCTGTACACGAATTTACTGTTCAGAGTATATAAAAGAGTTATTAATCAAATTCTGTACACGAATTTAAGTTCAGAATCAGATCTGATTCTGAAACGGGTGTGTGCTTATTATTATATCTTGAATCAATAAAAAAAATATATTTTGGAAGAGTAATTATATGGAAGTTAGGGAAAAAAACAGAGCATTTTGCCGCAACTCAAAAATATAGCGATGTCAGATTTAAGGGGTTAAATCCTCGAACAAGCGAGACACTTGGCGGCGTTGAATTTGGCGAAGCGATAAATGAGTTTTTGTTGCTACCGGTTTGTTTCTTAAATTTCTTCCACGCCTACTGTGGTTTGTTTTGGGGCCTTGGGGGAAGGGGAGTGTCCAGGTTGCCGGCTGGTAGGCGGCAGCATAGACAACAGGGCTAGGCCTCCGGCTGATTGAGCATGCGTAGTAAGCGCCTGTGTTTCCTGCTTTCCCCGTCGGCACTTCACTTTCATTATCATTTCCATTCATTTGAGTGGGTCGGTGCAAGAAAGCGCCAAGCCACATTTTTGGTGAAATAAATCTAATACTGTAATCTGTTGCTTAATATTGTAAATTATAATATCCAACATATAATTTGTTTTTAATATCACTTGGTGGCAGCATATGGGACAGGTTTCGTCTTTGCCCCAGATGTTTATACCCCCCATGAACATGTTATTGTTGTTGGTTTGACCCAAAAGCCTGGTGAGCAGCTTTTTATTTTTATACAGCTGGCATGATCCATCCATATAACACAGAAACTAGTCTCCTAATTTTGAACCAATTCCAGATGAGAGACCTGCATCTGGATTGGCACCCCCAGAGGTAACACTTATATAGAACTTGGAGTTGGAGGACTTTAGAGCCACGAACAGATCCCATGAACATAGATCTATAAAGATCTTAAGATCTATGTTCATGATGCTCCCAATGAAGATAGCTAATTTACAAAAAACGTAATAGCAATATCATTAAAGGAATGCCATATTGTTACTCAGAATATCTCAAAAGTTACTAAAACTTTGGCGAAAAAACTTTAGGTTATATATATCTTGATTTGATTATTTGATCAAATTTTTAAATTGAAATATCTCAGAAGTTCAAAAATGTGGCTTAGCACTCTCTTGCCCCGACCCCTTCATTTGTGCTTCATACCTTTCCTCTTGTGATTCAAGAATTTACGTGTGATTCCCCCCTCCTGCCCTGAAATTCAAGCCCTGTTCAATTTTTCTTGTGAGTTTAAACTTTTTTACCTATATAATTTTAGAAAGTAAGTTTTTCAAAAATTCATGTTATTTATTGAATTAAAGGATACTCAATACATCATTCAAACTGTAATAAAAAGGCTATTAAATGATAAGATATCTTTTAAGCGACCAAAAAATCATTTTGTAAACTTTTTCATAAAATTTAATTAAATCGTAATATTTTAACAAAACTGTATTAAAAAATTTATCATAAAAAGGTATTCATCTGTTACCAATTGCATAGGAATTGTTCATTTTTATTAAAGTCCTTTTATTCAAAAGTGTTATTTTGTAGTTTGTTAAAACTGTTTAACAGAGTTTCATTAAATGTAAACTAGGGTTTAATCTAGCGCTAGCCAAAAAGCTAACTGAAAGCACCTTTTGCTCTAAAAGCATTTAGTGGATTCGCCAAATAGCGACAGCCAAAAAAAAAATATCATTTCCATTTTGTTGTTCTGCATTTTGTAAACCTGCTGTTGCGTGATAAAAAAAAAAAAAAACACACGCATCTATCCCAGCAACTCACTTCAAAATTTGTCTCGTCCTCCCTGTGCAAGCATCTTACAAATAGTGTGATATCATTTGCGTTAAACGTATTGAGGAAATTAAAAGAATTTGTAAAAATTTATTTTTTGTTAATGATCCCAACTTAGGAAATGAAACCAAAGCGGTTCATGAATGGAAGCTGTTTAGGCAGGTTCTGGCTACAAGGGTTAAAGAAATGAAACCAGCTGATTGTATTCTTTTTTCCCATAAAAATGGCATTACTGACATGTTTCCCAATGTCACTTCTTTGTATGAATTTATAGCAACAATTCTGTTGTCTACAGCAGATTGTGAAAGAGGATTGAGTCTCGTGAATATAACAAAAACTGACTTGAGAAATAGATTGACAATAAAAAATTTAAGTAACTTAATTATGATTAATTTGGAAGAGGAAGTTTGAAAAGAATTTCCAGGCCAAATCTCGAGAGGGTCAATCTTACAGAGTGGTGTACTGTTTGTATATTGTATAATTAAAAATTATACTCATTTATATAGAAATTTTGTATAAATAAATGTTTTTTTTCTTGGCTAAAGCTATTTTTATTTGGCTAACATTTATTGGCTGCAATTAGCCAAAAAGCTACAAATCTCCTTTTTCCTAGATTAAACTATAAACATCTTGTATGTGGGCCCATCAAATTACTCAAAATTTTGATGCTTCAACTCATATGCTTAAAAAATGTTTGCTTTAAATGTTTTAATATCTGTTTCAAGAGTGATGATTCAGTTTTGTGGTTATTGTGACACATCTGGAAATATAGTGCATATTATCTGGATTTACATTTAATAAAAATTAAATTAATTTAATTTTTTTAAATGCAAAATTTAATAGAAAAAGATTAAGTATTTTTTAAAGTTTTGCAGAAATGTGTCAAATAATTTTTGTTAACAAAGTTTTTAACTTTCATGAACTTTGACTTAAGATTACACAGATTTATGCTAAATAAGTTTTTTTATTTATGCTATGTATCTAGAAGAGGAGGGGAGAGGGTGATAAAATTATTTGATCTTGTGACCTCTAAATTAAGGATTTTTAATATGCTGTCATATAAATTAATTTGAATTTTGATTATAGGTATAATTTTTAATAAATTAAAAATAAAGCAGGTTCTTTGGAGAAAGGGGACAAGTTTACTTTCTTTGATCCTTTTTTCTTAAAACCATTGATTTAAATTAACTTTAAAAAAAGATATTTAAACTTAAAGTATTTTGAAAATATTCTTATGTTTTGCCCAAAATATTTTGCAAATGTAAGAGTCTGGAAAGGGGTTGAAAGCTCAAATCCATGTTTTTTTTAATTTCATTTAAATCAAATATCAAGTAATAAAAATGGATTTTTACATTGCTAACTAAGCGTAAAACCAACAGAGTGAAAAATGTCCGAGCCTGGAAGCTTGGTAATGCTTAGTTAGCAATGTAAAAATTCACATGTTTATTATTCAATAATTTCAAGTTAATTTCACTGCTGAAAATTAATTGAAAAATTAACTAAAATTACTCAAATATCAAGTTTTTAAAATAAAATAACTGTGGCATAATATTTTTTTCATGCTGAAAAGAACTTCTTTTCCTGTAGTATTTGTATTTAGTATCCAAAACATAATTGTGTAATTATTGATTAAAAAATTGTATAGTTGAAGAAGATATTTGTAACAAATACTGTAATATCATGTAGATTCAAGCCATCATTCAAAATAAAAACAGTATGTGAAATGCCATTGTTTTATGAGCGATGTATTAGATTTAAGGGAGACCGGTACACACTGGACCTATGGGCACAGTGGACCACCCCCTAATATTTCATTTATTTATTTATTTTTTAAGCTTCTCTTCTATCCTAATAGACAACAGCACTGCAATGATTATTTATAGTCTTCAGAAAATATGTTTAGCTCAGATTGAACTATTTTATCCTGATTGGTTGTTTTGAGCTTCTAATAGTAAAATTTTTCGTCATCATATTTTTATTTTTTTAGTAATTACAGGTTGTAGATAAATAAAATAAAACACCAGTACACACTGGACCTATGGGCACAGTGGACCACCCCCTAATATTTTATTTATTTAATTTTTTTTTAAGCTTCTCTTCTATCCTAATAGACAACAGCACTGCAATGATTATTTATAGCTTTCAGAAAATATGTTCAGCTCAGATTGAACTATTTTATCCTGATTGGTTGTTTTGAGCTTCTGAAAGTAAAATTTTTCATCATATTTTTTTTTTTTTTTTTTTTTTTTTAGTAATTAAAGGTTGTAGATAAATAAAATAAAACAGCTTTTTTGCAAAGCTAAGATACTTGTTTTTATTTTACTTTAAACTTAATATATTTAAAAGAAAGCTATAAACAATATTAATATGATTATTTATTGAACTTCAACATGGGGTACAGTGGACCACCTACTCCTGGGGCACAGTGGTCCACAATCCACTCTGCTCCTGTAATGCAGAATGTTCAAAATATTTAATAATTGCTTATTTTCTATAAAGAAAGATTGTTTTAAAGTAGATTTAACTGTAAAATAAAGTAAACAAATAAAAATAACAATTTATTTAACATAGTAAGAAATATTTTGTTTTGTATTTACTGCCTTTGATAAATATAACTGTAGTCTAATTGTTGATGATTCTATTCAAGTAAGATTCATGAGACACAAATTGAATGGAAATCAGTTTATTTCTCCCGAAACTGTAGATGAATCTGCTGTTGATGTCAATGATTTCATAATGTTGCTCTCAGACCCAAAATTATTTCTTGAAAATTCCGGGCTCGATCTTACTCATAAGTACTTTGGAATTTCATTTGCAAATTTTAATGTGCGCTGATTTTTTTGTACTTAAGTAATAACTTCAACTAAATTGCAATTGTTCCTGTATTAATCTATTATTTTCAAAATATAATTAATTTTTTGTTTTTGTTTCAAAATTTATATTACTATGTTATTTTGCGGGTGCAAAGGCAACAAAAAAGAATTAGATTAATGAAAAATAGATTTATATTGTATTTTAGATAATACCTAATAGTGGTCCACTGTACCCCGGTGGGTGGACCAGTGTACCCCGCTTCCGGGGTATACTGGTCCACTTTACAAGTGTATATATATATATTTTTTTTTAAATGTATTGAAAACTATGTTGTGAGAAAATTATGATGGATGTAAGAAGGTTTAAGGAATATTCAAAAATATTTTCATACAGATCGGTCAGTCTGTTAAAGAGAAAAAAAATATTAACTGAAAAAGTGGTCCACTATGTAACGGTCTCCCTTACTTGTTTTTATTTTACTTTAAAGTTAATATGTTTAAGAGAAAGCTATAAACAATATTAATATGATTATTTATTGAACTTCAACATGGGGTACAGTGGACCACCCACTCCTGGGGCACAGTGGTCCACAATGCACTCTGCTCCTGTAATGCAGAATGTTCAAAATATTTAATAATTGCTTATTTTCTATAAAGAAAGATTGTTTTAAAGTAGATTTAACTGTAAAATAAAGTAAACAAATAAAAATAACAATTTATTTAACATAGTAAGAAATATTTTGTTTTGTATTTACTGCCTTTAATAAATATAACTGTAGTCTAACTGTTGATGATTCTATTCAAGTAAGATTCATGAGACGCAAATTGAATGGAAATCAGTTTATTTCTCCTGAAATTGTAGATGAATCTGCTGTTGATGTCAAAGATTTCATAATGTTGTTCTCAGACCCAAAATTATTTCTTGAAAATTCCAGGCTCAATCTTACTCATAAGTACTTTTGAATTTCATTTGCAAATTTTAATGTGCGCTGATTTTTTTGTACTTAAGTAATAACTTCAACTAAATTGCAATTGTTCCTGTATTAATCTGTTATTATTTTCAAAATATAATTAATTTTTTGTTTTTGTTTCAAAATTTATATTACTATGTTATTTTGCGGGTGCAAAGGCAACAAAAAAGAATTAGATTAATGAAAAATAGATTTATATTGTATTTTAGATAATACCTAATAGTGGTCCACTTTACAAGTGTATATAATTTTTTTTTTTTTTTTTTTTTTTTGAAAAATGTATTGAAAACTACGTTGTGAGAATATTTTGATGGATGTAAGAAGGTTTAAGGAATTTTCAAAAATATTTTCATACAGATCGGTCAGTCTGTTAAAGAGAAAAAAATTTTAACTGAAAAAGTGGTCCACTGTGTACTGGTCTCCCCCATAGCTTGGAGGTACACGATGTATAATCCTACTTTACAAAGCCATTTTCAAGTAAAAGTTATATGTGAAGAAAATGAAGAACTGTTGGATTCTAGCCAGGGTTGGCAAGTTTTTGACGCATGACGGTTTTTACCGGTTTTAACCATGGTTTTTACCGTCATGTCAAAAACCTCCTTGTCAAAAATGTCGAAAACTGTCAAAAACCCATTTTTTAGTAGTTAGTTTTTACATTTTTTTTTTCATTCTATCTTTAATATTAAGTTGTTTTACATAAAATATTCAGAATCAAAAAGACTCTAAAATATATTTATCCATCCAAGACTACCAAACTAAGAACCAACGAAAGTTTCACCGTGTAACAAAAAAGAATTGCATTAGAATAATACGTGTACATCTCTGTTAGAAGATCTCTGCAACAATCTTAAGCTATTTGGCAAATTAGATTTTTTGAAGAAATCCTGTAACCTATAAGTATTAGATTAAACAATGTGTATAATTTCGGTACAATTTATTACATTGTTGAAAACAAAACTTTAAGATTCTACTTATTGAAGTGCAAATGAAAATCACCTTAATTGCATTTATGAAATACATAAGATATGCATTTTAAAATATTATATCGAAGAATATTCAAATTTATTCACTGCCAGTCTATGCTTAACATCTATTGTCATACAATGTAACAGCAGCATTTTTGCATCTCTAAAATAATTTTAATGTACTTTATTCAAAATGTATATTGAATGTTATTTAATAATTATAATAACCTTTTATTATCATTTAATATTAATGTTAATTGCAGTTAGTAGAATCTATATTAGTGAAGATTATGACAAATATTGTTCTTTTCTTTTACTCTTGTATTTTTAAATCTTTCCCATATTAGGAAATGATCTTCTTTTAAATAAATTTAACAAATGTAATTGTAAATAATAATAATAACAAGAACAACAAGGTAAAATCAATCTAGAAATATATTGTATGCTACACTTACACCATAAATTGGAGGACAATCGAAAATGATAGGTTTTTGACGGAATAAACCGGTAAAAACACGGTTTTTACCACTGTCATGTCAAAAACCAGTTTTTGACGTCAAAAACCCAACCCTGATTCTAGCAATGCAAAATTCTAGACCAATACATAAAGTGGGCAATTCGACTTTTATGAAATGAAAAAAAAGAGTACCCATAGCTCATTCAAGATGATAATTTGATGCTATGCATCATATGTAAAGAATTTGAATTTATATATTCAAAGTTATTCGAAAGAATTTATAGAAAGCCTGTTTTTATTTTGTTTTAGTGATTAACACAGAGATAAAGTGTTTAATATATACAGTGCATCCCCCGCCTCCCCCTTTGCTTTTAACACATAAACATAGAAACAATATTATTGTTAACATGGTTGCAAAAAGAAATGAGAAAATATGATATAACATAAAATTGCCACCATGGAATGCAGTTTGGCACCTAGAGAAAGAAATAATGTAGGCGTCATTCAACAACCCTGCCCTCTCATGAGTTTTTGTTAAGGGCAAATATGGGTATACTGCAATAAAATAGTTTCATGGTGTACAAATAACTTGAACTACAAAGCTTTTTGTAAATAGGTTTTTTTTTAATTACAATTTCTGTTCCAATTATATTTATAAATGGCTAATTAATAAATGGTGTTTTTAAAGTAAGGCATTTTAATTTGTTTTGTAAAATTTATTTTTTATTTTTCAGAAGAAGAATAAAAATCTAGAAAGAAAAAAGTTCTCTGTGAAGATCAGGCCCTGACTATCGCACAGGCACCCGGGGCCCGTGCCCTGGGCACGAAATTTCTGAGGTGCACGGAAATTTTCACAAGTTCATCTAAATTTCCATTAAAAAAATCAATTCTGACAACATTTTATTTTGGAAAAATTAAGCATAACAAATCAAATATAGTTGTTTTGGAAATACACTTTTCTAAGTAAAATTTTCTATTTTCACAATTTCTAGCCTTCACAGTCAGGACGTTTGTGCCCTCTAAACATTCAGATTGATGAAGTTATTTATTCACATTAAAAATTAAATGATATGCCTTCTAAAAAAAAAAAAAAATTCTGTAGTTTCAGAAGAAAACAAAAAGTTCATAATTATGTTTAAAATAGAAGTTGTTTTAATACTTTTAGGCCTTTTGTTTGCACTCAGTATTTGTTTGGTTTTATCATTTAATATTAATAACATCATTAATAAGTAGACTTCTTATCATTATTTTCTAGTAATGGATGTACTGTATTTATCATGTCAGTCAGTTTTATCTTATTGCACATTTATTCGAAAAGTGACAACTGAAAAAATGTGACATAAATTGAGATATAAATATGAAATGACAAAAATCTATCTCAACCTATGGTTAAAAGCACATTTCAATAAATAGAAGAAATATTATATTTTTATTCCTGAAACTGTTCTTAAATTTCCGTAAAACTTTATTTTTTGAGTTGACACTTTTCGAATAAGTGTACTTGTGTCTACTTGTAAAAAATTCGACATGTAAAAAAAAAAATACAGTATCAGTAAATTAACCAATCTAAGGGGGCACAAAAAATTGAAAGTGCCCTGGGCACAGCAACTTGCTAGTCGGGCCCTGGTGAAGATGACTGTGGATTTTCAGCTCTCTATCAATGTTAATTAACAAACAACATCAGAAATTTAATTGTAACAGGATTAAATTTTCTTGCAAAATATTTCTGATAAATTTTGAGCATCTTGTAAATAATAAAAAAATGCTTTTTGGTTGGTTTGTTTTACATTTATTGTGAAAAATAAAATTAGTGAAAAAAAGCATTCAGTTCTAGTAGGTTTTTTATATATATATATATTTATTTATTAGTGTATGTGATGATGTTAAAATCTCGTACAATATATTTATTATATTATATAATGACGTACCATATATTTTCCCCCTTCTTTCTCGTTCTAAGAACACTCCGCCTTCTTTTTACAGGTTAAGATATATAATTCAAGAAAAATGTTTTATGTAAACTGTATTTTTAAAAACTGACAGCCTGATAAACTGTTTATACTAATTTGTTGGTTGATTATAAATTAGCATTGCTCGGAGATCAGGTACTAAAGATAATTTACTGTATAAAAACTTTAAATAAAAATTTCGCCATAATCTAATTAAAAGTTGAGATTAAAATTTTAATACACATAATATTGTATAAATCAGTTTGAAATTTTGTTAGTCAAAAGGTCACATACTTCCTGCTGGAAGGAAAAATATTTCTTTATTGGTAATATATTTAAAAAAAAAAAAGATTAAATTATTCAGAACTGATTTCTTACTAATCTTTACAAATGAGTAATGTTTTAGTCCATTAAAAAAAAAAAAATGTAGTGTATGGATGATGAACCTGCTGTGTTCTAGAAAATTAACTGTCACTACTATTTTGAAAAAATATTAAGCTTATTTAATGAAAGAAATTCGGAGATTAAATAAGGAGGAAAATAGTAGCAATTGGCTTTCTGTCAATTAGTGATATTTTGTAAATATATATGTATTGAAATTTTGTTCTATGATGTGTATGAAAGGGGGGGGGGGAGAGTCCTTAACAGACTAAAACAACACTACTTTATAGGAATACTGCTACATTTTTCTGATTAATTATATACTAAAGAAATGAAGATAGTGAAATGACATTTTTTTTAACAGACCTAATTTACATATATGTATAGTTATATCATTAAAAAAAAAATCTTAAATTCTAATGATCAATAATGTCAACATTTTACAAATTTTATTAAATAAAATTCCTGCATTTTTGTTTTTGTTTTATTTTTCATATATCATCTTGTTTATTCCATCAAAGTACAGTAAAAACTGATCGAGCCTAGCAAAGACAAAAAATATATATATATCTAGTATTTTAACTGCTTTAGAGGATGACATCATCTGTTTCGGAAAAACATGGAACAAAGAAAAATAAATTGGTCATTTCAATTCTGCTTTTTAATCATAAATATAAAATAAACCTATGCAGCAACTATGTCCCACTTTATCTTTTTTGTACTATTTATTTTTTATAACCATGTTGAGCATTATATAATGTGGTATTTTATTTTTGTGGCAACACTAATTTGAGGAAAACCTTTCATTTCATTAATGAAAACAATGCTGATTTAATTTTTAATTAACAGCAATTTTTAATCAAAAAATATGTTTTACCGAAATGTAAGTGCACTATGTCAGAAGCTGGTTCAAAATCCTTTCTTATGGCATCTCATTCATTGTTGTGCATTTCGTATTTTCTGAAAAAAGGGGATGTTGGCAACAGAAATAGTATATACCAGTGGGCCTGTATGAAGATTTCACACTGCAGTCTAATATTTTTTAGCAATATCTAATATTTTTTGGATGCATGTTTAAACTTCTAAAAAAAACCAGCCAGAATAGCATCTCATTTATTCCATCAAAGTTACAATAAAAACTGACCGAAAAGCAAGAGCTATATATATATATATATATATATATATATATATACATATATAAATTGTATTTTAACTGCATTAGAGGGTGACATCTGTTTTGAAAAAAAAAAAAAAAAACATGAGATACAGAAAAATAAATTGAGCATTTGAATTTAAATTTTACTTTTTTTTCACAAATATAAAATAAACCCATGTAGCAACTATGTCCACTTTATCTTTATTGAACATTTTTTTTTATCATTGTTGTGGAATTTAATTTTTGTGGTAACACTAATTTGAGGAAAATCTTTCATTTCATTTCTGAAAACAATGCCTATTTAATTTTTAATTATTTGCAATTTTTAACCAAAATACATGTTTTAACGAAATGTGAGTGTACTATGTCAGAAGTCACTTCAAAATCCTTTCATATGGTATCTCATTTAACATTCTGCGTTTTTTATTTGCTTAGAAAAAGGGATGTTGACAATAGAAATAATATATAGGATGATTGAATATAATCATTAGATAACAATTTTCAATGGAAATGCAGAAAAATTGTGGCTGGACAATCCACCTGGGGAATTATACTCTATGTAATTTCAGTTGGCTTCTCAAGGATGTCCGTTCTCCCCACTACATTTCTTCATTGTCATGGGGAAAAAGTAAAGCAGTCAGTCAGCCAAATGTGGTGTTACCATAGTTACCGACCTAAGATAAGGTCCAGGAAACTGACCTTGAGAAGCCAATTGAAATTACATATAGTATAGCTTGAAGAAACATGAATTGAAAGTACTTAAAAATTTACTCCTTTGAATAGAATGTTTAAACCTATAATTTAATTAAAAATTGAAGAAAATTAGTTTTTTCCGTATTCTCACCACCATTGATAATTGAATGTTCAATATATATTTTACACCTTGTGATATCAACTTTTTTTTTATTAATTACAATTATGGCTTTTGCAACTTTTTCAGAATAACATTATTGAAAACTAAATCATAATCATATGGCCTTATATTCTGATCATTTTGATCTGAATAAAAGGCCATATGATTATGAATTTTTGCCTCCATTGGGACACTTTTTTTTTAAAGATTATTTTTGCTTGCAGATTGAAAATATGCTATACAAGATCTGAAACTGTTTTGATTTTATTGTATTTTACCTTTTTAATATGGAATATGGGGTGCTTATATCACCATTGTAGTTTTTAACTGAAATAGATTATAATGATAAAGTGAAACATGTATGTATAAAAGTCAGGCTGGTGTTATGAGCTCTTGTTAAAAGAAATATTCAAATAGATTTTTAAAAAAATTTCAAATAACCTATGTTTCAAATTTTGAATAAAATATTTAAAGTGTTTTCAGACAAAAATTACGGACCAGTAAATTTAGATTCTAAAGTTCAAAATATCTTTAAAAAAAAGAAAAAAAATGTCCCTGCCAAAGGAGTAAAAATGGGCCTTTCTTACTCAACTTTTTTGAGGACCATAAAAAGTATAATTCTGGCCAGCTTTCATTCATGATATCCAATAATGGCATGAATATGGCTAGCTTTGGGCTATCATTCATTAATGATGTCCATTGATGGCGACAAAGTGGCTAACTTTCGGCCTACATTCATTAATGATACCCATTGATGGCGACAAAGTGGCTAGCTTTCGGCTTACATTCATTAATGATGCCCATTGATGGCAACAAAGTGGCTAGCTTTCGGCTTACATTCATTATTGATGATGACAAAGTGGCTAGCTTTTGGCTTACATTCATTAATGATGCCCATTGATGGCAACAAAGTGGCTAGCTTTCGTCATGCATTCATTAATGATTCCCATTGATGGCAACAAAGTGGTTAGCTTTCAGCTTGCATTCATTAATGATGCCCATTGATGGCAACAAAGTAGCTATCTTTCGGCATGCATTCATTAATGATTCCCATTGATGGCAACAAAGTGGTTAGCTTTGGGCTATCATTCATTAATGATGCCCATTGATGGCAACAAAGTGGCTAGCTTTCGGCATGCATTCATTAATAAATTGTGGGGCCTCAGTGGCCGAGTGATTAAGACACCATTCCGCTTGAGAGCGTAGGAGTCAGGTCGGCGGGTTTGACTCCTGCCAGCTCCATTGCACACACTTTGTGGAGCTCCCGGATGTAACTTTCTGGTGTTGTAAATTTCCTTGTGGCTATCTCGTCCCTGTATATTGACGATGACTTATAAGCGGGCAAATGATGTCAAGCACACAAGTCAGATGTATGTTCTTAATAAATAAACAAATTGCATTGATGGCATGTGATGGCTGGCTTAAGGCTAGTTTACATTTATGATGACCAAAAAATTAACAATTATGGCCAGCTTTGGGATAGCTTTTATTCTTAACAAACGCAGGTGGCATGGCTGTGGTGATCTTCTGGCTAGATTTTATTCACAATGATCGTTTATGCCCTAACTGTGGCTAGTTTTCATTAATAATTGCCACTTAAAGTATATTTGTGGCCAGTTATAGGCTATCTGTCAGTTATGATTAACCATTTGTGGCACAGTTATGGGCATCTTAATGTAGTTGTTATGGCCAATTCTGTTGCGGCCACATCGTGGCCGGCGTGACAGTTTTTTTACATTACCGTTATGGCAAACGATAGCAGCCCATCATCTACCAGTTTGGGCCAAAGCTAACGTAGCCATCAGCGGCCTGCAAGTTCTGTGTTCGTTGGGGTTTTTCTTTCACATACCCCTTTCTTAGTCTTTTTATTTAGGCGTACCCCCTTTTCTCATAAACACGCCCCTATTCACCTACACAATGCAAGCATGCTTGTTTACATTAACCCCTTAACTGTGTATCCCGAACTCAGTTCGGGCAAGAAGAGTTTGCTTGTTTTGTTACTAAAAGCTTTTGCACACCAGTAATTTTTTAAACGCAATCTTCGCTTTATTAATCGGCGGACATTTTCGATTACATAAAGCAAATATTTTAGCACGGAAAAAGTGGTGTATTGTGCCTATTTTTATTTTATGGTGTCAAAAAACCTTCCACAGTTAAGGGGTTAAATTATTAATATTCTTAGCAGAGTTAAACAAATCGACTTAAATTACATTGACATTTCTAAACTTTCATTTTTTAAGAACTAAAATAACTTCTTAAAACACCATAAAAAGTTCTTAGTGTTTCACACCAGTTTCAACTTATTTTATTTTATTTTTTATCTTGCATTTTAAAATTAATTTTACTTTTTCTAATATTAGCTTAACATCAAAGCAAACATTTTTTTTAAAATAATTTACTGTGAAATTTTATATCAGTTTTGGTATCATGATATCAGTGGTGTAGTTCTAGAAAAAAAGTGGGGGGGGGGGCGCTTTTAAACGAGAACATAATGGTCATTGATACCCGGGGAAAACATGATTTTCAATTAACCTAAAAAAGGTAACTGAAAAAAATTAAAGTTAATTCAGTTTAAATTTTTATTTGTGTAAATCATGTAGCTTGTAATTGAAAACTTTAATGATTGTTTTTTTTTTTTTTTTAATCTGGTTTAGAATGTGGAATGCTTTAGTACATTTTCTCTCAACAAGAATTTTGATTAAAAGTTTGATTTGTTATTCTGAGATTTTTAGTTTTGAAAATTGTTGGGGAACAACATTACACTAGTTGTCCACTAACAC
The DNA here is from genome assembly GCA_963931845.1 of Maratus michaelseni. NCBI lineage: Eukaryota > Metazoa > Arthropoda > Arachnida > Araneae > Salticidae > Maratus > Maratus michaelseni. The sequence continues at coordinate 379,736,424 of OZ007586.1, forward strand.
CACAGAAAATTAATGCACTTTTTAAATTAATGCACTCTTTAATTTTTGAAGCAGATATTGATAGTAAATAGTATTTGTAGTTGAACCGAACGGCATACATAAAAATCACTTTCCAAATCGATTATTTTACTAGTTGATAAAATAAAATGAAATTAAGTAATCTCTTTTATTTATTAAATAAATAAACCAAAATAAAAAAGTGTTTTAAACAATATCAATTTATTCGCGTTTTTTATATTTTAATAATATATACATTATCTTTCTTTTTTTAAAGAATTTTCCATAAACACTCATTTTTATATGTGTCCTCAGCTTTATTTACTTTCCTAGATTTTGAATATGTGGCCACTCGGTCGTTTTCCGATTACCAAACTTTGATGTGAGGATCAGGTTGCCAATTAGAAAGGGGTGGTCCGTTAATGTGTATCATTAAAAGGTTAGATATGTTACTAACTAAAATTCGAGAACGTTCATCAGATGCAATAATATTCATCTGACTAAAGGAACGTTCACATTCGGCTGTCCTTGGTGGTAGCGTTTCGATGCAAAACTTTAAAGGGAAAAGTTCAGGAAGTATAATCTCTGGATTATCAATATAGTAATCCCTCATTGCATTAATAGTTTCATTAATGTCCATATTAAAATGGGAGCATAAATGTTTTATTGTTTGCTCACCAAAACGTATGTCTGGATCTGTTGGCCATGTGCTTTTATCGAGGATCGTTAAATCTTTCAATAAAATATCGTACACAAGTCCTAAATTCTTCACAGCCTGACACTAGAGTCCTGCGCAGATTGGGTTGTATCCGAGCGAATCCTGACTCTAATCCGACAGACTTCAACAAAAACCCGAAATATTCAGACCCCCAATCCAATGTCAAAGAAAATGAATGCATATTAGACCGGGAGCCAGCAGCACAGGTAATCACCTCATCAAGTTCACGGATGAAATTCTAGGATTAGTTAAATCTTGATTCGCATATTAAAACGCAATCGGTCTGCCAAGTCATATCTTGGTGGAGAACACCTGAAAACCCGATTTTAGCGGCTGACTCGTAGGTTTACCATTATATTTTCCTGCTCCCAGTCCTCCATGTTCTTATATAGAGCTGTGCAAGGTAATGTCACAAACAGATTTTTGCTGCTGCTGTAGGACAGCTATCGCTACCTTTATCAATGCTTTTTCTATTTGTGTGTCCTACAGTTGTTTTCATTGTTCTCCGGTAAAAGTCACGTGATGTGCACTGCTCTATACCTTTAGGTGCAGGAAAACACAATGGTAAACCTACGAGTCAGCCGCTAAAATCAGGTTTTCCACCAAGATATGACTTGTCAGACCGATTGCGTTTTAATATGCGAATCAAGATTTAACTAATCCTAGAATTTCATCCGTAAGCTCGATGAGGTGATTGTCTGTGCTGCCGGCTCCCGGTCTATATTTTAATACATTTATGAAAAAGTAGTCTACAAGTGTATCACTAATCTTAAAAAATTAACACATATACACCCATTAATATTCAAATATATAGTTTTTTTTTTCATTTGGAAAATATTCAGAACTTCCCAATGAACACAGAACTTGCGGGCCTCTGATGGCTATGTTAGCTTTGGCCCAAACTGTCAGATGGAGGGCCGCTATCATTGGCCGTAATGGCAACTTAAAAAAACCTGTCATGCCGGCCACAATGAGGCCGCAACAGAATTGGCCAGAAATACGATAAGATCCCCATAATTAGGCCACTAACGGTTAATCATAAATGATAGATAGCCTAAAACTGGCCACAATTATACTTTAAATGGCAATTATTAATGGAAACTAGCCCTAGCTAGGCCATTAAAAATCATAATGAATAAAAGCTAGCCAGAAACTTGCCGTAGCAATGCCATTTGTGGTTTTCAAGAATTAAATCCAGCCCAAAACTGCCCACAAAAATGCCTTTTATGGGTATTATAAATGTGAGCTAGCCAAAACCCAGCCACTGTCGCCCGATAAAGATTATTTAGGCATAAATCAAAATTTATTCTATAAAATAAAATATTTTTTAGGAGTTTATTTAAATGATAAAGTGTTTTTGCGTGAAATAAAGTACTAATAATCATTTATGTTCACTTTTCAAGAGAGTTATAAATTCAATTACCTTGATTTTTTTTTTTCAAAAATTTGAGAAACACAATGTTTGACATAGTGATTTAATTTGTTTATTTTTTCAATTATATATATTTAAAATTTATATCCAATGCCATTTTTAAATAATCATATTTCATATAAATTTTAAAAGTATATAATAATAATAAAAAAAAAAAAAAACTAATTAATTCACTATGTCAAGTATTTGTGTTTTGGAAAAAAAAAACAAGGTAATTGGAACTTATAGTTTTCTTGAAAAGTGTACCTAAATGATTATTAATTAGCACTTATTTTCATGCAAAAACACTTTATAATTTAAATAAATTTCTAAAAAGCATTTTTTTAACAGAATAAAATTTGAATTGGTGCTTAAATAATCTTTTATGTGTATGTATGTCTAATGTTAGTTTTTTTTTTCTTTCTTTTGCTTCACAATGATTTAAAAATAAATTATTGTTAAGTATGTTACCAGTATAAGATGTCTATTCATTAAATCATTATTGATAATCAAAAACATTTTTGCATCATTGTAATTTTATGAATATTAATTTTCACCCAAGTAATAAATAAATAAGAGAAAATTGGCAATACATTTTTATTTTATATAGTCCATTAATGACCAGTTTTTTATGATTATTTATCTTTTAAAGTTTAATAGCCAAATATTAAAATAATAATAATCTAACCTTTTCACATGAAAATTCAGTAATTTGAAATTGTCTTGAAATTTTTAATGTTTTTTACCTTATTCTAGTTTTTCTAAATTGTATTAAAATTTACAATTTTCTTTGAGAACAATTATTTTCCACACTCAGAAAAAGAGAGGAAAAAAACTTCTTTAAAAATTATTATGCTAAAATAATTATTTAAATAAATTACAGTTTATTATATATTGTAGTTTATTTTTATAGATTATTTTTATATTTTATTATTATAGATTATTTTTATATTTTATTATTATAGATTATTTTTATAGTTTATTATTATAGATTATTTTTAAATTTTATGCATTATCGGAAAATATTATTTAATAGATTTAAAAAGCATTAAAGAATAAAAGTTTGATAGAAAATTAAATCTCAATATTTTCTATTTTAAGGTGGTTCTCAAATTGCCGGCTCAACAACACAAAACTTTCTGACACATCTTAAAACGCAAAGGAATAAAATTGGCATGCCTGACTGTTGAAGTGATTTGAAATCGAAATGAGTTTTCCATTTTTTGATAAATAAATTGCTTATCGAGTTATAAGGATTCTTGACGACAAGTTTATTCCCTTTCTCGAGCAGCCGCTTTGGGAATTTGGTTCAAAACGCCGAATTTGACAGTATTTTATGAAATATCTCCTGCCTTTAACAAAAAATAAAAAACGTCTTTCAATTACATAGTTTCTGAATGACAACACCTGTACGTTTATTTGTAATTCTAAAGAAAAATTAATTCAGAAATGGGTCAGGATTTGAGAACGTCCTTAAGCAATAAAGTACAGTATCAGTGAATATCATGAAATAAGTAATTGTAAAATAAATATCATTCTACATTTTGAAAAGAAAAGCACTTTAAAAATTTAGTGCGGTTTTATAAAAAATAATTCTATCTTGAATCAAATGATGCAAAAAAGATTATCACAACATATATATTTAATGAATAGACAAACTGATAAAACCTTACCAATGTTTAAAGAAATTACTGGATCGCTGCTCTCATACAAGATATAAACAAGCAACATCTCCATCTCTTAAGCACTCACTCTAACTAAATGAGAATGACTATTCAGAAAGCTAGATTTGAGCCTCGGGCGTGTGTGTTCCGAGAATTTTCGACCTCTCCTACCTTGACCTTGATGTGTCCCCTCCAATGTGTCCTTCAACCGAAACTCATTACCAACACATGCAAGCCTTTTTCAAGAGGGGGGGGGGGGAGGAGACATATTATTTTAGGGGCCGTCCATAAATGATGTCATGCTTGGAGGGGGGAGGGGGGTTCATGAAATTGTGACAAGGGGGTTGAAGGGGGTAAGAAGAAGTGTGACATCACACATTTTGATTAAAATAAAGTCATTAAAATCAGCAGATTAAATTTTGAAGTTATTTTGAAATTACCAGAGTTTGAGTGTATTTTTTAATCGGACTAAAACAACTTTCATGTGATTTGTTTTCACTTAAATTCCTTTCTTTAAAAAAAAATATAAATATTTTATTACTAATTGTATTACTAATTGTATTACTTTATTGTATATTAATTATGTTTTTGTTGTAAACTTTAATCTTATTTTATACAAAATAAATATACGAATATTTATTGTTATGCTCACAAATGTCATTAAAACTTATAGTTAAAGTTGAAAAATAAAATTTGAAACATGATCTATAACGTAGTGCTTTGTTTCTGAACTCCAAGTATATGTCTATGTAATATAATGTGACAAGGGAGGGGAGGGGGATAAAAAATATTGAAAAAAGTGTGACATCATTTATGGACAGCCCCGTAATGTATTTTATAAAGCGATGCCTTATAAAATAAATCACTTTGTCTTTTTGTCTTGCTTTCAATTATATATGTAATTTTTCTTTAAAATATTTAATTTTAATTATCTGTAAAAAAAAAAAAATACTTTTTTAAACAAATTTCATACGATATTAAAAATTAGTTACAACACCGAACTGTAAATGTGAATTATATATTAGTAGTATTTTGTTTAGGTCTGAATTTGTTTAAAATTTTAAGGATATTCATTTTTATTCCAGTGTGTTCATAAGAAAATTCAATGTATTAAGGCTGTTCTCAAATCGAAATCACCTAGTTTCTGACACATTTCTGAATTCCGTTTTGTTCAAAAATGCCTGAAATTGGCAGGTGTTCTTATTCAGAAACTGTGTAATCGAACAGTTTTCTATTTTTTAGTAATGACGAAAGATCTTTCAGAAAATATTGTCAAATGTGACGTTTTGAACCAAATTTCCGGCACGACAGTGCGGAAAAAGAGAAAAGCCTGTTATCAAGTAACAAAAATTGCTTATAATGCAATAAATTATTTATCGAAAATGAAAAACGCCATTTGATTCCAAATCACTTCAACAGTGACCCCTGTCAATTTTATGACTTTACTTTTAAAAATGAATCAGATGAGTGTCGGGAAGTTTCGTGTTTGTTGAGTAGGGAATTTGAGAACAGCCTGAGGCATACATTACAAACAAGTTAATTTTATTTTTAATTTACAAAAATAGGTAAAGGCAAAGAGAAAAAAAAGTTTTCAAAGATATATTTTAGTGCATAAAATCGAAATTATTATTATTAGTATTGTTATTATTATTTTAATACTTTCATCTAATTAAACAATGTGCTTTAAACAATGAAAATTATTTTGAATTTTTTTTTAATCTCTTATAATCAAAATATCAGCTACTTAGCACTGGCCTTCTACTTTCTAGATTATGAAAGACTTTTATATGCTGGTTGGAAACTTAACTTACTCTCTTCATACTTAATACGCTTTCATAGAAAAACAAATTTTTAATAACAAATTTTATTTTCAATCGTGCCACAATTTGAAAAAACTTTGTTTCTGATGGATTTCTCTTTAAAATATCCTAATACATGTGTAATGACAATTTAAAAAAGTTGTACTAATAGAATAAAAAATAATCTACTGGGACATATGTGTCCCGACCATAGTCAAATGTTCCAAGTTCACCTGACCTACAATGAAAAAAAAAATCCTTGACGGCTCGGCCTACATGCACAGGTAGATTTCAAAGATGCAGACCGTGGGGTGCCTGTATGTTGGGAATTGCGGAAGAAATGACCTTTTTGCCATGATGCGGCAGTTGGAAACGCCCACTTCAAAACCTAACTTGTTTGCGGGCGGAGCTGGCAGGAATTTTTTTTTTTTTTTTTTAATTTTTCTTTTGCTATAACGGTTGGTCCTATAAAAAACTTGTCAATATAAAAGTTTTAGATAATATTAAGATTATTTATAATAAATTTAAGCGGATTTGATATCTTGTGAATTGACGAAGTTATGAATTTTTTCTTCTAAAATCCCCCTTTCTCCCCCTCTTGGGGCCATTTCTAATGATACCAAAAATCTGTCATACATAAATTTTTGGAACTTTTCCTAGAAGTAATAATAACTTTAAACGGATTCGATACATATCGTAAATAAGAAATTATAGGGGTTTTTCTGTTTTCACAAAAAGCGCCCACCCCATTGCCCCCCCTTGGTTCGATTTTGCCCATAAACAAACTTGACCAAGATTTTATGCCCCTTGATTTTAAGTATCAGTTTGGAAGAGATTTGTGGAGAATTATGGTAGTTATCGTGTCCATAAAATTGTGACATATATATATAAAGTTTTGAACTGGGTGTGGTTTTGGGTTCTGGGAGTCATGATCGGAGTAGATCTGCAAAAATTCCAACTTAGAGGAGAATGTAATAGTTAAAATTTCTTACGAAATCTACCTGAAACGCGTCAACAAGGCTCGATCCGTATTGCAGATTGGGTCGTATTGCCCGACCGAATGCAGGTCTCTACCTGAGACCAAGGATTTTGCAGATTTCTGAATTGTATGGAATTTAGATCATGGTCTGAAGAGAGAGGCAGAAAATGATTGAGGAAATTTTTTACTGACAGAAAATCATTAATGAAAAATTTCTTATATGGATCATAACATTTTGCAAATTTCGTAATATCTTGATGATGTTCGTGTTCTGATTACCTCGTGAACGATTTTTTTTTCTGCGATTATTTGACGAAATTCGCGATGTCTTTACGTGATTGTTTCATGAAATTCATATTTTTATTTATCTTTTTTGTAATCATATTCCGAAATTAGCTATTTTTTCTGCAAAACATTGACAGAGTTGATTTTTTCCCGCGACCATTTGTCGAAATTCGCTATTTATTTTCGTGATCTTTTGACGAAATTCGCGATTCTTTTTTACGATCGTTCGTTGAAATTCGGGAGTCTTTTTCCGCAACCAATTCACAAAATTTGCAATTTTATTGCTCGAACTTCCCCCCCCCCTTTTTTTTGTGCGATCTTTTGACGAAATTCGCGATTCTCTTTTGCAATCTTAAGTTGAAATTCCGGAGTCTTTTTCCACAACCGATTGACAAAATCTGCAACTCTTGCTCGAACTTTGACGAATTCCTCCCCCCCCCTTTTTGCGCGATTGTTTGACTAAATTCGTAATTATTTTTTGCTCAACCTTTTGACGAATTTCGCGATATTCTTCCGCAATAGTTATACGAAATTCGCGATTTTTTTGCGCAATTTTTTAGGATTTTTTTCTGCTACAAATTGACGAAAATAGCTATTTGTTTCCACGATCTTTGAGAAAAGAACTTTTTCACGGTCGTTTGAGAAAATTAACGATTTTTTCTGCGGCCAAATTAGCTATTTTTTTCCAGGTCCAATTCGTAAAATTCGCGATTTTTTCCGCAATCGGTTAACAAATTGATTTTTCGTAAGAAACAAAAAAAAAATTGCGGACTTCCACGAAAATTAAAAAATATTCGCTAAAGAATCACATGCCTATCGAGCGAAGTTAAGAGGGCAAAATCCCACACAGCCTTTTATTATTAGGAGCGGATGGGGACAGCTTAATGCAATAATGTTAAAGAAATGCCAGCGAAATAGAGGAAGGGAATCTTGTAGGGATTCCTGTAAACTTGGTTTGAAGCAAGGGGGGGGAAAAACTTATGCATTTGTACTAGCGTCACCTATCGAATATCATAAACTTATTTCTTATCTTAACCTAAATCTTTTGACTTCACTTTCAGTCAAGGCTTTAGAAAATAATAAGATTTAACTAACACATACTTCTATAATTAAATATACATAATTTAATACTTGTTCCCTAAGTATAATTTTGTATATGTAACTATTATTATATACGGTACGTCAATGTGGCTTCATTATCATTATTTTTTTTTAATCAGTTCAGAAAGATTTAAAAGCTATTACTATTTGTTTTCTCTTTGTTCTTAATTTTAAATTAATAATTGTTATTGATTTACACACACACACACTCATATATATCTATATATAATCCCAAAAAAGAGGACACAGCTCATTTTTTTGTAGCTATTACGTTGAACTATATATATATATATATTTTTTAATTTCAGTTCCTATTTTATAACATGTATAATGAGAGCATCTCACAATTTTTTTAATTACAATATTAATAATTATAATGCATTATCTTCAAGTATTAACATCTTAAATTATAATGATAATAATAATAAAAGTGCGAAAAAAATAAAATATAAATAATTTATTTTATATTCTTTTAGATCTTAATAATAATCTTAATCTGTGATTATTTAAAAATATTTTCGATAGGTGGCCCTAGTACAAATGCTAAAACTCCCTCCCCCCCACCCCTTGAAACCAAGTTTAAAGAAATCCTTACGCAATTCCCTTCTTCGCTGGCACTTCTTTAACATTGTTGCATTAAGCTGTCCCCATCCGCTACTTTTAGGTAGATTTCGTAAGAAATACTACCTATTACATTCTCACCTAAGTTGGAAATTTTGAAAAATTTTTGCAGATCTACGCCGATCATGACTCCCAGAACCCAAAACCACCCCAGTTCAAAACTTTATATATATATATATATATATACTGGGTAAATTTATTCATATAGTGGGATTTTGTACGATTTTAATGTAAAACTACAAGGAGTATTGTTTTTTAATGTTTATATATATAATTAAATCTAATATAGTGGATATGTAACTCAATCTTAATTTTGAATAATTATCATACCAATAGTTGGAGGCACCTTACTTGTCAGGTAGATGTTGATAATATTGTTAATATTATATTTAATTTACCTATAGAGGGCGCTATCGCTTGTATATTTATTTTACTTTTAGGGATTAAAATTGAATGGAGTATTTGTATATTCACGGATATAATTTTGTTATTAGTGTATTATCACAAGAATAAATTTGTGTGTTTTTGAATCAATTTGTGTTGGGGTGTCATAGTTAGGGTAATATTTCAAAATATGAGCTCTCAACTTGTCTTTCAAATAATTTCTCTCAAATCGACTATGTCAACAAGTATGAGATATTTCATGATGTGTGCCATGTGGACGTGTGGTATCATGGAGAACTTGTGATGTTTAAGGATTCTGGATAATTATTGAGAGTAAAATATTTTATCTATTCTTTAGGGGTTTTTTATTTCCAATTTTAATATTTCCAGTTGTTTTCTGGTAATAATTCAGTATACCTGGGTGATTCTACTGATCTTAGCATATATGCCAGTAGAATTATGAAATATTGAATTATTTTTTAAAACACATGTGGGTACATCCAGGCTGATGATTATATCTACATGTGTTTTTTCATATCCAATTCTGATTTAATTCTCTTGTCCAATTTTCCATTGTATATGGTTCATATTTCATTTCTTAATCCATTTGTATTCACTTGATAGCAACTCCAAATTATTATTTTTTTTTCTCTCTCTTTTTAAATTTTCATGTTTTCAGTATTTTTGGCCAATTACCATTGAAGCACAAGCTATGGTAATATTATAATTGCACGTGTTAATCTATTAGCTATGTGGTATTCTGTCTACACATTATCATTAATTATATCTTTGGAGATTTAAGTAGAATGATACAAGAACTTGATATGTTTTTTGAAATTCATAGATATTATAATTATATATATATATATGTGTGTGTGTGTCACTTTTTTCTGACCACGATAACAGGAAAAATTCTGCATAAATCTCTTCCAAACTGATACATAAAATCAAGGGTCATAAAATCTCGGTCAAGTTCGTTAATGGGCAAAATCGAACCAAGGGGGGGGGGGGATTTTTGTGAAAACAGAAAAACCCGCATAATTTCTTTATTATTATACGTATCGAATCCATTTAAAGTTATTATTACTTCTAGGAAAAGGGCCGAAAATTTATGTATGACAGATTTTTGATATAATTAAAAATGGCCGCAAGGGGGGGGGAAAGGGGGGTTTTAGAAGAAAAAAATCATAGCTTCATCAATTCACAAGATATCAAATCCGCATAAATTTATTATTAATCCTCTTAGTATTATCTAAAACTTTTATATTGACAAGTTTTTTATAGGACCAACCGTTATAGCAAAAAAAAATTAAAAACAAAAAAATCCCTGCCGGCTCCGCCTGCAAACAAGTTATTTTTCGAAGTAGGCAGTTCCAACTCCCGCATCTTTTCGAAACTGATACATAAAATCAAGGGGCATAAAATCTCCGTCAAGTTCGTTAATGGGCAAAATCGAACCAAGGAGGGGGGGATGGGGGAGCTTTTTGTAAAAACAGAAAAAAACCCATAACTTCTTAATTATGATACGTATTGAACCCGTTTAAAGTTATTATTACTTCTAGGGACAGGGCCAAAAACGTATGTATGACAGATTTTTGATATAATTAAAAATTGCCTTAAGGGGGGGGGAGGGAAGGGGGGTTTTAGAAGAAAAAAATTCATAATTTCGTCAATTCCCAAGATTTCAAATCCGCTTAAATTTATTATAAATCCTCTTAATATTATCTAAAACTTTTATAGTGACAAGTTTTTTATAGGACCAACCGTTATAGCAAGAAAAAATTAAAAACAAAAAAATCCCTGCCGGCTCCGCCTGCAAACAAGTTATTTTTCGAAGTAGGCGGTTCCAACTCCCGCATCTTTTTGAAACTGATACATAAAATCAAGGGGCATAAAATCTCGGTCAAGTTCGTTAATGGGCAAAATCGAACCAAGGGGAGGGAATGGGGGGGACTTTTTGTGAAAACAGAAAAAAACCCATAATTTCTTAATTATGATACATATCGAATCCGTTTGAAGTAATTACTTCTAGGAGAAGGGCCGAAAGTTTATGTATGACAGATTTTTGATATAATTAAAAATTGTCTTAAGGGGGGAAGGGGTGTTTTAGAAGAAAAAAATTCATAACTTCGTCAATTCAAAAAATTTCAAATCCGCTTAAATTTATTATAAATCCTCTTAATATTATCTAAAACTTTTATATTGACAAGTTTTTTATAGGACCAACCGTTATAGCAAAAAAAATTAAAAACAAAAAAAATCCCTGCCGGCTCCGCCTGCAAACAAGTTATTTTTCGAAGTAGGTGGTTCCAACTCCCGCATCTTTTCGAAACTGATACATAAAATCAAGGGGCATAAAATCTCAATCAAGTTCGTTAATGGGCAAAATCGAACCAAGGTGGGGGGGATGGGGGGGCTTTTTGAGAAAACAGAAAAAAAACCATAATTTCTTAATTATGATATGTATTGAATCTATTTAAAGTTATTATTACTTCTAAGAACAGGGCCAAAAACTTATGTACGGCAGATTTTTGATATAATTAAAAATTGCCTTAAGGGGGGAGGGAAGGGGGGTTTTAGAAGAAAAAAATTCATAATTTCGTCAATTCCCAAGATTTCAAATCCGCTTAAATTTATTATAAATCCTCTTAATATTATCTAAAACTTTTATATTGACGAGTTTTTTATAGGACCAACCGTTATAGCAAGAAAAAATTAAAAACAAAAAAATCCCTGCCGGCTCCGCCTGCAAACAAGTTATTTTTCGAAGTAGGCAGTTCCAACTCCCGCATCTTTTCGAAACTGATACATAAATTCAAGGGGCATAAAATCTCCGTCAAGTTCGTTAATGGGCAAAATCGAACCAAGGGGAGGGAATGGGGGGGACTTTTTGTGAAAACAGAAAAAAAACCCATAATTTCTTAATTATGATACATATCGAATCCGTTTGAAGTAATTACTTCTAGGAGAAGGGCCGAAAGTTTATGTATGACAGATTTTTGATATAATTAAAAATTGTCTTAAGGGGGGAAGGGGTGTTTTAGAAGAAAAAAATTCATAACTTCGTCAATTCAAAAAATTTCAAATCCGCTTAAATTTATTATAAATCCTCTTAATATTATCTAAAACTTTTATATTGACAAGTTTTTTATAGGACCAACCGTTATAGCAAGAAAAAATTAAAAACAAAAAAATCCCTGCCGGCTCCGCCTGCAAACAAGTTATTTTTCGAAAGTAGGCGGTTCCAACTCCCGCATCTTTTCGAAACTGATACATAAAATCAAGGGGCATAAAATCTCGGTCAAGTTCGTTAATGGGCAAAATCGAACCAGGGGGGGGGGACTTTTTGTGAAAACAGAAAAAAAACCCATAATTTCTTAATTATGATACATATCGAATCCGTTTGAAGTTATTATTACTTCTAGGAGAAGGGCCGAAAATTTATGTATGACAGATTTTTGATATAATTAAAAATTGTCTTAAGGGGGGGTTTTAGAAGAAAAAAATTCATAACTTCGTCAATTCAAAAAATTTCAAATCCGCTTAAATTTATTATAAATCCTCTTAATATTATCTAAAACTTTTATATTGACAAGTTTTTTATAGGACCAACCGTTATAGCAAAAAAAATTAAAAACAAAAAAAATCCCTGCCGGCTCCGCCTGCAAACAAGTTATTTTTCGAAGTAGGCAGTTCCAACTCCCGCATCTTTTCGAAACTGATACATAAATTCAAGGGGCATAAAATCTCCGTCAAGTTCGTTAATGGGCAAAATCGAACCAAGGAGGGGGGATGGGGGAGCTTTTTGTAAAAACAGAAAAAAACCCATAACTTCTTAATTGTGATACGTATTGAACCCGTTTAAAGTTATTATTACTTCTAGGGACAGGGCCAAAAACGTATGTATGACAGATTTTTGATATAATTAAAAATTGCCTTAAGGGGGGTGGGGAGGGAAGGGGGGTTTTAGAAGAAAAAAATTCATAATTTCGTCAATTCCCAAGATTTCAAATCCGCTTAAATTTATTATAAATCCTCTTAATATTATCTAAAACTTTTATAGTGACAAGTTTTTTATAGGACCAACCGTTATAGCAAGAAAAAATTAAAAACAAAAAAATCCCTGCCGGCTCCGCCTGCAAACAAGTTATTTTTCGAAGTAGGCGGTTCCAACTCCCGCATCTTTTCGAAACTGATACATAAAATCAAGGGGCATAAAATCTCGGTCAAGTTCGTTAATGGGCAAAATCGAACCAAGGGGAGGGAATGGGGGGGACTTTTTGTGAAAACAGAAAAAAAACCCATAATTTCTTAATTATGATACATATCGAATCCGTTTGAAGTAATTACTTCTAGGAGAAGGGCCGAAAGTTTATGTATGACAGATTTTTGATATAATTAAAAATTGTCTTAAGGGGGGAAGGGGTGTTTTAGAAGAAAAAAATTCATAACTTCGTCAATTCAAAAAATTTCAAATCCGCTTAAATTTATTATAAATCCTCTTAATATTATCTAAAACTTTTATATTGACAAGTTTTTTATAGGACCAACCGTTATAGCAAAAAAAATTAAAAACAAAAAAATCCCTGCCGGCTCCGCCTGCAAACAAGTTATTTTTCGAAGTAGGTGGTTCCAACTCCCGCATCTTTTCGAAACTGATACATAAAATCAAGGGGCATAAAATCTCAATCAAGTTCGTTAATGGGCAAAATCGAACCAAGGTGGGGGGGATGGGGGGGCTTTTTGAGAAAACAGAAAAAAAAAACCATAATTTCTTAATTATGATATGTATTGAATCTATTTAAAGTTATTATTACTTCTAAGAACAGGGCCAAAAACTTATGTATGGCAGATTTTTGATATAATTAAAAATTGCCTTAAGGGGGGAGGGAAGGGGGGTTTTAGAAGAAAAAAATTCATAATTTCGTCAATTCCCAAGATTTCAAATCCGCTTAAATTTATTATAAATCCTCTTAATATTATCTAAAACTTTTATATTGACGAGTTTTTTATAGGACCAACCGTTATAGCAAGAAAAAATTAAAAACAAAAAAATCCCTGCCGGCTCCGCCTGCAAACAAGTTATTTTTCGAAGTAGGCGGTTCCAACTCCCGCATCTTTTCGAAACTGATACATAAAATCAAGAGGCATAAAATCTCGGTCAAGTTCGTTAATGGGCAAAATCGAACCAGGGGGGGGGGACTTTTTGTGAAAACAGAAAAAAAAACCATAATTTCTTAATTATGATACATATCGAATCCGTTTGAAGTTATTATTACTTCTAGGAGAAGGGCCGAAAATTTATGTATGACAGATTTTTGATATAATTAAAAATTGTCTTAAGGGGGGGTTTTAGAAGAAAAAAATTCATAACTTCGTCAATTCAAAAAATTTCAAATCCGCTTAAATTTATTATAAATCCTCTTAATATTATCTAAAACTTTTATATTGACATGTTTTTTATAGGACCAACTCTTATAGAAAAAAAAAATCCTTGCTGGCTCAGCCTGCAAACAAGTTTGGTTTCGAAGTATGCGGTTCCAACTGCAGCATCATCGCAAAAAGGTCATTTCTTCCGCAATTCCCGACAAACAGGTGCCCCACGGTCTGCGTCTTCGAAATCTACCTGTGCCTGTAGGCCGAGCCGTCAGGGATTTTTTTTATTAGGGTTTCGTTCATCTCACGAAACCCTATTACTTCCGCTCCGTTATCCGTCCGTCACAGAGCCGTTCTCAGAAACTATATAACTTAAAGGCATGAAAATTTGTGTAGTTATAGCTGAATACCTGCTATGAAGCTCAAAATATTCAAATTTGAAAAAATCGTTTTATTTTAATATATAGAGATAAAAAAACCAAAAATCTAACATCCTTTTCCTATTAAATTTGAACATTTTTCGTTATAGCAGCTGCCAACAATTAAAAATCCACAATAAAATTCTCTCTGCAATAATTAATTTTCTACTGAAAGATTTCCACGTGAAAATGAAAATGAAATAAATCTTTCACCAATTGAAAAAAAATATTAATATAACGTCATATAAAGGAAATTTTCAAACATTTCTCAATAATACAAGGAATATGAGTATGTGTAAGTACAGAAAGCAGATTAATATCACGTCATTAGAGAATTAAACAGAAAATTAATCTGATGTCATAACGGATTTTTCAAATGTTTGAGAATAATACAAAGATAGTATCAATATTAGTAATAGAGAATAGTAGATATATAAGTTTGAGGAACGCATTGAATCATGATAAAAACTCGATTATGGAAATATTGGTATATTTTAACATTTTGAAGGTCTCTATACAACATGTTTAATTTTGAAATTGTTCTTTTTTAAATATCGCATGTAGTCCACATGACAGATATTATTATGACAGAATATAATAGCGGGCTTCGCCCGCTATCGGGCCGATTCAGATATTCGAAAAAACGAGAAAAATAGACCGGTAAATTTTTTTTAATAAAAAACTTACCTTTTTTTTTTTGGAAATGAAATTTATTTGGATTTATTAAAGAAAAGATAAGGTGTTTTGAAAGGAATATTAAACGAAACCCTTTGTGCGATCTTCGATCACACTTACCCACTTGTTTTGGGTGCGAAGTGCGAAATCCTACACTCTAGGGGAGATAGGGGTTGAATGTGACATTTTCGCAAAAGTATTTATTTTAAATATTTTATTTAAGTTATTATTAATATTATATATCGCATTTCATACACTAGGTGTTTGTCTACATCTTATGCAGAATATATATTTATTCAATATTATTCTACAGAAATATATTATGAAATTTAAACAAAAAGTTCATCTCTGTCCGAATCATCCCCACAGCAGAGATGGATGGGACACAAATATTTTCCTCTCTGTATACCAAATTAAAATTTATGATTATAAACTTATATGTAATATCTATGTAATTATATTTGTAATATATGATCTTATATGGCTGATATTATCAGTGTAAGTAATCTAAGAAGTGAAAAAACAGTTAATTATTTATTAAAAACTGTAATTTATATTATATATTTTAACTGAAATTTTAATGAATTACAAAGTTAAAGTTGCACGGATGAGCAAATATCAGTAACACAATAAATGTGGTCTGTCTAAAATGTTCTAAATGTGGTCTGTCAGTTGTATAAGCTGGTATAAAATCAGTTTCAGAGAATGTATTGTTGATAAAAAGGAAAATGGCAGTTTTCCTAAAACCACCGGTTATGTTTATGTTGCTAGTACTAAAAGCTGACAAAAATGCCTCCTTGGCAAAAGCTGTGAGGTCATAAATTGTAATATGCTCTCCAAGGTTTTTGTCAGCCAATCACCTTGGACTAATCTCAGCTTTGCCTTTAAAGGCCCCTAAACAGAAACATCCAATGGCTGAAGATGACGGTGGCTACAATGAGGAGGAAATGTTAAAAGAATAATTGACATAAAATATTAATTTATCAACTTATATAATATTATTTAGTTAATAAAAAAAATTCAGTATCCTCTAGGGATGAATGAAGCTGTCCCATTCATCCCCATTTGAAATGTCCCAATACCCAATCATCCCCATGATGCATATATTTAATTGTCAGCCATTTTGTCTCAGAAATTATTTTGTCACAATTGTTAATATTCGTTCATTTTAATTACCAATATTGAGCCTTGAAATAAATAACCATAACATATCTTAATTGTTTATAATGCATAAAATATGTAAACAACTTTAAATATAAAAAAAAATTACTTTTGAGCAAAGTTTTCAGGAAATGCAACTTTGAAGGAAATTAAAAACAGCCATGTGGTCTTGCTTTTGGTTCTGAAGCACACTATGATAGTGTCATCTATGAGGATAGGAAGCAACTAAAAAAAAATGTTTTTTGCCTGAAATATTGAGAATGTCCCATCCATCCCTTGTCCTATTCATCCCCCAGTTCCCCTATTTCAAACTGTGTTCCTTAAAGAAATTTTGCCTACCCCCCCTCCCAAGAACTCTTGAAATGGCGCTCCTGCAGTAAAGCCTACAAGGAAGGAGTCGAAAGAGATTGAAAAAAATGCTCCATTTTAGATAGGTCACCGTCTGAGCAAGTATAATTGTATGGTGTTGTTTTTTTTTTTTTTTTTTTTTTTTGTCGAAACACACAGGAATAAAAATGAATATCCTTAAAATTTTAAACAAATTCAGACCTAAACAATATACTACTAATATATAATTTACAGTTCGGTGTTGTAACTAATTTTTAATATCGTATGAAATTTGTTTAAAAAAGTATTTTTTTTTCCAGATGATTAAAATTAAGTAATATTTTAAAGAAAAATTATGTATATTATTGAAAGCAAGACAAAAAGACAAAGTAATTTATTTTATAAGGCATCGCTTTATAAAATACATTAAAATATTTTGTCCCTCCCCCCCTCCTCTTAAAAAAGGCTTCCATGTAATTGTAAAGTTGTTTTAGGCTATCTATCATTTATGATTAACCGTTAGTGGCCTAATTATGGGGATCTTATTGTATTTCTGGCCAATTCTGTTGCGACCTCATTGTGGCCGGCGTGACAGTTTTTTTTAAGTTGCCATTACGGCCAATGATAGCGGCCCTCCATCTGACAGTTTGGGCCAAAGCTAACGTAGCTATCAGTGGCCCGAAAGTTCTGTGTTCGTTGGGGGCCTTCCGAGAAGCGGTGGAATCAGGAAGAAGTAAGGAACAGAGCATCGACTCGGTTCAGGGTCTCGGAGGGGGGTTCAAGGTCTCGGAGGGACTGGGGGAAGGTCGAACGATCGAAACGCGGGCCGAGCCGCGTGGGGGGAGGACTGAGTTGATTCAAGGTTAGTTTTTTTTTTTTTTTTCAAGATTTAGGTAACCAATGTTGGTAAACTATAAGTTACAGAAAATCGAATGTAAAAGTTTTTAAGATTCGTCTTGAAAAATATTTTGAGCAGTCTACAAAAAAAAAAAAAAAAAAAGGTTTCAAGTCTTACGATTCCAACGTTGGTCGACCACCAGACGTAAAAAAAAAGGGCTGAAAAAGGTTTTTTTTAATTTAAACCTTTTTCAGCCCTTTTTTTTACTTTACTTTTGTTTTCTTCGCAACCAGAATTTTTTTAAACCTACCGGTTTCCGTCGCCTCGATTGAGATCCATTCAAAAAACACGCTGGAATACGCGCTGCCTGGAATCAACTGTATCTGGAAAGATTTCTAAACCGCGCGCCTTTCATATAGATTGCGCCACCCTCATTCCCAATGTTGGTGCATCTTTCTTTACAAAAAAAAAATAGCCGAAGGAAAAAAAAATTCAAAATTGAATTTTCTTTTCCTTCAGCTCATTTTTTTTTTGCCCTTCTTTGAACTGATTTCATTAATCAGCATGCAAAGAAGATGATGAAAAGTTCTATTTTTTTTGCCTTTACCTGTGGGGTCCGTAATTTTTCTTGAAAGTTCTCAACCATAAAGGTGCTTAAAAGGGAGGCTCCTGGTGGCCATTTTTTCGTACTCTGGTACTGTTTCTTCTACTTATAAAATTAAGCAACATACATCATTCAACGTCTAATATCAAATAAAAAATATTGACGCGATCTGGTATGGTATCATCTTTTTTGGCCGCTAGAGGACGCTGTAAAGTTTTAGGTTGTTAAACTTTTAGCCTATTTTTGAGCAAAACTTCTGAAATTCCTACCTTAAATTCTCCTCATTTTTCTTTAACAAATCACTTAGTTTCATTTTTGTATCTCTAGATAGCGTCCTTTTCAACTCCATCTACAAATTCTTTCGCTTACATTTTCTCTCAACATGCCAAAGGAATTAAACCCGCTGTCTGATTACTATCATAAAACGAGGAATTACATTCCCTACTCCAATCTGTGTGGTGCAACGAACGCGTGTCTTGCGTGTATGGAAACAAATTTAGACACAGGAAACATTTAATTGAATGTTTTACAAAATTTGAATTGCCCTTAGAAAAGTTTCGTCGATCCGTGCAAAACAGATCGCATCCTTCCGTGCAAGAAGAAGAGCTTCCTCTTCTTCCTATGACTGAAAAAGACCTTACTCCTCTTTCTCTCATGCAAGAACCACTTCCTCTTCCTCCCGTGCCAGAACAAGAGCTTCCTTCTGTACCAGAAGAAGACTTTCTTCCTCATCCTCCTCCCGTCTCAGAACCCACCCTCTCGTGGCTCCCTTGCCCCGAAAACTTTGTTCTCGATGACTCGAAACCCATGTGGCTCTTCGGTCGCTCCAAACTCCCCCAACCTCCTTTCTCAAGCCTACGAACTCTTTTCCCTCGTCCACCTGGAACCGCTTCCCCTTCCCTTCCAGGACAAAGGATTGAATTTAGAGTTGCCCTGCATTCGAAAGTACTTCTAACTGGGGACCAAAGACTGGGAATGTCTGCACATCATGGTATGAGCGGTCCCGTTTTCCAGTTTCCTCCGAGCCCTGGAAGAAGGAGACGTGGGGAAAACTCAATTCCGGCCATTCTCCTGCTGGTGTGATGGAGGTACGTACCGAAGCAACCGGCACAAGCACCATCGACACATGCTCCTCTTTTCGCCCAAGAGTATTTCGTCCCGACCGTCTGGAAAAAGATTCGAATCCCGCGTGCAGACAAACCTGTAAAAATTTTTATTGCATTCGCAGTAAAAAGTTCGATTCGCCCATGCTTCTCGTCAACGCCATGGCGTTACCTGAGCAAACGGCAGTCGGCCTGCGACGGCAAGTTTACTAAAAGGGGTGTCAAAGTGACCGAGAAACCCAATCACTTCTGGATCTTCACCGCGCTCCCGGCCAATTTCATGATGTACGCTTGCATCCAGTGGGACGAAGGCATCCTGAAACTCATCCATCAAGAGCACCGGTTCGACAAACCCGAAATATTGGCCATGCACGGCGTCGAGAGGAACGAGGCGGGGCTCTGGCAAATCGCCGTGAAAAACCTGCCGGGCTTACGGTTCAAACGCGTGCTCCTCGTCGACGAGCATTTCAGATCCATCGTCGGATCGAATCGAGTGACGGAGCACTACCTCCATCTCACACGAGACATGAAACTCTATTTCGAGCAGGACGACTCCCTGGCCCTGTTAGACGACCAGACCTGGGGACGCATGCAGGCGGAGCTAGGCAACCTGTTTTACGACATCGTCTGCGAAGAATTCTGGACTCCCTGTCCCTTCCAGCAAAATGTACTCAACTGGATCGAACCTTTTCTCTTCAGAATCGTCGACTTGATGGAGACCCTCGAAAAAAGAAACGCGGACATGACTCGCATGCCCGAGGAGTTTCGGCAACAGACTCGTCTCTTACGAGAACAGAACGACGCGGACTCGGAACGCCTCCGCATCCGGCTCCTCGAAGAGGCTCGCTCTCAACTGGAAGAGAAGCACGCAGACATATGGAACGCATGTGAACCCAGCTCCTCGAAAAGAGTCGCCTGCAACTGGAACACAAAGACGCGGAAGTGGCCGACTTGCGAACTCGGCTTCACTAACAGAATCGCCTGCATCTAGAAACACTCCGAGAAAAAGACGCGGAAATTCAGAGACTGCATTGAGAGCCCTGCAGCAAAAAGACGCGGAAATCGAACGCCTGCATCCAGATGCTCTGCAGCAACAACTCGAAAAACACGCCGTCGAGATCGAGCTGTTCAAGGAAGCGCTCCGGCAGAAAGACGCGGAAACAGAACGAATGCGAAAGGAATTTGCCGAGCAGAGTCGTCGCTTGCAAAACGAAATGCACGCGGAAATGGAATGCTTGCGGCAAGAAAGCGCGGAGCAGAGCCGTCACTTGTAAAACGAAATGGACGAGCGCATGCGGCAAGAAAGCGCTGAGAAGAGTCGCCTGCTAAAGGAGAGCGCGGATCATTGCGAACACATGAACGCAGAAATCGAGAGTCTGAAAACACTTTTGCAGGAAAAAGATCAAATTCTCGAAAAGTTCAACGAAACGGGCAGAATAAAAAGAAAACAACCGCCATTATTGGAAACTGACGGAAAAAAAATAAAAGACATGAGGACTGTTGTATGAAGACGGAGTAAGAAACTTTTTTTACCCACTTGGCGGTCGCTGCGCTCCCGCCTCGTGAGTAAAAAAAGTTTCCAACTCCGTCTTCATACAACAACAGTCAGACCACTTAATTTTATTTATATAAGTAGATGTATTATTTATCTATATTTTTCTACATTAAGTGGTTTAAAGTCGGATAATGTCATAGGTGCCACGTATTAAACAAAGGCAATGGGATTCCCATTGTAAGCGAAAGGTCAAATCTAACACCTCAAAACAGGTTTCGTCGGCTCCAGGAAAAAAATGGCGGACGAGCCTCCTTCCCAAAATGGGTGCAAAAAAAAGCATTCCAAATCTCGTGACTTCCACTCAGCCGGACTGAGATCTAAAGTCTAGAGGCCAAACCTTATACTCAGTGAAAAAAAATTGGAGGGGGGTGCATAAACCCTCATGCTTTCCGCGTTCCTCATTCCTTTTTCCAATTCTCATCCTCGCGTCAACAACCTTCCTTTTTTCCAGTCTTCCCCAGCCATGACTCGTCTCATTTTCAATAAAGCTCGTTTACCCGTCCACCCCGTTTTCCCTTCCACTCGAAGGGGCCGGGCCTCTTACGCGTTCCCATAAACACGGCAACCATCGAAAAAAAGTAAACGGGTGGGAAAAATTCTTTTCTTTACAACGTGCCGCAAAAAAAATTGAGCGAAAAGTCCTTTGAAAAAAAATTTCCAATCTTGGTTTCCAACGTACCGCAAAAAAATGGGCCAAAGGTAAAATAAAACTGGAATTTCCTGTTTCTTTTTACCTTTGGCCCATTTTTTGCAACTTTTATCACACCGCACAGGTGTTTAAAAGTTTTATTTTTTCAGTTCATTTTCCTTATCTTCCTCAGCACATTATCTTTTAAAGTCTTTTATCCACGATTCAGACAGTCTTCCTTCCTTTTGAACGCATTCTTCAATCTGCGGCATGTTGCTCCCGACGACTTCTTTCACCTAACCAAATTTCAGAACGTAGTAGAGTCTCCTCTCGTGCTCCAACTGCAGCAGGTTGAGCAGAACCGAGAGTTCAATCAGCCACGCTTTGGATCGCCACCTACCCGAATTCGTAACGTCCTTCATCTTGCAGTTGGCCACATCCCTCACCCAATTTTGGTTCCGCCTGGTCGCCAAAGCCACGTCCTCGGTACACAGATACACTTTACCGTTCGTCCCGACAACCTCTAAAATGCCGTAAAAGAAATGGCCTTTGGTGAGCAAGAGTCGAAACAACATGTTGAAATGAAGGAAAGAAGCCCTCCGCCGCTTCTATTTATACTCGGCCGTGAAGCTCCGCCCACCAAGAAAACCAGTTTTGTTTTTTTAAAGTTTGAAACGGGTCCAACGTGGTGAGCAACCCAACACAAAAAATGGGCTGAAAAAGTAATTGGTTTAAAGTTTAAATCAATTACTTTTTCAGCTCATTTTTTGCATCTTTTAAATGCTGCTCTTTTTACAAAGCAGCATGATAAAGAATTTTTACAAGAGTCCAGCTGATTACAGATTGTTACGTACCTTTTCAATCCAGTCCGGAAACAAAATTCCGGTTGGATACGGTGAGTGTTTTAGATGAAGCATACCGTCAATGTGTCCAATTTGCACCACATAACCAAAATGGAGAAACAACTGTAGCCTCCAGGCACTTGCAGTGTTTACGCCATCTTTGACTTCCTTTTCCAGCATGCTGAGCAGCCATGTCTGCTCGATAACCCAACTCTCTCGAGTCAGGTTATGAGTGATGTTGGGCAAGATGTCACCCATCTTGCAGCTGGCCACTTTTTTCGTCCAACCGCGGCAGAAAGCCTTCCCCATCAGGATCGCCACGGCTCCCGCGTGTTAATATATCTTCCCGTTGAGACCAATCCCGGCCGAAACGGAAGTACTGTCTTCAAAATGCACCTTGAATAACAAATTTTCCATCGAGTACACGAAAACAAACTGAACGCTTCACCGGTTACGCCAGTCTCTTTTATAAAGGAGAACAGGTTTTGGTCAAGTGACCTTCACGGTCACGTGATCATCATCACGTTTTCAGTGCCAAGGTTGGGAAAAGAAACGACGCAAAAAATGGGCTAAAGAGAAAATGGAGGCATCCATTTTCTCTTTAGCCCATCTTTTTGCACTTCAACGCTGGAAAACGCAACATGAGAAGTCAGTTCTTACCTAGTCCTTTTTCGGAATAAATTCTTGGGAGCAATTTCCTTGCAACACGATAATTGTTTTCGGCAGGATACTTAAAAACTAAAACAGGATGCCGTTTTCCAATTCATCCTCCACGCGAAATCTTTTTTTAAACGGCAGAGTGGCAGCAGTTAAAGCAGGTTCGCGTTCGATGGTAATTTCATCATCCTTTTCGTTTGGATCGTAAGGCGGGTCGGTTGGAGAGTAGGGCGTGAAATCCGATTCATGCTGAGAAGTACCGGGGGGTGACATGGGGCTATATTCCGTAGCAGTAGCAGGTTGAGGATTTGGATCGGTGGCAGCAGGTTTCATTGGGACATAAGGCTGTGGCAATCGGGCAGAGTAGCCAGCAGCCGTGCCCTCTGCTCATCCACCACTTCGTACTCTTCTTCTGGTGCTTCTTCTAATGTCTGTTCGTACAATTCGCATTTATAAGTTTCGATCCACACGAAAAAATTGATGGCCTGCGGATCGCTCTGAGCACACAGTTCGGCTCTCGGATATCGAGCTGCCTGAGAAACTGCACGTAAAAGTTACCGCGATTGAAATGATGGTAAATGAGCTGGGCCCGTTCCTTTTTTGAACGGTCCAGGACCGAGAGCAGGCGGTTGTGCGTCAGTAGCCTCGTCTTCAGGTATCGGTGGTGTTCTCGGGCATGATATTCGGAGGCAATCTCTTTCAACAGCACGTTCAAACGATAGCGAGTAAACTGGTAAAGGGCTTTGTAGCCGAGGAGTTTGGCGACGGAAGGGCTCCCCAGTACAGGCCACCGTTCTGATCGATCGCTCCCCAGAGGACGCTGGGTGCGAGCTTCAGTTCAAACAGCATTTCTTTCTTTACGAAGAAAAAGGGATCGTCTATTTATTCTCGCGGGAGACCAGGGGGAGCGGGTAAGGAGGAAGCGGGGACCTTTTTCCGAATGAACGTGAGGAATAAACTTTTGCGTGCCGCGGGGAGGCCAATGGACCCTTTCTCTGAGAGGCGAGTGAACTCGAGGTAAACGCCGCAAGGGCATGCAAGCAGAATGGGAAGGTGGGCGCATGCAGAGTGAATAAACTCTAGCAGAAATGGAAGCAATGTAAAAGTTTTAACGCTGGTTAATGTAAAAAAAATGTGTATCCATCAAGACCATCATTTTTTTAACGTAAAATTATTTCCAACATTGGTTACTAGTTTATCGCAAAAAAATGGGCGCCCAAGAGTTGTGCATATAAAAACACAACTCTTGGACACCATTTTTTTCCCTTTTTAACGTTTCCAACATTGGTTACCAATCGATTGCAAAAAAATGGGTGTCCAAGCGCGACCTGCGTTATACATGGCCGGTGCATGACGTTTAGACCGGGAGGCGGCAGCACACACAATCACCTCATCGAGTTCACGGCTGAAATTCCAGAATTAGGTAAAACTCGATTCGCATATTAAAACGCAATCGGTCTGCCAAGTCATATCTTGGTGGAAAACACGTGAAAATCCGATTTTAGCGGTTGACTCGTAGGTTTACCATTGTGTTTTCCTGCATCCAGTTCTCCATGTTTTCCTACTTTTGGGTGCAGGAAAACACAATGGTAAACCTACGAGTCAAGCGCTAAAATCAGGTTTTAACGTGTTTTGCACCAAGATATGACTTGGCAGACCGATTGCATTTTAACATGCGAATCGAGTTTTATCTAATTTAGAATTTCAGCCGTGAACTCGATGAGGTGATCATTTGTGCTACCGCCTCCCGGTATAGTTTGAAACGTCACATGGAGTGGATCATTTTTACAAGATGATTGGTGGAAAACGGGGGCGCGTCGCTTTGCACCAATCACCCTGTAAAAATGATCCACTCCGTGTGACGTTTTAAACGTCATGCACCGGCCGTGTATAACGTAGGTCGCGGTCCAAGAGTTGCGCTTGAGATGCACAACTCTTGGACACCCATTTTTTTGCTTTTTTTAACGTTTCCAATATTGGTTACTAGTTTATCGCAAAACAATGGGTGCCCAAGAGTTGTGCATATAAAAGCACAACTCTTGGGCACCCATTTTTTTGCCTCATGAAGAGAGAAAACAAGTTATTGTCCGTTATTAGTATTATCAGCAGCAGCATCATCCTCTTCACACAATTTAAATTTTTTAAATGTTCCTTTCCACTCAAACAAAATTTTTTTGGACATTCGTCCTCTTCACTTTCCAACACTGTGACTTGATTTTTTTCGGCTACTACGGGTGGGTTCATTAAAATGTCTTGATTGTATTTAATAATTTCGTCGATGAGGGGATCCGGCTACAATTTGAAAACGGCATTTCTTTTAAAGGATTCAAACCAATTAAAAAAAGTGGGGTACCTGAGCATGTCGGCCATCAACGGTTCGTGCAGGATGTACAGCTGGGTCGTGTTGCTTACGTCTTTTTCGTCAAATTCCATCAGTATTTTTACGTTGGTCTGTTTCGAGTCGAATCTCCTGCTAAATTCTTGGACCGCCTCGACTCGCGACATCTGGAAGAGTCGCTTGGCCGCTTCGTGACTCACCACGTGTTTCTGTAGTGGTGAGGCGCGTTTTTCAGAGTCGCGGCCACATGCTTCACTTTGACGTCGGTCATGCATTTCGATGTTTTGTGATAACCCAAGACGCTGATCACATCTTTGGCGAACCAGTAGAGAAGCTCGTCCTGACCGATGTGTCCGAGCATTGCGCGGACTCTCCGTCGGGTTGCTCCGAATCGGCTCTTTTGGTAGGGAAGAAGACCAGACTCTCGACGTATGGAGATGTTTCGTCGACACGAGGGGAGCAGTAACCGACGAATCCGTACCTCATCGTGGTGGGGCAGTGGGAAAGCGATGTCTGTCTAGCCGGAGATGCCGATTCTACTGGGTCTCCCCCTCTTTAGGGCCGGTTCTCGGGTGCAAGAGGATCAGTCTCGTCGTCCCTCGAAGTCCTGTGTGTAGAGCTCGACTTGGGCCGTAGTCGGTACGACCGACGTGGGC
The DNA here is from genome assembly GCA_963931845.1 of Maratus michaelseni. Classification (NCBI taxonomy): domain Eukaryota; kingdom Metazoa; phylum Arthropoda; class Arachnida; order Araneae; family Salticidae; genus Maratus; species Maratus michaelseni. The sequence goes on from OZ007586.1 coordinate 379,762,562, forward strand.
TAAGGCGACCGATGCTTGCCAGGGACCTCGGGACAACCAGGTGGTGAAAAGACATTCGCGTAGGCGAAACCCTCGTGCCCGGAGCTTTTGCGTCCGTGGGGTGACTCGAGGGCAACAGCTAAGCGAACACGGATCAGGCGGTTACAAAACTTGTCTATGGTAAGACGATGACTCGGACGAGATCTGTAGAACAAGGATTGCAACGGTTCTTTTGTGACGCCCGTCGACAGTTGAGACGGCACGACGCAACTCTCGGTGTTGTGCGGGTGGTAGAACGTAGACGATCAATGCGGGTTGGGATCCGTACGATCGTCCCTTGTGATTCCCCTTTAGCTGGATCAGTTGTGCGTCGCCCTCAAGGTTTGGATTGGGTCTAGACTGCCCGTTAGGACCAGATGCGAAGTGATGACACGGAGGCAGGAACTCCTCCTGCGATACGTGACTCACGTCGATTTTCTGGGAGCGGATCTGAGCTTTCTCCAACCCATCGACCACGAGGAACCGGACCGGTGGCTCGTCAGTAAAATGGTGGCGTTCAAACCTGAAATCAAGCCATGGGCCGAAACCCAGTCCGGCACGTCTATGTGTTGTCAGGACTTTCTACGTCCGACGGGTAGTTTCTACGTCTGAGTAGTAGCCTTCCTTTATTTTCAACCCAATACTTATCTCGATCGGGCCCGCCACTTTGGCGCGTTTGGAGGGAGTTTCCACATCCTCCAGAGACCGATAGTGGTGCCTACCGTAACTTTCCGTTGTTTTAACAATTTTTGTGATTTGTTGTTTCTTGTTTGTTTTTGTGTTTTTGATATATAGGTGGATGATCCTGATAAATGGAGTCGACCAGGGACCTTCCCGTATTTCCCTGCGGAAGCTAACCAGAGGGAAAGGCATTTAGAAGGGGACGACCTATCCATGACACGCCTATGTGTAGGGACCTAGTTTCCTCGTGGTTTCGGAATGGCAAGAGGCTCCTCCGTCGTATGTAGCGACAACCCACGAAAGATGAACCAGTCGTTCGCCCTTCCATGCGCTTGATGATAGGACGCCGTGGGAAAGCAAGGGCCGTCGAGAAGCCTGGCACATGACCTAGGGACCGATTCTCCTTATGGGGTTTCGGCAACGAAGTCGCTGGGTTGTCTCGGTGGTTCATCGAGTGTCTCTGTGGAGGTCTCCTCTGAGATGTGGGATCCTCCGCACACCGCAACGACCTATGTCGTCGCAGACTCGGGTAGAGGGCTCGGGGGTCCGCAGGTGGCGGCCCCCGACTGGTCGCAGCGCCGTGGGAAGCAGCTTCTACTGGTGCGTTATAAGCCCTTCAGGGCTCAGGTGCGACGGACGAGACGCGCCGGGCGCGACTCGGGCGTCTGGCGGCTCAGCTTAGTTTTCTCGCCTACCGCTTGGCATCGGGGTACAAGGCCGACAAAGAAACGAGACTATACGATTTCATGAAAGATGGACATGTTTTGGAATGCGGACCGGTCGGCAAAGTTTTACATTTGAGAAAATGTTCCGAAAAAAAGGATACTTGTTGGCCGCCTACTTGCTGGAACTACGGGATAAAATGCAGTCGAAAAACAAAATGGACTAAAATCTTTCTGAATATAGAAAGTGTAAAAAAATGGACCGAAGGAATATTTCCTTCGTCCATTTTTTTGCGTCCATGGATAGACCAACGTTGGATTTTGGTCAAAGTGATTCACCAACATTAGATCTATGGAATCTTTGAAGGGGTTCCGGAGCTCAATTCATTTTGCAGTCGACTGTAGTTAAAAAGATACTTACAATTCTCTTAAATCGGATATTTTATCACGAAATAAAGTTGATAATTTAGTATCTGTTTCTGTACGACTACGTTTGGAATAAAACGTAAAACTTCCTAGGCTTGGCTGCCTGTATCTTTTCAATGTTATTTTATCAATGTGCAAAATGGATAATTTTGAAATTTCGATACAAAATACTTATGGCCAGAATTAAAAAAAAGAGATACTGCAGAGAAACTTCTTTGAACTCAATCTAATCCAATGCTTCTAGTTTTTTCTTAACCACCAATAGTTATTCTTAATCCTCTAATCAGGAAATAATCGTCAATGTGAATGATAAATGAAGTTGTAAGGTAGAAAAGGGGGATATAATGGTTTATAAGATTCTCTCTCTGTCTCTCTTGCACACCATCAGGAGTAGTCGGCCTGCATTGATGTCACCTCTAGTTGATTTATTCTAGATTCGACTACAGACTCCCTATGGTCCATGCCCATCCATTTGACAATACACACGAACCAACGGTAGATGGCAGCTATGGCAATTACCATTACCCTGAATGTGTTTAAAAACGGACCTTTTTCAATGACTAATGAAAACTTGCTGTTGTTAATTGCGTTTAAGAATAGCATGTCCAGGCTTTCAGAATAGAAAAATTTGCGACATCTGGATATTTTATCCAATCTGAGACTGGCGGTGTATAAAAACCTTTTGGTGAGCTAGGGTGATCTTTCAGTTGGGAACGGGAGGGGGGATAATAGTTTTCCATTAAAGAATTCCAAGTAAAACGAATGTATGTATCTGAAGAAACTAATGTTAGCACCGAATCTGATTAAGATGACGCAGCAAGTAAACAACCCTTTTTTCACCAATCCCTTGAATTTGTATTTTAATGCAAAAGAAAGATTTTTTTTTAAAGAAAACTAAAATAGTTTAAAAAATCCATTCCTTACTTCCTAAAATTGTTAATATATTTATGTGATTCTTTTAAACATTTAATAAATCAGAAAGGGCTGCTTCCGCTCGCGTCCCCCTTGAAAAAAAAAAGTAAGGGGACGCTTGAAATAAAATAAAAAAGTGGGGGGACGCCGTCCTCCTGCATCCCCCCTCGACTATACGCCACCGAAGTGATTACGTCACTCGTGTGTTTTCGTCTGCTATGGGCCACAAATGGCTGAGTTTCTAGTGATAGATAACATGAGAAAATATTTTAAAAAATCGTATTAAAACAAATATTTCGTTTCTGAAATTTTCATCTCTTGATTTGCATACATTGATATAAGAGGTATCGTTTGCTGAAATGTGATTAAATTATTTGTAGCTCAAATTTATGTTTTTTAGTTTTAAAATTTAAAAACGCCAAAGTTCCTAAGATTTAGGGGTAGCGCCATCTAGGATCAGTAATCTGAAAGAAAGTACAAATTACTCTCGGATATTTTTCATATTTTTACACATTATATGTATTTATTAATTTGTTTATGATCGATTTAAATGATTTTTTAATAACTTATTTATATATATATATATATATATATATATATATATATATATATATATATATATTACTGAATATTTAAGTTTTTGAATCATTTAAAATTTTTATAGAACAGAATTAATATTTTAATGATCTAATCATAAAATACAAATTTATTTACTTTGCAATGATAGAAAATGTTGTATTTAGTAAAAACCTTAGGAACTAAAAAGTGTTAATGTCACATTACATATATTTACAAATATGACAGTCAGATTAGAAATGTGAGAATGTTAAAATTCAACGATTATTTTATATTTTGTAAAATCGCGTTTGCTTATAAAATTTCATTTGATAGTTATTTTGGGTAGATTATTAGCTTTTTTTTTTTTTAAATTAAAGATTAAGACATTAGTAAATTATTTTTTATGTTACGGTAGTTTGAGGTGGGAGGGAGATAAAGTGTTTATGAGGTTCTAAAGTGTGAAGATTTTTAAAATGTTTTAGCAGTTTATATACATATATTTGAGGCATATTTCTGTACTGTAACTTAATTATTATTTCTATTGCTCAAATCTGATATAGGTATCCCGAAGATATTTTTTTATAAGAAAACAGGATTTTTTTTTAGCATGTTAAAAATTGTTAAATTAAAAATTTGCTTGTTAAAAAAAAAAAAAAAGGATAAAATAGATTTTTTTCGCGTTTTTAATTAAAGATTATGACATACGCAAATGATACTTCTTATATCAAAGTATCCTAATCAAGAGATAAAAGTTTTAGATAAATAATATTTGTTTTAATATAATTTTTTTAATTAATTTCCCTATGCGTCTACGTGTCTCGCGTGGCCGGAGCAGACGACAAGTGACGAGGCTACGAAAAAGAAAGGCTACCGCGGTGCTTTACGCATATCTTTTTTTACAGACCGCCGGAGTCACGTGCTGCTCGAATGCACCAATGAAGGCGTACGAATAGAGCACACGTCACTCTAGCGGTCTGTAAAAAAAAAATAAGTTGAATGTACCGCGGTAGCCTGTCTTTTCCGTTAGCCTCGACAGGTGATAAATGACGTCACACTTCGATAGCGTATAGTCCGAAAAGTCATGTATACATGATATACATGAACATCATGTATACATGATATACAAGTAGCCAAAAATGTCTTTGAATATTCTCAATGGGATCTTTGGGTTTGTTTCGTAGAGCTGAGTTTTTTAAAATCATGTTTAAACGAAGACAGGTATTATCTCAAGTCAGAAGCAGCGTCAAGCTGCAACATGCAGTTTTAAATTTGCATGAGAAGGAAATGCTCTTCCGACATGCTCTGTATTTGTTAAAGATAACAGGTATATCTTAATGCTTTTCACTGAATTTTTGGGTTCTCTTCAATTTTCGTGAAGATGGGGAAAAACGAAAGTAATCATGCGATATGATTAGAGGCGGGCGAAGGTAGCGACGTTCAGTTATCATTGACTTACTAGACCCTCATTTTGAGAGTAATATATTGGAGTTACGCATGAGACTAACTTCGTAATCCGAAACTGTCAGCTTTGTTTATGCGTTTTCAGTTGAACCCGTTTTGTGATTTTCGCCATCACTGATATTATTTTCACGTACTCCCAACAGGTCCGCCACGTACCCCAGGTTGGGAACCGCTGGTTCAAATAACGATAATGTAAACTCTCAAAAAAAATTGTTACGTACTACTTTACAGGCGTTTGGGTTATCCTACACAGATGAACCCGGACGGTATGGATACAAAGTCCATGCTCGCCGTTTATTTCATATTTTTTTCTATTTTTATTAATTTGAAAATGATTTATCAGTTGCTTTATATTTTTTGAGATAAATAGAATATTCTGTTAATAAATCAAGATCGTGATATCAACATGTTAAGAGATTTATTTCTTTACTGTAATAGTAATATAAAATCTTTGTTAAAATTTGATAAAAAAGCTTTCATTCATTTCATTAAAATATCTTTTTCGATAACAACATTGGTGAAACATAAATATAATTAATTATTAAATAGCAAAATTATTAATTTCTAAAAATATATTTTTCTTGAAATTCATTTTTTGATGTGAATTGCATTATTTATTATATTGCAATAAACATCATAAAACACGAGAAACAAATGCCATTCAATACTCAAAACCATGTTAGTTATACGCAAAATACTTATACATTCAGCAGAAAACTTATAAACATTCTAACTATATTTTATTCATTACGAAACTAGACGGTAAACCACATGTATTTTACCTCTTTAAAGAAATAGGTACTGATATTTCATAGTTTAAATATATTTATTATAAAAATAAAATGCAAATGATATACATTATAATGTATATCATTTGCATTTTATTTTTATAATAATTTTTACATTGATTTTACATTGTAAAATATGTTTTGCATTCCATTCGTAATAAAAATTCACTGTTGAAGTACTCATTATAAAAAACCTGAAGAAATTCGTGCAAACTGATATTTTCATTTTATGTTTTCATTACTTATTCGCGTTTGTAACAAAATGCTCGCCCTCTGGCGGTCTACAAGAGAATTACAATACCACTGCTTCTTTCATCGCGTTAGCATTGCTTACTGAGTGTCAAACATCATTTGAGATTAGTAAATTTAATTAAAATTACTAAACCTGCGAAAAACGATAATATGTATATTGCTGTTTGCTACAATGAAACTCTAGAGGCTCCGATAATCCCGATTTAAGTTTTAATTTTTTCCCAAATGAAAATACCAATAATGCCTGCTGACTGTATAATTAGAGGTCTATGCAGGTTTTTTTTTTTTTTTCTCTTGGGACCAATTTTGTGAAATTTATTATATTTCTATGAAAAATAATATTTTGTAACGAAATATGAAATCCGTTTACTCAAATTCAAGCCAAGCATTTATTAATTCTTAAAGTCCTTCTGCAAAAGTTTTTCTTTCTAGTTTGCAAATTACACATTTGAAAACGTAACAAAATAAATATATATCTTAAACGAAATAAAAATAAAAATATATATTAAACGAAATAAAAATAAAAATATATATTAAACGAAATAAAAATAAAAATATATTAAATAATTAACGAAGAGTGTTTTTATGGAATGGAATTTTGTGAAGGTGCATATTTTATAAAAGGAATTTTGTGAAAGGCTCTGTATCATTAAGAAGAATTTTGCAAAGGGGCCTGTTTCATTAAAAGAATTTTCGTAAAGGGGTCATGTTTTATTGTTTGGATTTTTGTGAAGGGGTACTATAGGCCCCAAATTTTGCCTGGATCGACCCCTGGTAAAAATGTTATTTAATATTCATTACCTTAACATAGGAAAACAATAAAAAATACAATTTTAATTTATAAAATCAGATGCATATGATTCCTTTTACACCCTACATTATAAACATAAAAATATTCAATTCTGCAGAATTAGATTGAAATGATGAAAAATTATATATGTAATGTATGTTATAATCAAGAATGTGAAAAAAAAAATACTTTTATCGTAATTTAAAAAAAAATACTATTTTTGACAATTTTAATAAATAATGTTTGTAAATATTAAAACGAAATACCAATTTTTTTTTTTTTTTAAATTCAATTAAGGTTCACCGTTAAATTTCCAATTTACACAATAACATGCATAATACAAAAAGCTACACGAGCTTAGACTGCATTAAATTTTCTTGAAGGGCAGTGAAACGTTTTGCATGATTATAAAACACTTCTTTAAAAATAAATACATTATTTTAAAAAATGCATACAAAGCAAATTTATACAGACGATATATGAAATACACAAAATATTACTTACCTGTAACAACAGAGATCTGTTTAGGAAGAAATTGGGTCCTTTATTGGGACTTAAAACGGCCTATAGAGGCGCTGATTGCAGCCGTCGGTACAGGAGAATTGGCCCTTTAACTAATGCTAAAGTGCCATTGAAACCATTATTTACTGTAAACGCGTTTAAAAGTGTTAGACATTCAAATTCGGATAATTTTTACTTTGACTTATAAACGCAGAACACAAATAGCACATGAAATCTGAAATTGTGCATAAAAATAATCATTATGAACAAATTAATAATGCATGTAACGCAATGGGATTGCAAGGGATTTTCCTGAAGGGAGAAGTTATATCCTTTTTCCACCAGATGACGTATTCGAGCGCTTGAATTCCCAATTAAACCCTTCACAAAATTTTTCCTTCCAAACCGAACCCTTCACAAAATTTTTCATTTCAAAACAGGTCCTTCACAAAATTTTTCATCCTAAAAAAGGACCATTCACAAAATTCTTTGTCTTAAAAGTAAACCGTTAACAAAACTTTCCACTTCCATGGGATTAAAGAAAAAGAAAAAAAAATATTGCACGATTAACTAATTCACACGAGGCAATCACTAGCAAAAGCAAGCAGTGATATCCGCATGCACATGGATTTGTTTGCAAACATCAGCAGGTCTAAAAGCGCCACCTGTCGTTGATTACAAACGCGAATTTTACATTTGCTAAAAGAAAAAAAAAAGTTTAAATATTAAAAGGTATTGTATTGTAAACTTTTAATCGTGAAATAGCTGAATTTGCCGTATTTAAATAAGTAATTGTTGTTAATATCAAATTTTAGTTTTGTGAAATATATTCATATTTTTAAATAAAAAAAGTAGAAAAATCGAACAGAAAGGTAGGGGAATCGAACCCGCAACGTCCAGAGTCAAGCACAGTGCTTTTATTTTAAGTCGTGGTTTGATTGCCGACTCAGGACAGCGCCAAAATTCCCCCTATAGTCCGTTTGAGTCGCAAATCCGAACTCACTTTTAGAAAATAACACGGCCATTGGGGAACTCCATGGTTTATTTGTCTGTGTATGCAACTAGCTAATCAACCAACGAAGTAAACAATTGAGACAAAGACAAGCTACGTCGAAACTGTACTAAATTAAAAACATGTGACGAGAAATAACGTGCAAAATATTCTCATAAAAGTGGATTCTTTTACTATTTGACTGATTAAATATTTTACAATCGAAGCACCATAGAGGTTTGAATTTATTGTTGAGTTTTGACAAATTTTAAAGCCGGAGATGGCTGCCAATATGGAAATAGATAATATCGAAGAAAGTAATGCGGACGAAATTATCAAATTCCAGTCTCTTCCAATTCCTAACTTTTCATGTACTCAATGGAATGAATACGTTATCGGGAAAACTAAGAAAAAAGGCAAATCAAGGGGGAAAACTGCTGCTGCTGCACATACTCTTCCAAGTAGTTCTCGTTCAAAGCCACATGGGATGATTAAAAGTGTAATTTTCAGTTTGTTTTAGTTGATTCTATTGTATAGTGTAATATTTAGTTTTCTGTATGTGGTGGTAAAGACTTCACATGCCTGACTATGGCTTTTATGATATTGAAAAAAAAAAAAAAATATATATAAAGATTTTTGGAACATATGTATTACACTCACGCACAGATGTTTGGCGTCTTTTGGTTGGCGCGATTTTCAAGCCCGCGCCAAACCAATGACTTAATAAAATAGCTAGGTTGCCATTAAAAGAAAAAATCCTCTAAATTTGGAGACTTTTTTCCTTTTTATAACTTATTAAAAAAAAGAAACTGTGCGTGAGGGTATACATCATAGCCAGATTTTTTTTTTTTTTTTTAATTAGATGGCATAGTAATATAACACTAAGAGGGGAGTTATGAGTGAAAATACAAGTGTTTTATTATTTAGAAGCATGTCAGATTATCACAAAATTTCCTTGTAAAAACTCTGCCCCTCTCTATTTTTTTCTACCTGTGCTCTCACACCTCATTGCCTGTCACTATTTTTATTTTAACTTTAATTTCAACTTTTATTTCATACTCTTAAACCTTAATCACTTATTTCAATTTTCTTTTATTTTTTTGTGTCATCATTACACATTTAATCTACATGGTTACCTTAATGTGAGGGAAATTAAGCAGCTCTTTTTTTTTTTCTATGACATTTGTAATGATTTTGCCATCTTTTTGCACTATCCTTATGTTCAATTGGTTGAAGGTTGAAAAGTAATGTTTGGAAGAATGACTAATCATAATGGGATAGGGGATATGAATGTCAAAAGTCACTTGTTTGTAATACTCTATTTCTTTTAAAGGTCTGTTATAAGGGATTGTCTTATATAAGGGCTCACTCAGCCAGTGATTGGCATGCTGGTCACAAAATGAAGAGCTTGGGTCAATATTCATGGTTTAGATATTCAGCACAGTCTGGATAAAGTGCCTGTGCAATGGTTTTCAGGGTTTCCCTTGTACAAGAATGATAATTTGGGCCACTTTCCCTTCAAAAGTCCTACCTAAAGACATCCTTTCTGTAGCAATATGGCAGATGATCAGAAGTAGCATGCTACATTTTAAACAATGTAGTGTAGCGAGTAACACAATACAAACAAGTTGGAAATTGTACGTCAAATGTGACAAATGAGGTGCGTTCGTACTATAGCTAGTTATATAAATATTCAGATCTTGATGATTTTTAATTCTGTGAAATGCGTCAATAAATGCAAAATATCATCTGCAGATTAATTTCTGTCATAAAATAAGTATCTCGGTCACTTGACGATTACACCTCGGAAGCTCTTCTAACAAGAAAGCACAGATTTTTTTTTTCTTTTAATTCAAATTTCTTAATAAATATTTTTATTAATATCTCCTAAAGTTTTGATTCGATTTTAAAAAAAATTGAAATGTCTCGACAAAATTCTGCAAAGATAATATATCTTAAATTCCAAACCATTCGGTTGGGTAGTTTTTGCGTTGTTATATGCGGACGGACGGACAGACAGACGGACCGAGCGACGACAATAGGTGCTACGTATTTATATAATTACGAACGCACCTAAAAATCAGTAGTTTGTAGTGAGAACCAACACTACTTTAGGAAAAATGTGTCATTTATTCTACAAATCATGTGGCCGTAACTTGCTTTTTTTGTTCAAAATTTGTTCTGCTCAACAATTTGTAAATCTAAGCAGCAGTGTATAGTAACATATTGCATGAAGTCAAATATTTTTTGCATTGACACTTGCTGCTAAAATCAAATACGGGTACACCATAGGAATTAATTTTCTTGTCAACATTTGTCTATATATTCGTTCTTAGGTCTTCATGTTTTAATGTCTGCTTTATTTGGAATTGCTTTATTTAGATATTTAGAGTTCTTTTCCTGCAATTGTCTAGATTATAACATTAGACAACTCAATATAATTATTAACTCTCAAAAGAACTCAATTCAATTAACATATTAAGTCTATTGACGAGTTAAGTAAACAAATCTATTGGTAAATACAGTAAAACTTCCATAACGAACGTTCCTGAATAGTAGACATTTTGTCGATCCTCAACAGTACATTATACATTTTACCTCTGAATAGCAGATAAGTTCTGAACTCCTGAAGTGTCTGTTATTTAGAAGTTTTACCATACATGCCAATGGTAATTTTATATCCCAATTCAATAATTACTATAACAATAATAAATGAAATTTATGCAGTGTATGATTGTGCATAAATATGTTATATACAAGAGTAGTCCCTTGTTATATCGCTCGTTTGTATATATAGCTTTGTTTTTGTGCCTCCCTCAAAAAAATAAGTTGTTTAAATCACATTTTTATAATTCAAGAAAAAATTATTTCATCATTGTGCATATTTATACTCCATTCGCTGAAAGAAGATAACGGAAGTAAACAAATGCACTTGCAGATTGGCGATGCTTAAACCTGGCGCTGTGCCAGAAGTGCCAAACAGACTGTCTGAAGCAGCCATACTCAACCTGCGGCCCGAGACACATAATCGTTAATCCCTATTTATAAAATTAATTGAGATGTTCATGAAAGGTTTTTAAGACCTTCGCTGTTCATTTATATATTTTCATGAGAAGACAAAATCTGTCCTGTTATTTATATTTACTAATTTAAAAGTATGTTAAAACATCGTAAATGCCACTTCCTTAGTCAAAAGTTATTTTTACACGTAGTTCTATTTGTGTTATGTGGTGTATACTATACATTTTTTTTATCTTCAACACTAAGAAACATTATTCCAGATTAATTAAATTTGTACTATATATTTCTACTTCTACATAAGAAAAAGAAGTTTTTGCATTAAAAAATAATGGATTTATTAAAGAAAATTTCCTGATTTGCTTTCTTTAAAACTTGATATATTATTGCGTTTTACACCTATGATATCGCTAATAATGCTTATCCGGGTTGTCGCGGAAAAAATAGCAGCAAAAAGTTTTACACCTCTATTTCTAAACAACAATCTTTTCAGCATATTTCTACACCATTTTCAATAGAAATCTACCCCAAAGTATATTGTTTGAAAATAGTGATGTTAAAAATGTTTGGTAACATTTCTTCCGCGTCAAACGTTCAATCCTACTAATTATACTAACTTTATTACTTTGCTTCGTCATACTACTTTTGTTATCTTATTATTTTAATTACCCTTTTGTACATTATTATATATCAGGCATGTCAAACTCGTTTACCTCCGCGGGCCAAATTAAAAATTATTTACAAAGCCGCGGGCCATATATGAAAAAATAGGTAGTATTATTGCAATTGCACAGGATACAATTTGTGCATACAAAACACAGCCATATTAAAGAAATATTCACGCAAAGTTCCAAAGTTGTTATCATACATAGTTTATTTCATCTCATTTTTTGAAAAAAAAAATGCTTAAAATTAATTTTTATCAACCAAATCTATAAATGTGGACATTAGTTGAATTTTCTAAATTGTATTTATTTTAAAAAGTGATGGTACACGCTGATTTGTTAATTTTGATCTAGCATTAGGCATAGTCATTTCGTCAGTAAAAAATAAAAATAAACATATTTTGAAACAGAAAAAAGTTATTTAATAAATTGTGTTTTGTATCTAAGCTGTACTTATTTGATCTTATTTATTATACAGTTTCTGGTTCAAATTGTGTTTATTTGACCTGAAAAATAACAAAAGGTTAGCAGTCAGTATGCATCAATATGCGACATCTTTGCAGTTGGCAGTCGGCTACGCAAAGATGTTGTATAAAAGTGCACTACCTAACATAGCTAAAATATGCCTAATTAGACACTATAATTTAAAAAATCAGTCGATTGATGAATAATGACAAATTTGTTAAACCCATGTCCATATATATATATATGTTGTCGATCTAATATGAAATCTCACTAAATTTTCATTAATTGCGGTAATAAATTCTGAAGAATAATTTCAACATCAATCATTAGAGTTGAAGTAAATAGTTGAAACTGATTTTCATATTTTTTGAAATTAAATAATCTTCTTTTGAATACATTTTTTAATATTTTTTAAGTGTATTGTAAAAATTTCCACTTCCACTTCGATAACTTTTGTAATAACGCTTGGAAACAGTTCAAATAAAATGCGTTTTCTTTTTGAAAATTGTTTTATCAAAGTAACAATTTAAATTTTAAAACATTAATACTTTCAAATAACAAGATAAAATGTTGAAATTTGCCTTGAAATTAATCTTTACTCAGGTGCTATGTAATTTCAAATAAAAACTCCAAATACTTTGTGTATTGGTGGTCTTTTAATAATCCACATTCATAATTTGTCGATTTAAAATGAACATTTTAAGCTTTTATAACAGTTAAAATGGAAAGCTGTTAAATATCTGTATAAAAAGGTAACTATCCTCACTACCCATATTTCCAAGATATTTTCTAGATTGACGATGATTAAGAATGTGCATACGATTATAATATGAGTTTATAAGCACTATAAGTTTTTAAGCACGTATCCGGATTTTATAAATCTGTCCGTTATAGATAAATCTTTCTACAAATTATTTCACATTTCTTTAACTGCTCAAGACATCATTTCTTCAATTTCGTAATGCATGATTTTGACTCGCGGGACATTTAATCTAATAAAGACAATAATTAGTTTTTTTCCAGCAAATGTATTTTATTCAAGAGGCTTGGTGAAAGCAATTTGATTTTCTTTTAAGAAGTATCAATTTCAAATCTGAAAGTTTATCTTTGCGATGTTTAGTCAGATTTCTGCGAGTTTTCTTAATACTTTGTGCTGTAGCACCTTTTAATGTTACATTCTTTCCAAATTCCAACAGTGGCATAAAATTTCAGTATAAATAATTTCAGTTTTCAACATAACATTTCAGTTTTCCTTTGAATATAATTGTGTTGTAAACCACCCTTTAAAAAAGCATGTGATGTCCATGAAAATATTTAAAGAGCTTAAATCCAAAATTTATATGTTCGACCAAAGCCCAAGTAAAGAACCTGGATGGCATATTCGGGGTTTTTGTGTCCAGCACAAAAATGAAAATTTATGTCACTTACAAAACAACTCATTGAAAGTTATTTAATTTTATATTTTGATTTTCTAAAACTTTTAACTGTTCTTAATTAACCCTGAATTTTATTAATTTTGTAATACATTTTTTAGTGTTTAATAAATATAGTATATTATTTTGTAAAGTAGTGTAAAATCTAAGAGAGTAGTAAAATAAAATATTAGTTTAAACATAAACAAATAGTGATTTATGATAAAATGTAAAATTGAGTTAGATCTACTTATATACATCATTGGTACCAGATGAGCAGGAATATTTTAATTCAGAATTCTATCACATTCTGAAGACAAATATTCTCCTTATTTAATAACATACTATATAAGACAAATATTACTATTGAAAAATAGTGGTAGCATTCTGAATAATAAAAAAAAGCCTTCCAAACTGATAACACTGATATACATATCTTTCTAATGTTTGACATCCACAAGATCACAATTGGCACAAGTGTGTTCGTGCAAACTGTATTTTCAGCATCCGTGTTCTAACAAATAAATTAAACACAGGTAAATTGACAAAGGCTTCACGGGCCACAGATAAAAGGTCGGCGGGCCAATCGTGGAACGCGGGCCACGTGTTTGACATACCTGTTATATATGTACGTTGCGGCCTGCCTAACGTCAGAAACATGCGTTTGTGGCCCACGAGAAAAAAAGGTTGAGTATGGCTGGTCTGAAGTGTGTGGCCTTCTGCTTTTTCAAATCGAAATAAAAAATAAAATTTGCCAAACTAGGGATTTGTGCCAAATGTGTGGCTCCTTGGCGATTTTTCTGCAACCCGTTTGTTTACTTTCGTTATCTCCTTTCCCTGAACAGACTATAGTTATGCGATATTAATTATTTACTTGACATTTACTTTTTATTAAAAAAAATTCTTAATTTTTCTTATTTTACTTATTGTAAGTAATTTTGAGTGCATTATTAAATTCAAATTGTTTAAAATATGTAAACAAAACAGTGACCAGCAGGGCTTTTTGATTTAAATCAGCTTGATTTAAAAAAAAATCATTGATTTAAATCAGTTTTTTTTTTAAATTTTAAAATAAATTCAAGATGTAAACAAACATAATAATAAAGTACTTTAATATAAATTAGTTTTATATAATTCAGATAATCAAACAATTTTTAGAAAGATAAAGCTTAATCTTTGTCAAAAAGTAAAGTAGGGTGATCTGGGGTAATTATAGGTCACTCTCTTTCTGGGGTAATTATGGGTCACCTAGTTTTTATCCCTATAATATCTACTAAGACAAATTCTAAAATAGTGGATAGGTTCTCTCATTAGTCTACTTTATTATGTATACTACTTTTTTATTTTAACTTAGCTGCATAATACATACTTGCCAACTTTTACACTTTAGGTGTAAAATTTACACTTTTACACTTAGGATGTTTATTTTTACACTTTCTTGCAAAGTTTCTTCTAAGCTCTATTTTACTCCCTAAAATTAGGAAATACTTTTTAACTTCTTTTATTAATGATAGTTGCTGAATGTAAAGGAATATTTTATATTGTTAAAAGCATGAATCAAGCGTTCATATTAAAAATATACTATACAAAATCTTTTCATTTTCATTATATTTAAACTGAAGTCGTGTTTTGAGTAATGTTTTTGCTTAGACTTTCTTAAAAAAACAACAAAGAAGCAGTCTGTATATGTTTCATTTCAAAATATCAGTGTATTATTTAACAACATTCATCTGTTACATGCTTAAATGCTGTTTATGTGTTTTTTATATAATGTGTTAGATGTGTCATATGCTCTTATGAAAGAAAAAATTGCAAGAAATGCACTTCCCATGTTATTTTACACTTTGCCATTTTGAAAAGTTGGCAGGTATGATAATATGAGTTGAGATGTTTTTGTAATATGCTATAAAATCATCTTTCAGAAAGATTGCCTTTGAAAATTGCACTTTTTACCAAGATCCATGCCATAATTAAATAAATGTTTGGATTTTTTTTGTTTATACTTTTTTTAAATATAAATACTATAAGGTTTTTAAATACATGCACTTTTTATTATTATTATTATTTTTTAACGGACTGTAGATGTATACCCAATTATGCCCTAAATACATGGGGTAATTATGAGTCACTGGGGTAATTCTGGGTCAGCAGGTGTTTTCTATTCTTTATGGCATTTTTTGTATTTTAGACATACATGCAATGCAATTGTTAATTTAGGATTTTCCTAATTTTTAAAATAAAAATATAATATTGTAAATCAAAATTAATTTTGGTACTTTTTGGTTAGCCAGGCGCCAGTGAAATATATATATATATATATATATGTGTGTGTGTGCGTAAATATATATATATATGTGTGTGTGTGTGTGTGTATCTATATATGTATATATATGTATATTGATGCAAGAACTTGTTTAATGTATTTTGAAATTCATAGGATACATATATACAGTGGAACTTCCTTTTAACGAAGTCCCTATTTAAAGAAGTTTTCTACTTAACGAAATTTTCTGCAGAACTTTGACTTTGAACACCATTAACATGTAAATTAATCTCCATATTACGAAAAAGATATTCTATATAACGAAGTTTATTTCACTTTTGTATTTGTAGAGAATTTAAACAATGAAATTGCTGCTACGATGGATATGCGAATTTATTTCAGGGAATTGTATGAAAATGAACACATTTAAATAATTTCCATTCTGCTTGGTGCTGAACAAAAAGGAATTTTTTTCGCACTAAGAAAAACACTTGCTATCACCACTCTCCCACATCGAGACTCCAGCGCTGACTATTGGGGTAAGTCAAAATCCGCTTTTTACATTTAATGACATTGAAGATGCGGTGAAGCAATGGCGCCAAATTAATTAACCAAAAGAGTCACACATTTACCATTCTGACCTTCAATTGCAGATAGACAATTTCTTTGTACATCCACAAGAATGTGCTTCAAAATCCAAATCGAAGAACATCAAAGTTATTTTTGTTCCTGGCAATACTACTTCTAAACTTTAGCCATTAGTCTAAGGAATAATACAAAATCTTGAAGTACGTAATGGAAAAAGAAAATGTAGTGAAAACATTAGTTTAAGAATCTGTGAATCAGAGCTGACGAAAGCTTGGGAATATGACGTGATTTCATTGACCGTACACAACTGTTTTGTAAAAGACTGCTTCAAAACTGAAACTGAAAAAAATGCTTCTGAATGCATTACCGTACGTCATATCTGAAGGAAAAATTCCTGAATTTAACTTGATTTCTATTTAACAAATTTTCTTCATAACGAAGTTTTTAAGAGTAACGATGAGACTTCGTTAAACGGAAGTTTCACTGTATATATTTTACTGGCACCCGGCTAACCGAAAAGTACCTTAATTTTTGAGCTAGGCCTAATAAAATGTTTTTATAAGCATTTTTTTTAAATCTAATTTTTAACTGCTTAAATGTAAACTGTTAGCACATGGTAAAACAAATGTGCTAGATTCATATATTTATATTGTGGAGCAGTTAATTTGATTTAAAATGGTAACAGACTGTGAACTTAAAAAAAGATTCTTTGTTGCTTAAAAGTAGTATTGTAAACAAAAACTAATTTCTCAACTAATAAGTAAAATGTTTTAAACAAAAATCGGAAACAAGAAGAAAATTGACACTAACTCGGCTGTTATTACTAGTCAGGATTTTCTGGATCTAGTAGCTGTGCGTAAACATGAAATTGAAAAAGAGGCGGCTGTCAAAGCACAACGGATTGCTGCTAAAGGTAAAAAGTGTGCCAACAAGAATCTAGAAAAAACAGAAGAACCACTAGCTAAACGATCCTTCCTTTTAAATATGTCTAACGAAGAACTCAAAGTGCCATGTGGAAGTGGAGATGTTGATCAGTTAAAGAAAAATACAACCCTAGAGCAAGCTAAAATACTTCTTGACACTATAAAAGAGCAAGTTTAATTTGCTGTATATTATGATAATGACCCATTTTACATCGAAAAAAATTACAAAAGTAATAGATAAGCAAAATATCGAGATGAAATTTCTCGAAAAGGGAGCAGGTAACTTTCGCTGACCTAAACATGACAAGTTAGAGATCATCAACGTAAAATACAAAAATTCTATGGGCCAGTTATGTTAATTGGTTCAAATCCTTTTGATGTTAATAATGCTGCTATTAATATGGCATGCAAGTGTTATAAGCCATTCTGTCAAATGTTGTGGTTATAAATCAACAAAGTCCGATTGTAAACATTCCATAAAAATAAATAACATTCTCATTTATTTTTTACTATGTCTTTTCTTAATTTTTAAAGTGCTAATTAATGAAATTCCTACTTTAGAGGTAATTTGCAGTATCTTCAAAAATATATTATTAAAAAAACATATATTAATACTTCATAAAGACAGTGACCCATAATTACCCCAGTTGTGACCCATATTTACCCCAGTTGTGACCCATATTTACCCCATTGCCGGGGCAATTATAGGTCACTTAAAAAATTCAATTATAAGAAATTAATAAATATTTTGAGTAAAATGAATGTTTAATGCAAAAGTTACAATACTAAGTTAATATCCATCCCAAATTTCAAAATTGTATCTTTATATTTTTCTAGATATTGAGATCTTATTGTTTTTTGACCCATAATTACCCCATGTCACCCTACAATGTAAAGTTTAGAAAAAATACTTTTAAGTTTCATTTCAATCAAATTATAAAATAAACTTGCAACCATAAGGAAATCTAAGCAGGAATATATTAAATATAGAAATATTTACTTGCCTATTATTTAGTATTTAGAAAAGCTCTGTATTTTAGCTTTGAGAAAATGTCAGCATTATAGTTTGCTAAAGTGAAATGGTGTACTTTGACGATGCCTATTAAAGTTTGAAGAAAAATCCAGACCATTCAATAAATTTTTGTTTGAATCTAATATAGTGAAATAACTCAGTCATTTAGAATGGTGGAAGGGCACATGTTACAGTTATCAAAAAGGATGATACTAAAAAACTTATATAATTCATGATCAACCAGCTTTTTACTGCAGCAGCTTCATCTGCTTTAGTAGAATGATCGATTTCTGCTTTTGGTTTAATACATTCGAAAATTAGGAATCTCTTAGGAACTGATAAAGCTGCTAAACTCGTTTTTCTGTACCAGCTCTTTAACAAAAAACAAAAGTTAACATCTTTATTTGCTTTCAAAATTGTTTAAAAATTTTATGGGCTGCAGTTATTTTTATTCTAACTAAAATACTTAAGGTTAAATTGATTTTTGACATGATTTGTAGTTTTTCATGCATTTTGTGTAATTAAATACTTTGATATCCTAAAATTATTTATATAACTTGTGCAAAAATATGAATATATATTGGTAATATTTATATCATGCATGTGTGTGTATAATTTTTATTTTATAAATTAAACGAAGGAACAGATGTATCATTTGCCCTTAGTCTGCCATCTTGTTTGGTGAAAAAACCAGTTTTTCACCAACAAGTATTTGTCGCCAAGTGGTCATTTTGGGCTATTTTAGGCTTTAAAAATTTTTTAATTTTGGAATATATAGAGATTAAACATAAAAAAGGGAAATCAAACAAATTCAAGAAATTTTCACTGAGCAAATGGCAAAAGCTTAAATATAGTGATATTAAAAAAAAATTGCAAATATTCATTATTGAAACATACATATTAAAAAAACCCTAATTAACCCTTTTGTTCACACACCTGCAGAATTAAACCAACATTTCTCCAAAAATAAAAAAATAATCACATTAAAACACAATCAAAGGTTGTAATAAGCAAAACTCTAAAACTGTAACTTAAAAAAAGCAGAATTTCCTATTGGTAAAAAAACAAACCTCGATACAAAATTTGAAAAAACAAACATCCATGCATAAATTGAAAAATCAAACCTCCGTACATAAATTGCAAAAAATACCTCTTAAAAACAAACCTCCATATAAAAACACACACACACACACAAAAAAAAAAAACCTCAAAAATAAACAAATATTCATAAATTCAAAAATTAAATTCACATTTTCCACAGACCAACACAGAAAGCACAAAATATTCATTTTATTTTTACTTCATATTCCTCCCACTTTATTTCCCTTATAATTTCCACAAATTTATTAAATGGATGTATATTTAGATCAAAACTCGCTCTATCAAAAAGAAACATAGCCAAGTAAAAACAAAAATCGCTCTGACGGTTATACGTAGGCAATGTCACTTTTACATGACGCCACATGCTTTCTATTTTGTTTGTGTAGACACCTGTAACAGGATCGACAAAATGTAAACTGTGATTCACTTTTAGCCAGTCATAACCCTCTCTTGCTAACCTTTCGTACGCTTTCCAAGAATCACTATACACCGTTGTGCCTTTTTGATCCACTGCAAAACACATCCCTTCAAATCAAAGTTTCGTGTGACCTGTCATGAACAGCAACAAGAAACATCCTACCAGACCCATTCTGAACTCTCTCCACACCTCCAAAAACCCACTGTCCTTCAATACATGCCCTCTATTATATTTCCTCGTTCCAAACTTCAACTCATCAACTTCAACAATAACACCAGGACCTCCAATTTTCTCCGACTTTCTCAATATGCTCCAAAACCTGCTCATTAATAAATTGCCTCCAATTCGTACAGGTATGACTGGCAAAAACCAATTCTTCATAATTTCTGAAGTTTTCACTCCGTCAACAATCTTAAAAGTAATAAAAAAAATCTCCTGTAATGTCAAATTAGTACAACTAAACCACGATCCAAACTTAAATGATAATTCCTTACGATTATAAGCTATACAATTTTTATTTCTGCAGGCCCAAGAAAAACCATCCAAAGTCTGTTTTTTACGCAGATTCATTGACACATTACATTCTGGGCATAAAACACTGGATTTTATCAATCTAACTTCCATCAAAAATGCAAAAAAAAAGATCCCTATCCCTGAAAAGCTCTGTGCATGCCTAGTAGGTTTTCCATCAACTCCAAAAATAGGCCTATCACACGAAACCTTGAACATATACCGCCTTTACATTTCAAAATATGCTGATATTTCAAAATAACATCTCAGACAACCGGTAAACTACCAACAGAAGACACAAAAGAAGCCATTATCAATAAATAAAAGTAATCAAATAGTAATAAAAAGCATAAAAAAATCAGAGAGATGCAACCTGACACCACGTGCACTCAAAAATTATGAAAAACGTGCTAACCAACGTCTGTCAAGCAGGGTCAGAAACAAACTGGTAGGAAAAAAAAAACTATGTCATGACCGGAGAATAATTTTGGGTTGCCACATTGCCAGAAAACCCCGCCAAAATCACCCAAAAAATGGCGGCATTTTGAGGACGTAAAATACATCTAAATCTAAAAGAAAAGTAATATAAAATAACAACATTGTGTGAGGTTTTTAAAAAAAAATTGATTTAAATAAAAATAAACCGATTTTTACCATTCGCCCCTCAGTCTGCCATCTTTTTTTTATTTTTTTTTAAAATTAAACTTTTATTAATAAATATGAATAAATTTCAAACTAAATAATGTGTTTATAATAAGTAAATACGGATGAAAATTATTTTGGAAATGAGAAACAAAACAAATGTGTTTTGATTTAAAAAACAAGATGGAGGACTGTGGGCGAATGGTACATCTGTTCCAAACCTGCACAACCTCTGGTGTTAAGCTGTGCAGATTTAAGGAAGTCTACTGTACCAGTAATAACATGTACAGTACTTGTTTACTTTCCTGTCCACCACTTTCTATAAAAAAAAAGGCCCAAACAATGTGATTTAACAGCAGTAATACAAAGTGTGACATAATATTTGATTTTAAATGCATTGCTAGCACACTGTGTGCATATTATTCCTTTTATTTATTTTTTGAATAACCAGTATAAATGTTTAATTTTTCTAATGAAGGATATAAGTTAACTGCTATTTCTCTGTTTTCTCTCACATTTTGAAAAAAAAAAATTACATGTATAAAGATCTGGAATCTTCTATCAAGAATTTGATGCGATAAACTATTTTTAAGATTATGAAACTCTGCCATCACAGAAAGTGTGCATTAATGTGCATGCTATGAGATTTTATTTGCAAATGGATAAACAATGTGGATGTAATATTAAAAACTGTGATAAGTGAATACCTATTAAAAATAAAACTTGGTTTGACAGCTCAAAAATTTATGGCTCATACTTTCAAGGCTTTATCTAATTTTATGTACATTTTATACATTATCAGTATGGTATATCAACTGAATTCTAGAACATTTTATTTGGGTGAAATTGACTGGGCGATAAATCTTTGTCTTGCAGCAACTTTTTTAATACGATATTGCAGCCACGCTTTCAGTTGGCAGATTCATAGATAATTGGGTTTTTCAGAAAATCATTTATGAAAATATCTTTTATGGAATTTTATAAATATAATTATGAATTCAAGTCTGTGTTTTGTATTTCTATGTCAAAGAAAAACAAGTCTTTTGTTTTATTTGTCCATTGCATTGACTGATGAAAAAAGAAACTATTAGTTAGAATAGTTATGATGCAACAAGAGAATTCATTTCTGCTTGGCCCAATTTCCAAAAATTGCCAACTTGACTTGGCATACTCTTGCGTTTTGTCTCTTGGAGTTGCAACCTCCAGGAGATACTACGTAACAATAGAAACAAGGTAAAATACATTTTTTACAACATAAATTGACAAATTATTGTCAAAAATATAGTTTTAACAGCTTACATTTTATTCAAAATACTAAAAAACAATTTTTTTTACTTACCATAATACTTCAAAAAGCAATATTTGTTCTATGGAGTGGGAGGGTGCTTTAAAAGATGTTTTTATTGTCAGGAAAGCTCTGTGAATTTTGAAATTATATTTTTAGAGAAAAAACTTCACATTTGTTAGGAGGTGGGAGAGCCTCCTTGAATTGATAATTATTTTGCTCAAAACATGGAAAATTTTAAAACATAATATTAAGCTTTGATAGCAGATAATCAGTTTTCATAAATGAAATTAATAATTTAGTAAAAATAAATAATTGCTGATAATTTCAAAAATACAAAATGCTTGATTGGTATGGTAAAGAGCGTAATAGCTCCAACAGGGCTGAAACTAGCTTTTGTTTTTACGGGGGGGTAAACATGTATTTTGGCACCCCTCCCTTCTCTGCAAAGTAAATTTACAAAGAGAATTTTACTAAGTTTTAATAGCCAACTTATTTTAAAATTAAAAATATGTAATTATAAAATACATAGAATTGAACTATGTGATCAGCTTTGTCAAATATTTATTCAATGAAACCTGCAAAATTGGAATCGAAAGGAACAGGGAAAAATTCTGCTGTATACAAACATGCTAAGACATGTGCTTTATGTCTTAGCATGTATAATTGTTGATATTCTTTCTGTTGGGACCATGTAATTTTTTCATTTAAGACTATATAGACAAATTACATTTTCACATATTTTACTATAGTTATAGTACAGTCAACTCTGTGAAATCCACGCACTTGGGGACCAATGGTTTTGCTGATTATAGATCATCCCTTTGTTCACATTTTAATTTTTAAAGTTGGACTATAAATTAGGAACAGTTATATAAAAATTGCATTAGGAAAGGAAAATGCAAAATTGGTTTAATATATTTAATAATTAAGTTAATATAAAGAACATTTAAATTATACATTGTAAATTTTATTGGTTATTCATTTTTTAACATTGACACAATGGTAGTTTAAGTTTTGGTTTGTTGTTAATACTTTTTTTCTGTAGTCTATAAACACTCATTACTTCATGTTCTGAGATAAAATCTTGTTGCTCAAGGAAATTTAATTATTTATATCCAAGTTCTAAACCCTGTACATAAGTTATCTTAGTGTTTTCATCCTCTTATTCAGTGTCAGAATCAATGTTATCTGTATACATTATCATTTGATTACATACCACAGATATTATAAATATTAATGAACAATAACTCTTTATTACTCTATATATAATAATATAATATACTAAAGTAGTATAATGTATTGAGATTGTGAAATTCCAACTTCTTTTACTATTTCCATTTGGAATGTTTTGAACTTTATTTTATCCAATACTTTACTTTTATCAGAGATAGATAAATCTTTCCGTTTTACTTCCATTGCACGAACATAAGTTAAAGAAATTTTTTAATTGGTGTAGTCAACGATCACTGCAAAGTGATCTTAAAGCTTGCTGCACATGGCGCCAAATCTCCCAAGACACCACAATGGGTGGACACAGTGTTGTCATCCAATGATGAGGGAAACACTGATGCTAAATATTGCTCTTTTACTCTCTTGACCATCCCGATTGTATTTTCCCCCAGTTCCAGGATTTTCCAAGAAGTACCCCCAGCATCTTGAATTGCTATATGTACCGCAAGCTTTAAAAGAAAATCACTCCTGTCCAAAATCAACACTCCCATGCGCTTCCTAGAATTAAGTATTCTTTCATGACGATTTCTGCTCTTCAATTGTAAAGATAACAAACCATTGTCACAAAAGAAAATATTTTCATACTTCCTATTCATTGCTATCACATGAATTTACTAAATCCGGATTACTAGATTGGAGATATTTCATGTGATTAACTGGGGATTGTTATGCGATAAAACGAGTATATTTAACATTAATCTTATGGGGACCATTTCTGTTTCATGACATTCTATGCATGTAAACGGGGTATTCAATTATCCATTACCCGATTAAGTGGGGCTGACGGTATATGTTTTATTGTTTATTATTCTGTAATTAATTAAAATACTTTAAAGTAGAGTTAGGTATTAGATTTCGACGGCGGCCACGTGGATTTATTTTTTAGCGCATTTCTGATTTTGATCTTTTTGCATTTGTGAATATTTTCTTGAAATTGATTCAATATTTATGGTTGAAGAAAAGAAAGTTTTATTTTTAAAATCCAAATTCATTGAATTTCAGTTTGTATTTCCATGCATTACTTTGATGAAAATTTAATTTTTATATGTTTGGGTAATATTTGAATATTTTAGTTTTAATTTATTATTTTGTAATTAATTAAAAATACTTTTAAATAGATTTCTGCATTGGGTCAGATAACCTAATTTTTAAAGCAGAATCGAAATTGGGAGTGTGGGGGGACTCATTCATGAGATTTTTCTGTGGATATGCAAATTTCCACTTTTATGTCATTTTCTAATCATTAAAAATTAGATATTTTATTACAGGGTGCCAACGGTCACGAAAAATCACCATATTTCTCATGCATCTTTCTTTTTTCTGTGTTTTAAAAAAAACTTCTTTTCTCATCATGGTAAATGAATGGTTAAATTCATCTTTTAGGTAGATTTTGTAAGAATTACTACCTATTACATTCTCCTGTATCTTGGAATTTCTGAAAATTTTTTGCAGATCTACACCAATCATGACTCCTAGAACCCAAAACCACCCCCTTTTCAAAACTTTATCTATCTATCTATATCACTTTTTTATGGATACGATAACTTTCATAATTCTGCACAAATCTCTTCTAAACTGGTACATAAAATCTCGGTCAAGTTCCCCCAAGTATTGCCTCGCCATAGAAAAAGATTTGCCCGCCCTGGAACCTTGGCCTAGCTATGGGCCTGCTCATATTGCTATTAGTTATGATGGATTAGTGTAAAAGAAACAAAAATTTAAAACTTTAAGCTCTTACAACTATTAATTTTTAAAGAAACTGAACATTTTATATTTAAATATTGAGCTTAAATTATTTTTTAATTATAATGAATGTAAAACAATTAATGTATTTATTAACAAGTATTTTATTAAAAGATTCTTTTTATTAAATTATGTAACAGGTACACCTATTATGCATGCAGGTTCACTAAATATGCACCACTTCAGCTAATGTATTGTATTAATGCTACGTAAGCTTCCCCAATAAAGGAGACATGTTCTGTAATCTTTCTCACAAGGCTTTTCTTTTCCAAATGCAATCTATCTCGGTAAATAATTACATGCATCTTAAGCTAAGTGCTATCAAATTTCATATGATTATCAATTGCATAAAGAAAGGTTTGAATCTCAAGTAAATCTGAAGATATTAAGGTGCAGTTATCCCCCCCCCCTCCCAATAATAAAAGAAAAAGCCTTATACATTTTAATCACCAAATTGTCCCAGAAAAAAAAAATAAATAGGCATTTGATTAGAAATTATGTCTTTGTTCAATTTATGTTTAAAAAAAAAAAGGCTTGGGGGTTTCTTTATATTGAAATTGTATCAAACTCTGAAATTTTCAATACAAACACCAAATTTTGACACCATATTTGGTATTGTTGTTAAATTTTACTTTAGGATCATAGCAAACTGGAAGTCATCGAGCCCAATAGTTTAGCAATTATAAAGATTCAAATTTTTAAACTCCTAATGTTAAATTCATTTTTAATCATTGCAAAACAGATTGTAATGCAGGTAGTTTTTTCAGCATAACTACCAGAATTACTTTTTGGAATAAGCTGTAATTTCAACATTCACATATTTGAAGCTTTTAGAAATTGATTTTTGTTTAAAAAGATCTTATGTTACAAACTCTTAATTTCTTCGAAAAAAAGACAATTTTTTTAAAATTAATTTTTGAAGAAAATATTAATTGTAACCTATAATTTTTAACACTTTCCAACCTAGTTGAAAAGTGTTTATGACTTCGGTTTGTCTGCCGTCTGCCGTCTGTCCATGCTCTAACTCCCGTAAATATGCTCGGATTGCCCTGCAATTTTTATATGTTATAATCGTTATCTATAGCATGTTCCCTATTTCAACGGAAGTGTGTAGCACTTATAGTTTTTTTACAGGGACACTCAAAAGAATTCCGTTACATTGCGGTCTATGGGGAAAAATGATTTGCGGTTTATTTAAATAATGTTTCACTATTTTAAACGCATTGAAATTTATATATATCACTAAGGTGCATTAGAAGAAGCTTAATATGGAATAGGGTGTGCATAGTACTTATACTTACTTTACAGGGACAGTCAAAAGAATTCCGTTACATTACGTCTATGGAGAAAAATCGTCTGCGGTTTATTTAAATAATGTTTCCCTATTTTAAACGCATTGAAATTTATATAAGGTTCATTACAAGAGACTTACTACAGAATATTGTGTGTATAGCAGTCATCGTTCATTTACAGGGACACACAAAAGAATTCTCTACTGTATGTTAACAATAATTCCTGGAAGTGCGTTTTAAGTTACTGGACGCGATTTTAATTTTAAATCGCTTTTTGTATATTACGTGGTGTGTATAAATTCTGTAGATCCTATACAGGGAAGCACAAAAGTTCGGGAACACATTTCCGTATTATTTAACTCCAGACGGAGAATTTTAAACTGTGCTACGTGTTTCCTAACTGAACTAAAATTTAGCATCCTATGTAGTATACATACAAATCTATAGATCCTATGTATACAGGGCTGAATAAAAGTATTCGGATGACTTAGATGTTATCTTTTAGCTTATTAAAGAGTATGATTCGTAAAATTATTTTGGAAGCGTTGGAAAGTGTTACATAATCTATGCTTGACGCATGATTTTTCGTTCTTGTTTTCAACAGAAATTAATTTCTAGAAGCATGAATTAGGCTAATATAAATTTACAAATCATTCCACCAAGTAGTTCTTGTGTTATGCTTAAAAAATTTACCCGCAATGCAATCTATTTTGCAATGATTACAAATGAATTTAACATTATGAGTTCCAAATTTTAAACCTTCATAATACCTAAACTACTTGACCAAATGACTTCCCATTTGATATTCTAAGGTAAAATTTACAGAAAAAGCAAAATATGATGTCCAAATTAGGTGTTTGTATTGAAAATTTCGGAGTTTGATACAATTTCTGTTTGAAGACGACCCTCCCTAAGATTACTTTTTTAACATAAATTGAAAAATAATAAAACTAAATTTCCAGTTGAATGACTTTTAGCATTTTTTTTCTGTGACAATTTAAAGATTAAAATTTATCGTTATTTTTGGCTGACTTTTCGATGTTTATAGTTTTATTTATCTGTTTTTTTTGTTTTAAATGGTAGAGTATATTTTAAAGAAAATCTGGCAAATAAAAAAATATGTTTACAAATCTTTATTTCACCCTTTCTAATTTTGCACCATTATATTTCTTGCACCTGGGCAAGTTTATTTCAAATACATTATGTTAACTATGTCTCTCGTTATTGAGAAAAGTCTAATGGTGATTTCATAAGAACTATATCACACTAATCATGTTGTATGGAATAACAAAAAGCATTAACCCACAACAAATCAGATGGAGTTTGTTTCCAGACCATTGTGCAGAAAAAAAAAATTAAATAAAAATATATTAACATAAACATGTTTTATAAATTCTGGTTTATTTAATTATTCAATCATTTTGTATGCTGTTTATTTTTGAAAATTTTTACCTTTAATTTATTTCAAAATCTCCAAAATTTAGAATTGTTGAGTCGTGAGTGATTCCAAATTTTTGAAGTTGTAAGTTATATTAGTATAGATAGAGATGATACATTGCTTGTATATATTTTTACTAATTCTATTTTTTATGCAGAAAAAAAAAAAAAAATATTAATATAACATAAACATGTTTTATAAATATTCAATCATTTTGTATGCTGTTTATTTTTGAAAATTTTTACCTTTAATTTATTTTAAAATCTCCAAAATTTAGAATTGCTGAGTCGTGAGCGATTCCAAATTTTTGAAGTTGTAAGTTATATTAGTATAGATAAAGATGATACATTGCTTGCATATATTTTTACTAATTCTATTTTTTTTCCATATAGGTCATAGAATCTTTATCAACCTTTCAATCAAAAGTAAGTAAACTACATCCTTTTGTTTGTATGTATATATTTATTTGAGATGTTCAGAATTAAAATGGAACAAATTCATAAAACATTATCCAGAGATATTTGGAATTAATGGGCTTCATTGCATTTCATTCAGAATTATATGTGACTAGCACCATATCATATTTTCAATCTAGGACTTTTTTTGTAATGGCACCGAATAAATTATTGTCGTAGAGCAAGACTTCATCTCAAACTTGATTAAACAAACAAGTGGATTTGATCCACTTTGGTTCTAAACGTCCCATTTTAGCTATAGTATGCATCTGTTTATTTGTTCTTGTGCTACTGCTAAAATCATTATCTGAAATATTGCATCTTATAAATTAATATTAAAAGCTTTATTCATAAGCATCAGAAAAAGTTATCCAATTAACACAAGGCACAACACCCATATCAAAAGATATCCAATTTAGATTTACATTATATTTTATTTACATTAAAAGAAATTAATCAAAGCATGCAGGAAGAATGCATCGCTGTGGGATCTCAGTTAATTAGCATATTTGAGCCATGCCAGCACTTATATAATTTAACAGTGATTTTAGTTAACAATAATCATAATAAAATTTTATAAAATATGACTGTGATTGTAACCAATATCAGACAATAATATTTAAAGTTGGGTTACAGAATAAACCCACCAGGTCTATAGACATCATACACTGCTTTTACTTAGTATCATATCGCCACTCAGAGTAGCAAAACAAACACTATCTTTGATTATTTTCAAAAGTTTGCCACCTTTCAACAAGTCTATTAAGGATGTTGGTCAGAGATCTCAAACTCCCCTTGCTAATGTTAAATCTATGGGCATGAAATGAATTTTTTTTTTAAATAATCTCATCAGGAAATTAATATTTTAAACTTTTTTCTGTATACTCTTTTTAAAGGTTGTCTCTTTCTTTTTTAGCTTACAAAATATTTCTAAAACATATACTTAATTTTATTTAAAGTGTTGAAATCTTACTCACAGCTCCCCAGCTTTTAATACATCAAATATTAAATTAAACATATATTTTATAAATATTTTGTCAACTAAAAAAAAGAAAGACATTTTTTGAAAAGAACATACTGAAAAAGTTTAAAATATTAAGATTATAAATAAAAATATTAAGATTATGAATAAAAATATTAAGATATTAACTATATTAGGAGAAGATAATTTAAAAATAAGAATGCATTTCACGGCCATAGGTTTAACATTAGTGGGGGAAATTTGAGATCTCACTGACCAACACCCTTTAGTGAAATCTAACTATTCTGATTGAACCCCATCATTCAAAACATAGGATTCATTTACAGCTGTAATCAAATCACAACATCAAAATGGCAAGCAGCATGTCTGCAAGAGTCTTGTTTCTATCAACCTCAGAGTTAGATCACGTCCCACAACTTTACAACATCCGAACATGCAGAAGTAATTGGTGGCAGCAACAGATGTAATGTGTACGATGACACCAGTCCCAAGCATGCATTTCAAGTTTATGAATTATGACTCAAAACACTAGAATAGTGTTAAGAAATGAATTGAAACTGTTAGCACACATTGTACATTATATCAAATGTAAATTGATTAGATGATGTTTCATTATCTTTAGAAAATGGACAAATGTATATGAACTTTTCCTTTTTTGATGTAATATATGCTTTTATAGCTGGAAATTAAATGTTTTCTGCCCTATGAATGGATTTTAATATGATTTTTGACATTATTTTAATAACACCCATCATCTAGTAGACATACCCCATAAAGAATAATAAAATGGTTAGCATAACGTTTTTTAGCTAAGCCTACTTTGAAATACAACATGATGGTACCCTCAGTTCGAGACAGGTGTTTTTTGAATTAGAATTGATTTAAATGATTAGAAGATGGATTTAAACAGTTTAAAAACACAACGAAAAAGATTGAGATCTATGCTTGCTTTCAGTGCTAATAAAATTGACTAACAGGGTTGGAAAAAAACATGTTTTTTTTTTAAAAAACAAAAAACGTGTTTTTTTTGTTTAAAACATGTTTTAAACGTTTAAAACGTTTTTTCTCATTCAACAGCAAATTTTGATTAAAGTGAGCAAAAATTAATAAATTAAATGTAAAGAATGAAAATATTTTTAAAAAACAGTAAGGAAGAAAAAAATTATATAATAAATACCAAACATTAATTAACAATTAATTTTTTTATTCTAAACTAAAACATTTAATTATTAAGTTCTTTAAAAATAGTAACAAGTTTGGCAGCCTTATCAAACATTTAACCGGTTTCTAGTTTTGTTCTGTACAAAGCCAAAAGTAGAAAACACTCTTTCTAAACCAGCAGTAGAGCATACAGCTGCTTGTAATTGTTTTATGATCTGCATGACATTTTTATCGATGTGTTTTTCAAGGCTTATCCACCAAGATAAAGGTGTTATTTCTACAAAATTGTCCACTTTGATTCTTGAGTAGCGAATTTATGATTGGTAACTGACAGCATAACATTTTTAGGGTTTCGTTAATCTCACGAAACCCTATTCGTCCCACTTCTCTGTCTGTCCGTCACAGAGCCGGTTCTCAGAAACTGTATAGCTAACAGACTTGAAATTTTGTGTACTTACAGCTGAATACCTACTGTCATGCTGAAAATCATAACATTTTGAAAAAATCATATTATTTTAATATAGAGAGATAAAAAAACTAAAAATCTAACAGCCTTTTCCTATTAAATTTAAACATTTTTCGTTATAGCAGTTGCCAACAATTTAAAAATCAACAATAAAATTCTTTCTACAATAATTAATTTTCTGCTGAAAGATTTCCACGTGAATTTCATTTGTGAATTGTGACATTATAAACAATAAACATGTTTTAAACATTGTTTTAAACATGTTTTAAACAGCTGTTTTAAACAAAATGTTTTAAACGTGACAACCCTGTTGACTAATGAATTAAATGAATTGAAAGAACCTTGTTTTGAAGACACAATTTATCATCAAATTTCAGAAATCTTGTTGCAAGATGAAAAAGATGAAAAGTTATTTACAGAGGATTTTGAAACTGCTGAAGAATACTGAGAGATATATAGAAATATGTTTGCATATTGATGAAACAATGCAAACCTCTACATTTTCTAGTAAAATGAAGAAAGTTTAAACTATCAAAAATTGAACAAATTGAAAAAGTTTAATGGCGAAGTAAAGGAGCTTTTATCTTTTTGAAGCCAATTTAAGAAAATACGCTAAGGTACTTTCATTGCAGATGAAAATAAAATGCAGTATTTATTGCAATGCATGGAACCAAAATCAAGAGCTGAGCAATTAGTATCAAGTTATCTGGCAACTACTGAAAATTATCTCAAGGCAATTGAACAACTTAAAGAAAGATTCGGTCACAATGATTTATTTGTATAAATTTATGTCAGAGAGCTATTAATCCTCATAATGAGAGACATTGTGATGGGAAGAACAAAAGTTGACTTAGCTTCATTATATGACGAACTGGAAAGTAAACTCCGAGCCTTAGAGAGCCTGTATAGAACTCAAGAAAAGTATGGAGACTTTCTTATGCCCTTAGTTGAAAGCTGCCTACCTGAAGAAATCCTACTAACTTGGGAAAGAATCCAAAATCATGTTACATCTGCCAGTAAGAATACCCGGACCTTAGAACAACTGATGAACTTTCTTTGCCAAGAAGTTAAAGCAGATAAAATAGTATCTTTGGCGTGAAAGGGTTTTGGATTGAGTAGTTTTAGAAAAAAGAATCTTCCATATAAAAGCAATAACCAATCTGACCTAGCCACTGTCTCAGCATTAGTAAGTACTGAAAGCAAAGATAAGAAAAACAATTGTGTTTTTATGAGAAATCTCACACAAGGGAAAAGTGTTTTCATGTTAAAAATATGACTTTAATTGATAAACAAACATTATTGTTAAAAAAAGGTGCATGCTTCTCATGCTTACAAAATGTTGGACATTTGAGTAAAAATTGTACTGTTAAAATGTACCCATTGTAATAAGCCTCATTTTGAAATAATGTGGCCACAACAAGATAAAATATGTGATGATAAAGATATTTTGAGGTCAAAGAGTCTCTAATTGTAATAGAATTAAAATGGTGTATTTGCAGACATTTGGCATATGTATTTGGTCGCAAGGTTGCCAAAAGGTTGTATGTGCACTGTTAGATACTGCAAATCAAAGTAGTTACACTAGTGAGAGAATGATGATAATCCTATCCTAATATAATATTATAAATCTGATTGTGTGCAAATGTTAGGCTGAAGCCAGCGTCAAAATGGAGCATTTAATGATCCTGTATTTTTGCATATAGATTGATTATAACCCTCAAATGAACATAGGCTGGTTTTTGTTTATTTTATTCAAATATTTTTCTTAATAATTCAAAATTTCATTATTTTCATAGAGAATAAATGGACATTTTCCCATAAAATTTAACCATTTTACTTTATCGTTGCTAGGGCTTTGAACGTTGCCAATAAATAAAAACACGGAAAAATAATTTTTCCTCAACAATTAATTTTCAATTGAACGATTTTCACGTGAAAAATGAAAATGAAAAAGAATTCAAAAGAAGATGAATTTCCGTGATGTTTGAAACAAAAATACGGAGTATTTGTTATTATACATGATGTATGAATATCGGTTACATTAAAAAGATCTTTTTCTGTCAAAAAACTGCGTTATAATAAAAAGGAAAAATTAACAATAATTATATTCTTAAAAATAGATTTCGCTTGGACCATGGAACTATGAAAAGGATCCTCCTCGGCTAGGATAAATATGACGTCATAAATAAAACATGTATTTTCAAATAGTCGTAATAATACAAGGAGCATGAATATCAATATATAATGAAAGTAGATAGATATGGATGTAATATTTAAGATGAAAAACTGAAATATTTTTTATTGATACTGATTAATAATTAGCTTGAGTACCAGTTACATACAAATGTGAGTTTTCCGCTAAAATTTACGTCCTGATTGCCAGAAAAAAAAATTAACAAGAATTATGGCATTAAAAAGAGAATTCTCTGAGGAAAATGTGACGTCATATTTGAAATAAAACGGGAATTTTCAAATGTGTTTTACAAGGCGCGGGAATTAATTCCGTACATTAATAATACAAGGATCAGTAAGTATAGAAAATAGATTAGTTTCACGACATATTTAAAACGAAGAGTTGAAATGTTTTTTTATCTATACCGATAATTAAGGATGATAATCAGTTACATACAGATGAGAGTTTTTTGCCAAAACCCACACCATGGTTATTAGGAAAAGAAAAATAAATACGAATCTATTATATTAAAATCAGATCGCCTGTTTGTATTTCGCAACTACTTTTTTTCAGATTGTCGAATGCAACGGGATTTACTTAACACCAGTTATCATTCATCCGAGGATGTCATAAACTCTCAGAATTTAAAAAAATGATTTAAATTCCGAGATATTATTATTATTATTATTATTATTATTATTATTATTATTATTTTTGTAAATTTTAACGAAGCTTCTCTAAAAATGGCAGCTAAATTATTCCATTTTTGTGGATAAAAAAGAAGAAATAAAACGGATTAATATATTTTTTCTCATTAAAACTGAAAAAAAAAGAATTTATTTTCAATTTGAATAGATAGTGAAAGAAAAATAATTTTTGAAAAATAAAAACGTATTTTCACGTATTCAAACTTCATGAATCAATTTATTTTGGAGAACAAAAATCGTCTGTCAACATATTTTCATTTAGAACTAAAGATTTTTTTTCAGTTATAGATTAAATCAAGGAGGCAAATTTAAGCTACTTGCATTTAGGTCTACAATAATTGCTCCCTATTCACAAGAATTGAATTTAATGAAGAAGAATATACTATTTCCATTATCTTTGAAGGATTGTTATTAAAACGTTTCACAAAGGCGTTAAAAGTAAAATGGTTTACCAGGTAAACGATTTCCACGATTTTATTTGGCCTGCCTTTTTTCATTGGTTGCAGTTTCCTTTTCGTATTATTTGTCACAAAATTTCACTTTTTTAAAACTTAGTTATGTCAAGGCCTCTATAACATAGAAATACTGTATTGTCTCCTACGGAATATGATAAAAGTAACATGCGCCGATTGTGTGCGGGACGCACCGCACACAATCGACCACCGATTCCAAGTCCTGAAAGACTTTTATTGCGGCAGTAGCTTTGTCTCGCTACGGCAGTTAAAGTTTAAATAAAGAGTTAGTTAATTATTTACGTTTCTAATTATTGGGGATGAAATATTTTGCTTAATTAATGCATTTCTTCTTCTTTTAATGATACGTGAACGAAGTCACGGGTAACAGCTAGTTTAAAAATATGTCCCTTGAGAAAAGAATTAATCATGTGTTGTTCGGGGGGGAGGGGGGGGATAAATGAAGCCTAAACAAAATTATGTGTTTTCCGTAGAAATTATTGATCTAGAAGGAGCTAATGCATTTAGTTTGGAAGTATTTTCTGAAAGAAAGATTTCTGGATTTGTCCCTAAAATTAAAGATATATAAGATTTTTAAATGAACTGAAAAGAAAGAAAATTAATGTAACTGATCGTTTTTGTAAAGAATTTGATCTTTTGATAATGGCAGATATAATAGGAAAATTATTAACAGGTAATTTAGTTGAATTAAACTGCGGTTTGATGGCCATAGATACCAAGCTTGGCCAGACAGTAATTGAAAAACAAAAAGTTTGGCAACAACCATAACATTTTGACAACATTGTTGATGTATGTTAGAAATGTTCTGTTGAATGAATTATGGGAACTTGAAACCATAACGATTTCTGACCCCAATGAGAGTTTCAAAAATAAGGGAAATTTTAAGCCATTTTAAAGACAAAAGAAAAATTCTTCCTGATGGCAGATATGAAATAGAGTTTCCATGGAAGTGTGATTCTAAGAACTTAACTGACAATAAGCATTTAGCTTGGAAGAGTTATGAAAAAATGATTAATAAATTAAAATGTGGATGATTTCTTGCTGAATATCAGGAAGTATATAGGGCATGGGACAATTTTAATATTGTCGAACACATTCCAGGAAATGAGTTGAGTAATAAATGTCATTATTTATCACATAGGTCTGTCATCAAGTTAGATAAGGAATCTATGAAAATACGTCCTGTATTTGACGTGTCTGCTTCTGAGAAAGGAAAACACTCCTTGAATGAATGTTTGTATAAAAGCATTAATTGTATAGAATTAATACCTGATATTCTTGATCGCTTTAGAATGTATCCTATTGGTATAACTGCAGATATAGAAAAGGCTTTTTTGATGTTATCGGTTATGCCTAAGGACAAAGATTTTCTTAGATTCTATTTCCCATGCATTGAAGGGCAATTGATTTATAGACATTGTAGAGTTATATTTGGTGTCTCTTTTAGTTTTTATTTATTAAATGCATCTAAATATGCATCTTTTAAAAATTATCCTCCTGAATGTAAATAAACTGCTGATAAATTCAAATATTCATTTTATGTAGATAATTGTGTATGAGGTGTTTTTAATATTGGTGAAGCTGAAATGTTTATTGAATATACAAAATTGTTAATGCCTAAAGGATGTTTCAATTTGTCTGGTTTTGAAAGCATTGTAACTTTATTACCCATTTATGATTGGTTTAAAAAATCGGTGTGTGCATCCTTAGTCACATGACACACACCAAACCAGTAATCCATTTCAGTCGACTTTGCGCAATTGCACAAACAGCCCGTAGTTTCAAAATTTTTAAACTAATCATAAATAGATTTTCTGGTTAGAGGTTATTTTCCAAATCGCATTCAAAAATGCCATTGCACAATGGTGGTAGATTTGTTTTGCTCAATTCAAGAACAGAAAATGCTTTCTCCACTGCAGATGCAGCTATTTCTACTGATATTCACATGACACGCTAGCTATCGCCTATGTCACTTCGCACAGCAGTGGAAAAACATTTTATGAGTATATCTACCTTACAGCTTGCAATTAGGAAACGTGCATTAAACAGTTCCTGTTTTACAGCAACTGGAAGTTGTGTACTTACTTATGAATCACGCTGTATTTATACATAAATTTTATACCAGGTACTATTCACATCTGTATACAGGTATCACAAGAAAGATGGTCACAATTTAAAGAAAAATACTAGTCTGAAAACTAATAGGAAATTAGCGGAAAAAATGATGGATTGTTTGATGGGGGGTATATGAATGAAAACTTTTCCTTTGCTTATCTACATATG
Organism: Maratus michaelseni; assembly: GCA_963931845.1. Lineage (NCBI taxonomy): Eukaryota > Metazoa > Arthropoda > Arachnida > Araneae > Salticidae > Maratus > Maratus michaelseni. Next base: position 379,799,310 of record OZ007586.1, read on the forward strand.
TCATAAGATGTCTAAAGAAAAAATTCTCCTTATTGGTCATCATAAATAATTTTAACTTGTCTCGTTAAGAGGAAAACATCAATAATGGATTTCTCTTGAAAACAATGGACTACTATAGAATCATTAGTTCTCTGATGATAAAGCTCATTCTTTTTCATGGGGGCATGGGTTATGGGAAGCAGAAGACTGCGCTATTTTTCCTAAATGTTTGAAAAGGTTTTTGGTCAATTTTAACCATTTGGCACCCTTTTAACATAAATCATGATTACTATTATGGGGGCCCGCATGCCCCTGCATTAGTCAGGCTCTGGTGCTCCCCAAGAAACAAAAAAGATGAAATAAAAATAACCTCATGTAAAACAGGCCTAATTTATTTACATGCCTAAATCTTAGAGTTAGAAAACAAATGAAAATAATTAATAAAATTATTCTCAATTAAGATACCTGATCTATGATCAAATTTGCTGCAAAAGTAAATTCTTAGAATTTTGAATATTAATTCAGCTATCAAAATTTTGAATAAAAAATTAATCTAAATTACTTTTCACATTAAAAAACCAGAATGAAAAATCATGCGTCATGCATAGATTATGTAACACTTTCCAACACTTCCAAAATATTTTTATAAATCTTTGCTGTTTAATAAGGTGAAAGATGATGTCTAAGTAAACAATTTGGAGAAAGCATAACACATTTAAAAACCTAATTTCAGGAATTACCAAAAATATTCAGAAAAATATCCAAATTCTTTTCTGCACCTCTATATATGATCTATAGATTTCTATATATACACTGATGTCCAGAAATTAAGGGGCAGTGACCAATTTCAGACGTTTCGTTGAATATCTACTGAAATTTGTGAGGAAATGCTCGAAATGCCCTTGAACTTTGAGTATGTAAAGAACATGTTTGACTTCATGTTTTTAGTAAAGATTTTGTCGTGAGGACAATTAGGGGGAGCAATAATAATTTTAATAATAAAATAATATTTTTGATCACCCAAGTAACAGAAAATGCTAAAAATGGTCTGTCACTGTACACTGTTAAAAATTTGCAGCAAACTGTCCAGTCATTTGACCGTTTTTATAGAAAATGGTTACATAACCGTAATTTAACTCTATTCTGACCATATTATTGTCCATAATATGGTCAGAATAGAGTTAAATTACGGTTATCTAACCATTTTCCATAAAAATGGTCAAATGACTGGACAGTTTGCTGCAAATTTTTAACAGTGCAGCAAATGACTATGTAGGTTCTCAGAGATTTTCTCAGAGATTCTTCGATGAAATTTGCCGTATTTTCGAGATTCTTCGACGAAACTTGCCGTTTTTTCGGGATTCTTCGACGAAATTTACCGTTTTTTCGAGGTCCTTCGACGAAATTTACCGTTTTTTCGAGGTCCTTCGACGAAATTTGCAGTTTTTAGGCGATCCTTCGACGAAATATGCTGTTTTTTGGCGATCCGTCGACTAAATTTGCCGTTTTTTGACAATCCTTCGAAGAAATTTGCCGTTTTTTCGAGATTCTTCGACGAAATTTGCCGTTTTTTTCGAGATTCTTCGACGAAATTTGCCGTTTTTTCGAGATTCTTCGACGAAATTTACCGTTTTTTCGAGGTCCTTCGACGAAATTTGCCGTTTTTAGGCGATTCTTCGACGAAATTTGCCGTTTTTTGGCGATCTTTCGACGAAATTTGCCGATTTTTCGAGATTCTTCGACGAAATTTGCCGTTTTTTCGAGATTCTTCGACGAAATTTGCCGTTTTTTCGAGATTCTTCGACGAAATTTGCCGTTTTTTCGAGATTCTTCGACGAAATTTGCCGTTTTTTCGAGATTCTTCGACGAAATTTGCTGTTTTTTCGAGATTCTTTCACGAAATTTGCCGTTTTTTTAGATTCTTTCACGAAATTTGCCGTTTTTTCGAGATTCTTTGACGAAATTTGCCGTTTTTTCGAGATTCTTTGACGAAATTTGCCGTTTTTTCGAGATTCTTCGACGAAATTTACCGTTTTTTCGAGGTCCTTTGACGAAATTTGCCGTTTTTAGGCGATCCTTCGACGACATTTGCCGATTTTTTGGCGATTCGTCGACGAAATTTGCCGGTTTTTTTTAGCGATCCTTTGACGAAATGCGCCGTTTTTTCGCGAGCCTTGGACGGATTTCGCGATTCTTCGAAGAATTTACGCGTCCCATGGGACGCGTAAGAACTATTTTTTTGCGTCCCAACTCCAATTTTTCGCGTAATTTACGCGCTATAGCGCGTCCGCGGTATCGCTGGACCATAATGTAACATAATTCTTTTGAGTGTCCCTGTAAAGGAACTATAAGTGTAAGAATACCGAACATGCCACAGTAAACATCAATAACATGTATCAATTGCATGACAATCCAAGTATATTTAAGTGAGTTAAAGCACGGGCAGACAGACAGACAAACTGAATTCATAAATACTTTTAAACTATGTTGGAAAGTGTTAAAAACAAGAGCCAGCATAAATTTAATTTAATTAAAAATATGATCCGACAAAACAATAAAATAAATACTGCACTATTGCCTTTGTGAATCATCTAAGTATTAACTTAGAAATTCTCTGCTGCTTGATACTGATAATTTTAGGTGTGAACATTCCTCAGCTATAGTAATTATTTGCAGTAAACTTTATTTACCAAAATTTATTCAAATGAAATCCAGTGTAGCTTTTTATTTTCAAGAAATTGAAATTATATCTCATACTTCAATTGAGTCATTTCAAAAGTTCACCTGATAAAGCAGTAGCTCAAGCTTAAATGAATCAGTGTTAATATTAATAAAAATAAATTATTTTTATAGCATACTCCTCTACACCACGTACCAATATTTTAGTTTGTGTTGGTTTTTGGAAAGTACATTAGGTGTTTACCAGCCATTTCAATTGTATTTTATTATATTTCATTATTTATTAAGTAGAATAAGCCTACTCTTTTTTTCAATCTTGTTTTTTTTTTTTTTTTTTTAAATGAAAATGTTCTAGATTTAAGACTTAGTCCAAGGTTCTTTATTAAAATATTCCGGTATACCGTAAAATCCCGATTGTAAGCCTCCCTTATTTCAAAATGAAAAAGGGTAAAATTTAGGAGGGGGGGGGGGCTTATAATCGGGATTTTTTTTTAAAAAATCATTTAAAAACCGGTTTTTATCATTAATTTAGAAGTAAAAAGGGACGAGAATCTTCCATATTTCGTCAGATTTAAAAATAAATAAATAAATAAAATAAAAATAAATTCCCTCCTCCCCCCCCTAAAATTCTGGCCCCCCCCCCCCAAAAATTGAAATTTTTTTAAAAATCATTTTTTTAATGTTTTTCTTTATTTTTTATTTTATTGTAACAATAAATAATAAATCATCTAAATCTCCCCTCAAAATTACTGTTTCCCCCTTTGCCCCCCCCTCTGGTACCAAAAATGCATAGTTTAACTTTTATAACTTTTTAATTTTAAACTTCTTTTCAGACTTAGTAAATACTCTATATTAAAAATAAATAACTCCAACCTACCACCTAAATCAATCTCTGCTTCTCTATCCCTGCCCCCCCCAACCTTATCTCATGAAGATCCCCCGCCCCTCCAAATGCATCTCGTAAAATTTAAAATCTTTAAAATTCTTAATTTTTTCTGCTCTATTTGTGATCAACAACTATTGTGCTAACAATTTGCATTGTTCCCCCCTCCCTTCCAAAAAGTCCTCTTTCCTTTGCCCCCCCCCCCTCCCTAAGTACATACTTTAAAGTCTTTTAAAAAGTTTTTTCTTTATCTTTTATAACTTTATTGGAACTATATTTAAATAATTATCTTAATTGCTTTCCCAGCACACAAACGAAACTTTAAAATCTTTAAAACTATTTGTTAAAGATTTTATGCTGTATTGTTACTTTGTAGCAACAATAAATAAATAATCATCTAACCCACCCCTTAAAGTTCCATTCTCCATCTCGAGAAAAAGGAGGGAATTTTTAGACATGGAGGGGGTAAGGGCAGAGAATCCTAGCTCTATACGGCAGAGAGAAGATTTTAGTCTTTTTTGTAGTTTGTCTGTTCTCACAGCTGATATTTTGTTAATGGATGGGAGTTATTTTAAAGAACATATTTATTTCAAAACATAAAATATACATGTGATTCAGGGAAGAACAGCCAAACTGCTAACAAAGATGAATTTTTTTGCTTTCCTCTCTTCTTCTTTGGGAGAATAGGACAGAGCAAAAATTTCAAAAGGGATGATGATTTTAGATGAGTGATACTTATATGAGATGATGTAGATAAGATGAGTTACCTTACTACAAAATAAGAAATAGATCAGCTTTAAATAATAATAATAATATTAAAGATTTTAAACTATTTGCTGGGTGAGAAGACAGAGGGGGAAGTGGAACATTTGGGAGAAAGGGTAGTAATTTAGATGATTGATTATTCATTAATATTGTAACTAAAGAGAAATAAATACAGCATTTTTTTTAATAGAGTTTTAAAGATTTAAAATTTGTATGTGTGTAGGGGAGAGAGGGAGCAGACACTTTAGGAGTAGAGAGAAAACTTAGGTGACAAATTATTTATTTATTTTTACTAGAAGGCAACAAGTAGGACATAAAATTTCTTCACAAATTTTAAACTTTGTATTTTTGGGGTGTGAGGGGGAACTAGAATTTCGAAGGAAGAAGTTCGTAATTTAGATAATTTGTTATTCATTTATTGTTAATAGAGAGCAACAAAAAGGACAGAAGATTTTTTTTTTATAAATAGTTTTAAAGATTTTTTTTTTCATAGGGGTTAGCAAAGGGGAGGAAGCAGACATTTGGGGGGGGGGGGGTAGAGAGATAATTGGAATGGTTGATTTATTTATTGTTACTAGACAGCAAGTTTTTTAATAAAGAGTTTTAACGATTTTAAACTTTGTATCCTGAGAGGAGAGGGAGGGAGGGAAGGAAGGAGAAGTATAAGTTTCAGAGAGAGAGAGAGAGAGCGGAGTGGAGTGAAGGGTAATTTATATGATTGATTATTTACTGATTTTTACTTGAGAGCAACATATAGGACAGAATATATTTTTTAAATAGAGTTTTAAAGAATTTTTGCTGGGGGACTACAAAAGGACGGAAGCAGACATCTTAGTGTTAAAGAGATAATTTAAATGGCTGATTATTTATTGTTAGTAGAGAGCAACAAATAGAGCGTATTTTTTTTATAAAGAGTTTTAAAGATTTTAAACTCTATATTTTGAGGGGGAGGGGCATACATTTTGGATGGAAAGGGAGATTATAGTTTAGATGATTGATTTTTTTACTAATTGTTACGTTACTAGTGAGCAGAAAGAAGTACACAAGGATTTAAGATTTTCAAGTTTTCAAACTTTTTAAGATGGAGAGGGTAGAGAAGGGAAACAGGCATTTCATGTGAGGGGAGGGATTTCATTAACATCATATAAAAACATAAGTGGAAATCTGCCAAAAATGTCAAAAGAATGAAAAATCTCTCCTTTAAATTTAATTTAATTTTTTTTTTTGCATAAAAAATTTTGTGTATGTGAGAGGGGAGGGGCTCTTATATTCAGGAATGGAAAATAAAATAAAAATTGCTTAAAAGTGGGAGGGGGGGCTTACTTTCAGGATTTTATGGTATATTTTATTTGCTACAAAATAATATATCAAAGTAATTTTTAATTAACTTTCAGCAGCATGTGTGTTGTTAATTAAAACTTACTTATGAAGTTACAAGTTGATTATTAATATTTAAGGAAAATCATTAGGTAACTTTTTTGGTCAAAATGAGGCTAGTTAATTTTAGACTGTCAAAATATAGATTTATTGTATCACTTCAGCTTTATGCTAATAAATATTATATATAAATGAAAAGTTATTTTTTTATGAGTTATGTTTTGCATAAATATTTTCAATTACTTATTTTTAAATTGGTGTCCACAAAGTTGTTCAGAATTTTTTATTTTACAGTAGACTCTCTCATAACCGAACTAATGTGAACTGGAGTAATCCGGATATGAGAAAAATCTGTATAAGAATGAGGGGTATATTGTTTATTAAAAAAGAGTCATAAATGTATCTATTTGACATATAAAATGTCTATTTTTACTTTTTATTATATTTGCACATTATTTTTGTAATTACAATTTGAAGTACTACAGAAATATATATTTTTAAAATATCGCTTTAAATTTGCCTGTTTTGTTCTTCACTTGATTTGTTGACAAACTGCTACCTCACACAAATGCCTCACAGTAATTACGTCGGAGAGGGTTGATTTACTGTGCTGATCTTCGAATCGCAAGACAACCTTCATAAAAAAGGTCATAATTTTGTTTAGGTATGAATTATGGAGAATATTTGAGAATTCCCCATACAACTGATAAACAATAGAGCAGATAAAAAGTTAGGACTAAATATATGAGTGCTAGGGCTGTAAACATGCAAAACATTTGTTTGGACATCTTCCGTGAACAGGTCGAATAAGTAGGCAGAATTCTAAGAACATTTAAATTTTTTTTTCTAAATTTACAATCGTATAATACATTTTGAGCTTTTACCAGTCCAGTTATGAGAGGGTCGGACATGGCAGTGTCTACTGTATTTATTTTTTAGAATGTAATATTTAGAACATTTTCTTAACCTTATATAGTACATTTTTGCAGATATGCTTCCAAATTTTCAAAGATTTTTTAAAGGGAATGATGTTTTTATGCTATATTTTAATTATGTAGTATTAGTTTTGATAGTAAGTAAGTGCCAGAACAATTTTTAGAGACACATATAAAAATCTTTAAAAAACCTAAAAAAAAAAAAAAAAAAAAATATATATATATATATATATATATATATAATCTTCAAAGTTTCAATTTGATATTGACAACAAGAATTAAATTACTACAGTGCACTCCCGATTATCCGGGTTAATCACCGGGAGGGGTCGCCCGGATAATAGAAAAATACGAATAATCCGAAAACTTTTTGTTAAAGAAAAAATCAACATCAGGAGAAAATTTGTATAATATAATCAAACTAGGAATTTTAACACTGCTTAAAAAAATCTGTAATGCGTCTTTGCTTCTGCTGTTTGTTCATCTCTTGTGGTATATCGACACATATTTTACGAACAGCAGTGATGTCACCACAATCAAATCCTCTTTGTCCCATACATCCCTATATCAAGTACAGTTTGTACTCCAATTTAATAATCCTTTGCTAATTTGCTAGCTTATTCTCCATTATCAAGTTTTTGAAGGATTCCTAATTTTTGTTTAAAATTTAAAACGATACTAACTAACTGACGATAAACAAGACGCAAAAAATAAAGGAACACGTGCGAAAGTGAGAGAGGACAGCTGACAGGCTATTGTAGAAACAACATTCCGATCCCTCCCATCCCCTTAAACCCTACCCTGTCAAACTGTTTCCAGAGTGTTCGATTTGATCTATACGCAATACTACCAGCTAAGCCGGACAAGATACTAATTCACATCAAGATCGATTTTACATGCAATATGATGCATTTTTGTGAGTCCGGAATAAGCATGGATAATCTGCAAACCGAATAATCCGTGCACAGATAATCGAGAGTATACTGTACTTTTAATGTCATATAAAATCATATTTTTATTTTATATGTTAAAATATTTTTGAAAAATAAAATACTGAAATATCAAATTTAATTCATAGTAATAAACATGCTACAAGAAAAAATCTCATTAAAAATTGAAAATTTATTATCATTTTTATTTAATTTTACCTTAAATAATAATAACAGGGGTGATTGTGGGTTGATGAAAAAATACCTGAAATTTTAGCGAGAAAACGTTTCTGTATGGAGAGAGGGGGTAGGGAACATATAATTTACTACAGGAAGGTCAAATTATGAAAAATATGAATTTTAATTATGTTTAGCAATCATATGAAATTGATATTTTAGTCTTTTTTTATGAATTTAACTAACAGAAAAACCAGAATTTCAGTACTAAAAAGGAAAAAATACCTGAATTCAGGTATATAACCTGAACACAATCACCCCTGTAATAATAATAATAATAATAAACTTAATTTTCACTTGGTCATTTATTAAGGTGGGTGTTAAAAGCTTTAAATATCCACCACATGTAATGCCGATAGTATCAAATCATCCTAGAAGTAATAGACATATTTCATTTTTTGCTTCTTATTGCAAAGTTGATATTTTTATTGATATGTACATTGTTATTATTATTATTATTATTTTTTTAGAAACTGGTATCAAAGGCTAGAGACGTTGTTTTAATGCACAAAAATCTGTTAAAGAAAGGGTAAGTTATTTTTAATTAACCTGCAAATGGTGATGGGAGAAATCATGTAAATAAAACTAATTACAAATAGGATTTCTTAAATATGATTAAATGAAATAAATTTTAATTAAAAAAATAATAAAATGTTTTTTGGTAATACAGTATATCTTTATAAAGCCAATCAATAATATGCAATTCTCTATATAACACACAACTTCTCAGATGTAAACAGTGAATTTTGCAGTTAAGAAGCACCTGTATTCCACATTATAGAAATATTGCTACCTTCTAGAGAAATAAGTTTTATACTTTATTTTATTTTTATCTTCTTAATTCAGAGCTTTTCAATGAAAAAGAATTTGGGTATGTGAAATGAGTAAGGAGATATAATATAGTGCTATCTGGCAGCCATTGCAAACAAAATCAATTTTTGTAAGAGGCAAAGAAAAAAATTTCTGTGTCAAAGTTAATCAGTAAAGCAATGTTTGAAACTTCCCAAGCCACAAAACAATGTAGCACATCAAGAATTAATGACTGTTCACAGATTTCAAGGAAAACTAATAAGAGGAAAATCAAAACTATGGAAAGAAATGACCATTGAAAAATTGTTTAAGAAACAAATTTAAGTATGGTGCTTATTGCTAATTTTTGTATATTTTATTTATTTCTGTGAATAATAAATACTTTACATATTTTTGTATTTTAAAACACTTCCAAAGTGTTAATATAATGATTTTATTCTGACATTTGGAGCATGTTTACAAGGTAAATTTAAAAATGTGCAAAATGATTATGCAAAAATGTATGTATAATCTGCACAACTTTGGACCCAAGGTGTGCAATATAAAGATATACTGTATATTGATATGTTCCAGACATATTTGGCCATGTTTACATGGTAAGCTTAATTATGTGTGAAATGATCTATATAATGAAAAAAAAAAAAAATCTATTATATACAGAATCTCTCATTGCAAGATGTGCATTATAAAGATAATATGTGTCGTCTAGTTGCAAAACCGGCCATCTCCAAAAAGTAAAATTTTGAGAAAAAGCTGATTTTTTGCCACACTTAGCCAAAATAAGATTAGAACTAAAACTCTTTAGTTTTATAGTCATTAAGACAGTATATTTGAAAACACAAAATAATGTGGCAGGGGCACATGAAATGAGGGGGTTATTTAAGTCTTTGTTTTGGATTTGGCCACCTTTGTAACTTACTTTGGAGTTGGCTGATTTTGCAACAAACCAGAAATTAATTTTTGCTAAATTTACTGTGACATTGGGTTTTTAGGGGTAGCAAACACACAAAAATGTTCGAGGAAGCGTTTAGGAGCATTGGTAAGCTTTTGAAGAGTGCCCACAGTTTGGATTTCTTGGATTACCAGTAGGGCAGTACCTGAAAAAAATGCCAGAAATTATGAAAATGTAATCATAAATGTATTCTCTCAGATTTTAACTGTAGCATAAGCCTGTTCATTCTGCATCTACAATCCTCAAAATATTAAAATTTATAAAAAAAAATTTAAATGGAAGAATATTTTATTAAAAATTAAATAGATTAAAAAATTCTTAAATTATCAGAGAAAATTCACTTACAGTTTTATGAAAGCGAAGGGAGACGGCGCAAAAAAGTATTTTGCCTAGAGCATAAAAACATGTTAATCCGCCCCTGGTTATCACAAGGTAAACTTTGGCTGTTTTCCTTTTCCCTGTCGTAGGGTCACTTTTTTTCTTCCTTGATTGATTAGGAGATACTTCCCCCACAAACTTTTCCATAGTCAGAGAAAACACGAAACTAAATTATTAGAAACTTTGTATGCACCAAGGAGGAGCAGTCACAGGCGAGAGAATACACTATAACATTAATCTAATCAACAAGTGAGAGGTTACTGTGAGGAGAAGCAGAAGTGGCATCTAGCGGATATGGAGATGACCGCTTTTGAACCTCACTAGTTTATGGATTTGACCAGTTTTGCAGCACATCGTGATTTTCAAACGCATATAACACAAGGATTTGACTAGCTTAGGCTTGTTTATTGTTTCCAGATGGTAGAAACGTTTACTTGGAACTTAAAAAGCTGAAAAAACACATTTTCAAATTTTGAGGAGTTGGCCGGTTTTGCAACTAGACGACACATATAATGTGTAATTAGAAATTATATTTTAGCACTATTTACTGACATGTTTTTCTACACTTTTTCACCATGTTCATATGATCACACCTAGAATTAATAGATTAACAGGCATCAATTTAGATACCTTTAATAAAATTAATAAAAAAAATTCTTTATACCTTAATTATAAAGGGGACAAATTTAAAGCATGTCAAAGATGTTTTATCTGAAGGCAGGGCAGATAAAAGTACAAGGTATTATGACATGACTGGTAAGAATAAACATTAAACTTTGCCATATAAGTGATAATATCTCACAAAATAAGCAGGACAGGAAAGATTTGTATGAAATTGAAACAGCCCAGTTAGTTACAATATATAGGCAGAAATGGATAAGAAAACAAAATATAATTGTAAACTGTTTTTTGATTAGTGGCTTTTTCATTTCCTCCATATTTCAGTATTTTGAACTCTTTTCCCAATATTTGTTCTTTTGATGATAACTGGCACTGCTTTCTACTTGGAAAAAGGTTCATTTAATAAAAATAAAAATACAGCTTTAATGAGGAAAATAAGAAAATATAGTGTTAAAATAAAACAAACAAAAGCATGTATGATTTAAAAGATTGAACATCAAGGGAAATACAAATTACAAAATAAAATAAAGTTTTGCATATGAAATCTTTTATTGATTGATTGAATTTTATTTTAAACTTCTCATAATTGTTTTGGAGTAGTAAAACTCATAGTTGGACTGAAATTTTCTAATCTTTTGTTTAAAAAAATTACAAAAATGTAAAGATTATTATTTTTTTTAAAACTTTATTTCATTTTCCATTTTTATCTTCTTAACTTTGTATACATTAGCTTGTTTATTCTATTTTAGAGTTCCTTCCTTCTACTACTTATGCACTGTAGCATTTTTCATTGCTACTGTTTATTTTGTAATTGGCTGTGCACCCTCAACTGTTTTTAATTAGCTGACTTTTTCTTTACCCCCATATTTCAGTATTTTGAACCCTTTTACCAATCTTTGTTTTTTTACTGATATCTGTCACTGCTTCCTACTTGAAAATAGTACTTTTAATAAAATTTAAATCTAATACATAGTATAATTTCATATAATGTAAAATTTTAACTACTGTTTTATTTTTATTTTGTAGTGTGATGATAAAAATGTAATTGCAGTATTTTTTATTGATCCGTTTTTTTCCATTATTTTTTAATCCTAGAATCTACTAAAATGTAATGCTAGAGTCTGAAAATCTGTTTTAATTGCTTCAAACTGTTACCATTTAAATTTCCTGCTACATTCTGCTACAAAAATAGCAAAATCTCCAAATTCTGCTCCAATTTGCTACACAAATGGAAACTTCGTGCTCTAAATAGCCGTGGAGGAGGGGGGGGGGGATACAAGATTATCAATCAGTGGTATATCCAGGTTTAAATCATCATTCTTGGCAAATCTTAACACACAATAAAATAGCTTCAAAAAAGCATTTCTTATTCAAAATTCTGAAAAGTTCAATTCTCAAATAGTCCTTGTGATTATGTATTATTTGAGAGTGTAGATGTACAGTAAAACCTTGTTTATATGTTGATTTTTCTGTCATCTGGTCTAAGACAACATTTTCTAGTTATCCCTTGAAAAGTGAATTTTAAAGACATGCTACAGTCCTAATTTATTAGGCTAATTTCCTTGGTAATAGTTTTAAGAAAATAGGGTTTTCCCTCTAGAACTTGCAGCTTTCCCAATTTTATTGAACATGATTTTTTTTTATACATGAAAATCTCAACAAAAACTGAGAAATTATGTAAAACAGCAAACACGTCACAAAAAAATTGAGGAAATCAGGAAAATTTAAATACTCAATTTTCATACTAGTACTCACTTAATCTTTTTTGTTCCAGGAACCTCCTAATAAAAATCACAGACCCCCTTATAAATAAATTTTCTTTGAATTTAAACAAACCTGCTAATAATTTTTGACCTCATTTCATCAAAGTTATTTTTAATAATATTTGGTTTTTGTATGATTGTGAAATTGAAAGAGTCACAATATGCATCTCCAACAAACAAGACTTCTATGCCGAAGTTCATTTGAGTGACTTAGAGTAATTTCTAAAGTTGGTCATAATCCTAACACACACTGATAAGCGCAAATGATTTTCTAAATATGAAAAATTGTAATGCGTTATTACCATGCAGCATTTATATTCTTGATAACAAATGCAATTAACACCATTCTCAAAAATAACATGCATTACAACTGAAGAAAATGTAAAATTTAACTACATCTGACTTAAAATAGACATAATGAAAGGATTTTTCTCTCAGTCATGTCCTCTTTGATAATTCCTATTATATTTTAAATAGATTAAACAGTAACATATATTTAGAAATTGTTATATTTATTGAATGATTGGATACACTGATATTTTGTAGCATTTTTGGTCTTTTTAGGATTTTGTTCTTAAAAAGTAAAAACGGAACCACTATAAGATCACTCGTGTGACTGTCCCTCTGTCACAGCCATTTTTCTCAAAAACTATGTGCTGTGCCCTTATCACAACAAAATTAATTCACCTTCTCTAAAATATTACTTAAATTCATTATTTTAAATTCAACTGTTTAACAATTATTAATTACTCTTATTAAATTATTTCATCAAATATAATTATATTAAAATTCTTAGTTATATAATTTTCATAATTAAATAATTCAATACTTGACTTCACCTTAATTCTTGTACAATTCAATAATAATTAACTTCCCATTGGTAAAATATTTAAATTAATCAATTAGATCCTTTTCTTCTTATCTTAAAATCAAATTAATTAAATTATCAAAAATTAAGAATCAATCCTATGCGTTGTGTTATCAAAATCCAAAATATACCTTTATTATTTACAACAAACCAGGTGCTAGGCCTAGAGAATAATTAGAGGTGAATTCGATTTATTTAAACTTAAAAATGAGAGGGTCAATTAATTGTTTATTTTGATTCTCTCTTGAAACAAGTTTAAATTCCATGACAGAAACAATTATCTCTAAGGACAAATATAATTAAGAATTTAAAAATTTACTCAATTTAATATTAATATCAATACTTTGCTTAAAAAAATTTACTTCCATTACTTATAAATTAGTTTAATTTGAATTATAATTGGTTCTGTCATTCCTACATTTTGTCTTCCTTACTGTTGTAGTCATTGAAAATCAGCAAACATAAGAAAGGTAAAAATTATTAAAGATTTAACAAAATTTTAATGTAACAATACATTGCATAAATGTTATTTAAAAAGATTAAAGTACTGATGATTAAAAATAATCCTTATGATAATAGAAAATTGATGTAACTAAGACCTTTCCAATAATTGCCAATTTTCACCTAGAAAAAATATACATATCCTAAACTAAAAATATAGAGATGCACTACAGGTTTTAAATAAAAACTCATAAAGTTAATTTAATATTATGAATGGGATAAAGGTTACCAATCAATCTTCAAAAATTTATTTGTTAACATTTCTTCAAAATAGTGTACAATGAATAAGATTGATAAATTTTAATTTTATAGAGAAATTGATTATAACATATTTCTTTCAAACAATATTACATGAACATAAATGTTCCTTGCAATTACTAATGCATCCTATTTTTAAAGTATTGTGAAGGATTTAATTAACATAATTAATATTGGACCTGCTGGTTTTCAAAATAATAATAATAAAAATATAAGTTTAATTTTATTAAAACAAGCATAATTCTTGGCAGTGAGTGGTTTTAATTTAAATCTATTTAATTCCCCATAAAAAATAAAAGTTAGTAATTAGGTCATGCAAGAAAATTATAAGAAGAATAGAAAGAGAACTTATCAAACTTATAACCTTGTTCAGGAACATCTTCAAGCTTCTACCCCCCGGTCTCCAAAAACTCCCAGCAGAATGTGTCTCCTACCTTTAGCTCCCTCAAAATCACGGTGACTTCTCTTGTTTGCTTCTTTTTTTGAGTCTGTGTGCAGGGTAAATAGTTACTGTAAGATCTTGATGAAAAACATATTTGATGGCGAGATATTGTATTTATTTAATTGATGCCTTTGAGCACCAGATTATTCTTTTTGTTGAACTTTTATTTTATATTAATTCATTTAAAGCCCTGATTATTATTAATTGATTATGTAATCCTGTGCACACATGGTAAAAACATTTTTCTCTTTGCTTGGGCTCTCTGAGAGGGAGCGTGACATCAGCAGATCACGTGGGGACGCCAAAGGTTTGTTTGCATTTTGATTGCTTTTCCATACGAGGCAGCATCTGGTGATTTTGTAAACAAGGAATAGGGGAAAACAGAATGCATAGAAGAGAAATTCAAATACATGAAGGAAAGCAAAATGAATAAAAAATTATGTTTAATTCAACCAACAGCATCCATACACCTTTAAAAATACCAGCAACTCCTTTCATATAATTTTAATAATATAACCTTTTAATAACATGACCTTTTATTTTAAAATATATTTGCAAAATAATAGTGCAATAAGTTTGTTCCATGTGTCACAACATTCCCAAAAATTAATGTTAGACATATTGAAGCACACATAAATCAACCTATCAAAGGCCAATTCACAAAAATATTATTTCAATAAACAATTATTTTACACAATTACTACAAATATAAAAATAATTCATTATTTATTTTGTAAATATAGATTATGGTGGACAGTGTGAATCGTTTTGTTTACTAAAATTCTGTGGCAATTTAATTTACCCAAAACAATTCCCATATTACTGATTTATTAAATTAATGAATAAGAATGCATAATTAATTAATTAAATAATATTGAGGTTGAAAATTTGGCTTTTTAGCAACATAACATATGGAATATGGAAAGTTAAAACTTGGCAGGGGCCACATATTTATAGATTATTAGCTATTCACAAATATTTTTAGGAAAAATTTAGTAGACGGTTAAATAAGTTACTTGATTTTTTTTTTTTTTTTTGTATATCGTGTGGGGTATAGTTTGAAAGTTCACATAACAACAAACTCAAAAATATATGTATTTTAATTTTAGATATTATATTTTTAAAGATATCATTAAAAATGTACTGCAAAAATATGTTCCCCTCACCCTTATTTACAAATATACAGAAACTAAAATTATGAAAAAATTAGGGGTAGTAGTAGGATTAAAATCCTTGCAAGAAAACTATAACGATTGCCTTGGCAGGGTTGTAAAAAACTCAGGTTTAAAAAAAAAATACCAGCCTGCGCAGATACCTGGGCAGCTACCCACTACAACCCTAAGGGCTTTAAAAAGCCCTGTTTAAAAAAAAAAAAAACAGCCCGGCCAGCTACCCACTACAACCCTGATCCTAGGTCACATATTTTATGAGAAAATCGTATTTATTCATTACACTCAAACTTTACTTTGCGGGTGCTCAGCAAGGGAGTTGAGGGGCGCTCGAGGTACCTATTAATGCAGAATCACCCAAGGATTGTTAATTGTGATTTTCAAAAAAATTTGTCTGTAATTAGCTGCGATATTAATTAAAAACATATCTAGATAAATGTGGTATAAACCAAGGCTGCATTGCAACTTTGCAATCTACTTTCGAGAAGTGCACTTGGCACAATGCCAATTTAAAACTTTTTACAAGATCTTTGTTTTAGACAAGGCGAATCATAGTGATAAATAGTCATAATTTTTCATTCCAATTAAATTCAATTATTGAAGGCAATTACTGAAAAATAATTTATAGAATAATTCCAAGACATTAAAAGTCAGTAATTTTGAGATAACAATTGCTTATAACTCAATAGGTAATTCATTTATAATGAAAAAACTTTTTGATTACAAATCACTTCAATAATCATGCCTGCAAGTATTATGCTTTTATGTTTAAAAATGAGTCTCAAAGTTTTGCATTGTTGAGCATAATTTTTTTCTTTCTTTTTTCTTTTTCTTTTTTTTTTCTTTTTTGAAAATTGCCTTAAAATTAATTGTCTAATGTTACATCAAATATGATTGACCTGTATTGCAATTAGTAATTAATAAATTTATTGTGTAGAACCCTTTGTACACGAGTAAAACTTGCACTTGAATGATTTATTTAAGAGTTATCAATTTTCGCTAGTTTTGCAAGTATTTTTACTTGTTCCATTGCAGTTGTTGAAGTTTAATTTTTCTTTAGATGTAAAGAAAGTATAGTTTTAGAGAGAATTTTACCTCTTAACCGTTTCAGAGGCAAAATAATTCTGTTGCTAAAATGTTGAAATGATTGACTTACACCAGAATTTATGAACAAATTGATTTGAAAATAAATCAATGCTTTTCTTCACATGCATTATAAATAAAAGCAAGTTTTTTTTTTTTTTTTTTTTTTTCAAAAATACTGGTACAGTTTTGACAGTTGGAAATTAAACTTAAGTGGGAAGTATACTTCCCACCATCTTTGAAAGGGTTAAAGCAGTTCTTTAGTTTCAGATAAACTGTAATTAAATTGATTGAGTATAGTGAGAAAATAAAAATTTTATGAATCACTTTCTTCTGGCTCATATTGATCTATTTTACGTAACCCTCCAGTAGGTGCACACTCGCAAGTTTTATGACAAAATGGATGTTTCTTAAACCATTCTCAAATATGGCACTGAAACTGTCTGAAGGTCATTGTTATTCCTTAATTGCATCTTCCCGTTCAGATTGAAACTCGTGTTGCCTATTTCTAATACAGTTTTGTGTGTCTTTGATAAATTTGTTTTGCTCAGGTGCTGTAGCAAGTAGATTCAATAATTAATCATTTCAATATTTTACAGATTTATTTCTGCAGTATTGTAGTTTATATGTTTTATGCTGAGTTATTTTGTTTTACATAGTCAAAAAATTATGTAATAGAATTTTTACCAAACTGGAAAAATGGAAAGATATTCAATATATTAACGACAATCCAGAAGAATCAATTGAAGATTAAAAAAAAAATGTTTGTATTGATAAAACAAAATGGAATAAAATAGAATATACCACAAGGTCAAAAACAAAAAAAATATACACTGTAGAAATTATTTTTGGCATATAAAAAGATTGCAAATATAGAAAAAAAGTCAGTAGGTACATATGTTAAATTTGTTTTAATAAAATCAAAAATGTAAGAGGAAATAAAACTTCACTATATTTCTTACATATCTTTTTATATTTTTATAGATGTCTTATTTTAGTCAATGAATACATGAATTCATTACTGAAGTCATTAAATCTGTGTGCTGTTTTACCACAAACAATTTAAACAGTTGTCTGTATAACTGAAGAAAAATTATAATTGATTATTAAATAGCATACTTTTTCAAAGGTACAAAGCAGCATTAAAAATGTATGGAATAACAATTTTGGAATATTTAAGGTTGAAATGTATGCTGTTTTGAACATGTGAACATGAACTTAGCTCCAAGAAGAATTGAAAGTTATTTAGGAATTTATGAAGAAAGCAGAATTTAAATAATTTGATTCATAATTTAGAAAATGATCCTGAAAAATTGCCAAATGTTCGAATAGCAGAAACCTGCAGCATGGGGCATAAAGTGAAAATATATATATATATATATATATATATTTTAAATAGATCTTTTTTAATATAATAGATTTTCTCAACTTTGTCTTCTTGCATTAAGTCATGTTTGATATATACTTTTGGAAAATAATGTTATTGTTTTATGATTAATAATTGGTAGTTACATTCTTTTAAATAACTTCACTATATTTCTTTCTGATTGTAAATATTATTACAATTTAGTTTTCTCTATTGATATGTATGGCTACTTATCTAACTTACCTATTTTATAAGTATGAAATATCTTCATTTATAACAGCATAACAAAACTAAACACATGTGTCAAAAAGTACGATACATATAAACTTGTAAGAAATTTTTTTTACCTCACCTGCTGAACAGTTAATCAATAATGCAGTTAAAACTAAACACACATGTTAAAAAGTACGATACCCGTCAACTTGTAAGAAATTTTTTTACCTCACCTGCTGAACAGTTAATCAATAATAATTAAAAAACTGTGTAATGAAGGCTGAAATTATAAAAAAGCATACTAAAATGGGCCAAGTATTTCTTCAGACTGGTCTCTAAAATGAAAAGTCTCGATTATCAAGTAGCCTATGCAAGTGGCCTTGAAATCACTTAAATCAGTTTTGTACAAATCAATTTTGATGTATTCTAAAGGAAGGATTGCTATTCACACAAGAGGATTAAATTCTCTGACTTTCCCAGGTGTATTTTAAGAAAATTCCAGGCTAGCAGTATAGTGTTGTGTACTGGACATGCTGAGAGTAAAATAACTATTGTGCAATGTGAAAACACTAAAAATTTTTAATTACAGATAATATTAATTCAAAGCATCATTTCTGAATCCATCCTAAAGCTTGCTTCCAAGACTATAACAGGAATTGCAGTCCTTAACTCCAAACTGTAAAAACTTGCTATGTAATATTTGTGTGCTGAGACACACTATTCTTTTCAGTAACTGTGTCACAGAATCATTAAAGTCAAGATAAACAAGACAAAGTGGGAGGAGAAACAAGCATTTCGGGTGGAGGGGAAGAGGATTTTAAATGATTGAATTAATTATATTTGCTTTTGCTTTAAAGTAACAAATATTGTAAAAAAAATTGACAGAATGTGTTAATGAGTTTTTAATGCGAGTAAACTTTGTATGCTTGGGCAAGGAAGTTGCAAAAGTAAGAAGTGGAAATGCCAAGAGGAAGGTAATTTATTGATATTATAATTGTATTGAAATAATCAAAATATTTAAAAAAAATCAGCAATTTGCTAAAATATGGAAGATTTTTACTGCTCATGGCAAGTTTTCTGTCTTTCCCAGATTTTGGATAAAATGTTGGAAGATCCCTGACTTTTCTCTGACTGACTTCGCAATTTCCAAATTACCTGACTTTTCCATGTTCTCGAGGTTTTCTCGGTTTACTTAGTAACCATGTGTGGAATAGGTAAGAAACACCAGGGGTAAAAAATAGGCTTATTAAAATTGTCTGTTTAAAAGATATTGAAACAAAAATTCACTTGGATTAAGGAAAAGTCTGTACCTTCTTAGATTTAGCACATATAGAACATCTGCAGAGACAGTCATGTTAAGTTAGTGTATTCTGTATTCTGTGGAGATGAGTAAATTAAGAAGAGAGATAAACTTGTTAAACTTATCCATTGAAAATTTAATAATATAAAAATTCAGTTGAATGGGAGGAGTAATTATCACCATATAACCTCTTCCTTTTATATGCCATTACTAGAAATGATACAAAACTTGCAGAGCTGGGAAGTAGCACGCTACAAGTGGCGAAACTACAGTAGCCGCTACTTTTTCCAGTAGTTTGTAGTGTAGCGCGCTACATTAAAAAAAGTGTAGTGTAGCGAGTAGCGTGACACAAAATATCAATAGTTTGTAGCGAGCATCGACGCTACTTTTGACTCTACTTTAGAAGGGAGGAAAAAAGTGCCAATCTTCAAACCATGTGATTATAACTCGTTTCTTTTGTGCAAAATATGTTCTCTGCAACAATCTGTGAATGTCTGCGACAAATCTCAGTTGCAGTGTCATATATTTCTCCATAGATTATGCTCCATTATGCTCCATGCTACAGCTTTATGTAATTTGAGTATCTGGCAGTTTTTCAGGATTATTTTCTGAAATCTGTATCAAATTATTTAAATTCTGCTTACTTCATAATTTCCCAAATTAACTTCCAGTTCTTCTGGGAGCTAAATTCATGTTCACAGGTTAAATCTACCATACATTCCAACCTTAAATATTCCCCACATTCTTAATGCTGCTTTGTACGTTTGACAAAGTAGGCTATTTAATAATCAAACGTTATTTTTCTTTAGTTATACAGACAGTAGTTTGAATTGTTTATGGTAAAACAGCACTCAGATTTAATGACTTCGGTGATGAATTCATCTATTCATTTACCAAAATAAGACATGTGTAAAAATATAAAGAGATATGCAAGAAGTATCGTGAAGTTTTATTTCCTCTCACATTTTTGATTTTATTAAAACAAGTTTAACATATGTACTGACCTTTTTCCTATATTTTCAATCTTTTTATATGCCAAAGATAATTTTTACAGTGTATAATTTTTGTTTTTTGACTTTGTAGTATATTCTATTTTATTCCATTTTGTTTTATCCATACAAACACACACACACACACACACACACATATATATATATATATATATATATATATATATTATCTTCAATTGATTTTTCTGGATTATTGTTAATATATTGAATATCTTTCAGTTTTTCGAGTTTGGGTAAAAATTCTATTAAATATATTTTTGACTATGCAAAATAAAATAACTCGGCATAAAACATATCAATTACAATACTGCAGAAATAAATCTGTAAAATTGTTGAAATGATTAATTATTATATCTACTTGCTACAGCACCTGAGAAAAACAAATTGATCAAATATACACAAAACTGCATTGGAAATAGGCAACACAGGTTTTAATCTGAAGGGGAAGATTCAATTGTGGAATAAGAATGACTTTCAGACAGTTTCAGTGCCATATTTGAGAATGATTTAAGAAAACACAATATAACCCCTATACAGAGGGTGTTTACACATACTGGGAACGATTTTGACAAAAAATAAGTAAATAAATAAATAAAATACATAAATTAGAACAATTATTTTTTAACATGTTCTATCTGGTAGCCCTTGTTGTGGACTATCGTATTGTAGCCAGATTTCCAAGATACTAGGGCTTTTTGTAAAACTGGAAGTGGAATTTTGTTCCATTTTTCCATTACACATTTCCAGAGTCTACTCAACGTAGGTAGTTGGCATTTCTCAAGAGCTTGTTTTAATAGTCCAAAGGCACAGTAATCCATTGGTTAAACATCTGAGGACTTGGTTGGAATACGATTAAATGGATGTCACTCGATGTCAATACTTTAATGTGGTATACACTTGATTCCAGTTTCTCTTGTCAATTTTTTGAAAAATGTGACTGTACTTTTGGATGTATGGTTACACGCTTTATCCAGGTGGAACTCAACACTTTTAACATCCAGAAGTTTTGGATGAAGTTTTGGAATTTCTTCTTTAAAAATAGGAATTAAAACATTGTTTTGATTATAAGTAGAGTTAATTTTGACATTTTTCTCATCTTTAATTTTCTGTTATAAGAGATTCCAGCAATCACCATAAATCCTTTAGAGAAACTTTCTTTGCAGTGTTTGAACCAAAGTTGTAAGTCTTTTTGGCCTCTTTTCTGGTAATAAATTGATTTTTTTTATTACACTCATTAGATAGATCCACACTTCATCAATTGGGACGTTTTTTTCCACTTATCACCTGCTAAATGATTTTCATATAACAGTTTGCATCTTGTCTTTCTCTCAACAACATGTCTTGGTAGCAGGCGATGAACTGTAAATTTTTTTTTGTTTTAATTAAATTCAAATCTCTACTAATTTTTCCAGTTGCAGATGTATGCAAAGATTTTGTGATAGTTCTTTGCAGTTTTGGATTTTCCATTACAACCATAGAGCACGCTTTAGAAATGTTAGAGACGGTAGGTACCTTTTTTGGTACGTTTTTCAGTATTTTCTGGCATCACATGCAAAAGAACTGCTGAGATACCATAAGGCGATGCATCAGTTTCTTACACTAAATGTTTTGGTGTTGAAATGTGTAAGAATTCTTTCAGATGTAATTTTTTTTTAATACGCTTAAATACCTGTTCATTAACAGCAGACCATATAAGTTTCACATTCTTTCTTAGCAATTGATTTAAGAGGTGTGCAGTTGTAGACAAGTTCAGTACAAACTTAGAATAATATGTAACTAAGCTTAGAAAAGCTTTAACTTGCGATACATTCACTGGCTTTGGGGCATTAAAAATATCATTTATTTTATCTTGTGTTTTATCAATACCTTCCTTATCAATTTTATATCCACAATACATAATTTCATCAGCCATAAAGAACGATTTTTCTTTATTATCCTGATATAATCAGGCAGTCTTTCTAATACCTGTTTTAAACATTTCAAATGTATTTCATCTGATTCCCCTGTAACTCCGATATCATCAATAAAAATTGTAACACCTTCAATTCCACTTAAAATTTATTAAATTTTTCTTTGCCAAATAGCAAGAGAACTGGCAAGACCCATGCACTTTAAAAATTTG
Organism: Maratus michaelseni; assembly: GCA_963931845.1. Lineage (NCBI taxonomy): Eukaryota > Metazoa > Arthropoda > Arachnida > Araneae > Salticidae > Maratus > Maratus michaelseni. Next base: position 379,821,950 of record OZ007586.1, read on the forward strand.
AATAATCCTTTTGGAGTGTTTATAGTGAACTGTTCTTATGAATTTTCATCTACCGGCAATTGAAGATATGCTTGGTTTAAATCAATCTTTATAAAATGTAAATGTAGCCAAAATATCTTCTATCCTAGGCAAAGGATATTTTTCTCCCTTCAAAAATTTATTTAGAGTAACTTTAAAGTTGCCGCATAGACGAATTTTCCCATTAGGTTTAACAATTGGAACTATAAGAATTGCCCACTTACTACTAGTGACAGGTTTTATGATACCTTCAATCTTTAACCTTTCAAATTCTTCATTTACTGCTGTGCATAGTGCATAAGTTATAGTCCTAGCTTTACAAAAATATGGCAGTAGCATCTTTTTCTAGATAAAGTTCTGCCTTCATGCATTTTATTCATGGGCGCCATTTAGGGGGGCTGGGGGGGCAGTCGCCCTCCAAGGAATTTGAAATTTCCGAAAATTTATCAGTTATCACAAGTTATCACAAATAACTAATTTCCTTTCATTAGGAGCTCTTAAGTATGTATTATTCTTTATGTATAGACTCTTTTCCTGAGTCTATGCAACAACTAATTGCATTACACTGCTAACATAGTTAAAATGCAATGCTCAGGAAAACTCCGGACGATCCTACTTGTGTATCACACAACAAAATTTTATAATTCGCATAGTAACATTAAGAATTATAAAAGCATTTATTATAACTATTCAACAAAAATATTTCGGCCAAACATAAAAATCTTTATCGTACCAAAAAAAAAAAAAAAAAAAAAAAAAAAAAAATTCTAAAAATGAATTCAAAGACTAAACAAAACAGACAAGTATGTATTTTCTGATGAAATAAACATATACACCTGGTCTCACCACTGCACAACATATATATATTATATACATACATTCACAATTTAACCTTTACCTTTATTTTCAGTACATTAAAAATTCACTCATCTTTATTTAAATGCAGTATATTAAAGTTAACTTACCTCTCCTTATTTTTATAAGACTTATCGTTCCTTCATCCTTTTAATGTACTTTTTACTTTTCCTGTTTATTATTTCTATCTCGTTAACATTTGTTTAGCTACTTTGTTTATCGTTTACTGACATCGCTTATCTTCCACTTGTCGTAAAGCAAACACCGTACATCAATAACTGCATCTCAAACCAACAAACGGGACGTCATCAGCTAGCTAGCGGCAAGGCACGTGTGTGCATATTGTATCATTTGCATTATGCCTCTTTTCCAGCTAATTGCCTTTCGACTTTCGTAGGTGTGGCAGGGCAGTTGTTTCTTCCGTTAGTACGTGTGGTATATAACATGTGAACTTCTACTCAAGGTTTAGCTTCCACTTCGTTGTTGTTTGGTTTCGTAGTGTGGCGTTATTTCAAAGGAGATGGTTTTTATGTTATTTTAGTTGCTGTCTGAAAGGATCAGCGGCTTTGCAGAAATAGATGTCTTAATGTAAATTTTAAACTTAAACCCTGTTACTAATTAAGCTTTCAATAAGTTCATTATCTTTTAAATCAGTTCATTCACTTTTAGTCATCTCTAGACCTTTTAAATGTCGGCGTTGGATAAAGATGTTATCAAACTCTTTTATTAAGAAGCAAGTAAAAGGAGACCTTTTACAGGCAAGGAATCTCAGCGAATACGTATCAGCGTATGTCCTTTCTTGAATGACTGATTTCTGGAGGGGAGAAGGAAAGGAATTTTTGCGTTTATCTACAACATTTGATAAAGCTATTTCATCCTGAGTTCCTCGTCTTACGCTTTTCTTCTTGCTGTTTATCATCATCTTATTTCATTGATTACATCATCGTCACCGCATCTGGTAAATATGTTGAATGACGAACTGATTATATAAGCTTGTATACTTCCGGCATTTTGATAAAAGTAAATGCAGTATTGTCTAATTTCTAATCAAGTTTCAGTTACCGGCATTAATAGTTTCATATATGTTAATGAGATATAATTAAAGTCACCCTTTTACAGCTCCTGTGCATCCATCGTAATATAGTTTTTGTTAAAGGTATTTGTTGTTTTTCTTAAGTTATTTTTACTTTACTTAACTTTGTGCCGTTTATAATTTAAAGCTAATAACTTTCTATTCAATATATATTTTAAAGCTTGATTTAATTTATGTTTAAAATTGTTAATAAATATAGTTTGTTTATAAACTTGTTTCTTTATTGTATCCACCACGTACAGTTATTTAAATATCTCTTTTAATTATTCTGGGGTTTCAAAAACAGCTATATGCTTCTATTTGCAATCAGCACTCTGCTATATCTTTATCAACTCTGTTGGGATTACCTTTGTAATCCTGACATTTTCCTGTTGTGAATCAGTAATTGTGGTTTAAACCAGCTTCAAGTCTGGTATGAACAGTTTGAAAAATCAAGAAATGCATTTTGAGTATTTTTAAAATACAAGATACATGGAAAAATCCTTCCAAAATACATTACTAAAATACTTTAGTTTTATCTGTTTAAAATACAAAATACAAATGTATTTTCAAAATGTATTTCAAATACATGTATTTTTGATACTGCCCAACTCTGATATAGCTATCGTAAAAATCATGAAAAATGTAGCATAGCAGCATCACTTGTTGGACGATTTACACCAAAAACTAATCAGCACCGATTTATATAAAGATCTAACTGAATATAAAATTTTATTAAGTTTTGTGCATTAAGGTCTTGAGATAGAGCGCCCACAAAATTTTTGTCACATACAGACAGACAAACAGACCCACCCATAGATAGAAATTTTCTAAAACAGTCAAATCGTGTTCGGGACCTTCTAAAATGTATAAATCCGTATAAAACCAGAAGTGGAAAATTTTCATGAATCCAATACTTTCTTCTTGTAAAGATAGAAGAAAGTAATAAACAATTAATTAACACTTTAAACATTGAAACTAATAATTATCAAAAATGTTTTCTATAGCCTTACTATTGCAACATTCTATAAGTGAGACATTTGCCACTAATGAATATTTTGGCTAATTTTAGAAATATATGTAAGAAAAAACTCTATGAACCTCTATTGATTGCTTCTCAGCTGTGTACAGCATGATTAAAAGAAAACTCGTCACCCTCAAGGCTTAGAATTTTACAGATAATTTCTCTCTTTAGCCTTAAATTTAAGTGGATTTTTTTTTTTAGGGGGTTGGGAGAGGTGTATTCAATTTCCTAATTATTTGACTTTTTAATTTTGTTTTATTAGTGTCACATTATATTTACTCCAATCGTTATAATGCTATTAAATCATTTGCTTTATTAAATAATAATATTTACAGTATGCTCTTAAAAATCTCCACAGCCTGACACTAGAGTCCTGAGCAATTTGGGTTTGTAGCCGACCCGAATCCTGACTTGAACCTGAAATATTCATACCTGAACCCAAAGTGAAAGAAAATGAATGTATATTTTAATACATTTATGGAAAAGTAGTTTACAAGTTTGTCGCTTATGTACAAAAAGTAACACATATACGCCCATTAATAGTCAAATGTATACTTTCTTTTCAATTGAAAATTATTCAGAATCTTCTTTTGAAAAATTGGTTCATGTCGAACCCCACCCGAAAGAGGCAAAGCACATCCCAAAATGCATAAAGTTTACTCAACCTGCGAAAAAAAAAATGAAATCAACCAAACCCAAACTGAAATGCGTTTCAGGTAGCCGATGTAGGACTGTAATTTCTAGTAAACCCGAAAAAGGCCAAAACATTTTTATTGACTGCAACCCGACCCAAAAATGAAAGAAAATTAATTGATATTATTATTGAAAAGTAGTCTACAATATTATATCTCTAATAACAATTTTATCTTTTATGTAGAAAAACAAGTTTTTGTCATCTGAAAATATTTAGGATTTCTTTGAAAAATCAGGCAACACGAAACCAAACTCAAAATAGTAAAAACCCAACTTGAACCCGAAACAATTGACCCTTTGATAACGAGCGAGGATTGACGACTAATTTTGCACTCTATCGTTCTGCAATTTGCAAAAAAAAAATCCCTGTGGTAGATTTCTCTTGAAAATATCCTAATATAAGTGTATGACAGATATTAGATTTCAAAAAGTCTTAGTAATAGAATAAAAAATAGTCCACTGGAACATATATGTCCCGACCGTTGTCAAATGTTCCAAGTCAACCTGACCCGCAATGAAAATAAGCATCAACCCGGCTTTATCCGTACTGCAGATTGGGTCATTTTACCCGACCCAATGAAGTGACATGGCGACCTGAGACTTTTTTTCTGTGAATGTTTCATAAAATTATTATTATTATTATCATTATTATTATTATTTTTTTTGGTGATCATTTTCCAAAATTAGCTATTTTTCTGCGAAACAAAGACAGAAATGATTTTTTTCCGCAACCATTTATCGAAATTCACATTTTTTATTTTTTCAGCCGATTGACGAAATTCGCTATTTGTTTTCGTGATATTTTGATGAAAGTCGCAACTCTTTTCTACGATAGTTTGTTGAAATTCGGGAGTCTTTTTCCGCAAACAACCGACAAAAATTGCTATTTTTTTGTGCGCTCTTTGATGAAATTCCTCTTTTTTTTTGCGCGACTGTTTGACTGAATTCGTGATTTTTTTGCTCAATCTTTTGATGAATTTTGTGATATTTTTCCACAATAGTTATACGAAAATTGCGACCGATTGACGGAAATTGCTATTTGTTTCAGTGATCTTTGGCGAAATTCGCAATATTTTTCTATGGTCGTTTGAAAAACTTAACTATTCTTTCCGCGACCAATTTGCTGAGTTAACTATTTTTTCCCAAGCCCAATTTGTAAAATTTGCGATGTTTTCTGCAATCAGTTCATAAATTGCTTTTGCACTAAAAAATGAAAAAAAAAAAAAATCTCTGAATACCACAAAAATTAAAAAGAATCTGATGCTTGTGAAAGAAGTTAAGATAAGAGGGCAAAACCTCACACTGCATTTTTAATTTCTATTTTGTGCATGATTTGAGCGATCCTGCATGCTATTTCAACCACTGTCCCTTAAAAAAAACTTTGCCCTCCCTCTCCAAAAAACTCTTGAAATGGCGCCCCTGCAGTAAAACCTGCAAAGAAGGAGTTGAAAAGAACTGGAAAAAAGCTCCATTTTAGACCCATCTTAGCAAGTATAATTGTATGGTGTTTTTTTTGTCAAAACTTGATTTTCTTTCTCGTTTGAGAAAGAATTGTACTACAGACAGTTTTCGCTTAGACAAGTTTCACTGTAATACAACCATGATCTTCAGAAGTGCTCTATAGAAAGGAGGTTTTAACATTCTTAAAGAATATCTGAAAAACAGGTACCTGTCTCTAACTGAAAACTTTCATAATATTTTAAAATTATACTTGCTAAGACAAAAACCTGTCTAAAACGGAATTTTTCATAGGTCTCTTGAGATTCCGTATTTACTGTCTTTGTATCTCTGATTCAGTAAACGTTTCTCTTTCGGAGAGGGGAAGGGGGTACAGCCCCCCGAACTCCACCTTTGGCTATGCCACTATCCTAAAAAACTTTGCCCCCCCCCCCCCCCCCGAAGAAAGTTCTGAAATGGCGTCCCTGATTTTATTTTCCCCACCTTATTAGTAAACAAATCAGAAATCTCAGTTAATAATGCTCCTAAACTTTCAGAAGAATTTATAATTTCATTTATGTACACTGACTTTAATTTATGGGGGAAAATATTAAATTCTGAAATCCAATCCCTAACAAATAATAATGGAAAATTATCTTTTATCAAATACAATTTAACATTTTTAATTTTATCATCACAAGAAGCATCTTTACCTAACCAGCGGGTTTAAACATTTCACCAGTTGCAGTTCTTAACTGAACATCTAGCAGAAAAATTTTATCATTTGGAAAAACATTGCAAAAATGTTTAACAGGTACTGCTGAAATATCAGTTTCAACATTTTGTAAAGCCCAGTCTTTTTCAACAGCTTTTTCAAATTTATATCATCAACTTAAGTGATTAATTTACTCTGAATATTTCCATTCTTTAAAACTCCTGTTCTAAAAGGTTCTCATTTAAAGTATCACCAGAAAATGCACAATGAATTGTCAGTTTTTTTAATCAAGCAAAAAAAATCTTGTATTGACTCATTTTCTAATTGAAAACACTTTCAAAATTTAATCCTCTCACACATTTTATTAGTGATGGGTATTAATTGCTTAAGCAGAAAATCAATAATCTCATCATATTTCAATGATTTCAAGGCCTTAAAAAAAGATAAATCTGACAATTAAATTATAATGTTTCAGACATGAAATAATAGCAGGAATTTTTTTTCTTCTTATACATCATGTAAAATAAAAGATTGTTTGAGCCTATTAACATAGACTGCGAAAATTTCAACAAAATTATTAAATTATTTAGCATTTGCAGACATCATGAAACTTGTAAAAGAAACAATGTAAATTTAGACTTACCACCACATGAATTCTGTAACAGATCAATTATAAACCATGTAAACAAAACATTTCAGGCAACTGAATCAGCTAATGCAGCTATGCTTGAATCAAAAGCATAATAGATCACCGTGGAGCCCTTTTGGACGTAAGCATCTAATTTGTACAATAATACTGGTGAGAAAACATGTTCAATTTTCCATCATTGCTATTTGTACTATTTTAGTAACTTAGTTATGTAAAAACAATGTAACTTCATGTAAATGGCAAGTATATATAAATATTTAATATTCTAACATACACATTTAGACTTAAACACAACAATTACAACATTCTAAAACAGTTTACATACGTAGACTAAAGAGTTCTTCAAACAGTTGCGTATGAATATAAACAAAATGTTATACCTGGATTTTTGGTTTTATTGTTAACAAAAACACTACAATTATGAAGAAATAAAATTGTGCTACCTAAATTTATCTTTATTTTATGCTCGGTGTTTTGTTTTGGTTTTATCCCAGTTTAACATTTTCCTGCATATAGTGTCATTTCTTTATGGTCCTTTAATGTTCATTTTCACCCAAATAAGATTATTTAAATGCTAAAATATTGAAGAAAAGGGAATAAGTATAAATTTCCGCTTAGGTATAGTGCACTCTGATTAGTATTTTAGGATTAAAAATAATGTAAAGTTATAAATATATCAGACATAATGACAATTCATTATTTAAAATATTTTTATAATTTGAAAACCATAATACCTTGTAGAATTCTTTATTTATATAAATCTCAATAAATAATAATATTGTTTAAAAAAAAAGTTTTATTACTGTATATTTGATAGAGTACCTCTTCAGTATTTACTGCATACAGCAGAATAATAATAATTAAATATGCTATCTGATTTTCTTTTTTAAGTTGGTCAAATATTTATTTGTAATTTTAGTTTCCCTTTGTTTTAGCATTTTCTAACAATTTAAAAATATTTAACTATAAAAAAAATTGAAAATTTTGGAAAATGTATATAGATGAGCAGGACCTGCATGTTGATGACTTTTGAATTTTTGATCCTGTTTATCCTTTTATGGCAGTTTTAGAGTAATGTGCATTGATGCAGCCATATTTTTTGTAACCCTGAGTTTCAGGAACTCAGACACTTTCAAAGACTTGACTCTTTTTCACAAAAGTGGGTCTTCTGTTTGATAAGATTTAAGTTAATAAGAGAAGAAGATGCATAAATACGTGACAGGCTTGGAACATTTCTCCCTGAAACAATAAAACAAAATAATTTTAGTCTTTTGGGTAGACTCCAAAAAAGAAAACATCTGATGCTATTGCTTATATGTCTATTTTAGTTTCATTCAGTTGCTCACTTTCCCAGTTATATAGATAAATCATTTTTTCTTGACATGACTAGCAATATCACTGATTCATTAAACTTGAGACTAAAGACAAGTGCAATATGATAATTCTAGTAATCCAGCATTAAGCAATTCTGTAATATTAAGAAGCATTGTATTGCAGTTCTTATCAACATCTTTCCATACAAAATTGACTATTAATGATTAGTAATTAGAAACAACTTACCGAAAAGTCATATTCATAGCTTCCTTCTGAGTTTTATTTACTGTCCAGTTCTTTTGTTATGAAGATGCAAGTAATTCCTTTTCTCATTTGTTAATTAATATTGTGTTTGTTATTATTATCCTTCAAAAAAACCTTATTTGTTATCTTTATCTTCATTATTTTAATTATGAGGATAAAAATCACACTGTATCAGAACTTTAGAAAATCTCTGTATTTTCAATTACCATATATACTCATATATAAATCAACCCCTTAGAAAAAATCCAAAAACTCATGAAAATGTCGACCTGCATTTGTCTTCATAAAGGTTGTCAGAAACAAAAATTTATGCGTTGATTTAAAAAATATATATATTTTCAAATTGATTTTGAAACAAAATTTAAATATACATAAAATAAATTCAAACAACATAAAAATTGTAGTCAGTGGAATACTTCTAATTATGATCCTGTGTCAGACTTTCCAAACACTTTTGCAAAGTCATGTCATCAGCCCATGTCATCCATATATGATCTTCTGTTTCACCAAAGTGCATTTTGTGTAAATCCCTTTCATGGCTAGTTAAAAGTAATACACCAACCTCTATGCTATCAAGTCCATTTTTGATGCAACATCTTTTGAATGATCTGATGATGTATGTTGCTAAACCAGCCCCATGCATTTTCAATCCATTGCACAAACAATGTAATACAGTAGACTCCCTCAAATCTGCACAGCTTGGGACCAGGTGTTGTGCGGATTTTAGAATTTTGCAGATTTCTGGTCACTGTTTTGTTTACATTTTTAAACAGTAATTTGACTGCAGCATTGGAAATTATAATGAATCATTACAATAAGTAAAATGTTAAAATAATTAAGTAAAATATTAAAATAATTAAATAAAATATTAAAATAATTGAAGTAACTTATTAAAATAATTGAAGTAACTTATTAAAATAATTGAAGTAAATTATTAAAATAATTGAAGTAAATTATTAAAATAAAGTAGACTCCCTTAAATCTGCATAGCTTACCAGAGGTGGTGTGGATTTTAGAATTTTGCGGATTTCTGGTCACTGTTTTGTTTACATTCTTAAACAGTAATTTTAATTTAATAATGCACTTAAAATTATAATGAATGCTTACAATAAAGTAAAATAATAAAAATTAAGATTTTTTTTTTTTAATATTAAAAGTAAAGGTCAAGTAAATAATAATGCATAATTAAATATGCATAATGATGAGATAAATTTTTCTTGAATTATTCAATGAAACTCTCCTTATAAATATACATTAATAATTCACATAAAAATCTTAAAATAACAAAGTTATATTTCATGTTTGACCATACCAAAAAGTTTGATTAATACATAAATGTATTTGGCAAAAAAAAAAAAAAAAAAAAAGAAGTGATTGTCACTGATATCAGTGCTATCTTGAAATTTTTCAGAAATAAATTTATGCTTCCTTCATGAGAAAACATGAGTTCAATCATATTAACCAGAAATCCATATGAAAATGTGTACAGAGTGATATAAAAATAAAAAAACTTAAAGTTTTCAACTACATCTTAAATGTAAGTTTCATTGCTTACATCTGAAATGATGTGCAGATTTTAGGAGTTTGCGGATATGAGGAAGTCTACTGTAATTGTGTAAAATAATAAAAATTAAGAAAATTAAAATATTAAAAATAAAGGTCAAGTAAATAATACTTAATCATGCAGTATTAAATATGCATAATAATGAAGAAATATCACTCCTTCTTGTTTCATTCAGCTATTTTAGTCAAAATTATGTACGAAGTCACGGAAAAATAAAAATAATTAAAGATTAATACTGAAATTAAATACCGATGCAAAGTGGCTATTGTTAAGCCGTTTTTTACTTTAGATACAAAAATAATTTGCATCAGAATCTTAAAGTACCAAAATTTTATTTCATGTTTATGCAGATTTAGTAAACAACAAGAACGAAAAATCATGCGTCAAGCATAGATTATGTAGCACTTTCCAACGCTTCTAAAATAATTTTACAAATCATTACCGTTTAATAAGCTGAAAGATGACATCTAAGTAAACAATTTGGAAAACGCATAACATATTTAAAAACGTAATTTCAGGAATTTTCAATATATACCATATTCGGAAAAATATCAGAATACTTTTATGTAGCCCTGTATATGATCTATAGATTTGTATATATACATAGGATGCTAAATTTTAGTTTAGTTAGGAAACGCGTAGCACAGTTTAAATTCTCCTTCTGGAGTTTCTGTCAATAAACGGAAATGTGTTCGCGAACTTTTGTGCTGCCCCGTATAGGATCTACAGAATTTATACACACCACGTAATAGACAAAAAGCTAGTTAAGATTAAAATCGCGTTCAGTAACTTAAAACGCACTTCCAGGAATTATTGTTAACAGACAGTAGAGAATTCTTTTGTGTGTCCCTGTAAATGAACGATTACTGCTATACACACACTATTCTGTAGTAAGCCTCTTGTAATGCACCTTAGTAATATATATAAACTTCAATGCGTTTAAAATAGTGGAACATTATTTAAATAAGCCGCAGACGATTTTTCTCCATAGACGTAATGTAACGGAATTATTTTGACTGTCCCTGTAAAGTAACTCTAAGTGCTATACACCTACTATTCCATATTAAGCTTCTTCTAATGCATCTTAGTGATCTATATAAATTTCAATGCGTTTACGATAGTGAAACATTTTTAAAATAAACCGCAAATGATTTTTCCCCATAGACCGCAATGTAACGGAATTCTTTTGAGTGTCCCTGTAAGAAAACTATAAGTGCTACACACTTCAGTTGAAATAGGGAACGTGCAATAGATAACGACAATAACATATAAAAATTGCAGAGCAATCCGAGCATATTTACGGGAGTTAGAGCACGGCCAGATGGCCATACGGCCATCCAGCCAGACGGCCATTCGGCCAGACAAACCGAAGTCATAAGCACTTTTCAACTAGGTTGGAAAGTGCTAAAAAAAGCTTGAACAATTAAAAATTGTCTTGGAAAAAAGATCGTGATCACGTACTAATATTAGTGCCATTTTGAATTTTTTTGGAAGAAATTTATATTTTCTTCATGCCAAGCTCGAGTTTGGTTATGCTAACCATAATTACTTATTAAAATTAGTACATAATAAGGAAAAACTAAAAATAAATATTGAAAAATGGCGAAATGGATGCAAGAAACATAAACAATTTGGTTACAATTACAGTTTACACTTGTGAATATTGTGCAGGATAGAATATGGTGAATTTTTGCTTTAGATACACTAATTTACATCAAAATAATAAGTAAATAAATTTTATTTAGTAATTAACCAGCTGTAATAGCCAAAAGAATACGATTAACAAAAAAATTAGTAAAAAAAATTACAATTGCCACTGATTTCAGCGCCATCTTGAATTTTGTTCCTTCAACTTAACTGTAAGTTTCATTGCTTACATCTGTAGTGATGCACAGATTTTAGGGTCATGGATTTGAGGTAATCTACTGCATCTGTCTTCTTTAGATTTCTACCTTTGCTTTCACATGGCAAACTTGAGCTGATCCAGTATTTCCAGATGCTGCATTTCAACAGTTTGAAGAGGCAGACATCTAAAGATGAAAACAATAATGTCAACTTTCCTGAGAATGACAGCAAGTGTTGGTTTAATTCTTTTAGGCTGCTTTTCTATTGTACCACAGAGGTGAACAGTAAATAAATCACACAACCGTTAAGATTTTTTTTTTTCAAAATTGCACCTGACCTTTTATAACAGCCAATCCTTAGTGCAAGCCTCGTTTATTTAAATTTTTATTCAGCACTTTTTGGTAGAATGTTTTGCTTAAAAACTTTTATAACATGCCAATCCTTAGTGCAAGCCTCGTTTATTTAAATTTTTATTCAGCACTTTTTGGTAGAATGTTTTGCTTAAAAACTGCTCCTGAAATTGAAGGTCATTTTCGTCAACGGTGAAAGTTGAAATATTTAAAATGTGTCAGTAAAAGACATATGGGTTTAAGGATTATCTCAATATCTTTGCTATATTGCACACAATATCTTAAAATTAAGAACGGTAATTAATGTTCTTAGAAATTTTTATTTATACTTTGATTGGGAAAAAGAAGCATTTCACATTTGGGATTTTTTGGTCTCATGTATAAGTTGGACCCCCCTTCACCCCCCCCCCCCCCCCCCACACACACACACATGCACTTTATACCTTCTTTCTTGCCCTAAATTTTTTTATTGACTCACATGCAAGTATATACAGTAATTATTTTTATTTTAGTTTTAAAAGGTGGAAGTACTATAACATCTTGAATATAATTGTTTTATTGATAATAATTTCTTTTATATTTGTTTTTTCAGTATCGTAGCAAGTCCCAAACCATCAATAGAAGAAAAATTAGGAGATATGTATCTTTTGGATGCATTGAAAGAGAATAAAGTAAAAGACCAGGTACATTTTTTCTTCTTTTAATTTTGTGCATGAACTATTCTGGATTTGCATATACCATAAGAAGTAGAATTGACACTGTAATGCAGAAAGCTATTAAATTGTATACTTGTCATCAATGGGATTGGTTAATAATCTGATAACTCAAAATTTATTTTTTATAATGGAAAACTCTACAAAACACAGATCATTTAAAGCAATTTTCTTATGGTAATCGTGTGGTATAGCTTTCCAAATATTTTAATGCCTTTTATTTCACTATTTTATTAATTGGATTGATAGCTTTCAGCATAATGTATGATCCAATATAAAATTAAAAGTATTTAATAATTTTTTATTTTCATCTGTAAAGAAGAGTTACTATGGGTTCAGTTTCAAAATATGATCTCAATCTTAGCTTCTTTCCACCATGGGGAGGGGGGGGCACAGAGGGGCTGTTCTTGGGCCAGGCGAACCAGGCAGCTTCTTGCAACGTCAAGACTAGGAGGATTAAATAGAAATACAGGTTAGAAATTTAACTTTACACAGCATGGTATTAACATTAAAATTGTATATTAGAACCTATAATTATGATTAATGCGTTTTAAATTTTCACCAGATTTGATGTCTGCCAATTACTTCTATTTTTTATTTTTTTTTACCTTTGTTTCTTCATAAATCTTTTATTAACAGTCACATTTTAAATCTTGTATGCATAAATTAAGGTGTATATCTCATTCAAAGACAAAAAAAAGTATAATCTAATCCTTTAATGCTTTAAACACTCACATTAATATACTTTCTAGTATGCTTAATAAATAATTGACTGAAGGAAAACTGTAAATGATGTTTGGAAAATAGGACTATTTAGATTTGGAAGGCAGGGCGCACTGAAATGAGGTTTTGCATGGCAAAAAATCTGCCTTGGACTGCTCTTGGGGGCACATTTCCTAATCACATTTGAATTGTGGATTTTAAAAGCATTTTCTAAAGACCTGACTCTTGTATAGATATTACTTGCTAACTTGATTTCTTATGTTTAAAATTATCAATAAACTTATCAGCATACAGCTATTTTAAAGGATTGGGATTTTACTAAATTGTCAAAGGAAAGATATTGATATTATCTATACTATTAAAAACCGTTCGCGTATCTATCTATGTAACCTCAAAAACTCAAAAACCACAGGGCGCAGGGCTAGGAAATTTTGCACACGGGTAGCTGGTAGGGGGCCCATGAACGATCGGAGCAAAAAATTCGAAAATTTTAAATAGATTTTTGATAGATTAAATATTAATTAAAATCTATCCACAAAGAGATCTCATCAAAAATACGCTTTTTTATTTTCGGTTGGTTGGTTGTATAAAATCTCCACAGAAGTAATTAAATAAATCAAGGTAGGGATGATTGCAATTCCTAGTTGAGTGTTTAAAATCAATGGATCAGAGATTATATGAGATGTAGACAATCAACTTAATTATTGACCATTGCCAAATGCTAAAAACTTAATTTTAAAAGATGTTATCGACTTAATGAATGATAATTAGCAGGGTTTAAGGGGTTTTTTACGTGACATATATTAGTATGATAGAGATTATTAATACAGAAAACTTTATTTAACAGATTATTTGTTAAATTTAAGGGGAATGGGGAGGGGAGAGGAGTAAACGACTTTTTATTAAATATCACATATATTTTACTTGACCGCGCGCCACCTGGCGGCGGCTTTTTCATTAATTGACCTTCCTTATTAATAAATCCAAATCTACTGCTCTGATTTCCACTGAACTAATTACATTTAACAAATTTAACATTTTTTTTTATTCACCCGTAACATTTAATCGCTGTTTTATATAGATGATACCGCTATTTTAGAATAACAATTTTTGTAAAAATTAAATTTATGTTCCTAATAAAAGTACAGAGTCAGTATTCAGTTATGCATACCAACAGTCAAAGTTAGTAATTTGTTGTTGAGCACTTGACTGCGCGCCTCCTCGCCACCCCTCCCTCAAGGTTTCATCCGTAACTGTGCTTTATTTCCAGAACTCAGGTAATTATGTTCCGAACTTCTCCAAACCAGTTCCATTTTGCTAAATTATCATAAAAATCAGCATTCATAGCTTCAGGGTGTACTTCTAGAAAACAGTTACCAGTATTTCCGAATAATAGTCTAAGCCAAATTTCAAATTAAGTTCCTAGCATAACCAAATGAATCAATCTTTAAAGATGCATATAGTGGCTCTTTTAATTTATCATTTGCTGAAAGGCACTTGAACATCCGCTCCCCCTGCCCCTCCCTCAAGACTTTTTGCCTAATTGTACCCTGTTTCCATATCTCAGCAACTAATTTTCAGATTTCAGTGCAACTGATTCCAAACATTATATTTAACTTAAAAATAAACGTGTATATTATTAAAATAAATTTGTGAGTAGCGGGTACCCCTATTTCCGAATAACAATCTAAGACAAATTTCTAATTAAGTTCCTAGCTTAACCAAACGAACGAATTTTTAAAGATGCATAGTGGTCCTCCTAATTAGTAATTTACTGAAGTGAACTTAAACGCTCGCTCCTCCCGGCACCTCCTTCAAGTTTTTTTTTTCTCTAACTATGCCCCGTTTCCATAACTCAGCAACTATCTTTCCGATTTCAACGCAACTGATTACAAACATTATAATTAGCTTAATAGTCACCCTCTATAACAGTAAAGTAAATTTATGAGTAGTAGTTACCACTATTTCCGAATAATAGTTTAAGCCAAATTTGTAATTAAGTTCATAGCTTAATCAAATGAATAAATTTTTAAAGATGCATAGTAGTCTTCCTAATTAGTCATTTTCTGAAGGACACCTGAACATCCCCTCCTCCTGGTAACCCCCTTTACTGCAATGTGAGATATGCATGTTGCGGACGACACGCTGCAATACCAACAAGCTGTAGCGATAATTCTTTTACCTCGCATGCAAATAATTCGAGATTATTTAATTGCGCTTTATTATTTCATTTTTTTAAATAAAGAAAAACATTTTATCACAAACGGCAACAACATTTTTATTCTATTTATTCCCTTATTCCAAAGATATCGTTTTATCGTCCACATTGCTTCCTTGGGAAGAAACATAATCTTCATAATTGTTAATTTTTAGATGAGATATTTGTGCTTCTCTCTTCATCGACTCTGTTGCTTTCTCACATAGATGCCTTAATTCAACCAATTGATGACTATAAAATTAGATGAAAATTGGTTCATGACAACTCCTTTCTGTAGAATAGTGAGATCATTTCGGATGGCCTCTTTATTAGATGCATTAAAACAGAAACTGCATGAGTTATCAGTCTTGCTTCCATGGGACAGCCTACGGAGATAGTTTTAACCCAATGAGGTGTGGTAGAAAGGAATGGTTTTGTCTCCCAATGCAAAGCATCATATTTGCATTGAAAGGCAGGCCGCACACTGACACGACAGAGCGACATGTAGTGCAAGACAGGAGACAAATTCTGATATTCAAACCGGTTTTTCTTTGTTAAAAGGGTGAAAATGTCTCATGACTTAAGCTTCATGTCGCTCTGTCTTGTCAGTGTGCGGCCTGCCTTACCCTCCCCCTCCAATTTGTGTTTTCTATGGTGTAACTTACCCATTGCAGCAACCCAGTCTCATTGATTTTTCCTGTCTTCCATTCCTCTTCTTTCAGCTACAATTACACCACCATTTAGACATAAAATTAATATTCAGACCATCTTTCAAAATGTGGCATGTGGGTGTGCTGTGTGGTGCCCAAGAAAATATTAAGTTTAAAATGATACCAACAATTCACAGTTCTATGTTCTATTCAACAAAGTATTTTTACAAGGTAATTCCATGTGACACATCTAGGTGCTTGTCTTTGGGGTGCTGCCAACCAGTGATCAGGCAAATCTTGCCCTTAAGTATGCATTACAACCTGTTATACTTGGTACTGTGATGTTTCTGAGATCATTTTAGAGGAAGATCAACTTCATTTTTACTTCAGTTTAAAAAATTATTTATGTGAATTTCGATGTTTTATTTTATGTAAATTTCTTATGAAGAATGAATTATTTCTCGGTACCAAAGTTGCATATGTCTGCTCTGTTTCAAATACATCTTTTTCCTGTAAAACAATTTCTTATAGACAGATTTCCTGGCTTTAGTTCACTTATATTAACAAAATTATACTAAAAAGTTTATATTTTAGTTTATTTTTATAAAATTATATTAAGCTTGCAATTAACAAATTGCACTAAAAGTTTAGTTTTTTGTAGTTAGAAAATTTGCAGGAAATCAGAATGTTAGAGAGGTGTTACGCACAACGAGGTTGGAATCAGTGGAGAATGGCAAAAATGCTAATGTAATTTTCAAATATAATACTCGGTCAAAAATTATGTTAGACACATTAGCAATTCATGCAAAATGTGAAAAGGGTCTTGAGCATTCTTACCAAATGAAACTATAGTTTGAGTTGAACATTGGTCACTGCATGCTAGAAAAATGTACTATCATAATCAGAAATATTAACAAGAGTGATAACTGTTATGGTCCATAAAAGTTAAATGAAATGTTTGCAAGACAAAATTCACCGTTCATAAATATAATTGTTCAAAAACAGGTTTATGATCAACTTAAAATATTTATTTATGAATATATTTTTTTTAAATTTCCCATTTTAACAATTATTCTCTTTTTGAAATATTAATACATAGAAATATTTTTGAAATATTACTACATTTTCACATGTTCAGATTTTTATTAAGTAAGATATATATTATTTTTGATTTTGATAATTTGACATCTCCATAGATCTCAATCTGCACCTTTTTAGATATAATTTAAATATTAATGGGAAAACAGCTACTCTTTGGAAATATCATTCCCCACCAAGAAACAAACCAGAACTTCAGCTACATATGAGACAGTACAGCTAATTTTTGGTTTAAAATAAACAAATAAATGGCTGTTTATAGTATATTATGAGACTTTGTTCTACTATATATTTTTTAAATAAGAAAATAATGTGATGAGCAAATATGATAGTAGTGTACTTAATTATGCGACTGTTTATTAATTTATTATGCATGAATGAATTAATTATTGTTTTCAATCCTTAGAATTTCGTCAAATACAACTACCTGGAAAAATTAGTGCATGAAAGAAAATTAAGCTATATGTATCTCAAGATGTTTAATGATAGATTCCTTGTATCCATCCGTAAGCCTGGTAACGATCAAACTAAAGAGAAATGTGTCAAGTATCATAAGGGTGAAGTAAGAATTTTATCTTATATTCTACATTTATATTATTAAATTATGAAATTAATTTGTAAAATTTATATTACTTAAACACTTAACAAGCAGGTAAGAAACGTAACTTAGGGGTTATCTGTTAATTATACCACACAAAATTCATGTTTTATAATTCCTCCCTCCTTTTATGTCACAAGTTATCACACTTGAGTGATACCCTCCCCCTGTTGTGATGACACAGTTTTTGCAACAATTAATTTGGAGCTAATTTTATGCCAAATAAAAGTTAACACAATCTATTTTCTACCAATATAAATACTATAAAACATTTAAGATCTTGCATGGTTTTACCTCCAACTGTTGCAATTCAAAGGAAAAAATTCCTATTATCTGAACAAAACAAAAAAAAAAAAAAAACATGATAATGAACTTTATTATGCTACTTTCATATAATGCTGAACCAATAGTTTCATATTTTAGATATTACACCAGATGTTAACCTCCCTGTCACACTTTGTGGGTCCCCAATCCCTCCTCTTGAAGTGTGACATAATTAATGGATGACCCCTAATTAGTAAAACATATTTAATAAAATCTTATCCAGAAAGAAACAAGGACAAAAAAAATCATGTATCAGAGCATAGATTCTAAAACACTTTCCAACACTAACCAAATATTATTCACAGCCATAATATTTCACAACCAGGTAGAAAGAACATCAAGATAAGTGTTTGCAAGCAAAACATTATGTAATTAAAATTTTATTATCTATACTTATAAAAAAAAGTATGATTTTTAATAGAAACATTTTTTACTATTACCAAATTTGTCTACAAAGCAAGTAGTTTATGCAGAGATTAATCAAAAGAATACATGTGTTGAAAGTAATCTGTTGTGGGCTCCTCTATGCTAAAATTATATAATTGTACATTTATTAAATAAAAATACAGATTAGAAATTTAACTTTATACAGCATGGTATTAACAACACTAAAATTTTTAGATTGGAACCTATAATTATTATTGAAAAAAAAATTAATTTCGGATTTTGATTATTCATTTAGTTTAACTGCCAGAATGTACTACAGTAAACTCCCTCAAATCCGCAACCCTAAAATGCACAAACTCCTAAAATCCGCACATCATTTCAGATGTAAACAATGAAACTTACAGTTAAGATGTAGGTGAAAACTTCTTATTTACATCTGTAGAGAAATAGTTATTATGGCTTCAGTTTCAAAATATGATCTCAATCTTAGCCTTTTTCCACCATGGGGAGGGAAGCACAGAGGGACTTGTGATGTTGACAAAGTTATATAGTTTTTTTTAATTTTTATATCATTCTGTACACATTTGAATATGGATTTCTGGTTAATATATTGAACTCATGTTTTCTCATGAAGAAAGCATAAAAAAAAAATATTTCTGAAAATTTTCAAGATAAAACTGATATCAGTGGCAATCATTTTTGTACCAAATACATTTATGTATTAATCAAGCCTTTTGGTTATTAAGTACGGCTAAACATGAAATAAAACTTTGTTATTTTAAGAGTTTAATGTGAATTATTAGTGTATATTTATAAGGAGAGTTTCACTGAATAATTCAAGAAAAAATTATTTCATCATTATGCATATTTAGTTATGCATTATTATTTACTTGACCTTGACCTTTACCTTTAATATTAAAAAATAAATAAATTTTCTAAATTTTTATTATTTTACTTAATTGTAAGCATTCATTATAATTTCAAATGCATTATTAAATTCAAATTGCTGTTTAAAAATGTAAACAAACCAGTGACCAGAAATCCACAAAATTCTATAATCCACACAACCTCTGGTTTTAAGCTATGCAGATTTAAGGGAGTCTACTGTACTATCTATCCCAGATTTACCGATAAATCAAAAGTTATAGAAGGAACCATTAAATTAGATTGTCCATGCAGAGCCGGCACTAGACATTTTCTTGCCTGATGCGAGCATTATTTTGCCGTCCCTGTGCCGTGATTGTTTTTTTTACCACTTCTCAAACTTTTTAAAGAATATGTAAATGAATATGCTAACTATAATTTCTTTAAAAGAAAACAAATATATATAAAATTAATTTACATATAAGAAATTTAAAATAATCAAATTACTTAAGAAATTTTGCATCTAAATTGCAAGAAAATTTGCAAGCTATTTTGCAAGAAATTTTGTATGTCGAAAAATCACCACAAAACGCGAAAAAACTCTAAAAATCGAACAAAATTGTTGCAAAAAATACAAAAATTGCTGAACGAATTCCGAATAAATTTTATTGGAAAGAGGAAAAATTTTGTTATATAGGGCTAAAAAATTAAAACCTGATTCCTTTTACTAATGTGGTAAAATCGCTGCAAAATGTAAAAAGAAACTCACTAAAAATTCAAAAATCGCAGATGACAAAATTTACTACTGTATGCTAATACATTCTAACAATAATTCTATCCCAACAGTCAAAATTCGGCACAAAAAAACGCTAAAAATCTCATTGAAAATCAGTGAATACAAAATGTAATATATTGGGCTAAATGTTTAAAACTGAATTCATTTTATGAATATCGAAAAATCGCCACAAAATGCAAAAAATGCTAAAAATTGCATTGAAAATAAAAATAAAAATCACAAAAAATCGCAGAGAACAAAATTGACTAGGCTAAAAGTTTTAAACTGATTTTTTTTTTTTTTTTTTTTACGAATGTTAAAAAGTGCGACGCAAAACATGAAAAAACTAAGAATTGCATTAAAAATCACTAAAAATTCAAAAATTGCAGAGAACAAAATTTACTACATAAGTCTAAAACTTTGAAACCGAATTCCATTTAAGACTGTCAAAAAATCACCGCAAAACGCTAAAAATCGCTAAAAATAAAATAAATTGCAGAGAACACAATTTACTAATAGTGGACTAAAACATTATAACAGGAATTATTTCATGAATGCCAAAAAGTTACCACAGAAAGCGAAAAAACATTAAATATCGCAGGGCTAAAAGTTTGAAAAAGAATTTCTTTTACGAGTATCAAAAAATCACCAAAGAACACGAAAAAAACAAGTTAAAAATCATATTAAAAATTAAAAAATTGTGGAGGACAAAATTTACTGTATTACGCTAAAAGTTTGAAGCCAGATGCCTCTTACGAATGTTAAAAAATCGCTAAAATTCAAAAATGGAGGAGGACAAAATTTACTATAATAGTCTAAAGGTTTGAATCCGAATTCCTTTTAACAACGTCAAATAATTGCCGCAAAACAGGAAAAAACTCTAAAAATCGCATAGAAAAATTCAAATATTGTTGTACGAATTCCGAATAAACTTTATTGAAAACAGGACAAAATTTACTAATAGTTTACTAAATCATTGTAATGGGAATTATTTTACGAATGTCATTATTGAAAACAGGACAAAATTTACTAATAGTGGACTAAATCATTGTAATGGGAATTATTTCACGAATGTCAAAAAAATTATCACGGAACGCGAAAAAAAAACCTGAATATCGCTAAAAATTCAAAAATCACAGCGGTCAAAAGTTACTATATTAGACTAAAAGTTGGAAACAGAATTTCTTTTATGAATGTCAAAAAATCACCTCTGAACGCAAAAAAAGAAAGTTGAAAATCACATAAAAAAATTCAAAAATTGCGGAGGACAAAATTTACTGTATTACACTAAAAGTTTGAAGCCAAATGCCTCTTACAAATGTCAAAAAATCGCTAAAATTCAGAAATAGAGAAGGACCAAATTTAGTATATTAGTCTAAAGGTTTGAAACCAAATTCCTTTTAACAGCGTCAAAAAATCATCACAAAACGGGAAAAACTTCTAAAAATCACATAGAAAAACTCAAAAATCGTTGTGCGAATTACACATAAACTTTATTGAAAACAGGACAAAATTTATACTAATATTATAAAAATGTAATGTTTTTTTGTAGGAGTAATCTTTGGAGCTACTGAACTGATTTCAAAAGTGATGGTGACAATCCCTTCTCCAACATAGGCTATATTTTATGTCAATGCCACTACCCCCATGGGGTTGCAAGAGCGAAAAACGTTCTAAAATTGTGATTTTTGTGATACTGAAACAGCTAGAAACTTGAAATTTGGCATGGTAGTTACTTATAAGATGTAAATGCTCTCTAAGAACATATTCTAAAAAAATTTGAAATTGAAAAGCATAAAATGAAGCAAAAGCGTTCAGAAACATTCTAAATTACGATTTCTATGGAATTGTTAAGGATAGAAATTTGAAATTTGACATGGCTGCTACTCTTAACATGCAAATGCACATACAACACTGTTTTTTTTTTTTTAATCGAAATTTAAAAGGTTGCAGGAGAATAAAAATGTTCTAAAATACGGTTTTTGTGATTCTAAAAGGACTAAGAAACTTGAAATTTCGCATGACGGTTACTTTTAAGATAAAAATGCTCCTGGAGAACAGTTTCTATAGAAATTCGAAATTTAAAAGTTCGAAATGCAGGAAAAGCATTCTAAAAACGTTCCAAATTATGATTTCTATTGCATTGTTAAGGATAGAAATTTAAAATTTGACATGGCTGCTACTTTTAAAATGCAAATGAAAACACAACTTAAAAAAAAAAAAATCAAAATTTAAAAGGGTGCAGGAGAAGAAAACATTCTAAATTACGTTTTTTGTGATTCTGAAAGGACTAGAAACTTGAAATTTGGCATGGGGGCCACATATAAGATTTAAATGCTCACAAAGAACAGCTTCTAAAAAAATCAAAATTTAAAAGATTGAAATGAGGGAAAAGCATTCTAAAAACTTTCTAAATTAGGAATTCTATAGAATTGTAAAGGATAGAAACTTGAAATTTGACATGGTTGCTATTTTTAAGACACAAATGCACACACAACACTGTTATTATAAAAAATCGAGATTTAAAAAGGTGTAGGAGTAAAAACATTCTAAATTACGATTTTTGTGATACTTGTAAAGACTAGAAACTTGAAATTTAGCATGACTTTTATACTTAAGATAAAAATGCTCTCAAAGAACAGTTTCTAAAGAAATTCAAAATTTAAAAGGGTGAAATGAGCGGAAAGCATTCTAGAAATGCTCTAAATTATGATTTATATGGAATTGTTATGGATAGAAACTTGAAATTTGACATGACTGCTACTTTTAAGATGTGAATGCACACACAACACTGTTTAAAAAAAATTCGAAATTTAAAAGTGTACAAGAGAAAAAAAAATGTTCTAAATTACGGTTTTTGTGATTTTGAAAGGACTAGAAACTTGAAATTTGGCATGGTGGTTACATATAAGATAAAAATGCTCGCTAAGAACAGCTTCTAAAAAAATTCGAAATTTAAAAGGGTGATATGAGCAGAAAGCATTTTTAAAAGTTCTAAATTATGATTTCTATGGAATTGTTAAAGATAGAAACTTGAAATTTGGCATATAAATGTAGAGTAGCTTCAAAAAAAAAAAAAAAAAAAAAAAAAAAAAAAAAAAAAAAAAAAAAAAAATCAAAATTTAAAAGATTGAAATAAGGGAAAAGCATTCTAGAAATGCTCTAAATTTGGATTTCTGTAGAATTGTTCAGGATAGAAACTTGAAATTTGACATGTCTGCTATTTTTAAGACACAGATACACACACAATACTGCTTTTTTTAAAAATCAAAATTTAAAAGGGTGTAGGAGTAAAAAACATTCTAAACTACGACTTTTGTAATACTTTGAAAGGACTAGATACTTGAAATTTAGCATGACTTTTATATTTAAGATAAAAATGCGCTCTATGAATGATTTCTAATAAAATTCAAAATTTCAAAGTGTGAAATGAGCAGAAAGCATTCTAAAAACATTCTAAATTATGAGTTCTGTCTATAGAATTGTTAAGGAGAGAAACTGGAAGTTTGACATAGCAGCAACTTTTAAGACGCAAATGATCGCTTTGAACAGTTTCCTAAAAATTCGAAATGTAAAAGAGTGAAGGAGCAAAAAGAGTTCTAAAATTGCGATTTATGTCATACAGTTGGAATGGCTTGTATGGTCATTTCTTTTAAAATGTAAATGTTCTCCAAGAACGGTTTAAAAAAAAATGGAATTTTCAAAGAGTGAAAGCACGAAAAACATTATGTTACTAATTCTGTGGAATTGTTATGGCTAAAAACTTCAAATTTGACATGACTGCTACTTTTAAGATGCAAATGCTGGCTTAGAACTGTTTTCTAAAATTTCGAAATATAAAAGAGTGCTGGAGCAAACAATGCTCTAAAATTGTAATTTATGTGATACAATTGGTACAAGAAGCCTGTAATTTGCATAGTGGTTACAGTTAACATGTAAATGCTAACTAAGAACTTTTTTCAAAAATTCGAAATTTAAAAGGTTGAAATGAGCGAAAAATGTTCTAAAACCATTCTAAAGTAAGATCTATTTGGAACTGTTAAGCCTAGAATATTGAAATTTGGCGTGACTGTTACTCTAGAGATGTAAATGCTGACTCAGAACACTTTTCTAAAAAGTCAGAAATTAAAAAGGTGCAAGAGCAAAAAATGTTCTAAAATTGTGATTTATGCGATACAGTTGGTACTGAAGCTTGGAAATTGACATGGTGGTTACATTTAAAATGTAAATGTTTGCTAAGAATGGCTTCTGAAAAATTCAAAATTTTAAAGATGAAATGAGCAGAAAGTGTTCTAAATTACGACTTACTTGGATTTATTCAGGTTAGAAACTTGGAATTTTGTATAGTGGTTACTTTTAAGATGCAGATGAACAATTTAAACAGTTGATTAAAAATTCGAAATTTAAAGGTGTGAAATGAGCTGAAAACGTTCTTAATTGTGGTTCATTCAGAATTGTTAGGGATAGAAACTGAAAATTTGCCATGTCTGTTATATTTAAGACATAAATACTCGCACAGAAAAGTTTTAAACAAATTCAAAATTTAAAAGTTTGCAGAAGCAAAAAATGTTCTAAAATTAGGATTTCTGTGATGCTGCTGAGCTAGAAACTTGAAATTTAGCATGGTGGTTATTTTTAAGATGTAAGTGCAGGCTAAAAATTATTTCTAAAAAATCTAAAATTTAAAATGGTGAAATAAGCAGGAAGCATTCTAAAAACCTTCTAAACTATGATTTATCAGAAATTGTTAGGGATAGAAACTTGAAATTTTACATGACTCTTACTTCAGAGGCATAAATTCATTTACAGAACCGTTTTTGAAAATTTAGAATTTTTAAAGTATGTTCTAAAATTGCAATTTCTGTGATATAGTTGTTATAGAAGCTTGGATAACTAGAAGCTTGGAATTTGGCATGGCGATTACATGTAAGATGTAAATTCTTGCTAAGAACAAAATCTAAAAATTACTAAGTTGCAAATGAAAAATGAAATGAGCAGAAAACCTTCAAAATACGTTCTAAATTACCATTTATTTGGAATGAATTTTAGCTCTTCTCATTCATTTAAATTTCATGTTCGCCTAATGCAGTATAAGAATGAAGTTTACTCAATATGTGGCGTAATTAGTAATTTTTGAATTATTAGTGCCAGTCAAATTTCCTCTAATGAAAATAGGCACAGAAATACCACTTGGCATATTTCAACAATTACGCTAGCAAAGCCACGGGTTTTGCTAGTTTACTATATTGAACAAAAATTTTACAACCAGATTCCTTTTACTAAGGTAGAAAAATTGCCAAAAAAAAAGAAGCTAGAAATAGCATAAAAATTGCTAAAAATCTCAGATGAGCAAATTTACTATAAGTTGGCTAAAAGGAATTATTTTCCAAGTGTCAAAAAATCGACGCAAAAAGGCACTAAAATTCGCATTGAAAATCGCAGAAGAGAAAATGTAAATATTAGGCTAAATATCTAAAACTGAATTACTTTTATGAATGTGAAGATATCGCTGCAGAACGCAAGGAATTGCTAAAAATTGTATTGAAAATCACAAAAACTTCAAAAATCGCAGAGAACAAAATTTACTAAATTAAGTTAAAAGTTTTAAACCGAATTTTTTTACGAATGTCAAAAAATCGCAGCGGAACGTGAAAAAACGCTAAGAATTGTATTGAAAATCACATTAAATACAGCTAAAAATTCCAAAATCACAAAGAACTAAATTAGGCTAAAAATTTGAAACAGAATTAATTCCTTTAACGAATATAAAAAAATCACAGTAAAATGCAAGGGAACACTAAAAATCTCGTCAAAAATCACTAATAATTCAAAATTCGCCGAGAACAAAATTTATTAAAGTGGACTAAAGCATTGTAACAGAATACATTGCTGAATGTAAAGGAATATTTCATATAGTTAAAATCATGAATCAAGGGTTCATATTCAAAATATACCATAAAAAATCTTTTAATTTTCATTGTATATAAATGGAAGTCGTGTTTTGGGTAATGTTTTTTGCTTAGACTTTCTTAAAAAAAAAAAAAAAAAAAAAAAAAACTGTATATGTATCATATCAAAATATCAGTATATTATTTAACAACTAAGAACATTCATCGGTTACATGTTTAAATGCTGTTTATATCTTTTTTATATAATGTGTTATATGTGTAATATGCTCTTATGAAAGACAAAATTGCAAGAAATGCACTTCACGCGTTATTTTACACTTTGCCATTTTTAAAAGTTGGCAGGTATGAATATACTTGGTCAGCTGTAAAGCTAATACAAAACTAAATCCACCAATATTCATTTATTTCAACAATTATTGATCACTGCATGTTACATGACGTGAAGAAATGACTTTTCATATTTTTATGTGTCTGACTTCACTGCTTGTTGAGGAATTTTAATTCACTTATAAGCAATTTTTCATGGTGATACAATTTTATTCTTAATCAGGAATTTTATTCTTTTTACGAGTGCATTCAAATCCATACTGCTTATTTTGAGACACATTTTTAAATTCATTTTTCCACTAAAATGCCTCCAATTGGCAGGTTCTCTTATTCAGAAACTTTATAGTGTCCGTATTGGTCGATTTTTTTTTTTTTATAAAGGCAGAATATGTTTCAAAAAATGCTGTCAAAGTGGACATTTTGAACCGAATTTCCCAAAGCGATAGCGCTGGATACAAAAAAAAAATTATCGTACTGTGAAAATAATTGTTTGTAAACCAATTTCTAATTAATTGAACAAAAAATAAAAACACAGATCCCTTATAAATCTCTTCACAAATCACGCCGCCAAGTTTCATATTTTTATTTTTAAAAATGAGTCTGAAAATGTGTCTCAATATTTTGAGTTGTTGAGGGTGGAAAAATATTTTTTTTGAATACCGCCTTAATAAAAATTGTATTATTCATGCTTGTGAGTGTATAATTTTTAATTCTTTTTGTTTATTTATTTAACTTTGCAAATAAACCTGAATAGCTTGGATTAAAAACAATTACCTCTAAGTTGAAATAATTAATGTGGAATGTGATAGTACTATTAAAACAAGATTAGTTGAAATAAATATTGTAGAATGTGATAGTACTGTTCTGTTAATTTTCTTCTTAAAAAAAAAAAAAATCAATCTTTAGTTATATTTTTTTTTCTCCCTCAATAGGAAGCATATGAGGAATTTCTGAAATCTGTAAATAATCAAGAAATTCCAGGATATCTATTTCATAATTTTGAAAATTATCGCGTAAGTTCTAATATTTGAAATAATTATATATTTTTTAATTAGTTTTTGCACTACTTATATGGTGAAATATAAGTAACTTTAAAGTTTTATACTTAAATAGTAATATAATAAATATTTATAATTGGTGCCATAGAAATACTGTAAATTTTTTTAAGTCAAATTGTTTTTTCTCACCACTGAAAAAATCTCAATTTTTTAGAGTTTGAAAGTTTTATTAAATGTACTTAAATAAAGAAAGAGCTTGACAATTATTTAATTTATTTTTATGTTAATAAGTTAATAAGTTTTAATTTAGTTTTATGTTAATAATAATATATTATACACACTGATATTTTATGTATTACACCTTATTTAGAACCTATGCAGACATTTGTATAGGTGTTAGTCTTCTTTTTAAAATCATAAACATATGTGCTGCTTTAGCAGCTTGGATTTATTTTTAAACCTAAAGGGAGGAAACATAATGCTTCTATAATTTTAGCTTTTGATTTTGCGATAGGTTTTTAAAATATGCATGAAATTAACCCATTAAGCACCATTGCTCCCATTTTGGGAACATTGCTTTAGGATTTTTTTCTAAAGTGCGTATTTTATAAATGGTTAAAAGGTTCATGTTATTTGCATTTTGAATATATTAGATGACATCTAAAATTTTTTTTTTAAGTTTCATTAGCATTTTCTATTTTTTAAAATTGAAAACTTGTACATATGCCTCCGTGCATTTGTGGTATTTATTTTTCAATTTATTAGCTATAGAAGGTATAATATCATTCTGAAACTAATATTTTTAGAAGATTTCATATAAATTAGTCCAACTTTTACATTTATAATAAAAAACAAAATGAAATTACCAGTTCCATAAGCATTTTCATTATCCATCTCTTTATTTTTCATCATTACATCATTTTTCTGACTATTTTACATGGAAGATGATTGAAGAATTTTTTAGATTTGGATGATTTTTCGGATGTTCCAGAAATCGTTTGTTTGCCACTTGATTGCAGTATTGTAACATATGAGGAAGATATCTTCCGCATATGTATGTTGCATAAATTATTTTCTATTACATATGTAATAGAAAATAATTTATGCGATGATTTATCCCATGTTATATTTGGTGGAGTAGAACTTTCTGTAAATTCTAAATCAACAGACAATCAAGAAATATCTGATTTAGTGTTTAAAAAAGACAAAGTATTAAACACAGACTTGATATTTTAGATGAAAGTTCAGACAAATCTTCAAATTGGAATATGCAAAAAACTAAACAAAATGCAAAAACAAAAAAAAAAGTTAAAAAACCAATTTCAGAAAATGAAAAAAAATGTAATATAATGCTGCATAAAAAATGTTCAATCATTTTCATGTAAAATAGTAGGACAAAAATGATGTAATGAAGAAAAATAAAGAGGTGGATAATGAAAATGCTTATGGAATCGGTAATTTAATTTATTTTTTTATTATAAATGTAGATGTTGGACTAATTTATATGAATTCTTTGTAAAATATCAGTTTCAGAATGATATCCCTTTTATAGCTAAAGAACTGAGAAATAACAAACATAAATGCACAGAGGCTTAAGTAAAATTTTTGAAAAAATTTACCGCCATTGCTCCCATTTTGGGAACATGCTATTTTTCCTAAATATTCGAATTTCTTAAATTTTTTTCTTCCGAAATACCTTAAAGACTTTCTATTCATAAAGAAAAAAACAACTATTTCATTAAAAAATAGCTTAATATATATAGCGGCACCTAATGGGTTAAACTGCATAAAAATTAAAATATTATTTTCAAATTAAACCCTTTTACCCCCAGATTATACATGCAGGCCTGTAACTGGTGACTATTTTTATATTCCATTTGTACCACCATTTTCGAAAGGTAAAGTTTGTGGTAGATTTCTTTTGCATGTGTTGTCAAAAAGTATGTTAACATTTTTCTGTATAGAAAGTGGTATAAATCTAATAAGAAAAACTAGTCACCAGTGGCAAAATGTTGCTGGGACATATCACATATGTGGGGTGAAAGAGTTAAATAAGATATCTCTTTTTTTTTTTTTTTTTTTTTTTTTTTTAAATAAAGTGGTCTAAATCCTAAAATTTTGTTTCAGTATGTTTTAAATAAAAGCTTTTACTAAAATGTATATGTATATAAATATCATTATATGCACAATTAAATTTTTAAGCCTCAGACTAGAGTCCTGCAGGTTATCCACTTTTACTTGCATCTGACCCGACCCGACCCGTGGTTCGGGTTGACCTCTACTTTTTTGCTGTGAATTGGGTTAACTTTCATTGTTTCAGGTTGGGTTTTGACTCTTGCAGGTCAGGTTCAGGTTGGACAGCATTTTCAAAAGAATGTCCACAATACATTTTCAGATTAAAAAAATATATACAATAAGACCTCCATAATGGAAACTCCCAAAAAGCGGATACCTCTATTTAGCGAACACTTTTTCAAACATGTAGCATGTGTATGTGCGCATAAACTATCACAAATATGATACATGTGTTTTTGTGTGTATCATAAATAAAATGTTGGTATTGTTTTTCATATTCTGAAAAAAGAAAAAATGGTACGTAACTGTACCGTATAGAAAGAATAGTCTATACTATGATTATATTTCTTATATACATTTTATTTTTTCCCATGCAGCAAATTAAATATATACTCAATCATATTCAAATATGCATTTATTTTCATCTGAAACATAGTTCTGTTCAAACTTTTTCTGAAAATTCCAACAATCTGATAGCAAAAAACCTAAATATGACCCGGAATAATTATTCTAGGGTGAACCCAACATGCAGAAAAAAATTAGTCATCCTGACCCCCTTAAAAAAAAAGAAACAACCCGACCCGATACAGGACTCTATTCAATGATCTTGAGGTGTCTGCTAATCAGAGATTTCGCTATATTTGAATATTAAGCAATATAAATTTGTCCATATTTCTATATAAAATATAAAATTTGTTTTAGAGATATAATTGTACATTACTTTTCATAGTAACATTAAAACATGATTTATTGTCCTTTCATTGTGGGTTTGGTTTAAAATATGTCAGATTCGGGTCAGGTTGCAGGTTGCAGAAAATTATTTTTGTAAGTTCAGGTCAGGTTGCTGGTCCAGGAAATCTTTTTGTTGGGTTTTGGTTGGATTGTGCATTGACTTCAAATAGAATTTGCGGGTTCAGGTCGGATACAACCCAACCTGTGCAGGACTCTACCTCAGACATATCTACTTTTTTCATATAATTTTTCCCAGCTGCTGAATATTTCTTCCCTTTTGAATCATAAATGCATCACTGATTATATTCTGTTCATCTTGCTTTTCTTTTTTGATATACGAAAGAAAAAAAAATAACAGGATAGAAAGTCAGTAAAGTAATACCTCAACTTATGTCAGTAATTCTTTCTAACTCTAACTGCCAGTCAAAGCAGTATAAGATTAGCAGGGGTCAATCTAGGCAAATATTTGGGCTTATTTAGAACCTTTTCACAAAATTCCTTTTAATAAAAGAGGCCTCTTATTAAATTTCCATTACATAAAGCAAATGCTTTATTAGTTATTTTTATTTTTTTGGATTTAAAATGTGCAATTTACAAACAAAACAAGTTAACCAGAAAGGAAAACTTTCGCAAGAGGACTTAAACAATTTATTATTAATAAATGCCTGGTTCGAATATAAGTAACTGGGTTTGATCTTTTATTACAAAACTTTATTTTTCATAAAAATATAATAAATTGCACAAAAATAACTTTTTTTTTCACAAAATGGGGACCCAAGAGAAAAAAAATCCTGCATCGACCCCTGATGGAAGTAAATTTTTGCACTGACATAATGTTAAAATAGAGAAATAGTTATGGTTAATCAAAATTTAACAATTTTTTGATGTATTTAGTGATAAAGTTAATGTAGAAGCAACATGCATAACAAATGTGTTTGCAACAGAATAAAATTTTTAATAATTCAAGTTATTTACAATTTACTGTTCATTTGCTTTGGGTCTTTGAGACATATAAGACTCGTACATATAATTCCGTCTCAGTAATAATTAGTTTTACTCTGGACCAAACTGTCTAATGCACCTTATCTCTGTAATTCAACACAATTCTCTACACTCTTAAGAAAAAACTCCTGCAGTGAAGTCTGAAGTGAAGACTTTTCTTTCTTTCTTTCTTTTTTTTAAATTAGAAGTTTTGCATAGCAACAGAGTATGTTTTCTAACGTTTTCTGATTTTGTTGCTGTTTATCTTATTCAGTGTTTTTCAACCTTCTTTATCTCATGGCACACATCAGCCCATAGTTTAACTTCTATGGTATAGTCCATTACATATTTAAGTTGAATTATGAAGATTAAAAACGACATAAATTTTAAAAAGTGTCTTCCTTTTATACAATTTTTAAAATTTATTAATATAAATTTGCTGATAAAACACTTCACACAGTGAAAAAAAAGGCAAAAAAAAATTATTATAATCAGGGTTACTCACTATTGAAAACCTGAAAAGTAAAAAAAAAAATTATGGTCTGGAAAAGTCTCGAACATTTTTCTGATTAGAAAACTAGAATTTGAAGTTATAGTATCTGAAAAATCTAAGTTGGCTCTTCAATAATACTCATTAATTGCTCTTCAATAATACTCATTAATTGCTCTTCAATAATACTCATTAATTGCTCTTCAATAATACTCATTAATTGCAGCAACATCATAGCTAAAATTCATGAATTTTGTTTTATTTATAAAATAAAATGATAAAAAATTGGTGTGATTGTAATGGTTACGTCGCCTTGTTCGGTCATCGTAATTATACTTCTAGAATGGATACCTTAGTTCTATGGTATTTTGCTGCCACCACTGTTATTAAAGTGATACCAGACACGTTGGGAAAGAAGTTCTCATGAAATAACCAATTAATAATTTATTGATTAAAATTATGCAAGAAAAATATTACAGTGATAGTTATTATATTGTCCCTAGCCGTATGTGACTGTCATATGGCAATCTCCCTGATCACCCGTTTTAATATATATCTCAAATGTACTACTCGTACATATAATTCCGTCTAAGTAATAATTAGTTTTACTCTGGACCAAACTGTCCAATGCACCTTATTTCTGTTATTCAACACAATTCTCTACACTCTTAACTCTACACGTCTATATCCAACCCTCTGCACTGACGACCCTTGCGTCCTATGCTATCTGCTACACATCAATCATCCCTCCTTCACTCTTCACGGCACACCAGCCACTCTCTGGCATCCTACGCTCTCGGCTGCACTTCCACCAGTGATCTGTCTCTCACTGTCCCCTCATACTCCAAAACAACAGGGCTGTCATTCTTCATTCGCAGAGCTTCCATCCACATGGGGGCGTTTGTTCTAGACATTTCCATCCCGGCCTTCATCTCGATCATCCTCCCCTTGCATTCTTCTGTGAAATCCAGCTCCCTAGGAGTGTGGTGCTGATTGTGTTTCTTTCATTGTATTTCTTTCCAAAACCAGATTAGTACTTTACAAAGAAATCGAGAACCTCCTCCAAATATGTAATAGGATCAAGGGAAATCCCACTGTCAATCACATACTACAGTTTTACTGCAAAAGAAAAATATATATTGGAATACAGTAATATAATAATGAATAAAAATAATTACTTAAATTAATTAGGAATAATAGAAAAGTTACCGCATAAGTTTTTTGTTTAGCATCAAAGAAATTGTCAAATTCCTTATCAATTTTCAAAGCTTCTAACCAATTTCTTTGTTGCGTTAATCCGACATGTGCAGAAGTTTCATCTAGTGAATTTACTAATTTATCAGTAATGATTAATTGATTCACCTTTTCATATGTATCAGCATCCCGAACCTTACAATAATTTTCCCACATTGCTAGCAATCACGATACAAACAATATGTGAGTCTCGTTTTGATTCCTCCTAGCTTTCTTAAAATTCTCCAAACAAGCTTTCAGTGTTGGTTCGTATTCTGTAAGGACTAATTCTTTTACCCCCATATAACTTTCCATGTGTTCATTAGTGATGTAGATTAGCAAATTCCCCGCCTTATCTCCTAACATATTTAACAGAATTTCAGCCTGCTGGGCTTCCGGTACATTTTTAGTTTTAAACGCCTGTTCCAAACTGTTAAAAAATAAATTCCATCCCTCGGTCCCTTCTGGTACCTTGATTGATAGAGTTTTAACACTTCCAATCAGTTTTTCTATGCTAGACTCATTGTTATGATCCCTTTTCCCATTATTATGATTACCGGACCCCTGTATTCTTAATCATTCCATCTCTAACTCATGTTTCCGCTGTTCAGATTTTTCTAACCTTTCCGCTTCCATCCTTTCAGCTTCTTCCCTTTCCGCTAAAATAGTGTTCGCTAACTCTTTAACGCTTTCTTCCTCATACCCATTGCTTTCGATAATTTTGTTTTTAAGGGTTATCCTGGTATCTGTTTCTAAGACTTCCATCCCTATTTTTTCTGCCACCGTCTGAAGATCAACCTTTTTAAATTTGAGTAAATAAGCCATAATTTCTGCTAGTTAATTAATGTTACTCTATACTTTATTAACTTAACTTTCCCAGAACATTTACTCTAACACAATTACTTTAACAATACTATTCTTTAATTTACATAAAAATAATAAATTAACACTTTTTATAACACAATATACTTTCATTTGAACATTGATACCCCCAAAATATACTTTTATTAATAATGCAAAACAATTTCAATAGACACTAGTGCTAGCCAGTATGAAATATAATATCGTTTCAGGATTATTTGGATAAGATAACTAATGCAACAGTAAATTTAAATATAAGAGCACAGATGTCCAACAGTTTAATTTGGAAGATTAATATTAATTATACGAAATAAAAAATATGCAAACGATTTATACATTGCTACTCCTAAAAGTGAGAGTCTGGCTAATGCACTTTTTAAGTACACCGTTAAATTTTTGCTCAGATGCATTAACAAAAAAAAAAAATCTCAAATAAAGCAAAATGACTTTCTCTTAAATAATGCATAACATAACTATAATCATTACGTATTTCAAGACAATTATTAATTTACCAATAAATATTAATAAATGAATGTTTCAATTATATTTATATAAATATTTTCACACTATTTATTTTACGTTAAACCCCTATCTTACGGTTCAGTAATGGATTTGTCAGTAAAAATGAACAGAGCACCTTACCTTGACTCTTTTTGACTTCATTCGGCTTCTAAGCTTCTGATAAAGACATATTTTTGAACACACTGATGATTCACTGTCTTGTTTGATATCACTAATTCATGCACATTGGCACACACTTTTGATTTCTCTAACTGACAAACTTTGTAACACACCTTAGATTGCACTAATTGACGCACTTCTGTTACACACCTTAGATTGCACTAATTGATGCACTTTGTTACACACCTTAGATTGCACTAATTGACATACTTCTATATGCACTGTTGACACTTTCTCCTTTCCCGTTGCTGTTTCTCCGTCTTCCTGGCTACTGGATCTTGTGGTTCTATCCGGACGCTGCCAACATCGTAATGGTTATGTCGCCTTGTTTGGTCATCGTAATTATACTCCTAGAATGGATACCTTAGTTCTATGGTATTTTGCTACCACCACCGGTATTAAAGTGATATCGGACACGTTGGGAAAAAGAAGTTCTCATAAAATAACCAATTAATAATTTATTGATTAAAATTATTATGCAAGAAAAATGTTACAGTGATAGTTATTATATTGTCACTTGCCGTATGTAACTGTCATATGGCAATCTCCCTGATCGCCCGTTTAAATATATATCTCAAATGTACTACTCATACATATAAATCCGTCTAAGTAATAATTAGTTTTACTCTGGACCAAACTGTCCAATGCACCTTATCTTTGTAATTCAACACAATTCTCTACACTCTTAACTCTACATGTCTATATCCAACCCACTGCACTGACGACCCTTGCGTCCTACGCTATCTGCTACACATCAACGATCCCTCCTTCACTCTTCACGGCACACCAGCCACTCTCTGGCTTCCTATGCTCTCGGCTGCACTTCCACCAGTGATATGTCTCTCACTGTCCCCTCACATTCCAAAACAACGGGGCTGCCATTCTTCATTCACAGAGCTTCCATCCACATGGGGGTGTTTGTTCTAGACCTTTCTATCCCTTCCTTCATCTCGATCATCCTCCCCTTGCATTCTTCTGTGAAATCCAGCTCCCTAGGAGTGTGGTGCTCATTGTGTTTCATTCATTGTCTTTCTTTCCAAAACCAGATTAGTACTTTACAAAGAAATCGAGAACCTCCCCCAAATATGTAATAGGATCAGGGGAAATCCCACTGTCAATCACATACGGCAGTTTTACAGCAAAAAAAAATATATATTGGAATACAGTAATATAATAATGAATAAAAATAATTACTTAAATTAATTAGAAATATACAATATGAGTCTTGCTAAAGTCAGAAACCTGACAGTGATAGACAAGTAAAGGTAAAAAACTTTTAACCCTTTTCTTAACACCTTAAAAATAAGAAATAGAAAATGCATTTTGAAGGAACTTCATCAGCTGCAAAGAAGATGTGCTACCACTTTGAATGCAGGAGCAAGAGTAAATGGAAACAGATGAGAAAGAGACAGGTTGAAGGTTGTGATAGAAAAGGCAGAAAATCATGAAGGTTGTGATAGAAAGGCAGAACAATCAAATTATCAGTTTTAGTTTTGATAGATTTGGAAAGAATAGAATTATTAGATAGTCTATTGAATTTTT
The DNA here is from genome assembly GCA_963931845.1 of Maratus michaelseni. Classification (NCBI taxonomy): domain Eukaryota; kingdom Metazoa; phylum Arthropoda; class Arachnida; order Araneae; family Salticidae; genus Maratus; species Maratus michaelseni. The sequence goes on from OZ007586.1 coordinate 379,858,128, forward strand.
TAACTGCTTTATCAATATTAGAATGGTTGTAAGTGTAAAAGGCACTAATTTTCTAGTTAGCTGGGAGTTAGCAAGAGAGCATGAGGTGGGGTTTGAGACAGAAAAAGGTTTTCTATAAACACAAGTTTTGAAAAAATAATCACATCTAGCAACTTAAACGTCAAGGTAGGGAAGTTTATTACAATTTTTGAACTCAAAACTAAACTGAGTATGTGGGACAATAGCAGGGTTGGCAAGTTTCATCCAAAGTGGAAAAAACCATGGAAAAAAACCGGCCGGAAGAAATAGGTTTCTTCCAAGTGGAAGAAATGGAAGAAACTGTTTTTCTGTAGGATTTTATCATATAAGTTGCAACTTTGTAAGATACAATAAAAATAAATGTGTTTTTCTAATGGATAACCTTAAGTAAATTTAATTACACCTATAAAAATGTAATTATATATGATAAATTGATAATAAATTGATAATTACATAAGTTTTTTAGCCAAGATCACACACCTGTTTAAAGCTTTCCAATCATTACATACCTGAATAAAATAAATGGTACTTTTCCGTTATACTAACACCATGCCAAAATGTATGCTAATCTGCCATTTATTTCAACCCTGAACATGCAAAAATTTTTTATTGTAAACCATGCCAAACATTGTGATTTGCTATTTATTGAACATGAATCTTTTTAATTATTATTATTACTTAATCGTAACATCACAAAACATCTTAATTTGCTATTTTTCAAATAGAAAATATTTAATATTAAGCTCCAACTTATATTTATTGTTGACACTGATATGGATTTTGCAATTTGGCAGTTACCAAATAATGAAGAGGCTGCAATAAAATTGTTTCAGGCCTTTGGATACATAAAAAAAGTTTTTATTAATAAAAAACCATTAACGTCTTAGTTCAAAAAGTGAAATGTTTATTGAAATGCAAAGACATTTACAATTTACAATTTTTTTTTACAACATTTACAATTTTACTTGCAGACATTTACAATTCCATGCCTGTAGTTAAATTGAGTTTTATTTTGTTATTTCATCGTATGATATTTATTTGTTCTTTTATTTTAAGTCTATATTTGTATTGATTTAATAAAATAGTTCGTGAAAGTCTGTAATTTTCAAATGTTATATTCTTAATTGCTCAGTTTTGTGCCAAAAATGTTTCTTAATGAATCATTTCACATGAATTTCATTTTGTGCCAAATATTACACTTGGCAACGACAATGGTGTAGTCATAACGGAAATGTACCAAATAAATTTATAAGAAATATACAAAATCAGTTAAAAGTAATTCAATTCAACACAGGCACATTTATTTTTATTATTATTTCAACTTTTGTAACCAGTAGTAAATAGTATGTGGACCATTTACTTACTGTAGAATGAAACTCCTTTAAATAAAAGACAGTGCTTTTAATTTACAACCATTTTATTAAGGGAACTAATATACAATAATTACTGTATTGAAAGATTTCATTAAAATCTCCATTTTCCTTATTGCTGTGCAATATGTTATAACCAGGGATCGGAAGTTGCGCGCTACAAGTAGCGAAACTACAGTAATCCCTACTTTTTACAGTGGTTTGTATTGTAGCACGCTACATTTTGGACAATGTAGTGTAGCGAGTAGTGCGATACAAAAAATCAGTAGTTTGTAGTGAGAATCGACGCTACTTTTAACGCTACTTTAGGGGAAAAAAAATGTGCCACTCTGGAAGTCATGTGGTCAAAACTTTCTTCTTTTTTGCAAAATTTGTTCTGTTCAACAATTTGCTAATCTCAGCAGCAAACCTCAGCTACAGTGTATTAGCAACATTGCATGAAGTCATAGATTTTTTCCATTCACACTTGCTGCTAAAATCAAGTACTTACCCACCAAAGGAATTAATTTTTTGCTGGCAACATTTGTCTATTTACTCGTTATTAGGTTTTAATGTTTTAACGCCAGGTTTCTTATTTGGAATTGCTTTATTTACAAATTTATTTATTGTTAGCATTTAGAGTTGCTTTTTTGTAGCTTTCTAGATTATGCTATCTTTCTTAATTTTGCTACGAAATTCATAATGTTGTACAAACTAACATTTTGGAGGCAAACAGAAAACATTTTCTTATATCTCATCTTTCCTAATTTTTTTAATGTCCTTAGTTATGTCATATTTCTTTAATTATATCCCGACAGATGCGATATAACGCGAGGTCGTTTTATTATTTAATCTGTGCCTTCATTTTCTAGTGTAATTGAACCCTTTGGCAAAATCTGAAAGTAGCGAAGTAGTGACTACTTTTGAAAAATAGTTTGTAGTCACTACTTTTAATATAAGTAGTTGTAGTTAACTACATTTTCCATAAAGTAGTTGTAGTTTGCTACAATAAAGTAGTTTTTCCGACGCCTGGTTATAACAAAACAAAAGCATTTTAGCAGTAGGATGCTGCAATCAATTTCTCAACTCAGAATAGATGAATGCAAAATATGAAAAAAATCTTTCAAGTCCTGCAGAACTTGGAGAGTTAAAAAATTTTTGACATACCCGTACAGTTTATTTTTAGAACATTTATCTTTTAAAATCAGCATTGAGATATGCATGCTAATACTAATACTATACATAATTACAAATTTGTTTATTTTAAGTGTTGCACAATAGTTTTTAAAATATTGCATTTTTATATGATAAATAAAGAATTGGTAGGTAGTTTTTTTTTTTTTTAAGAAATGACAAACAGTGAAAAAATATCCCCTAACTCTCAAGTTGTAAAAAACATAATTAGTAAATACCTGCTGAACCTGAAGTTTGTTATTAAAAAATAACTTATTTTTCCATAAATAATAGTTTTAATATTAATTAAAGTTTCCAATTTAAATTTCATATAATTAGGTTTTCAATTTAATGCTTTTATATACTTAATTTTGATCATCTGTTTTGTTTTCTGTTGTTTTCTTCCATTTCTTCCAGTTTCTTCCACTGTCCTGGAAGAACCCAGTTTCTTCCAGAAGAAACCCAACCCTGGACAATAGAACTGACAGTGTATATTGGAAATATCAAAAAGATTTTAAACTTAGACAAAAGTATTGTCAATGTGTCACATCTAACAATTAAAATTTAACAGATTAAAAAAAAAAATTCCTCAAAGTATTGCATACAAATGTCACACAGAATTGGCGATAAAGGATTTTCCATATTAAGGCCATCAGATTGTAAAATATGCTATTAAATTCTAAAGCTGTTTGCGTAATGCAAAGTTTAGTTAAGCTAATAAAAATCTTTAACTTCATTATCAGAGCTTTATCTTTATTATCACTTCATTATCATTTTCTAGTTAGCTGGGTGATTCAAGATAGCATGAGGTATGGGGTTTGAGAAAGAAAAAGGTTTTCTATAAAACTTTTCACATAACCTACTTTCTAAACAAGTTAGAGCACTTTCAATTGGAATGTAAGTATAGAATTGTAAGTGTATTATACCGTGAATGTAGAACATGTATTTCCAGATGGAAATATTAAAAACTATTTAGTGATGCATTTCTTTGTTGATTCAAATCTACCAAAAACATTTGCCATCATTATGGTGCAGATTCTTCTCGTATAGATAATGTAAAATAGAAACATACCATTGTTATGTTGGGTTTCTCTAAATTGAATTTTTTTTTACTTATTATTATTTAACTCCTGTTTAAATAAATTAACTCAATTGATGTTTGATATTGCCTATGCCAAAGATGTGGACTTATTATAAACTTAAAATAAAGAAAATAGAACAAACCAAAAGATAACTTAAAGTTTTGGAAAAGTAGACAATAATTATATAAAGTCAGTCAAGTTGATTAATCAACCCAATGTCTTCTGTAAGATTCTGGTACTCGCACCATTGCAAAATCAAGGAATGCAAATCATGCATAACTCAACATAAATTTATAATTTAATATAAACAAAAGGGGGGGGGGAGATATTTTGCAATAGTAAAAGAATCAGTCTCATAAATGGAATCAAGTATATAGATCGTATAATTTATATATAAAGAGAATTCCATCAAGAACATGCATTATGTATTGCTTACATTTCTAAATTTTGTAAAGTATTTTTATAATTATTTAAATACAGACTCCTTAAATGTAGCAATTTCTTCAATTTATATTAATAAACCCCTTCCTAGCAGATAATAACTTGTTCCTTCAGCAATCAGGTTATCTTAACTTGCATTTAAGGATTACTAATTCTTCAAGTTACAAGGTCAGAATCATTCATCTTTTAATTTTAAAATTACACCATAGAAATAAATTTTCAGCTTCACGAAATCATAACGTCTCTAAAATTTACTGTATTATTACAATATATATATATTACTTTGGTCAGTATGTGACCCTTATTATTTTAATATTTTGGTATTATCAACCTTTTAACGTTAGATATTAAATCTTTTATATAAATACACATTATTGATCTCTGTTATTTCGAAAAGACAACTTACCCTGTGCCTTTTGTCTCCCAGAGAGGAAATAATCTAGGCATAGATAAAATATTAAACATCATTTCTTTACATTTGAAACACTTACTCTATTTTCCCATTATTCTTTTGACCCTACTTGGAATGTTCTCATTGTTGTGAGGTCCAATTCCCTTCTTTCTAGAACTCAGGCGTTTTGATTACCTTCTTTTTTTGCTGTAAAACACTTTTCGAGAATAGGATCATCTCTTCGCCCCAGTTTGAATCGAGATGAGCAGATTCAGATGAGATATCCTCTTATTAAGAGTCAATTTATTTTTACTTTACCATTTGACCCCGGTAGATTAACCATCCGAATTCGTTAATAAAATAAATGCAAGTTCCTGAATATTGTCTTGTAAATAATCTGTTTCTTGCTTTTTTGCAAACATCATGTTTCTAAACAAAATGGAAAAAAAAAAACTTTCACAGGTGATAATAGCACATCAAGACAGACAATTTTGTCCAGGAAACCAGAATTGCAACACACTTATTCAATCAAAAATAAAGTGCATCTCACTCCAGGTCAGATTTGAATTTTCGTTTGTTACTTTAATAATATTGAAGATATTATAACTATATTTTCGACATAGCTACTTTTGATTTCTGTGAATCACAAGAAATACTGGAAATTGCCACCATTCATATCTAAACAACACTGAGTTTAGATATTCCTTTATTCAGAGTGCAACTGACAGTGCTCCAGGGCTCCCACTATGTCTGTTTTTAGGTAACTGGTCCGTTTTTTGCTCCAAGTCCATATTAGTCCATTATTTTATTATTAGGTCCGTAAAGTCCGTTTTTCATTACTGTTAACCGACCTTTACTTTAAATTTTATTGATGTTTGGTATTTAGCCAAGCATCGCAGAAAAATCGTGCGCTTCGCAAATCTGTTCCGGAAAATACGGTCCAATTTTGTCAATCAATCGCTGAAAAAAAATCAACAACATTGTAGAAGGATCGCGAAAAAAAAAGCGCATTTTGTCAAAGGATCGCAAAAAAACCCACGAATTATGCCAAAGATTAAAAAAAAATCCCCCGCAAATTTCATCAAAGGATCGCAAAAAAACCCACGAATTATGCCAAAGATTCAAAAAAATCCCCCGCAAATTTCATCAAAGGATCACAGAAAGCCCCCTACCCCCCTGCAAATTATGTCAAAGAATTGCTAAAAAATCTCTAATTACGTCAAAAGAATGAGAATATGTCAAAGGATCAGGAAAAAGTGCAGATTACATCAAAAAATTGCAAAAACACTGTGAATTTCATCAAAAAATCACGAAACTGTTTTTCATAATATGGAGTAACATGAGTTTTAACCCTATATCTAAAGTTAAAATCTGAAAAATAGTCAAGTGAGATGATGTGTGAAGAAATGACATAACAGTTTAAAAACTTAACTTTATGTTTATTGAAAGAAAGTTTTAACTTAAAGAACATTTCAAATTCATAAGCTCAGCTTGAGCTAAACATTCAATCATTGGGTTATTCCCCATATCAAAAAAACATCGTTCAAACATTGAACGGAACATGCAGAGGCAATATGACCACATTCTTGCTATCTTCCCCCTCTCTGCACTGAAATCTTTGAAGTAGCAACTATATATACAGTTGGAGAATGATCTAGAACTAAGATATTTACATATAAACTGCGAAACGAACAGTTAGATGTCTGGACAAATCACGGTGCAGCATACGTCATGAAAAAGCACGGCGCCATGCAACAGCAGACCACCAGTGCCATCTATATACCTTGTAAACACAACTTAACGCATGATGAAGCATCCGCGAAACAACTAAACTTTAAAAAAGTGCAGGCGAAAAAGGTAAACAAGCCAATGAGCAAATGTAATGGCACTGAAACTTACGTTCTCTGTACAGTGTGGATGAATAAAAATAGCTTAGGACAATATTTGAGTAAATGGTAAGCTAAACTTACGCAAAACACAAGATATTTCTAACAAAAACAATGTGAATTTTGTCAAAAAAAACTCAAATTTCATTAAAGGATTGCAAAAGAAATGCGAATTATGTCAAAAGACCAAAAAAAAAAAAAGCACGAATTTCGTCAAAGGATAGCGAAAAAAGCACGAATTCCATCAAAGGATTGCGAAAAAAAGCACAAATTTTGTCGAAGGATCTTGAAAAAAGCATGAATTTCGTCAGGAGATACAAAAACATCGCGAATTTTGTCACAGAATCGTGAAAACATCACGAATTTCATCAAAGGATCGCAAAAAAAAAAAAAAAAAAAAAAAAAAAAAAAAAAAAATGAATTTTGTAAAAAAAAATCATGAATTTCGTCAAAAAAAAAAACACAAATTTCATCAAAGGATCTTGAAAAAAGATCAAAATTCATCAAAGGATCGTGAAACAATGCAATAATAAAAAAAAAACGCAAATTTCATCAAAGGATCGCAAAAAATTTGCTAATTACGTCAAAGGATCGTGAAAAAGCACGAATTTTGTCAAAGGATTGCGAAAAAGCATGAATTTTGTCAAAGGATCGGGAAAACATCACAAATTTCGTCAAGAGATCACAAAACATAACAAATTTCATCAAATGATCCCGAAAAAAGTGCAAATTTCATCAAAAGATTGTTAGGAAAAATATACATTTTCCTCAGCTTACTCCAAGTAGTTCTTATCACTCATTCAACTCATATAACTTAACTTATTCAGTCATTCAACCTTTTAGATATTCTCAGTTATTCAATTTTTAGTTTCATTCATTTACATTCATGAATAAGTATATATAATTTCAGTCATATATCTAGTTTCAATAGTTTAAATCTTTCAATACAATAACTTAAGTTTCTGTTATGAAAGTATATTTTATTTAAATTATTTGAGTATGTTTTTAAATTAAATATCTTTATTTCAACTTACTATTTGGCCATATTAGTTATTTCAACTCCCCAGTTTTTTTCCATTTACTTGTCTCTTCCATTGCATCACATATTGGCTTTTACAAACATTGTTACGGCATGTTTACGTTTTTGCTGTCTCTTCATCCCAGAGCGCTGGTATATTGATTACGTCGTAGATCGAGAGATTACGGCGTTTGACGGCAGATGTCGTTGATATTCTGCCTTCACCTGCATACTTCTCCGTGACTGTGAAAGATCGTCACGAAACATTCTAGACACCGGTAGTGACGTTTTTGCTGCAGGATGAAGGGATTGCATAATGGGAGATTACATGAGGCAGGAGGTATTTATAGGAGTGTTTGTCGTGTTAGGCAGCTAGCTGACTTGTCTTGTGTTTAAGTATTTGTGGCCATTTGATAGTTTTTAGTGTTAGATATGTTTTATAAAGAAAGCTATATTATAGAAGTGATGTCTTTTCATTATTAATCTTAAGCTATATTTTTAAGGAACGATGTTGTGTTGGTAGTAGTGCTGCAGTCTTGTTTCATGAAGACTGGAAGTTTCTCATATCTGTTTTTAAATGACGTTTAACATTTGGCTTGCTGGTCAAGTTATAGTAAGGATATCATCATAAGAAAATAAAGAGCTTTTGATCTTCATTAATGGCAGCAAATGACATTACTTTTTATTACTTTTTATTGGAATCGTTTTGTTTCATTTAAAGTAACTGGTGATATGTTTCTCTTTTTCCTGATCTCATGTTTTTAGATTTTGATTTCACTCTCGCTTTGTAAAAGGATACCGATTGTTGTCAGACTAGAACGGGAGTTCATTTGAATGTTGACTCCACGTGTCTGCTTCTTGTAACAATAATTTTGGAACTTAGCTTTCTGGAAATCCATGCTTTGTTCACCGAAATTATTCGTCTCTGTTTTCTCCATTGTTGACACCAAATTCGGTTGTTTGATTTGGGTCACTGTGAATGGGACTTTACATCAGTAGACTGTATGTCATTGGGACTATAGCTTTTGTATGCATAGTCAACCCTGGAGTGGCATGTTTTGTCCGGCAGTTTAGCATACTTTAGTTTCGGGTTCAAGCATCGTGTCGATGGCTGTTACCAGTCAAGTTATGAAATGGGAGTTGTGGTTAACATATTGGAAATGTTGAGTCAGGTAATGGGGAGATGTATTATTCTTTGGTTAAATATAAGTTTAATTTATTTTCTGATTATTGAATTCATTTAAAGTTGATATATATATTTTACATATTTAAACTGAATTATTTACAGAACTATTAAAGCAAATTAAATGTTTCTTTTTGTCAATTTATTATGTTAAACATTTAATTAAAAGTAACTTGGTTTTTCATTTCAATTAAAGTTAAAGCTCCTGTTTCATTTAAATGTAAAGATTAATTTATTAAATTAATTTATTGAACAGACTTTTCACATTTAAATCTTTTCTAAATTCTTTTGGTGCTCCAGTTTGTCTAATTGAACTTTGAGATGTTGATTTGAGAGTTTGGTATAATTAGTGTAAGAATATGACCTTCTGTTTTTAACTGATGGAAATATGTTTTCCAAGTTAAAGTTAATGTCACATCATATGAGTTCAAGATTATTGGAGATGTCTTATTTTAAACTTGTTTTTAATTTGTTTTATATATGAATAAAATCTTGGTTAATTTTAATCCTTTTTTGTCTGTTATTCTTTCATCAATCAATATATTAGAATCAGTTTCATTTACAGTTTATTTTAAATTGCCTTTCAACATTTATTTTAAATTTTTGGTGAACGACAGCATTTACGCACCACATGTGCTAATGCTCTGTTAATCTCAATTAATCATAAATTACCTTAGGGTGATTTATAACAACGATTGGGAAAATAACGCGAATTAGTCAAAAGATCGTGAAAACATCACTGATTTCTTCAAAGGATTACGAAAACATCGCAAATTTCATCAAAGGATCTTGAAAAAACCGCGAATTTCGTCAAAGGATCGTGAAAATACTGTGAATTACGTCAAAAGATCATGAAAACATCACAATTTTTGTCAAAGGATCGTGAAAACAACACTAATTTCGTCAGAAGATCACGAAAAAAGATCGAATTTCATCAAAGGGTTGCAAAAGAAACACAAATTTCTTCAAATGGTCACAGGAAAATTCGTGAAATTCAATCAGTCATGCTAAAATCAGCTCGCAGACATCATCAATAGGTTACAAATTAGGGATATGGTGTTGTCATATCGCGGCATTCTTGCCAATATCAAAATCAGTGTCGACATCAGTGTTTCATGTCGTTATGCTTTGTGGCTGAATTCTGATACTGTTCGGTATCGATGATTGTTTTCTAGTTTAGTTACGAAATCATTTCAGCCGCAGCTTATGAGCGTTTCTTGTTCTTTGATGGTATGATGTCATACTTTTATGAATTGTGCATCTGGAGATGAATGACTGTATCTCAGTTTCAGTATTGCGTCATCGTGCCAAAGACGTACACTAGTTCCTGATTGGTTGTTTTGTATAACTGCATACTTCACTGTTACAGAGTTAATTTTAAATTGACAAGAGGATATATATTTGAGCAACTTCATGTTCATATGGCTCGTTTTATGTTACATGTCAGGCATGTGCTTGATATAAGTAAAGGCTCATTTAATGAGCTGTTTAAGTTGTTGGCCAAAATTATGGCTTTAATTTGTTGCATTTAATATCTTAAACCATGTTTTTAATAAAGTTATGTTTCAAATTATATTCTGACTTATTTTGCATATATGTAGACCCCAATCCTTAAAACTCTGCTTTAAGTAGTTGTGGCTTCTAGGCTTAGATAAATTTTTGCCCTAGCAGCCCGTTACAGGTTATGGGCCCAGCCGGGATTGAAGCCTGCAACATGCAGAGAGGTTAGATATTTTTGATTTGTGCTTGCGTTCCTCCGTTAAATAGTTTTAAAGTCATGATGTTGTCTTTTCATTGGGCACCGATTTTCTTCCAATTGATAAATTGACATCGTCTAACTATAGCACGTGGCGAGAAGATGTCTGTGTTCTTCTGATGGAAAAATCTCTGTAGGAATGTGTGTCTACAAAACTACCTGAGAACACTGATCCAGCGAAGGATCCTACTGCTGTGGATTTGGCAAAAAGAATAAGCTTATGCCATTCTGTATTTGAATGTGTCTAAAGAGTTTGAGGCCTTTACTATCTGGTATCGAGAATCCATATGTAGTGTGGCAAGCATTAGAGAGACATTTTCATCCCAGTAGCCGTGCACATATTGTGGAATTGATCGACACATTTTTCGAGTGCAAGTTGCAGCATGGTGAGAAACTGAATCTCTATGGTGCTAGATTGAGAGACATCATCATGCAATTAAAGGATGCTGGTCATCCCATTTCAGAGTGGTTAAAGCCTTTTCAGCTGATTAGACATCTCCCTGATGAGTATAGAGGTATTGTCCAGCTTTTTTACCATTTTTCGAATGAGGACTTTAACTTCAAAAATGTTTTGAATGAACTGTTGTCGGAGGAGGCAAGATTAAAATTGTTTGTTCACTTAACAAAATTTCTAATTTAAGTGTTTTTAATGAAGTTGCTTTATATAATAATGAGAATAAATGTAACAATGTGAAGTTTAAGCCATCTACTAAGCGAAAGTCTAGATTTTCTAATAAAATGCAGGTAAGTACAGCAGGTCCCAGTTTTTATTTTAAAATTAATGAAACTAGAAAGTGCTTTAAATGTGGTTTAAATGACCACCTTGCTAAGAATTGTAGAAGGTTTAAAAATGGGGCTAATGGAAAACATGGTGAAGTGGGTTTTATAGCTGAAGCATATAACTTGAATACTGATAATACTGCCTGGTTGTTTGATACTGCCGCTAGTTCCCATTTTTGCTCGCATAAACATTTATTCTGGGATATTGAGCCCATCTCCGTGATGGAAATGAAAGCAGCAATTAATGGGGTAGCTTGTGAAGTTCTAGGCAGCAGAACTATAAAATTTAATTGTAAAATTAAAGGCAGAAACCAGGTTGTTGCATTCACCTAAATTACGACATAATTTGATGACAGGCCATCTCTATGAAGAAAAAGGAGCCATGTTTGTCGGTAAAAATGGGCGAATACACGTATTTTTAAATGGGGGTAAATTATTTTCAGCTATTCGAAAAAATAGTCTTTACTATGTTTTCCCTCAATATATTAAGCGTAATGATAAAAATTCTCATAATTTAGAGGTTAACCAGGTTAATACAGAAAACAGTTTAGAAACATGGCACAGAAGGTTTGCTCATATAAATAAGGATTACATACTAAGAACCATTGATAAAGTTAGGGGAATGCCTCCACTCAAAAGAGTTAAATTGTGAGCCTTGCAAAATTGGTAAAGCTAGACGAGTTTTCTTTAAACCAATTGGAAAAATTAGGTCTGTAAAGCCATTAGAGCTGTTGCACCTTTACGTAGTGGGCCTGTTTACTACTAAAACTAGAGGGGGGGGGGGGGGGGTAATAGGTATTTCCTAACTATAATTGACAATTTTTCTAGAAAAGTTTATGTTTACTTGATAAAAGAAAAATCTGAGGTTTTTAACTGCTTTGTAAAGTTTCAAAACCGTGCTGAATTGTTTACTGGGAATAAAATCATTAATATTCGAACCGACAATGGCGGAGAATTTTGTTCAGGAGAATTTGAAAAATATTTAGATGATAGAGGTATTAAACCTGAGTGGACGAACCCATTTTCTCCGGAAATGAACGGTCTTGTGGAGAGATTCAATTTAACAGCCCTAGATGCGGTAAGATCATTACTTAATGAGCCTAAACTGCATGAAAGATTCTGGGTGAGGCTTTGTTATTTTTTGTCTACACTTGGAATCGCACCTGTCTTAAGAATTTCACTAAGATGGCATTTGAAGGTAAGAAAAAAATTCTTGAGATCAAATTAATACATAAATTTATGAAAATAAAAGATGGGCAGGAAACAATAACAAAAAACACTACAAGCCCCTCTTTATTGGAAATTATTTACATGAGACAACCAGTTAGTTTCGTAGAATCTGAAAAACCAGATCACGTTTGTTTATTAAAGAAGGCTCTGTATGGACTTCATCAGAGCCGGCGTGAATGGTTTTACGAACTTCATTCCATTTTGGAAAGTTTAAATTTTAAGAAGTTTGAGTGGACTAACTGCATTTAGTCTCTTAATTCCGAAATTGTCTTGCTTTTCTATGTCGATGACATGATTTTGTTAGGAAAGGATAAATATAAAATTTTTAAAGTTATAGAATTATTAAAACAAAAATTTGACATTAAAGTTTTGGGGGAGACCGTTAAACTGCTTGGTGTTAATTTTGAACAAACTGAAAATGGTTTTTCTATTCAGCAGATGAATTACATAGAAAATATTTATGATCAATTTAAAAGTTATTATCCACCTATTGTATCTTTGCCCATTTCAAAGGGAGTTATATTTTCTTAAAAGGATTGCCCTCAAACAAATGAAGAAATTGCCGAAATGGAAGAAATTCCATATCGTAACTTAATTGGATGTTTGTCCTTTTTAGCTAGCAGGACACGTCCTAACATTAGTTATGTAATTAATCTTCTTTCACAATTTCAAAGCAATCCAGGTAAAATACATTGGTTAGCTTTATTAAAAGTCCTTGGCTATGTATTAGGGTGGGCCGAAAAAAACTTTTTTATATTTTTTTATTAACTATACCACGAAAAACTTGCCTCTAGTGTAGCTTAGTATAATGCAAAAATGAAATAAATAAATTGTTACGTTTGGCGGTAGCGCATCGGCCCTAAAATTTGAGAAAATATAAGATTTTTATCATTTTTAAGGGGGGTTGCGAGAATTTTTTTGTTTTGTTTTTTGATTTGCTATACTGCAGAAAACTTGCCTCTAGGGTAGCTTAGTATAATGCAAAAATGAAATAAATAAATTGTTACGTTTGGCGGTAGCGCATCGGCCCTAAAATTTGAGAAAATATAAGATTTTTATCATTTTTAAGGGGGGGGGGGTGTGCGAGAATTTTTTTGTTTTGTTTTTTGATTTGCTATACTGCAGAAAACTTGCCTCTAGGGTAGCTTAGTATAATCCAAAAATAAAATAAATAAATTGTTACATTTGGCGGTAGCGCATCGGCCCTAAAATTTGAGAAAATATAAGATTTTTATCATTTTCAAGGTGGAGTGCGAGAATTTTTTTTTGTTTTTTGATTCGCTATACCACGGAAAACTTGCCTCTAGGTTTGCTTAGTATAATGCAAAAATAAAATAAACAAATTGTTACATTTGGTGGTAGCGCATCGGCCCTAAAATTTGATTCTTCGCAGCAAATATTGTGGTGAAAGTGCAGTAGTGTTCCATTGAATCATTTCAATGTTATCTGTAGTTAGGAAATTGATTTTTGGTGGTTGAAAGCTCCTGATTAACTTTTTTGTAGATGCTAAGTTTCTAGCCATTATAATTTTTCTGAAGCTTAACTCTATTATATGATTCCTTTTATCTACTATCATACTCAAAAGCAAGTTTTCTGGACTGGCAAAAAAACATTTCTCTCAGTTACTGGGTCAATGACTTTCAACAAGTTTTCGGGCAAGAATCTTGAAGATTTTATAACTTGTTTTGATCTGTTAAATACATGTTCTGGTCTGTTTGTGAAGTATTTACTTTTTTATATAAAACCATAGAGTTATATATGACTTTAAGGGAAAAGGATCTTGTTCTCGTCTGTTGTGTTTTCAATACTTAATACAATCGGAGAACTCTGTTCGTCGTTGTTAACCACCTTGAGTGGAAAAATGTGCCAGGCTAACGAACAGATAAATCTTGAAAACAGCTACCTGATTTTATAGCAGAATTTATGTCCTGCATGTAATGCGGACCTGTGTGTGTTGGTTATGTTTTACCCTCTTAAATTTCTGCTCAAAACATTTCCAGTAGCAATCTTTTTTATTTGATTGAGGCTGGATTTTCACTTCATGAACTGAACGTGATTGGATATGATGGCACCGTTACTAATATGGGGTGGAAAACCGTGTTATTCACATAATTGAAGAACAAGTTAAACGACCACTACAGTGGAGGGTGTGCTTCTTATATTTCAATGAATTGCCATTCCGGCATTTGTTTTAAACTTTAGATGGTGAAACGCCTGGGTCACAATTATTTCGTTGTCCGATTGGCTCATAGCTCAGTAAATGTGAGAAACTCCCAGTAGTAAATTTTGACAATGTTGAGTATGTGGCAAAAAGGTGCAATTACATTGAAATTTATCATCAGTTTCATGAAGTGTATAGTGAAAATGCAATGTCACATAAAGTTATCCCAAAGTAGTGCAACATGTTTGAGAAGGGGCATACAGATATTGACGACGCTGAGTGCAAGAGAAGACCATCACCTGCATAAAATTCTGAGATCGCTACTCGCGTGAATGCATTTTTGCAAACAGATGCATAATAATAGACGAAATCTCAAATGAAGTGAATATTTCTCATGTAAGTGTGCATAAAATTATTGCCAACCTAAGAATGATTATTGGACATTGGACGGGATTTCTTTCCAGAAGACATTAAAAAACTTGTGCCACGTCTCAATAAATGTTTAAATAATGGATGTCAAAAAGTAGATTTTACATGAAACTTTAGGATACAGGTTCTTGTAAAATTTCGATCCTGTTTTGTTTTCTTAAGCAGTGCAACTAACTTGCTGACTGACCCTTGTAATTCAAATAAAGTTGTATTAATATTAGAAGTTTGTAACCTCTGCCAATAGCAATGGCTTTAAGATAATGAATTTCAGAATTAAGTGAATTTGAATCAGAGCAAATGTACAAATATAACAAATTATACTTTGAAGATTTATAAATAAGTGACAAATAATGGAGGGGGGGGGGGGGGGGTTCTGTGTTTATTTTGCGATTTGCCGAAATAGGTCCTTTCTTTACAAATATGTGGTCCTTTTTGGTCCCTTTAAAAAAAAAAAAAATTCCCTTTTGGTCCTTTTTTTCCATTTTTTTCTACAAAAGTTGAGTGGGAGCCGTGTGCTACTTATACTGTGTCACTGGCCAAAATTCAGCCACTTCCAATAATATCATCATATTTGCTACAAACAAAATTAATACGATGCAAATCTCACTAAAATATCTTCATTGTTGTTAAAGTTGTGATCGAAAAGAGCTGAAACTTTTTAAAGCACCCCAGTAGACCAGATGTACATCACCTACAACAATTTCGGAAGTTCGGATGAGTAGAAATAATTTTAAAAATAATAAAATCTGAGAAGTTTTCAACAAGAACACTAAATAACGGGGTGTTTCTGCACTGCAATGCTCGGCTTCAGGTAACGTTTTCACATAATTTTATAGAGGGCACGGATACAGTTATATTTATATACTACTAAAATTTCAGAGAGCTCGGACGGTGAAAACTGTTATTTTTGTTATGTTAAAGAACCCGGCATGAAGAAAAAGAAAGAGCAAGAAGGAAACGGATTTCTTTCAAGAAGGAAGCAGACAACTAGATATTAATATCTCAATAATTTTTGCATGGGCTACCGTTATATTTATAATCGATAAAAATGTGAAAGAGTTTGGACAACAAGAGCTACTTTTTTTTTATGGTGAAAGTGTTAACATGACTAATGAAAAATAAGAAAATGTCTTCTTACGGTCACTTTTGCCACTAAATATCAATATTTTTTTGCAAATTTTTTATTTAAAAATATAAATTCATACAAAATGAGGTTAAAGATATAATATTATACAAATATGAAGTTTATTTAAGGTTGTTATCAAGGGCCCGGGCAACACTAGGCGGGTCAGCTACTACTCTAATAAAAGAAAAGAGTTTGTATGAGTGTGATGGCTAGGAAAATTTACTGCACGTAGAAGGCAAAAAATTTGGATGAGGATAGTCCAAAGCAGGTCCTAATGCACCCAAGGATCAGATTTTTCATTTTTTGATAATTAGCTGAGATATTAATTAAAATTCCATGATTAAAAAGGTCGACTAAAAAAACATTCTGCCGTTGTTCCAAAGCAGAGAACATCCGAAAATGACTCCCCCCCCCCCCCCCCTTCTTACGAAACGAGCATTGGCCAAACCGTTCAAAACACAGAAAAATGAAAGACACCAAACCACATCTACATTTTTTAAGCTTTCTAATGGAGTAATCTGTTTAGAAAAATACGAAAGTTAACCCTTTCAAAAAAATTAAGAAATCTCGATTTTGTGTTTTTTCCCTGTTTTCGAAGCCAACATTGGCTTAACTTTTCGAAATACAGAAAAATCGATTACACCAAATGAAAGATTGTACTCTTTAGTTTTAAAACTCCATAATTTGTTCAAAAAATAATAATGTTAACCCTTTAAAAAAATACTTTCCTGAGAGCTGTTGCGGATTTTATCGTGATTTCTATCTTTAAAAATCTGCATCCGGGCTTAAGATCAAAATATGAAGAAACTAAACATAGCAGACCATATTTACGTTTATTTTCCTTTCAAAAATAAGAATTTAAACACAAAATTTGTTTTTTCGAAAATCGCTGCTGCAAATTTTGGTTTAAAATTCTGCATCAGTTTCATAAGTCAAAATACGAACCCCCCCCCCCCCCCCCCCCCCCAAAGATACCAAACCACATCTATGTACATTTTCCTTTAAAACATTTTCAATTAAAAAAAATATCAATATACACTTTTCAAAAACATTCGTTTCCGTAAGTCACTTTTGTAAATTCTGTCAATTCTGCATACTTTAAAATTCTGTATTTAAAAATATAAAACCATTTAACACTTATTTTAGGTATGTTTAAGGTTATTATCATGGACCCAGGCAAAGCTGGGCAGTTCAGCTATTTTACAATAAGATGACAAACTTGGTGATTTGATCGTTTTTCGGTTACTGTGAAATAGTGAATTTTACAGAGGGACCTCTGGTGACCCAACTATACTACTTCTGACTCTGATAGTTAGCAGATGTCCATTTCGACAAACATATATTTTCTTTTGTGTTTGCATCAAAATTGAAGGGGGTCGAGCAAGAACCATATCCAAATTTAGACCACTTGGCATGGAATAACTGTCTGAAATTGTTGTATTTAATGAGCTGTATATGGAATGATCCTTATCTTATGATTTTTTTTGTATTTAATGAGCTGTATTTTGTTTTATGTATGGTATTGTAGATACTCTAGTAAAAGTAAAATATTTCTTTATATTATTTTGAATTGTATTAAAAATATGATTTATTATTTTTAGGATGTACTATTATACAATATCCATGTGATTCTTAAAATTGAGAGATTTGCAACAGAGGCTGATGATGATGGAATGTTTTATGCTTTTGTTCTTTTGAAACCCACTAGTAATGTGATCTTTGCTGTGCTTAATGAAATTGAAGAGGCCATTGAAGGAAAAAATACATTAAAAGAAAAGGCATCAAAGTTACATTTTGAGGAATTTAAATTGCTTGAGGAGTTTAAAGATGCCATTGCAACAGAAACTACAGAAGAAGATTATTTAAATAAAATAGATATTGAGTCAAAATTTCATTTTGAAATGTCTGGCCCTTTGTATTTAAAAACTGATGAAACTTCTACCCTGGACATGATGAATTTTTTCTTATGCAACAAAACTCCTTTTATACCAAACTCATTAAGTCTGTAAGTATTATTTTATTTATGAATTTAAATGTCATTGTATAATTTATGTATCATCAAATTGTACCTTCTGAATCTAGTGGCATATCTCCCAACTCTTTCTGTTTTCAAGGAAGATTTCAGGAGGGAGGGGGGAGGGTAGCTGTCTTTTCAATTCTTCCCTTTTTATGTAACTTTCTTTTTTATGGTTTCTTTCTTTTCACTGGTGAGATTGATAAGAATTATGTGCTCTTCAAATAGGTGCAGTTTCATATTTTATAGTTCAGGGAGAAAAAATAGATGTTCAGTAGCTTTCAGTTTGAGAAGAAAAAAAAAGGAACCTAGGAGAAAAATCATTCAAAAGGATATCTAATGTAACACTTTGAATTTTGTCTATTCCATGTGTGGTGTCCCTAAAAGACACACTACTTAAAAGGAGAAGCCATAATACTGCAAGTAACAGCAAAACATTGTTTATCAAAAGCAAGAAGAGATAGGACTGCAGCGGGACAGGCAAATCTCACTTCGGTGACTAAACTTAAATTTTGCTAAATCCCAAATAATACACAAAAAGCACTTTACTAAATTCAAACTCAACTTACGTGACAGGAAATGGCTACTTCAATAACACTTCATGAAGACTGACATGTGCAAGTTCTTGGCTCTTGCTGAAAACATTTAAAATACAATGTTACTATGTTACTAACTAGTAAATCTACAGATCAGAGGCCTCAACGTCAGCTCTACAAATCCCTCATTTTTAACATTATCTGTATCTTCTTATGTGACCTATATTCAATTTACGCATTCAACGTTTTTATTATTTTCATTTGGACAACCGATTTGGTAATAATTTTTTAGTTGTTAAAATAAATTCTCATCTATTTCATTTAAAAAAGCATATTAAAAACTTATGTAACCCGAAAATTAGCTATTTTTAATAAAATTTCGCGTCAAAATAATGCGATTCACTTGAATTTTCCTTTGTTGATATTCTTTGAAATAGAGTTGCTTAGCAACCATTTAATAAAAGAGAGAAAAAAAATGCATTGGAATCTTTTGTAAAAAATGAGAAATTAAAATGTTTGATATATTTCGAAATTAATGCATAAAATGTCCTAATAATTTATTCAATTAATTTCGAAATTCTAATAAATATATTGGCAAATTTTCAAAGCGATAGGATTTAATTAAGATCTCCATTTCGTAAATTTAGAATCCATAATTTAGCATTTACAATTATCCCAATGCGACATTTTCTTTTCGGTGAATGTTAAAATTAAAAAAAATCGTCTGACTTTCCATTGAAAAGCATTATGACCTAAAAAGAAATGTTCTATATTTTTCGAACGAATGAATCAAATATAACTAAAAACTATATAGCTAATTCCGGGTACCTCACCAAAAATCAGCCTAATCGAACTTTTTTTACGGCAGTTATCGCGGAACAGACAGACAGAAACCAAAAACTTTTCGCGTCTCCACAGTGAGCCTTCACTGACGTTTCGGCAATTATTACATATATACTTATACGCATATAAAATAATTCGAAGGTTTCAGAAATTAAAAACGTTAAATTAAACACGGTTTATACAATAATATTCTGACATTCTTATGAACTTCTTATTCTATTTTTTAGATTAAAACAATACATTTTGCCCCCCTGAACCCCCCGTAATCTTATTACATTTATATTCGTGATTTCCTATTGTTTGTGTGAATGATTCTAGTATATCTTGGATTTCGTTCTACACAGTGGTTTTATTAGGATAAGCAAAAATTCAGAAAATAATTTCATGTTATCCTAGTACCTAAATAGCAATATTTACTTACCTGCCAACCACGAAACACTCGCATCTGATAGATAAGTTGAATAATATCTCGTGTACAAAAGCAACTTATGGAAATGTAAACTGAATCTACTGTATTTCACTTATATCTATTGCAGAAATCTAGTGTTATTACAATTTTTGTTTCGGAAAAACAGTTTTGATGGTCATTCTATAATATTTATTTTACATACGTACATCTTGTTCTAACTCGATGGCAATAGCATACTAAAATCTCTCAAAAATAGGCTTATTTGAAAACTTTTAAACCTAGTGTGTAATCATTCATAATCGTGCACACTGTCAATTCACTAAATAGCAACCGTAATTTGCGCTATAAAGTATTTTTGTGATAACTTTTTATGAACTCAGTTTCCAGTAATTGTGCTATTTCAGGCTGTATGGATGCGTTTTACTACGCTAATTTCTTTAGATTAACCATCTCGTTGTACGAGATATTATATCCTATTTTAAAAATAATATTAATTTTCAACCACGAATAATCCACATCTCTTCCAGAAATGAATAATATCTTATGTAAAAATGCTTCGGTTATCATTCTGTAGTTAAAAGGTAACTTGTATCAAAATAAATTCTCATTTATTTCAATAAAATATTAAAATCACCCAATAAAATATTGGGGCAAAATAGTCTGAATTATTTGAATTTTATTATTTTGATATTCTTTAAAATTTAGTTGCTAGGTTACGGTTAAATTAAAGAGGAAAATAAAAATAAATGCATTTTAAAAATTGCAGAAAATGATAGAATAAAATGTATTATATTATTAGAACAGATGTATAAAATTGCACCAAAAATTATACACCTAATTTTAAAAATCTGACGAATGTATTAACAAAATTTCAAATTAATTTGAATAATTTAAGACCTGACTTGATAAATTTTAGCCTTCATAACTTACCGTTTAAATACATTAATCAAATGCGACATTTTATTTTCAACGACTGAAAAAATTCAAAATCGTCTGAATTCCCATAGGAAAGCATTATGATAAAAAAAGAAATGTTCTATATTTTCCGAATGAATGAACCAAATGTAACTAAAAACTATACAGCTAATTCCGGGTATCTCACCAACATACCTACCAAAAATCAAACTAATCGGATCATTTTTACAGCAGTTATCGCGGAACAGACAGACAGACAGACAGACAGACAGACAGAAACCAAAAACTTTTCGGGTCTCAACAGTAAGCCTTCACTGACGTTTCGGCAACTAATGGGGATCCTGTAGATACCAAAATTTATTTTATTCAAAGTGCTCAAATTCATATTCTTACCAAAGCATGCTTCAGACACTAGAATGACAAAAATGATCTTGCAGCGGGAATTCAACTCATTTCATATTTATATTCCGCATTAGAAAAACAGATAAGGCTGTGGATCACAAGAACATCAGTTCCGAAATCTTGCTCCTCGATTTCTTTCTGTCAGTCTCCATGTCTCTTGGAATTTCAAGTTATATCTTATTATTTTCAAAGATTTAGGAGGGGGCTCTCTTTTCTGCATATGCTTATGGTGGGGGGGGGGGGGGAAGGGGGCTCTCAAATCAGAATCTCACTTGCTAAATTTCACTGCAACATCTGTAAAAATGTTCTTAATTTCGAAGTTGCTTTATGCTAATGAAATCGATTTCAGAATATTTAGAGTGAAGAATATATATTTAAATAGAAAGGAGCAACACCACATTTTGTAGACTTCTTTTTCTTTCTTTTTTTACGACTTTTTCAGAATACAGCAAAACCTTTGAAAATGAAACTTATCTATAATGAAATCCTGTCTATAACAGAATAATTTCATGATCCTGAGTCCTGGCAAAAATAACACAATACAGTTATGCTGGACAGTGCATTTATTAATATGGAAAATTTTCCTGTCTTCTTGTGGTTCCTTATTACAAAGTTTTACTGTGTTGTTTTTAAAATGTAACACATTTTTTTATGATATGGTCTAAAAACAATTTGATTAATTAATGGGAAAACAAAAAAATAATACTGCAAAAAATGCTAAATCAGAATCGCTAGAGACAGGGAAAATTTTCCATTATAGACAGGTTTCTGTCTTAGGAGTTACATTTTCTGTTATATTTCTACTTTATTCTATTTGTTGTAATCTCAAAATTTTTCCTATGCAGAACAGATTTTGTTTTCACAGTTTTTACTATATATCAATTGTATTCTCAGGAACTATAAAATTTTCCATTTAAAGCAGGATACTGTTATATGCAGGTTTTATTATATTAAATTTATATTTGAATCACATTTATGACTTTTTACAAATTTATAACTTTTGCACCTTGTATATAGCTGTTCTGTGTGTGTGCCCAAGAAGAAAATCAAATTGTACATATTTCAATTTGAGATAAAAAAAAAATCAGTATAATTTTTAGTTTTATTTTCGCTTTTTTTGTCCAAAAACAGTATAATCTTTAATGCTATGTTCTGAATATTTATAGACCTGCACAGCTGAGATGGAAAATTCTTTTTTACTGTGACAAATAAAAAAAATCCAATACTTCATAATCGTGAAGGAGAAGGTCAGAACCCCCAGAACACTTTACTGTGACATTTTCTCAATATTCAATATTAATATGTATTTTCATATGATAAAATGTTATTTTTTCAGGATTTTTCTCGCGTCCATAAGAATTTCTAAAAGTAAATAATCAAAATTCAATAAAAACAAGAAGATTCCAACTGGAAAGATTATAAGCTTAACTGCTTTTGAACTGCAAACATGCATACATATAAATAGTAATGCAGTTTTTTATTCATAAATAATTGTAAAATGTGAATATTACGTAAAGCTAGCTAAACAATAAATTTGAAGCAAGAGGGATAAAACTGGGCTGTGCCATTAAGCGCATCAACCACCATTCCCAAGTTCTGTGGAACTTTTAATGCACATGACCAGGAGAGTTCATGTGTGCGCTACAGCCAGTGGGAGCACTGCCACCTGCTGACCACTCCCATTTTCCCAAGGAAATGACAAGGAGTATGCCAGAGTCCCACTACAGCTTCGAAGCTGGAGACCAAAAGAGTAAACCAGGTCCTAGGCCTTATGCCGAGCTTCGTCAACAACTCTTGATTTATCTTTGTTTTTGATCATTGAGCTCCCACTAAGGATACGACTAGTTTGACGGTGGTGACGAAGGAGGAGGAGCCTCTCGCTAGCCTGGGATGGTGAGGAAATGTATCCCTGAATGCATATACATGTCCTAGCTTAGGCTGTTTCTGTATGACCTCTGACGGCTTTCCCTCCGAGCTTATGCTGCTGACAGAACAGCAACAGCGGTCGACTCTGTAGAAGGCCACCCAGAAACACATAAAAAACACACACTAAAAGTGTTAGTAAAAGGAAGGTTATGTTAGATGCTGCTATCGTACTCTGAAGGACACAAAAACTGCCTTCAAAAGTGCCAAAGAGGCGGTCCTGATTGAAGTTAGTAGCTTGAAAGTTATTTCTTAGACTCCTGCTGATCCAACCATCGGGCACAGAAAACTCCGACTACACATAGACATGCTGGATTGGTTTTCGACCCGGGGTCTGAGTATTGGTCTAATTGCCACCGCGTTAGTCGGCGAGCCATCAGTCTGGTTCTTCATAATCAGACAGTCCAGACAAAGAGCCTATCCCCTTCCCAAGGAAGAGACGGGAGCTGCAGTTGACAGAATGTTCTTCCACAGACACAAGGCACTCTTGGTAAAAACAGTACAATACCCTTTCTGCCTGACCATTGAGGTCGACACAGAACCACTTCAGCTGCAGAGGGAGATGTGGTGGATGTGGACCATGCGTGTATGTCCACATGCCGGTATCTACACCCTGCCGCCTGCCAGTACCAAGGGTTGCTGAATGTCTCCTCATGCACTGACGTGACGTCACAACAGTATTACCACGCTCCTTGCTCTTCAGAGTTCCATCTTGCCTCCATCATCGCTTCAGATAAATTGTGGAAGTGGTCCTATCACTTTTCGCTAGTATGTTGCCCATTCAAAGTGCTCAAATTCAAATTCTTACCAAAGCATGCTTCAGACATTAGCTTTCAATCTTTAAGATCACGTCAGCCATCATGCTGGAAAGAAATGCTGCTTGAAATGGATCTCCAGAGAATTGTCTAATGCTACCAGTTTGGTCAAAACTTGACTATCTGTCTGTTCAAACTGTTACTCCCATATTTATACTCGGCAGCTAGCTGACCATCTTGACCTAATTATGAGGGGCAGTTGGAAAATAAGTTTCCCCTGGCGACTGTGGACAGAGGTGTGTATGAAAGACAAAAAATGTAATGAGACATTAAAGATAAACATAACTTTATTTTTCCACATAAGTACCAAGTACATTGAGACATTTGTCATACCACTTTATAAGCTTTAAAAAGCCCTCCAGGAAAAAATCAGGGCTTTGCATACAGACGAAGCATTGAACGGCTATGGGCGAAAGACGACACAGCAGGTGAATGCGAACGTGCAAGACACTGATACACCATTGGTTAGAGGTGACCATGATCAAGCAGATGGCACTGTTAACTGCAACAGCACCATCTGCGCAGGCACTGCAGCAGTGCCATCTGCTTGATCACGGTCGAGCTTTACCCAATGGTGTATCAGGGTCTTGCACATTCGCGTTGACCTGCTGTGTCATCTTTCGCACATAGCCGTTTAATGCTTCGTCCATATGCAAAGTCCTGATTTTTCCCTGGTGGGCTTTTTGAAACTTATTAAGTGGTATGACAAATGTCTCAATGTACAAGGTGGCCATAATTAAACTGACGGTACTCAGAGTATTCTGCAGCACAATCTAATTGTGAGAATGGCGGCAAATTTTGTAGGAAGATTAAACAAGACGGGGGGTGAAGGATTCCGTGAAAAAAAATTAGTTCCAAAAGTCACCGCCAGGGAATATATGGCGCTGTGTATTCGAAAAAGAGTTTAAAAAAATGAAGAATAAATACTGAAATAACATTACCATTTATTTAACGAATTTAACAATTTAATCCAAGCTCAAAATGGTAACAGTTTATAAAAAGCTAAAAATTTACATAAACACTGCTAAAGTTTCTTTATCTGCAATTTCACTTACACAGCCCCAAAAGAAAGCAACAGCAGAAGAAGAAGTTATTTATTCAAATTTCATGTTACATCTTTTGGCCCAGTGCCAGCTTGTCCGACTTTAAAAGGTAATGTGCTACTGTTAGAAGCAATTTCATTGAAAGTTATCTTTCATAATGTCTCCTTCTTTAGTCGAGCGAGCTCTACTAGTCAAATTCTTTTACCTCAACCAGTGCAATGCGCCAGCCGCTCTGTGTGCTTTTAGAAACCACAAAAAAATGCGTAAAGGTAACGGTCCTTTGTCAGTTAATGGTTTAAAAGCAATGGTTGAGAAGTTTGAGAAAACAGGTTCTCTAAATGTTCGGTCAGGCAGAGGACGAAAACCCGTATCACAGCATACAATCAAAGAAGTGGCAACTGCGATTGTCAACAGAGCACCAGACAATATTGCTACCACTTCCAGCACTCGTAGGATAGCTCGGAATCTGGATATGCCTTATTGTACGGTATGGAAAATCCTACGAAAGATTATCCACTTCTATCCGTACAAGATCAGCCGTGTACAAGAGTTCCGTCACACCGACCATGATAAGCGATTGACTTTTGCTCTCACTTTTCTTGCCAGAATGGAGTTGGATTATGCTTGGCCCTGGAAAATATTATGGGGAGACGAGGCCCACTTTTACCTGAATGGAACTGTAAAATACCCAAAACTGCCGAATTTGGGATAACAAGTCACCAAGAGCATTCAAGGAAATTCCTTTGCATTCACCAAAGATAACTGTTTGGTGTGGTTTCACAGCAGATATGATCATAGGTCCATTCTTCTATGAGAACATTACTCCGACAGGACCTGTAACTTGTTCTGTTACTGGAGACAAATATCGCCAAATGCTAAACAACTTTGTTATTCCGGCACTTCAGCAAAGACAGTGCCTGGAGAAAATCATTTTCATGCAAGATGTAGCCCCTCCACATATTGCTTTGCGGGTACAGAAGCTGCTACGATAGAAATTCACAACAGAAAGAGTTATTAGCCGCTGTTTTCCCAACTGCATGGCCACTTCGGACCCCTGATCTTACACCTTGCGACTTTTGGCTATGGGGTTACCTAAAGTCCAAGGTCTATCACGGAGGTGTCCATGACCTGGCTACGTTGAAGGATAACATATCGCAAACTGTACGGGAGATTCCTGCAGACATGTTATTCTCTGCTGTTGTAAATGCTGTGCACAGAATGCAATATGTGGTCCACAAAAACGGCGGCCACATCGAACCTGAGTTGGATGTGCTAAATAAACGGTAATTTTATTTCAGTATTGATTCT
This sequence comes from Maratus michaelseni, assembly GCA_963931845.1. NCBI lineage: Eukaryota > Metazoa > Arthropoda > Arachnida > Araneae > Salticidae > Maratus > Maratus michaelseni. The sequence goes on from OZ007586.1 coordinate 379,884,359, forward strand.
TCTTTTTTGAAACTCTCTTTTTTGAATACACAGCGCCACATATTCCCCTGGCGGTGACTTTTGGAACTAAATATTTTTTTCGCGGAATCCTTCGTCCCCTGTCTTGTTTAATCTTCCTACAAAATTTGGCGCCATTCTCGCAATTAGATTGTGCTACAGAACACTCTGAGTACCGTCAGTTTAATTATGGCCACCTTGTACTTGGTACTTATGTGGAAAAATAAAGCTATGTTTTATCTTTAATGTCTCATTACATTTTTGTCTTTCATACACACCTCTGTCCACAGTCGCCAGGGGAAACTTATTTTCCGACTGCCCCACGTATAATATAACTGCTTAAATTAACCATGAAACTCAGATTGAGGGAGACACAATCGCAATTGTGGAAATTAGAGAAACAATAGATAGATGTTGCTTTCACCCACACATGTTAGTTTCGGACAAAATGCTCACAATCAAACTAGACTCCCTAAGTGAGTAGCTAGCTCCTGCCATACATGTTGTAATATGGAATATGAGTTTACTTCATAAAAATTGCTATTAGTTTTGTTTGTCACTTTCTGATGATAATCTGGAATGCCTGTTAGCTGTAAAGTTAGCTGTAAATTTCAGATATCTGCATGGTACAAAACTTTATAGGAAAATTTTCATGTAAAGCAAAATCTGTTACTTATGTAAAAGCAAATAAGAAATTATAAAAATTCATGATGAAACTATTTTTGGATATTAAATACTTTTGTCGTTTGACAACATTTGACTTAAATTTTATTTTATATACAGTAAAACCTCTCAATAGCAGACACTTTGGGACTGCAGAATTTGCAGGGAAATATATACAAGTATGTATGCATTGTGGATTGAAAAAGATGCTCCCTAAAAAAAATGTCCACTTTTTGTGAGTGTGTTATAGAGGTTATACTGTAGTAATTTTTTTATAATTTATTTAAGTATTAATTAGTTGCTGATTTTTCTTATTTTTTATTCATTTTGTGGTACATTTTGAAATATTGCTATTTTATGTGGAAAACCAACCACATTAAAATCTTCTGTTTTCTTAAAATCATATAAATTTTTGTTTGTTTATACTTAGGCAAAGTGGGCAGAAATGTAGTGGAACAAAAATAGATATTGATCCTAAAGAGGAAGTTGAATTTAATCAAGAATGGCTTCAAAGAGAGTTTGAACATATCTCATCATCATCACAAGAAGCTGATCTTGATGAATTTCTTTATTTGGATGAATCACCCTCTGTAAGTAAATCTTTACATATGTGGGTTTTTTTTTAGGAAGGGGGAGGGGGAGGGTAGAGAAGGCATAGTTAAAATACTCTCAAATATCATTCATGATTGTTCTATTTATCATATATGCGATAAGAACCTATACTTAAGATTGTGCATAAAAATTCCCTAAGATGTTTTATTAAAAGTAAATAACTGAACAAGATTGGTTAAAGTGGATGATTTTATTAAAGCCAATGATCAACAGAGGTTTCAGGCTAGTAAAATTTAAACATTTTAAGGAGACTTGATACCCTTCATTTTTCAAAAAATTATAAAAAAATCAATTTTTCAATTGTTTTATAATATAAATTTAGGCATCTGTAATATATTCTGATGGAGTGTTGTAAATATCTGATAATTAAAATTATGCAAAAAGAGGTTTTTTTACTTCCTTTTAACCCTTTGAAGAGTGGTGATTGGTATAGTATTAACTTTAATTCCAAACTGCCAAATGGCATCCAGAATTTTTTAGTAAAATTTTTGCTTTTATAAGGTATGTGAAAAAACAAATTTATTTATTTTCAAATAAATTTGTTCATAAATTTTGGTGAGATTCAATCATTTAAACAATTTAGCAATAGAATTACTTTGCCCTTGAAAGGGTAAATTCATTTTCTAAAAACTAAAGCCTAATCATTCCATTTTCTAACCATTCCATAAAATTATTCAATAAAATCAAACGGAGATGGGACACAATAATTTATGAGTTATTTCGATTATTTTTCATCGGCAATACCTTATGGACACCTAAATTTGACCCTTCCTTTTCTAAGAAAATTGCATGAAACCAACTGACAGACAGAAGAAACTCAATTTCAATATTTTCTAATGAAGTCATTATTTTTTTATTTTTTGTGAAGGACTGTGTGCAGAGCCGACCTTCTCCTTAAGAATATTCTCAAATCTGTACTGACTATTTTCTGACACATTCCTGAATTCATTTTTATTCATAAACACAAGTAATTGGCATGTGCTCTTATTCAGAAACTATGAGATCATTTTCCATGTTTTGAAAAAGACAGGGGATCTTTTAAAAGATGCTGCCAAAGTTGGTGCGTTGAATTGGATTTTTAAGACGTGACAACTTGATAAAGTTCATCATGAGACAAGGATCACTTAGAACTCAAGATTTAATTCATTTATGGAAAAATGAAAAGCACTATTCAATTCCAAACCACTTCAATAGCCATGCCTGTCAGGTTCATTCTTTTACATATAAAAATTAGTCTGTGAATGTATCAAAGATTCTTATTGTTGAGCTATCTTGGCCCAGCGCTGACCTGTGTATAAATGAAATGTTAGGCCTGACCCATTTATATTTTTGCAGTTCATAACCTGGCCCAGCTCATGTTAAATCAATGAAATCAGGCCCAGCTTAGTCCAACTCAATTTCTACAAAAAATTCAGATTTTTCTTAACATACAATTAAGATTTTAAAAAATACTGCATACATATTTATGCAAAAATTTTATAGTATATTTCTGACTATATGTACACAAACCATAGAATACAGAATATCAACATTAATGATCTCTTAGACTATTACATTCAAATAAAGACTCATTAAAAAAAAGTAGTTTAAAATAAAAGAAAAAATATGGTTAAAAATATCATATCTTTTGAAGCTGTATAATAAAAGAAAAAAGTAGATTTTTGAAAATATTTCTCTAAGATTCCATTAGCAAAGTTCATTATTACTATTATTTTTACAATCCTGAGAAAAATTATGTCCAAATCCGACCCGGTCCGAGTATGTAGAAAAAAAGTTGGTCAGATATCAGCCTGACCTGAGTCTGCAGAAAAAATAAGCTCAGGCTCAGACATGATGCAACTGTCGATGCAGATCTCTATGTTACATTTCTGTATTAATATTGTCAAACTTGCACAGGCTTGTGCAGCACATCTATACTTATTCTCGGTCCAGCGAGGTCTATTGAAAATTGTTCATATTTTGTCAGCTTAGTCTAACACTTCTAAATACACTTTACACATTATATCAGGTCGGTCGGCCTGCTTAAATTTTTGTTAGCGACCTGACTGGTCCATTTATTTTCTTTTTATCGCCCCAACCGTTTTAAAAAAGTGTCTGTATTCTGCTGGACCAGCTCGTTTGAAAGTTTTTCTTCATTTTGCCAGCCCAAAAGGATCTCTAAGATAAGATTAATTAAGATAGTTCTTTGAATTTTACAAAAAAAATGTTGTATCTCCCTGAAGCATTAGTAGTGGTTAGAGGTCAGGTAATCTGATTTTACCCGCACCTTACCCGTCTGGTTGGTTGAGTTTGGATTCTTGTGGGTTGGGTTCTAGTTAACTGTGAATGACTCTTTACATGTCCATTTATCAATATCTATAATAATAAAGATGTTTGTGTGTCTGTCTGTTTTCTGAAGAGACTGCTACATGCTAATAATAAAAAAAACATTTATTGAATCAAAAAATAAGGAATCAAAATTATATTTATCTTGAAAGTTTTTATTAATTTGTAAAAATATAGTTAACATACATGTAAGTATTACATAAACAGTTTAATGATAAGAAATAAATATGTACCGACTACACTCAATAATTACTCAATTATGTCTTCATTTAAATTTTTGTAACGTAAATGTTCCTTCCTATTGCCTCCATCACCCTGTCAGAATTTTTAAAAAATCAAAAGCTTGTGAAAAATAAAATAGAAAACTTGACCACTAATGTAACGTTATTGATTGACCATAAATGAAATCATCCATGCAATTAAAAAAAAATTATTATCTTTTATAAAATAGATTTCTTTTTTTGCAATTTTGTACCTTTCCATAAAAATCTCCCATGTATATTAACCATACTTTTAGATATTACTGTAATAATTTTAATAAGGTATATTTTAGAAAGTAATAAAGAAATTAAAGAAATTTCTTTTATTGCAAATTGGTGCCAAATAATTGTTATCAGATTCATATTTATTTACTTTTAGCAGAATGCATGTTGAACTAGAGTCTTCTGACAAGTGATTTTAATTTACATTTTTAATATTAATATTTCCCAGAAATCATGACTTCATTAGGTAAAGGGAAAAACTAGCAAAATGATAAATCTCTTTTCAAAGCTATGCCTGTATGGAATCTAATTCTAAGCAAATATATTCTTATATAACATCAGCATTTTGACTTCTAACACCTGGTAATCTTTCCTTTTCTTTAGTCTCCAAATCTTTTTTTTAATTTGATAAATCTTTCAGCTAATATTTAAACAAATTGGAAATCAATTTGTTTAAATAATGGACTGGAGTTACATTTCTGTTTCTAACCAATCTAATTTAGACAAGCTCAACTCATTGATAGGACTTGCATAAGGATATATAATAAATTATACTGTTTCCAAAAACCTTTTTAACTAACTAAATATTGATGAAAATTCTTTCATTAATGAGTTTATTATTGAAGAAATGTCTTTGAGTCTTGCTTGGTTTGTTTTCTCATGTTAATTCTTGGCAAATTTTTTTGCATGCTCCAAATATTCTGCCATGTGTCATAGGTTTGCTATCCCTGATTTATGAGATTAGTTTCCCTCATGCAGTTTATGGAGGGTGCTGCAGCACCCTGCCTCCCTTTGGTAAAAAAAATAGCATCCTTCTAGTCTTTCACCCCCCAAAAATAGCACCCTTTCTTGCCTCTAAAAAAAAAAAAGGCATTCTAATGCCTTTTGTTTTAAAAAATTTGCTTGTCTAGTGAAAACTGACTTATTAAAAATCAAAAGAATGACTTAAAAAAAAAAGTGCCCATAAGAATCTTAAAAGTGCCCTTACGATTCTAAAGTAGTCATTGGGGGCCACCGTAATACTTACCCATCATGGATATGCATAATATAAAATAGGAAAATAAGACATTTGTAAACTATTTATAAAATGCATTGCAATTCGAATAAAATCGTGGCTTGATGACGTCATAAACCTTAAATGCTGTATTACTGAATTGCGTAAAAGAAACATCCTTATAACTCCAAAATTGATAATCATATTAACTAACAGTTTACTACGTCAGATTAAGTGTCTCATTTCCAATTAAAATATATCTTTGAATTGAAATTTGAATGAAATACAGGGTCATGAAAAATCAAAGAGTGTGGAAAATAGGATTACAAATATCTCGGCAACTAATTCTCCGATCGACTTCATTCTTTATGCAAAACTTATGTTTTTTTATTGTCTTTTATAGTCACTCCTTAAAATAAACAATTTCGAAAATTTTTATATACCTTTTATCAGAACGAATATTTCGAGAATCCGAAAAAAATAGTTCTGGATAATCGAGGTTACTGAAATTCAATAAGCTTCTTCCCATTATTATATACTAAGTACATACCAAATTTCAAGTCTCTATTTCAATTTGTTCAGGAGATAGAGCATTTACAGACACACAGACAGACGGACGGCAAATTTTTTTTCTAAAAATATGTTTTTTGGAATCTCCAGTGTCTGAAATGTGTAAATCCGTCAATTTTTTTTTCCGATTTTCAAAACGATTACAAGATTTACCCTATACTATGTGTGATGGGTAAGTAAAATTGCCCTTATCATTCTAAAAACTCTGATGCACTGCATGTTAGAATGTTTTTTCACCACTCATTTTGGGCCAAAACCAAATTTTTGGCCAGTCTCTTAATTGTACCATTGTCTACAGCAATAAAATCCTCAAATGTTTCAGTTTCTGTTAGAGTGGGTGATTTCACATGTTTTCCCCAATCTTTATGTGATGAAATGTTTTCCTTATCATCATTGTCTGATTGCTTGATTTAATTTTCCTTAATGAATCCCGCTTTTAAAAAATATTCTTAACCAAAATTTGTTAGTCAACTTATTCTATGCATTATCAGACTATTGCTTCAAAAATGCCAACATTTGGTTTCTTTTTCTCAACAATTTCACATGACCCTTTTAAGGGCTTAATTCATTATTTTGTTTTAAAACATTGTATAGTTGTTTGGTTCAGTGGCTGCATATTTGACGTCTTATTTGGAGGTAAAAACTCCACTTTCACAAATTTAGTTTCTGAATTGATATTATGAGCTTTTCAGTTGTAAATAAAAAGTAAAATTTTCTGTCTTTGCCCAGTCATTCCTTAAACCAGTTATCAAAATAGCACCAGTCATCCATGATCTTTTATTTGGTAGATAGTCCATTGAAAAGGATTTCACACCAGATAATCTTGTTATATTTGTAGATGTTCAAATCATGAAATGTTTTGATTTCTCCAAATCATCCATATTCACACAGATTAAAGAAATTAATCATTCTTTCAATTTTACTGTCATGACAAAATTCACCTTTAATAGCCATTGATTTGAACATTTATAGCCCCATCTCATCCGTATTAAAAATAAGTTTTTATTTCAACAAATATGTTTTTATTTACATGGAATGTCAATCATGTCATGAGGCATAAGTAGATTCGCAGAATTAAAAAAAAAAAAAAATCTAAATAAATGTTACTTTTGTGTGTTTACATGCAGAATTAAAATGGCTCATAAAGTTAATCTAAGAAAGGCCTGTAAGAATAGAATTTCAAAATATTTTAAAGTTTTCAAAAACTAAGAAATTTAATTTTCTGACTGGGAAAATATTTCAAGATATCAAGGGTTAGAGAAAAATGAATATGACTAAAATAAGTTTTTTTTTCCTATTAGTAGGATAACAAATATGTAGAGAAATCTAATATTTTTTTTCAGATATAAGAAAAAAAGCTTGATAAGTTCTGATTAGTGTTCAGCATGAGAAGATTACAATTTCAGGAAATACAAGTGAAAATCTGTAAAAGTAATATAACAGAATAAGCTTAAAATTTAGAATATTTATAATTCTAAAACCTCTTATCAAAAATGTCTTCAAATTTGGTTTTGAACAGTAAGTACAAAAGAAAAAAAAAATAAGAATGGTAGGCTAAAGATCTGGGATCAAAATTGGGTTTTTATCTGGAAATAACAATGTTGGTTCAATTTTTAATGTGCAGACAGCCCTATAAGCACTATTTTTGTAAACCAAAGAATATTTTCAACTAGCATATGCCCCATAAAAAATGACAGAAAGGGATATTTTAAGTCTGTAATGTTATTTTACTGTCATCTTGTGTTATACGCGATTATTCAGATAGTGGCAAGTCATCAGAATCATCCCAAAAACAATGTTTTCAAAAGTCAACCTCCAGAGAAAAAAAATATGATACTTCCTATGCTTTTAACTAAACACTAATTTTTGCTTAAAGTGCATAAAAATTAAGAATGGTTAAAAATTTTAGGAATACAAAAATCTATATTTTTTCTTTATTAATGTTATTTTTCATTTTTAAAAAGTGAAAAAATGTTACTTTGAATCAAGGCTTTTTTTGAAAGCAGCTTAATCAACTGATTTTTTTAAAAAAATCTACAGAATTTTCTTTTGCACAAGTTGGCAGCTATGTGTTGGTAAAGTAGCCATAAAAATATGCATAGGTTAAATAAGAAAGTAAAAAAAAAGTCCTTCCAGCCTGTACCAGGAGGAAAAGGTAGCTTTCCTATATCTTCGTTTTAAAATTTTAGCTAAAGTTACACGAAAACAGCAAGTTAAAAGGCAAAGAAATGTTTACAAAAGATTCGTTAATACTGAATTTGAATAAGAAATTCGCCAAATTATTGAGCAATAGCCAAATTGGCTTCATTTATGAAGACTTATTTTGGTCACCAAATGTCGCCAATTTTGGTGAGAATTTGGCGCTAATGGATATGAATATATAGTTTTATGCGTATGATTGGGAAAATTATTACAACAATGAAAGAAAATAATTTGCGAGTAATCGCGTTAATGTTCTGTTTTGTTTCAAAATGTCAGCCACCCTAGAATTTGGAACTGCTCTATCTCAGCCATTTTTTAAGATAGAGGTAAACCAAAAAATGCTCTGGAATCCTTGTATCAAGGCCTAACATGTAATTAAAAAATAAATTTGAATTTTTAACTTTTTTGTATATTTATTTTAGTTTTAAATTTTTAAATGGCCGCCATCTTGAAACAAAATGACTTACCAAGCTGGCCAACAAACTCGATCGAGACATTGGTGAACTTAATACACACAATTAGTTTCATCAAAATTGATTTATAAATACGAGCGTTATCGTATGACATAGGTCAGATATATATATGGATATATATATATAAATCAACATTTGAACGGAGGGTGGTTTTGGGGTCTGGGGGTCATGATCGGTGAAAATATATCGAAATTTTCTGGAACTGCTTTCCTCCGAACGGCTGCAATAGGTAGCTTTATACTTTTTTGTATTGAAAGCTACCTAAAAGCTTTTGCATTTCTTAAAGAACAGAAAATAATTAACAGAAATATATTAAATTCTATGCATAGGTTAAATAAGAAAATTAAAAATAAAACAAAAAAACCTGTTGCAAATCTCATTGTCAGGTTTCTCTCACAGGTGCAAGAGTTGAAAGCTATTCTTAAGAGATTAGCGTATTGTATCTGTATCTATTGTGTACCGTTAGAGTCTGGTTTAAGAAAAATCTAAATTCGGAGGGTGGCGACTTGGACATAATGAAAGAGGTATTTCCATTGCAATGTGGTCTTTGATAGATAAGAAAGATAGTGCACTCTTTTATTTAGGAAGACAGATCAGTCAAGAGGGAGGAACGGTTGTCAAGCGACCCTTGGAAATAAAACAGCAGCCCCGTAGAGGGAGAGCGGGTGCGCTGGGGAATGACGAGAGATGAAATTAGTTCGAACGGGGTAGTGAAGGAGTAAGGTCATTGAGAGTTGACGATCTGAGCCACGTGTGTTTAACGGTATCTCTCGAAAGAAAGAGAGAGCGGGTGTGAGATGAATAGAAATCTCAGTGCGGAATGAATTGACGTAGTCTAACGGTACACGTAGAGCGTTTTCTGTAATTGTTTTGATTTAGTGTTAAACCGGATAATTTACATCCGAGTTTAAGTGTAAATATTGTTAATAAATTGTTACTTTAACTTTAATTGAAAGAGTTAGGTTTTTCTTGAATATACATCAAGTATCGTGCCCGATATCATGTATTCATATCGGTGGTGGCAGCATATCAAAAGACCGGATTTATTTCGAAGTTGTGTGGACGGAGAAGTGGAATCCGACAATGTTGGCAGCGACGGGATCTGAATCACTGAAGACCAGTGCCAGTTAGCCGTGTTACAGAGAGTTTGTGCCGGATCACCCAGCGGAAGTGTTCGTGCCCTATCGTCGTAGACTAGTGCCAGATAGCCGTGTTACAGAGAGTTTGTGCCGGATCGCCCAGCGGAAGTGTTTGTGCCCTATCGTCGTAGATCACCAGTGCCAGTTAGCCGTGTTACAGTCAGTTTATGCCGGATCGTCTAGCGGAAGTGTGTGTGCCCTGTCATCGTAGACCAGTGCCAGCTAGCCTTGTTACAGAGTGCCTTGCCGGATCGTCCAGCGGAAGTGTTGGTGCTGTGTGTAGTGTTAGTTCCAGTGCTTGTGTGTAGTGTTTGTGGACACAGGGATCCAAGTTACAGTGATTGTTGCCCGAGAGTGCAAGATTTACCCTGTGGAAAAGTGATCAGAGAATTGCCCCAACGAATGAAGTACGAGGTAAGGTGTTTTGATCATTTTACTCTACTGACATTCTCGAACCTACTTTTTTTTTATTGTGTATAATTGATGGTAGTTTAAGTTAATGTTGTGGTTAATTTATGTGCAATATAATAATTGGTCTAAATCAAATGAGATATTAACAACCATTTTACACTATTGTTTTAAGAAAAGGATATTATATTAATTACTAGAAGTGATTTTCTAATTGTTTTAAACGGATAAGATTAATGATTAAAATGAATGCATTGTGTTAATAGTTGGAAGGAATAATTGAAATGTCTTAAATTTAAATTATTATTAAAGTAATATTTAAATTAAGTGATATTGTTTGCTTTAAGTTTGAAATATTGATAGTAAATGAGGAAAGGAAATTTGTGTAGAATTTAAATTAAATTGAAATAACCTTCAAGGAAGAACTGAAGGCCCAGAGAAAAAAAAGAGTGCTGTGATTTACTTTTTAATGTGAGAACTAATTTTGAAATTGAAATATTTTATTGAGATTAAATTTAGGAATTTATGTGTATTTCATGCAAATTTTTGTTAGGTGGATATTTTTATGTAGTGATTGGCATCAGTGTTTTATTCAAATTGCAACGTATCAGTATTATTGTGTAAATTGTATTTTATTATTTAATGGTATAAATTAAAAATCTGTATTGCATAATAGTCAAATTGAGATTATTGTTACTTTGTTATTGGAAGCAAATTGTGGGGTATCATTGTTTAAGGAAATTTATTATTGTATTATTACTTATTTGAAATATGTTAAATAGTATAATATGTGGAGGTAACTTATGAGGGTAGGATTGGAGGTAGTAGTAATTTGTTATTATGCTTAAGTATTATTGTAGGGTGGTAATAATTATCAGTAGAAGGTATGGCTTTCTTACTAAAAATAAAAAGGGTGGATCTTCAGGCGATATGTGAAGAGTTAGGGATTGAAGTCTCGGAAGATGATACCAGGTTTAAGCTTAAGAAAAAGATAGTGGAGAGCGACGAATATGAAGAGGGGGCCGTTATGGAATTATCTAGCACTATTGTTACGGAACGGTTAGAACAAGAAAAGTTACAGCGGGAAAAGTTAGAAAAGGAGGAAAAGTTACAACGGGAAAAGTTAGAAAAGGAGGAAAAGTTACAACGAGAAAAGTTAGAAAGGGAGTTAGAACGAGAAAAGTTAGATAGAGACGAAAGGGCTGAAAAATTGAGATTGGAACATGAGTTAGAGTTGGAAAGGATAAAGATTCAAAGTTCGGCTAATAACGCTAATGGGACTAGAGAATCTAATCATGAGAGTAGCCTAGAGAAATTGATTAAAAGTGTTAAAACTTTGTCTATCAAGGTTCCAGAAGGGACTGAGGGATGGAATCTGTTTTTTAGCAGTTTAGAACGAGCATTCCAAACAAAAAATGTACCGGAAACCCAGCAGGCTGAAATTTTACTAAATATGCTAGGGGATAAGGCCGATAATTTGCTAATATACACGACTAGGGAACAAATTGAGAGTTATGAGAAGTTAAAGGAATTAGTTCTAAGGGAACACGAGCCGACACCGAAGGCGTTTTTGGAAAACTTTAAGAAGGCTAGAAGGAATCAAAATGAAACTCATGTATTATTTGTATCGCGTTTAATAGCAACGTGGGAAAATTACTGTAAGATTAGAGGTGCAGATACGTATGAGAAGGTTAATCAGTTAATTGTCACGGATAAGTTGTTAAATACTTTAGATGAGGAAACCGTGACGCATATTGGATTAACTCAACAGAATAATTGGTTAGAAGTTTCTAAAATTGCGAGGGAATGTGATAATTTCTTCGATGCTAAACAAAAATCTTATGCGGTAACTTATAAGGGTTATAAAGGTAAAGAAAGGTATGTTAATAAGGAAGATTCTAGAAGGGCAAAAGATGAGGGATTTAGTAGTAATTGGAGACAAAATGGGAATAATGAGGTTAGTCCATTTTTGGGTAGAAAACCGGAATATAAGAAGCCTAACGATGCGATGCCTACCTGCTTCAAGTGTGGTTTACGAGGACATGTTCAGCGATTTTGTACAAAAGGAAATAATGAGGGAAGTAATCAAATTAATAACCGACAAGAACCAAGGGCTAGTATCAATAATGTCTCAGTGCGAGGAATTAAAGAATTACCAAGGGGAGCGAGTACGGCAAGAATCGGAGCAAAAGGGAAATGGAGAACTAAAGTTATTGGAGAGAAGTTAAATAAGCTTGAGAAAGTGGAAGTTAGTGTAAATGGGAAGATAACAAAAGGATTAGTGGATTCTGGTTGCGAAATTAGCGTCGTTCATAAAGATTTAGTACCAGCAGAGAAACTAAGAGGGGCTGGGAGCATCTATTTACAAGGGATATTTGGTAAGGCAGTCAAATCACCGTTAATTCAATTACCTTTAGCTATTCCAAAACGCGGAGAAACTAATGTAATCCATCAGGATGTACTTTGCGCGATAATTGATAATAGTAAGGAACAGGTAATTTTACATCCTGACGTGGCTAATGAATTATCAGGGTTAAACAACGAGAAATCATTAAGAGAATCGGTAGAAAGGGAATGTAAGGAAGATAGTAGGAATAAAGCGAAAGAAGGGGAAAGGATTAGAAATGGTAATAATAATCGTTATGTCGTAGACGCGAGATCGGTAAATTTACAAAGTCATGAGAAGGAAAAAGCCGAGGTAGAGAAAAGTAAGATTAATCAAGTTACAGAAAGTAGTCTAAATGTATTTCAGGAATCCCAAATGAGTTGTAAAGATTTAGAGAAAGCTTGGGAATTGGCTGAAAATGAGAAAGGGTCTTACTATGTTGTAAATGGGTTATTGTATCATAAAGAGAAATTAGTAGATGAAACTGTAGCTCAATTAGTATTACCTAAAGTTAGAAGGGAGGAAATTCTAAAACTAGCGCATACCTCCTTATATGGAGAACATCACGCGGTTAAGAAAATGTTAGAAAGAATCAAGCATTCATTTTATTGGGAAAATATGGCGAAGGAAGCTAAAATATATTGCGAATCATGTGTAGAATGTCGATTAACGAGGGAAATGAATGTGAGTAATAAGGAGAAAGAGGAAATATGTCGACCAGCAGTTATAGTTGAGTTAGGGGACGGGAGTAAGAAACTGGTGTATCAAGATGAAATGAGAGCATTTATGGCTAAAAATAAAGTAGTCGATATTGTCTTGGATAGTGACGGGGAGTTTGAAGACTGTAGGAAAGATCTGTTGTTAGACCGAGAACAACCGGAAAATAAAGACAGGAAGGGATTTGAGATAAAAGGGATAACAAATATTCAAGTTGGGGACATAAAATCAATCTTAAGGAAAAATAAGGAATTATTTATGGGTCCTATCCAACTGGTAGAAATGGAGAAAAATCGGATTGGTCGTAAACCGGAGAGGGGTAAGATAAGGCAGAAATTGTACAATGTCTTTATTATGTACAAAGAGGACTTGGACAGGCAAGTGCCTGATTGGTTAGAGGAAGATTTAATTGGGACATCAGAGGCAGAAGTTAGCCATTCAAGCGGGTGCATTGCGGAAAGGGATGTACCAATTAAGTTAACGAGGAAGCACTGGAAGGAAAAGTTCCGCCTCCAGCAATATCAGCCTAAGGACTGACATTAAAATGACATAATACTAGTGTAACTTTATTTTTTTGTGTATTTATAATTGCATTTGCATCTTGTGTTTATAACAGTGTATTAGCATATTGTGTAATTTTTTTTTTTGGTATTTCTCACATTAGTATATGGTTCATTAGAGATGTCAGTAGTTAAATTTTCACACACCTTGAAATATTTAGGTAATTGTAGTAATGAAGAAACCTATCAAGGAACTGTTGAACACTTCTCAGACATTACATAGTTTGAGGAAAATTAGCCCCTAAAAGGCATATTTTCCGCTAAGGTGGGGGGTGTCAAGTTTCTCTCACAGGTGCAAGAATTGAAAGCTATTCTTAAGGGATTAGCGTATTGTATCTGTATCTATTGTGTACCGTTAGAGTCTGGTTTAAGAAAAATCTTAATCCGGAGGGTGGCAACTTGGACATAATGAAAGAGGTATTTCCATTGCAATGTGGTCTTTGATAGATAAGAAAGATAGTGCACTCTTTTATTTAGGAAGACAGATCAGTCAAGAGGGAGGAACGGTTGTCAAGCGACCCTTGGAAATAAAACAGCAGCCCCGTAGAGGGAGAGTGGGTGCACTGGGAAATGACGAGAGATGAAATTAGTTCGAACGGGGTAGTGAAGGAGTAAGGTCGTTGAGAGTTGACGATCTGAGCCACGTGTTTTTAACGGTATCTCTCGAAAGAAAGAGAGAGCGGGTGTGATATGAATAGAAATCTCAGTGCGGAATGAATTGACGTAGTCTAATGGTACACGTAGAGCGTTTTCTGTAATTGTTTTGATTTAGTGTTAAACCGGATAATTTACATCCGAGTTTAAGTGTAAATATTGTTAATAAATTGTTACTTTAACTTTAATTGAAAGAGTTAGGTTTTTCTTGAATATACATCAAGTATCGTGCCCGATATCACGTATTCATATCGGTGGTGGCAGCATATCAAAAGACCAGATTTATTTCGAAGTTGTGTGGACGGAGAAGTGGAATCAGACACTCATTATAACTATTTTATTAATAATTAGAACTATACCAATAAAAGCAGGAAAATGCAATTTAATTATCTGTAATGATTAACACAGCTCATATCTAAGGTCGATCCAGGCAAAAATTAGGACCCCTTCCAAAAATTCTATTTAATAAAAAGGGCCTTTTCATAAAATTTAATTTAATGAAAAGGGACCATTCTCAAAATTCTGTTTCACAAAAAGGATCCTTAAAGCAAAATTCAATTCCAAAAAAGTAAACTCAACATAAATTTATCTTGGTGAAATTTCATAGGCATATTTTATAAACAATAATTTGCTCAAAGAAAGAAAAATGTTAGCAACAGGCTTTTAAAAATGCTAATAATAAATTCATAATTTGCAGCATTTGATCTTACAGTCTAAAATTTTATTTGTCACAACTTGCTTTAATCCTTGCATATAAAGTATGATATTTCCTTTTCTTTCTTTTTTTTCCCCCCCTCTGAGTAGTTTTAAAATGCTAATTGAGAAAAAATAGCATCTTAAAATATTATATTTTACGCTTGATAGATGGCGCCACAAAATTGACATGAGAACGATTTTTCGAACATTTCATTTAAAAATTAACAATTGAAACTTAAAAAGGTCTAAAGAGGACACTAATCACAGCTGTCTGTACAGGTGTCATATAAACACAGAACACTGATTTTACATGAAATCTAAAATTCTGCAAAAAGAAAAAAAATAATACTTATGAACAAATTAAAAATACATGTAATGCAATGGGCTTGCATGAGATTTACCTGAAGAGAGAAGTTAAATTTTTTTCCACCAGATGGTGATTCAAGCTCTTGAATCGGAAATAAATTCCATTTTTCACAAAAACATCAGTCAATATAAATCTGGTATGAAAAAGTGAAAAATGCATTTCAAAATATTTAATATATTTTTACAAATATTTTAAGAGCAGACCAGGATATTAAACTGTATTTTTTTAATGAAGCATTCAAAGAATCGTTCATTTGTTTCTACATTAAAAATTTGTAATTCTGAATGGCGACAGTGTTTTTTTTTGTTTATATCTGGTAAACTGATGTTTAATCTTTTTAATTTTTAATTTAGAACTTCTAACATTATAATTGGATGTGATATACATGCTTTATATAAAAATATGCTGAACAAACATGATTTCAAGTAGAAGAAATTATCATTTCGCTGTCATATGTTAACATATGTTTTTCATTAAACCTAACATGGCATTTAGCTATGGTCAATTCACAGATCAGAGTGGTCGCACCCGGTTACCAACAGATTCCTACACTTGCATTTTATTATAAGTAGATTGATTGTTACTTACGTTTTTCCTATATGATTATTTGTTGCATAAATACCAGATGTGAAAGAGGATCTATTTTGTTAGTTTATTTTGCAGCTTTAAGAACTTAGAAAATTAAATGGAATTTAACTGAACCAAATCAATAATTAGTGTAGAATATACAAGATGTTTTATACAGAACTTTTTTTTTTCTATATGAGTTAATGTGCAAATTTTGAACAGTTTCCCATCACAGTGGGGAGATGCAACAGCAAAAAGAACTTTTGCATATATATTTCAATTCTGCAGAACGATATTGGTGGGCGACAATCTTCTGTGTTTGACAATTTTTTCCCCTCCCCTCCAGTATTAAAGTTGAAAATCTTTTTTTTTTAAAATTATTTTTTAATTCTGCCTCATTTTTAAATGTTTTTCCTTATTTGTTTTATATGTTACATAAATAATAGTTGTTCATAATGCCTCACATGTTAAACAAATGTTACACAAATAATTACATACATACTGATACATAAATAATAAATCATCTAATTCCTCCCTCCCTCTTTGTTCTTCCATCACATATTTAAAATTCTTTAGAACTTTTTCATGAAAAAACAATTGTTTTATTTATTATTTTAATCAATCACCCCCTTCCCCCCTAAAGAGCAACATTAGTGCTGGCCATAAGTGCAAGGCCACTAAATAAAAATGTGGCTATTAAAAAATTGGCTGCACGCGGCCACTTGGCCACCTTTCTTACAGGTGGAGAGTAAAATCTTCTTGCATTCTATCAATGATTCCACTTTTGCTGGCTGCAATATGTTAATATTAACCTATTTATTTCAGTTCTTTAATTTTAGATTAATACTAATAGAAGTTTTAACAAACGTGCATTGTTTTGCACTTTTAGATACAAAAGAGGCCACTTATAAAACTGCCTCTACTGGCCAAAATTGAAGTTTTTCAGCTCCACCCCCCTCCAAAAAACCCCCTTTCATGTCCCTTATTTATCCCTTCTGCCCCCTCAACATTAAAGTTAAAAATCTTTCATTTTTTTAAGTTTTATTTTAAAAAAAATATGATCTTTTTTTAATGCTGTTTTGCCCTAGTTGTTTTATTTGTTACTTTTAAATACTAATACATAAGTATAATTAATCATCTATATCATCCCATCTGCCTAGAAATGTTTGATCACTGATCCAGTCATACAGTTTAACATCTTTAAAACTCTTCCATTTAAAAGTAAAAAGAAAAATTTGCTTTTATTACTTTGAAGTAACAATAAATGAATGATTGATCTACTTCCACCACTGAAATTTTTGCCCCCCCCCCTTCCCAACATATGGATTTTAAAATGTTAAAAATTCTTTCATTTTTGAAAAAAATTTAATCGCATGTGTTATATTGCTGAAATGATAAGTAAATAATCTATTATTTACCATCACCCCTGAAAATTTTACTATCATTGCTTGGGCCCTTCCACAAAGTTTAAAATCTTTAAAGTTCTTAATTTCTTTTTAAATTTATATCCTAACTGTTTGCTGTTTTTCTCTATTTGTTTTATTTCCTACTTTGAAGTAACTATAAATAAATTATCTACCATCTAAATTCTCCCTCCCTGAGAAAATTTTGAATTACTCCATCTTTGTTCGACCAGCACACAATTTAAAATCTTTAAAATTATTTCTTTTTTAATTTTTATGCCTTATTTATAGCTTTGAAATAACATTAAATTAGTATATAAAGTAACTGTAAACTCTTTTCCTAAAAAATAAATGCTTCCCTCTTTTACCACTTCTCTCCCAATGCAAAAATTTTAAAATATGTAAAATTCTGTATTTTTTCAAAGTTTGTCCTATTTTGTTCCTTTTCATACATGATAAATAAATAATCAATTTTTTTAATCTCTCCTGAAATGTCTCCCTCCCCCTCTCACCCTCAGCATGCAAAGTTTAAAATATTTAAAAAATATTCTGCCTTCTTTGTTTGTTGTTTTGTTACTCTGAAAGAAAAAATCATTCTAAATTCCCCCTTTTTCCTGAAATTCATCTTTCATCAAAAAAAGGATTTCTAAATCTATACTAATAAAAGAAAGTTTCGCTCTGTGTGTGTGTTTGTCTGTCTGCGATGGCTAGCAAAATCTAGCCCACCTATAAGACTGGAAATTTAGATTTAGGTAGTCCAAGCCCTCTCCTGGTGCACCTGAATGTCAGAATTTTAATATTTTAATTACTTTCTGAAATATTAATTAAAATGCACAAAGAACTCTCATTAAAAATATGCTTTTTTTCTTCGGTTGGTTGTATAGAATATCTTCTCAGAAGACATTAAATAAATCAGAGTAAAGATGCATAGATAAGGACTTATAACGAAATAGTGCCAACATGGATTGGAGTTACCTGCGTACAGCCAAGCTAATGTAGCACCATCTACTCATGGCAAATTACACAAACGCCACCTGTTTAAGACATTTCCAGGCACGTTTTTCTTCATTATAATTATCTGGGTTTAAGGTTTTTTTAAAACAGGACATATATTATTATGATAGAGACTATTAATACAGAAAACTTTATTTAACAGATTATTTGTTATATATTTGCGGAATGGCGAGGGGTAAGGGTCTAATTACATTTAACAATTTTAACATTTTTAGCTTCACCCGTAGCGTTTAATTGTGGTTTTATATACAGAATACCGCTATTTTAAGTCTCAGTTTCTCAGTAATATCTCAGTAATAATGTTCCGAACTTCTCCATTTAGTTCCATTTTTACTAAATTATCATAAAAATCAGCATTCATTGCTTCAAGGTGTATTTCTAAAAAGCAATTACCAGTATTTCCGAATAATAGCCTAAGCCAACTTTCAAATTAAGTTCCTAGCTTAACCAAATGAATCAATCTTTAAAGATGTATAGTGATCCTCTTAATTAGTTATTTGCTGAAGGTCACTTGAACACCCCCCCCCCCTTCCGTGGCCCTTCTTCAAAGTTTTCTTTAACTATTCCCCGTTTCCATATCTCAGAAATTATCTTTCCGATTTCAATGCAAGTGATTCCAAACATTGTAATTAACTTAATAGTCACCCTTTATAACATTAAACTAAATTTATGAGTAGCGGTTACCACTATTTCTGAATAATAGTTTAAGTCACATTTTAATTAAGTTTCTAGCGTAACCAAATGAAAGAATTTTTAAAGATGCATAGTGGTTGTCCTAATTAATCATTTGCTGAAGGGCACATGAACCCCCCCCCCGACCCCTCCTTCAAGGTTTTTTACCTAACTATGCCCCAATTCCATATCTCAGCAACTATCTTTTCGATTTGAACGCAAGTGATTCCAAACATTATAATTTACTTAATAGACACCCTTTATAACATTAAACTAAATTTATGAGTAGAGGCTACCACTATATCCGAAAAATAGTTTAAGACAAGTTTGTAATTAAGTTCCTATACCTTAACCAAACGAACGAATTTTTAAAGATGCATAATGGTCCTCCTAATTAGTCATTTGCTGAAGGGCACTTGAACATCCCCTCCCCTCCGGCCCCTCCTTCAAAGTGTTTTTTCTGACTATGCTCCGTTTCCGTATCTCCGCAACTATCTTTCTGATTTCAACGCAACTGATTCCAAACATTATAATTAACTTAATAGTCACCTTCTATAACATTAAAGTAAATTTATGAGTAGCGGTTACCACTATTTCTGAATAATAGTTTAAGGCAAATTTGTAATTAAGTTCCTAGCTTAAGCAAACGAACGAATTTTTAAAGATGCATCGTAGTCCTCCTAATTAGTCATTTTCTGAAGGACACTTGAACAACCCCTTCACCCGGCACCTCACTCATGGTTATTTTCTCTAACTGTGCCTTATTTCAATAACACGGCTTATAATGTTCCCATCTTCTCGAAACCAGCTCAATTTTATTGCACGCCTACTATACAGTACTGTAGGCAACGTTGACCTGTCTCAGAGGTTCTTTCCGAAAGAGGTTGCTCCCCTGGCTGTGGAAGAGGGAAATAAAAGATTTTCCGGAGCGTGCGAGTGTGCATGGTATACAGTGTCGAAGCCATCAGAGGCCTTGGCCAGAGTTTCGTTTTTTAAAAGATTTGAGTTTATTACATGGGCTTGGGCAATGCCTGGTGGGCCAGCTAGTATGGATAAGGAAGTAGGAAGGAGAATAAGGCAAAATATATATATTTTTTTAGCACACAGGCAAATGTGCCCGCATGTTCTGTATGTATGTGTGTACGTAACACGATAACTCTTGATAGAAATATCCTATTTGCTTCAAATTTTCTATATAGGTTCATTCTGATAAGGTGCTTCCTGGATTAGTTTTGGGTGTTCATTGGTTTAGTATAAAGGGGGCAACAGGGGCTAATCCCCCCCCCTAATTTAGATAAAATGGATTTTTCATACAGAATTATCCGATTTGCTTCAAATTTTGTATGTAAGTTCATTGTGATAAAGCACTTCCTTGACTAGTTTTTGGGGGTTCATTGGTTAATTATAAAGGGGAGGACAGGGGCTAATCTCCCGAAAGTAAAATATGGTTAAAAGTGCCATCTATGTCACAGAACAATGGGCTTCTCTACAGAACATTGCAAATTCTCAGTTTCAACGAAATTCGTCATTCAGTCTTAGGAAAAAAGTGCAAAATTCATCAGAAAAAAAAATCGCAAAATTCTTCAATCATTCATGTAAAATGATTGCAAAATTCACCAATTGCCAGACTTATGTATAACCAAAAACTTTCTGCGCACATAAATATTGGGTCAAAAATTTTCTGAAAATTAATTTAATGCTTAATACAATTACATGTTATATTATTTTGATGATATGAATTAAAAACAGTAGTTTAAAATGATTACCATTTAAATTAAAAATTAATTAATATTAATTAAAGAATAATTATTTTGGATAAAAAAAATAGCAAAGCTAAAAATCCATGATAAGAAGTGGTGAATTCTTATCAATTATTTTGTCAATACATTTAGAAACAGCCAAATCCTTAATATTGTGACCTCATTGCACAAAATGCCATGCACTCTGTTCGTAGAAATAATGTGACATTGCTTCTGAAACAACTGAATCATATGTTGTAGGTAGAGGTACACTCATAGAATCTAATTTGAGAAAAAACCCAAAACATGTGCCTTAAAATAATACATCATTTCCTCTGTGTCATTTATGATATATTTTTTTGTCTATTACTATTTTCTATTATCTTAATTTCTATTTGAAAAATTTCCTGTCACCGATTTATTTTCGGCTAGCTGTTAATAAGTCATTGATGTTTATTAAAATTTCATGCATTTTGAAATATTTAAATTTAGCTTGAAATAATTTTAAAGAAATTCAATTTAAAATGTTTTCTAACACTTCGAAATTATTCAATTTAACCGCCGTCGCCGTGCTAAAAAGTCACTGCAGCTGCTGATGGAGAACTGATCGGGTGCCAAGCTCTAGTCTGCAGAAAATAGAAATAAAATTGTGTGATGTCACAACAGTGTTTTGCATCTTTAAACTTTGAATTGTGTGTGAACAATAAAAAAAATCATACATAAATTTGGGAAATATTATTAATTTTTTGGTATTTAAAAAAAACTAGTCAGATATGCCAATCCTAAAACTTTCTGCTACCTCATTCAGGTTTCAAGTACACCAAAAACAAATCAGCAGCAATTTATATCAAGGTCTAACTGAATCTAAAGTTTTATTAAATTCTGTGCATTAGTTCTTGAGATGACTACTGCTAAAATCGTGTAAATCCTGGAAAATTCAGCATAGCAGTGCCACCTGAGTGCCACAGAGATTTACACCAAAACCTAATCAACAACAATTTATGCCAATGTCTAACTGAAGTTTGATAAAATTCTGTGCATTAGTTCTTGAGATATAACTATCATGAAAAATGTCTCACAGCAGCGCCACATGTTGGGTGATTTACACCAAAAACAAATCAGCACCAATATATATCAAGGTCTAACTGAATCTAAAGTTTTATTAAATTCCGTGCATTATTCTTGAGATAGAGTGCCTAGAAAATTTTTTACACACATAGACAGACTAACAGACATTTTCAAAAAACAATCAAATCCTGTTGAGGACCCCTAAAATGTATAAATCCATCGAAAACAAGAGGTCTAAAAATTTCATGATTCCAATACTTTCTTATAAAATAAATAAATAAAATAAAATAAAATAAAATAAAGTTTTTCTTCTCCAAAATTTTTTCCACAAAGGTCCGAATTTTGTGGAAAAATTTCCACGCATGGCATGCGCCCATGCGTCTATATTGTCAATCGGTAGCCAGACAAAAATTGCGAAATTCATCAGTTGATCGTGAAATTCTTCAGCCGCTTGTGGAAAAAAATGTAAAATTTGTCGATCAATTGGGGGAAATAAACTGCGATTTTCAATAAAATTTGCCAATCAGTTGACAGAAAATATCTTAAAATTCACAAATTGGTTGCGGGGAAAAAGACACTAAATTCACCAGTAGATCGTCAGAAAAATTCTTCAATTAGTTGTGGGAAAAAATTCAGAAACACAATTTGCTAGTTAATTAATGGAAAAATCTCAAAACTTTTGCGAAATTCATCAGATGCGAGGAAAAATTGTAAAATTTGTCTGTAGATCATGGATGAAGTCTTGAAAATCTTCAATCGATCGCGATGAAGAATGGGAAAATCATTGATTGGTCATGAGAAAAAAATTGCAAAATTTATCAGTTGATCATGGGAAAAAAATAGTGAAATTCTTTAGCCGGTTGCAGAAAAAATGTAAAATTTGTTGATCAGTCACAGAAAAACCCCGTGATTTTTGCTAATTGGTAGCGAGAAAAATTTTCGAAATTGGCCAATCGGTAAAAGAAAAATGTCTCGAAATTTGCCAAGTGGTTGCAGATAAATATATGTGAAATTTGACAGTGAATCGTCGGACATATTTCCGAAATTCTTCAATCAGTCGCAGGAAAAATTGTGAAATTCGTCAATCAGTCCCGAGAAAAAATCATGAAATTCATCAGTCGAATGAAAAATCTCGAAAATGTTATGAAATTTGTCTGTGGACTGGGAGAAAAATTGTGAAATCAGTTGCGGGGGAAAAATGCATCAAAAAACCTGAAATTTGTCTATTGGCTCTGAGAAAAAATAGTGAAAGTTGTTAGTCGATCAAAGGAAAAATCTCAAAAATATTATGAAATTTGTTAATCGGTCATAAGAAAAAATAGCAAAATTCATCAGTCGTGGGAAAAATGTTGCAAAATTTGTTGATTAGTCGCAGAAAAATATTGCAACATTAGTCTGTCGGTCGCGGGAAAATATTGCGAAATTCTACTGATTAATGGGGACTCTAAAACAAACCAGTTCAACAAAATGTGTCTTTGAATACGATGCACGAGCGCCACTTTTAAAAACAGTGTGCCACCTGGCGGCTCTTTTGTTCTAGAGTCAACACTATATTCATTATTTACTTCCAGATCTTGGCGATCAAATCAAGAATCAATTTGAAATCATTTGGTGCTATGGAGTTGCCTCCAACAAATGTTACTCATAACCTGTTAGATTTAACATGTATCCAGTAATTTTAAGAAGAGCTCATAGGCCTCCACATGGACATAAATCTATTAGAAAACTTCTAAAAGCTGGACTTATAACTAACTATGCATTGACCAAATTTCCAAACACATTTGCTCCATAAAAGTGATATCTCAAAATATGTCACTTCTAAAATTATTAACAGAACTGTAAATTCTTTGTAAATGCCATGGTTTTAAAAATAAATCTTACCACAAAATAATGTTTCTTTTGTGTGTGTGTCTGTGTCTGTGTTTTATGCAACGTCTTTTGAATTTATATAAAAGATTAAATTGCACTCCTGCTACATATACTAGAACATCTCCCTGTGTTTTTCATTTTTACTCTTGCAGAACATTTTTTATCAGCTGAAGGTTTGTTGCAGAACACTGCAAAATATTCTGCTTTGGGGGCTAATCCCCCCCCCCCCCCTTAATTTAGATAAATTGGTTTTTCATGCAGAATTATTCAATTTGCTTCAAATTTTGTATATAGGTTCATTGTGATAAGGCGCTTCCCTGATTAGTTTTGGAGGTTCATTGATTAAGTATAAAGGAGGGTAATCCCTCCCCTTAATTTATTGTCGATTTCTTTATTTTTCGAGGGGCATTATTCTTTGAAATAAGAGTATAATATACAATTAGTGTGAATAGCCTGTGAGCTCAATGCCATCAGTTTAACTGGGCACTTTTCTTTTTTTTTAATTAATGATTCTATGACATTTAAATTGATTTTTAATTATTATAAGGTTATTTCATTAAAATCTTCTTTATTAAAATATGATTATTTCTGCATTATTTAACAGTTACATTGTTATTGCATTGATTAATATGGGAATTAGTTTATTTATAGTTTATTCTTACTCTTGTCTTGACTTGGGGACCATATCTGCAGAAATATTTTGATATTAATGAAGTTTGTCGCAGAAAGCATAATAATTTTCTGTCACATGTTTGAACAGTAAGCTTTTGCCCAATCTCCTAATGTATTATTTTATGAAAGTAAACTTTTTTCCATTCATCTATAAGATATTCATTTTACTTCATAAAATAATATGAAACTACTTTTATATAAATATTAAAAGTATTTTGAGTGTATATTCTAATCTTCTTTTCTTTCATCATTTGGCATCTATTTAAAAAGAGGTTAAAGTGTATTCCTGTAATTCTTTATGCTGAAATATTTTTAAATATAAAAGTAGGAAAAATGGAATGGTTAGTTCATTATGATATTTATTGCTAGTCTGAGAAATTGGCCTTTGAACCTTAGTTGTTGTGTTATAAAAGTTTTTTGTGGACATTGATACTTAATTCTATTGCATTTCTCTAAATCAAGAGATTTTCTTTTTTTTTAAATGATCAACAGGTTATGAGTTACTTCTACATAAATAGACTAAACATGAGACATGTTCAAATTATAAAAATACAGCTGTTTACTGTTGATGAAACTGTTTATTTTATATTTTATTTTAATTTTACTTGTCAGTAGTTTTTACTGAAAAAATATTTTCTATGTTTTATTTACAGTTTACAATGAGAAATAACAAAAGGAGCTTCATGTATACATTGGTAATAAATCCTTTTTTTTTCTTTTTCTTTTTAAACTAATAAAATGTGAACTTTCCAATATTGATTTTTTTTCTTCAAATTTCAGAGTAGAAGGAGAATAAGTGAAGGGTATCATATTGCTTCTAATAGCAGATGGAATATGGTATGTACATGTATTTTAATTTTTCATCTAGGGAATAGTTAAAGAGAAACAATATAACACATTCAATAAAATTTTATAATCTTAAAATTTATTATCACACAAAATTTAAAGTTTAAATATTTTAGATTTTTGGACCAAATATGAGTTTGCAAAATCTAACTTGTAGAAAGGTTATCTTATTTAGTATTTCCTTTTTATATTTGCCTTGATCGAATTCATGCTTAAAAAAGTGTGCATTCTTGCCAAATAATAAAAATAGCCATGAAAATGAACCTGTGAAGAATGACAAAATTTCTAATCTGCACGTAATTTTTTTTTCATATCGTGAAATTTGTCTTTTGCTAAATTAACAGTTTTTCATTTATTAAAATTTAGTATGTTTACAATTTTCAATTTACTATAGGATAAAATATGTCCCCCCCCCCCCCCAAAAAAAAAAGAGATATTTATTTTACATTCTGAAATAATTTCAGAAAATAGCTACTGTATAAAACTATATGTTGAAAGAGAAACAATCTGGAGATGCATCAGTGACATAAAATGTGTTTGTAAAAAATAAATTAATTTCAGTAAGTATGCACTGTTATATATACAGTGGAACTCCAGATATATGTTACCTGAGTTGTACGTTTCCCTTACTTATATGTTTCAACTCAGCGGTCCCGACCACTTGCCATTAAAAATTAGCTGATTTATACGTTTTGAATTACACATTTCCCTCAGTTATACCTTATGTTTTTGCGTCCCCGGACGATTTATTTTTTTCATTTATACATTTTGAAACCGGAAACCGGCCGAGGAGTCTGATTTGAAAGATCCCACTGAAACTTCACAGCTGATGTGAAAGCTTTTGACATAGTACAGCGGTTCGTCAGTAGTAAAAGTGATAACCATAAGGCGGCTGCATTATTAACAGAAATGCAAAATTCTCTGCTCAGTGTCGGCTCTAGAAAAGTGATTATTTCAACAAAATTCAGTAAACTACTGAAATGTCTTTTGATAAATGATTTAGATGCCAAGGCGATTCCAACAATTTCTTTTAAGTAATCTATGTGTATTAAAATAATTTGAATAAAGCTTTTATGATGAAATAAGTTCATGTGTACTTCTCTTATGTACTTTTTTTCTTCTCATTTCCATTTCAAAAAAATTATGTCATGGGTGCAGTACTACTTAGGAAACTTCTGTTTTCAATATAAAAGGCAGCAAACTCCTCAGCGGATCAAAGTTTTCGTGATATATTTTAAAAATTGTTCCGGTAAACCATTAATCGAGTTGTACATTTTACTGAGTTATACGTTTCGTTTGTCCGGTCCCGGACGAAACGTATAACTGGAGTTCCACTGTACTGACTTTTGATAATTCGAACTGTGTTAATTTAAACTTTTAATTAATTTGAACTAATCAAAAAGTTTCCAAAACATTTAATGCTAATGTTAAAGTTATTTCCTTAATTCTAACCTGTTTTTATAACATCGGTAATTCAAACTAAGAAAATCTAATTTAAAAAAAAGACACAGTATTAATAGAGAAATGTAACAATAGATAATGATTTTGAAATTTCTGAAAAATTAATTCATGATTACTGTCAGCATCTTTAAATGTTCTACTGAAAAATTAGTAATGTATTAATTTATGTTTTAAAAATGTTTTTTGTAATGGGAGCTATCGGCACATAAAGAACTGAAATTGCAACTCAACTGAAATGTTTATTTGTTATTGAAAGATTGACTGAAAAACATAAAAATAACAAATTACAAAATAACATCACTTGATCAACTTTTTCAAAAATGTAATTTTTTTCATTAAACCTTTTAGTTCATAACATATTTAAAAATTGTGACTTTATCATTTCTGTTATTATGCTTCTATTTACCATAAAGTTAAAATATTTTTGACATTTTAAGATTAATATGCATCTAATAATTATAGTTTTAGAATCTATTGTTTTTAAAAATGAAATAGGTTTAACAATTTGAATAATAGAAAAGTATATCTTTTCATGTTAGATTTTTTTTTTTTTTTTTGATAGCATGAAAAGTACTTTTTTTTTTAATTGCTTAATTCAAACTTCTTTTTTGGTACTTAGAGTTTGAATTAATGAGTGCCAACTGTATGTAGTATTACTTATTTATGTATATATTAATAAATTACCTCTGAATATATGATATATTAAATGATATAAACATTGTCTGAAACAGTGAATGGGTTGCCAGAAAGTGTTTGTGAAAAATTTTCTTCTCTCACCAAGATCATTTCCTCTTTCTAAAGCTGTTATAAAAAGGAAGTACCTCTTCATAGAAATGGTCTTGTGTTATTGTTGGAAAAACTTGCATTCATACCTGTGCATCACAACCAAACATACAATTTTGGAATTCATAAACAAGAGGGAAGTTTTTTCTGTAATTATCAAATAAGAATCCTTCAGATTAAAAAGAAAAAATGTGTTTTCTGTGACCTGAATTAATAATTATAATAATAATGAAGACTGGTTGGTATTAAGGAGAAGTAAATTACTAATTTTCAGTTATTGGCTTTTCAATATTTACTGTGTAATTTTTTATAAGTTGTAAAATTACTGAAAAATTTTGTATGAAACAAAAAAATATAAATTAAGAATATGTTATACATTTTGTAACATTTAATAATTGTATAATATCTGTTAATACATTATTCATTGAAAGACTGATTTAGAAAGGCAGTCAATTTTTATATTTATAAATGTTTACTTTCTAAAAAGTTTTCTATTTTGTTTTATTTTAGCAATTAGTTGAAATATTTTTCTTCAACTCAAAGAGAGAAATTATAAAAGACACCAGTGAGCATACATATGAAAAAGTAGATGTGCATTATAAACTTCCAGTGTTTACAAGAAATGGATTATTTTACACATATTGGTCAGAGAAAACAGAAAATAATGAAACCATAGGACAAATACAAGATTTTCTTCCACGTGATATTGTAAACATGTAAGTGAACTTTGCTTTTATTCTCTCTCAAAAATATTTGATTACAGATTGTTTATGAAATCTGGATGCATGTCCAAGATAAAGAAAATACATGTTCTTTTTATGCCCATAACAAACAAAAATTATATTTATATGTCATGAATTGTTTATTGAATATAAAAATTACAAATAGATATTTTTTTAATCAATAAATTCAATAATATATCTATAATAAAGAAGGAAGTTTGTAGGTGTGTTTCTCGATTGTGTTCTGAAGAGACCGGTGCACACAGAGCTACAAAATTTGGTGGGAAGGTACCTCTATGCATGTAGTTTTGCACCTCGAAGCCCGAATTTGGAATTTTTTAATAGATTTTTTTAAATTAATTTTTTTATGAGATTTTTAGTTTTTTTTCACGTTTTGCTGTGATTTTTCCACATTAGTAACTGGAATCTGGTTCCAATCTTTTAACCCAATATTGTAAATTTTGTCTTCTTTTCAATAAAGTTTATGCAAAATTTGTACAGCAATTTTTGAATTTTTGGCGAATTTTTTTCCCTTGACACTAAAAATTTTGCCCAGAATGATTGATTGGTTCAGTGGTTGCTTTCCATTTTAGCCTCAGCTATGCTCAGAAACGTCATTCTTTTTTTTCTCTTTTTAGCTTGGAGAAAGTTGATAATTCTTTTCAGATAAAAAATCATGATTTTAAAAGGGAAGGGCTGATTATTTATTATCCTTTTTTTATTAGATTTTTTAATTGCATTTTTAAACTTTTTTTCATGTTTTGTAGCATATGATGCCACTTCATGCCGCTAAATAGAAATAAGATTTTATACCAAAAAATGTCTGTGCAGTATTAGTGTTAAGCGAAGTTTAAAAATTATTTTTAACTTTTAGTCTTTATACAGCATAGAACTTTTAAGAGTGGTAGAATTTGTGAGGAGAAAAAAAAAACATAGTGAATACAAGAAAATTGATAAAAAGCTTTATCCAAGTATTGTAAATTCCATGTGTGTTTGTTGGTTGCACTTTTATGGAATCCAGCAATATGTCAGGTGTGGCTATTTTATTTTGGAGAAAAATCGTTATTTTGAATTTTCAAAGCAGAATGTTTGTATGAATTGAATTTTTAAAATATATCAATTTTGGTCTAAATTCTTCCAAAAAAGTAGATGTGACACTCTACAAAACTTGCAAAATGATGTAGAAATCTAATAATTTGAATCTATGAAATTTTTTTGTTTTTTAAACCGATCTTGGCTATCCTGCATCCATTTGTGTGTTTATTTATAGTACAGATATCTTCCATACAAATGGTAGAAAAAATTATTGATGGTAGAAATTCACAAGTTGATTATAATGCAATTTACTTCTAAATTTGTACTGGTGGACTCAATTTATTTTAAACAAATATCAAGAAAATCTGTGAAGTGAGTTTAAAAACATTTTCGCTATATTTTGTATATATTTTGCTTCTTTATTTAGTTTTATTTTAACATTATTAAAATAAATCAATGATTATGGTATAAAACATTAATTTTTATGAATTTCCCCCCTAATTTTCAGAATAATTGCATTAAACATTTGTATTATAGTTGTGCTTTTGTCACAGTTGCCTGAAGCTTGCATATTTGCTGAAATTCAGCTGTACTTTTCTGCATCTTTGTAGTTATTCATAAAACAATCCTAATACATAATTTGAATATCTAGATTGGTATATAAAACCTTACATGTTTACTTCTCTTTTGAAATTCCCATTACTGTCACTCTTTTGAAAATCCCATTGCTTTCGCTCTTTTGAATAAACATAAAAATGGAAAGTGGCAGTTTAAACACTTAGAGGGTGTAATTAACTAGGTGTAATGTGGGTACTCTGAAAATATCTCCATTGAAATTTTTACTCAATGAGAAATAGTTTGTCCTCAAAAGTGAGACAAAATTTAGCTTTGAAACAGCTTGAGAACTTCAAAGTATAGCAAAAATTTATAGCTTTCACAGTCCATACCTTCTCAAAGTTACCTAAAAGTACCTATTTTCTCCAACAAGACATGAGCCAAGCAGACACGTCACCTGATTGTGGTAAACAACACTATTTTAGAGGAGATTATCCTCACAATTAATTCAGTGTGGTTTTTCATCTATAACAATGCCTGTGTTCAGTTAACTGTCACAGGCAGAAGTAGATGCATTTTGAAAAATGATGATGGTTATTCCAATGGTTATTCTTGTGAAATTTTGAAACTTGTAGCTGTAAAATTCCATAGGTCATGTGGCAATTCATCACTATGTACTAAGTATTTACACATCTTACAAATCATTTATATTGAGATAAGAAATTGACAGGTAAAAATAACACACACTTGGGATATCAGTATTTACCATACTTATTTGTTTTCCACTTCACTCTACACCAGTTATTCGTAAAAGTTTGGTCTTTTATTTTGAGGTCATGTGAAAGGTAATAAAATATTAAATCCTATTTTAAAGCTAAAATTTAAATTTCTAAATGTTCCTAATTTTATTTAATTCTGAGTTTGCATTCTGTAAAGTGACTGTTTTGGCCTAACAATTATTATGGTCACAGAGTAATTTTTATCCAGCTTTAAAATAAATAGAGATAGCTAATAACTTTGCAAGTGACTGTTGTTTGGCTGCAAGTAGATCTTGGGCAGGTCTCTTTTTGCCTTCAGGCCCAGACATCAATCAAAAGCTCTAAAAGTAATTAAGTTAATACCTATTTCAACCTATCTCCCTCTACTGGAAAAAAATTAGAAGTGAGAAGACAAAATTCACAAACACTCTCGAAGTGAGCTTTTTTTTGGTAAGGATCATGACTAAATCTCTGGCTCTCTTGGAGCCTCTTCCGAGCAAACACCAAACTTCCACAAACTACTAATGTACTATTGAACGGAAAATGAATAAGTTTGGTCAACATCAAAGTCCTGAAAATTTCTGAGTCTAGTTATTTCTACAATAAATATGCTACATTATATATTCCCCCCCCCCTTTCAGTTATGATATATATAGTATATGTTGTTAATTACTTAGCTCTGGTGAAAAGTTTTGTACTTTCTTTTTCCTTCATTATAATGTGATTACTTTTTCATTTATATATCATCTGTTACCTTTCTATATATATTTATTTTATCCAAGTTTTCTTCTTATTTTTAGAACCTTTATTGGCAGTAGAGAAAAATTAGATAAGTGAGTAAAAATTTTAATAACCTTTATTCTCTGATACTTATATGGGTGTTGCTAGAATTTTATCCATGAGGCTGCATCCAGGAAAATTTATGAACATGAATAAAAAGTTGTTTACATGATTTATTAAATAAAGTTAAAATAAATTTGCATTAGTTACATTACGTATCAATTTTCATGTATAAATAATTTAATGTTGTTAGCCTTTCGATATAATATATTAATGTATCAACAATTTACATCTGATGCATGGATATTTCCTAGAAATTATTATTTTTAATGTAAAATCAGTTTTAAGAAATTTTCATCTATTTTTAAAAATAAATCTTAACTAAATTTATTACATTCTTTCAGAAAAAAAAAATTAAACTTTCTATACTATATATTTTATGGACGAAATGCAGCGATGTTTAAAAGTTGTAAATGCTGCACTTAAAAAAAAAAATTATTTTTTCCCCGCATGCACGAAATTGGGAGAAAATAAAAATTTCATAATTATTTCCTCCTCACTGACCTTGAGACGATTTTGTTGACTGCAACATTCTTCACCATCCGATTTTCCCTTCGTTCTGAAAATGGGTTGGACAAGCCAGTTTGTTTGACACTTTTATTTCAGTTTTCAGAAAATATACTAAGTATTCTTTTCCCTTCCTACTTTATTAAAGTGTGGAAGTGACCTTTTTGTTGTAAGAATTTTGCCATTTCATTGTTGTTGATTTTTCACGTTGGTGATTTGATTTCCAGTTTTTTCTTCTGTAGAGATTAGATAGCTTCTAAACAACACATGAGCTACACAGCTGCTTTCAAAATGTAAGCGATTCTAAGAGCAGAATGCATCAAGGATCATGCAGCAGTATGCGAGTTCTGCATTAATGAGCAATGTATTCGACATTGGAGGATTGAAAAGCTAGTGATTAGAAATATGCTAAGAACAAAATGTGCATGACGAAGGGAGAAAAGTGGATATTTCAACAGTGTGTTAAAAGACTACCTGTATCTACAATTCAGATCAAACTTCAAGCGAAACAGATGACATTAAGTACAGGCATCAAGCTAATTTTAACAGTAATCCTAATTGGTGCCATTCTTTATGAAGCAAAAGCATTTGTCTGTCCAAAGTCAGGCTACAGTTGATCAAAAACTTCCTGTTGATTGGGAGGAAAAGAAGTCGGCATATTTACAAATCTGCAACATGGATGAAGTCCCACCTTGTTTTGATTGTCCGCCCATCAGGACCAGTGAACAAAATTTGAGAGAAGTCTATTTCCATAACTACCACAGGCAATGAAAAAACTTCTTTTACTTGCCTGTTCTGCCAGTGGCCAGAAGTTAAAACCAATGCTTATTTTTAAGCAAAAGACGTTGCCCCAAGGCAATTTTACCTCAGACATGGTCATCAGGGCAAATGTTAAAGGCTTGATGTATGAGGGCATTATGCTTGACTGGCTATCTGAAGTTTGGTGTGAATGGAAAGGGTCTTTCTTTCAGCCTAATCGGGCTTGAAAGAGTTCTTCCTAAAGGAGGAATTCCACCTTTTTAAAAAGTAATTTTGGACATTAACTGGATTGATGCAAAAATGCAAAGAAAATATGGGGAGTGGGAGGGGGGGGGGGGGTAAATTTAATCCTCAGATATCCTGTATAAATACACCCTTGGAGTT
Organism: Maratus michaelseni; assembly: GCA_963931845.1. Classification (NCBI taxonomy): domain Eukaryota; kingdom Metazoa; phylum Arthropoda; class Arachnida; order Araneae; family Salticidae; genus Maratus; species Maratus michaelseni. Next base: position 379,917,258 of record OZ007586.1, read on the forward strand.
TCTAAATTGATGTACAGAAGAGCTATCAAATCAAAGGTCAGCCTTATGTTATGAACATCTGAAAATCATGTTAATGAAGTTATTTAAAGTGTCGATTGATCCAGAGTGAAGTTTTTTTAGTCTTTCAAAGGGAAAGAAAGTTTGCATAAGGTTATTTTTGAAATAGTATATTTTGTCCCATTTATACACTTTGGGTAGTTTCAGTGATGTATTCCTGAACCAAAGGTCACTTTGATGTGCATATATTTAGCATGGAGAATTTTTTTGTCCTTAGAAAAGGGGGGGGGGATCTTAAGCAGTCATAAACTACCCAGAATAATATTTGTTTTGAAAAAGTAATAGCTGTACTTCACATAAATGTTTCTTTGTTAGTTGAATATACCATTTTTAATATTTTCTAAATTAATAAAAAATATAACAATCATATGTACAATTATATTTCAGTTTATTGTGTAAATACTTCTTAAAATGTGTCTAAATTACAACAATTTATTGCTGTTACATAGATAGAAAAAAATTTCCACCTTTTCTATTATTTCTCACTTTCATGCCTGCCTAATGACATTTTAGTGATGGACTCCATGAAATCACATGTTTGTAAACATAATTTTGAAATGACCAAAAACTCCAGCCCTTGAATTTAACTTTTTATTCACAGTTTTAAAACCCACATCCAAAAATATTGGGGGAAGTGGATGGCCAATGGCCTTCATTCTTTTACCAAAAAGGGTAATATGAAGAAGGCCACTTACAAAGAGGTGACAAAATGGGTATCACAGGCTTGAAAAGATGTGTCTGTTTCTTCAATCAAAGCTTGTTTTTCATAGGCTTGAATTATTACCCCACTTGTCGACAAAGAAAACTCTGATGTTTCTAATGATAAGACTGAACAGTACATAGAAATATTAGATGAAGAAAATTTACAGCTCTTCCATTCTGATATTGGTGACTCAGATTTTGAGGGGTTCAAATAAAAATTAAAGGCTTAAAGTGGATGTGACTTGCTCATAAAAAGCATGCCAAGTGGCACCAACGACTTAAAAAAATGTTGAGCACCTAAGGAGAGGGGTCCACATCCCATGCTCTGGATGGTGTAAATACCATCAAACATCTCCTTAATTTAAAAATTGCATGACATATTTAAAAGATTTAACTATTTTTTAAATTATAGACATCTTCTTAATGCCATTAAAAAAAAGTGCTGCATTGTGAAGAAAACTTCGATTAACCCAGGAGCAGTTGTGCCAGGTATGACATACACAGGGAGCATATGGTTTTTTCATTTGTCATCACTATTTTTTGAGAAATCTTCAACTATATCGCAGAATTTGTAACAATTGTCTTTGACTAAATATGGTGATGATTATTATTTGTATTTACTGGTGACAAAGTAAAACACGTTCATACTGTGGGTATGCATGGCTTCTCCCGGGTTACAGTTATGTCAATATTGTGCAATCGACAAACACAGCATTCCCACAAATGGGACATTTATGATGGGTGTGGTGATTATGATATTTTTAAGCTTATTGAGGATAATTTTGAGAGGTGCAGCATTTGTTTCATGAAATATGCTAGTTAATACAGCTAAAAATTTTGCGTCATGTGAAAAAAGTCTTCCTGCAGTCAAAAGAACATTACATCATAATTCACATAAATTTTTAGATGTCTTGCTATTCATTAATACCTGTAGCTAGAAATCACAAAGAAAATCCCTTAGAAACTTGGAAGGTCTTAAAATATGTTTATCCAAAATTTTATATTTGGGTCATTCCATGTCAACTGGCCTAGAGACTCTAGCCTGAGACCCTTCAATTTTGCTGCAATCACAAAAGGACATATGTATAGGTCTAAGATGGACATCTGCAAACTGTCAGTATCAGAAGTAGTATAGTTGGGTCTTTCTGTAAAGTTCACTATTTCACAGTTGTAATAAAATGATAAAATCATGAAGTTTGTCCTTGTTGCTCGTGATACAAGAAACATTATTGCAAATACACAATCTAGAAACAACTTTTTGTGAAAAACATAATTGTAGTATTAAATATCAGAAATCAATACATTTGTTGTAATATATTAGAGTTAGTCCAACTTGTACTCTTATACATAATACTGCATTAGTCTTATTCAAGTATTTGCAGTTTCCATTTCTTTATTCAATTATCAATTCATTTGTTTTCTGGTATTCGTATTTTCCATTTGTCTTTACTTTAGGGAGTTTCTGATTACATTATTTCATTGTAACAATATCACTGTGATACGAATACCAGTGTTTGAAATTTTTTACCAATAGATGGCTTCACAGTCTTGCCACTCATCCTGGCTCGTTTTGCTTTATTCAACCAATGATGTAATGTGCATGTATTTGGTCAGATGCAATAGAGCAGATGTGCCAGCTGATTGCGGCAAACACACTATTTTAGAGGGGATTCCCCTTACAATTAATTCAGTATCTGGTTTTTTGTCTAGAACAATGTCTGTGTTCAGGTAACTGTAACAGATAGAAGTAGATGCATCTTGAAAAATGACGATAAAACCATTAGAATAAAACATAATGGACGTTCTTGAATGATGGAAACCAATAAACACTATTCAATAACAATAAACACTAACTCAAAAATGTATGGGACTGATGAACCACTGTCAACAACCGTGAAAATAAACATCATGAAAACTAGGTGAAACTCTGTTCTGCACAAAATTGTTGACCATATCTTAAAAAATGTGAGTGATAGTGTAAAAATGACAACTACAAACATGTAGAGCATCCTGAATTTAATATGAAATGATGTCTTACGTGTAAAAATAACTATGACAATTTCCAGATTTTGCTACTACAGGCACAGCAGCCACTCTAGTCATTTTACTATAGATAGACACTTATTCAAGAATTATAGTTTTATCCATTCAAGAGATATTTGAGTGAATACTTTTGTGTTATTCTTTCAGTGTTCTCAATCTTTTCAATTTCCAGATACACTTTTGGAATAAATTTCTATGGCAGATATAGTTGCGAATCTCGCACAAATTAGGTGTTTTGAACCTTGCTTAACCTTATAACAAAAAAGCACGAAATGAAATAGAAGTTATTTTGTCAATTAAAGTGTGTTTTTTCTAGCAGGACAAATGGTAATGAAATCAAAAGTGTGTTTTTCAAGATATGCATTCTGAAAATGGGGTTGAATTTATGAAAGTTTTTTAAAGGGATTTTAAAGATGAATAAATTAATGAATATTTAAGCAGCCGAGAAATAGCTTCAGCAACTCTATGACATATTCATAGGTAATTAATTTGTAAAGTGACAAACTTTTAAAGTAATTGTTCTCTTGTTGCAGATTTTTAAATTAAGGGTCAAGTTCATCGTGACAGGCTGTTTGGCCGCCTACTTTGAGGTCAAGTAATGATGAATGTATTAATTTCTGATCTTTAATGCTGGAATTATGGTTTTCAGCACAAAAACACAAAAAAATTGTACTAGATAATATATTTGCAACCAGTGTTGAATTCAGGGGGTGGACATTCCCCCCCGGAGCATTGAAATGTCCCCCCCCCCCAAAAGATTTAAGATTTTATGCTTTCAATGGTCAAAAAGTGCAATTTCCTCACGGAACACTATAATGTCCCCCCCCCCCAGAAATCCCTCCTGGAGAAAAGTGTCTGAATTTAACACTCTTTGCAACAAGTAAGGTTTCTTGTATTCTGAGCAATAAGATGACAAACTTCATAATTTGATAGTTTTCTTGCAACTGTGAAATAATGAACTTTACAGAAGGACCCCTGTTCACCCAACTATACTACTTCTGACTCTGACAGTTTGCAGATGTTTATCTTAGATCTGTAGGTATGTTCTTTTGTGATTGGATCAAAATTGAAGGGAGTCGAGCTGGAACCATATCCAAAGTTAGGCCATGTGGCATGGAATGACCCATTTTAACAATACTTAGGTGCTATTGTGACTTCTGTCCCAGCTGAAAAATACTTTTCTTAGGCTGGAAATATAATTAAGGAGAAGAAAAATCATCTGAGTGGCAAAATAATGTCAAAATTTACTATTTTTACAGGGATTACCTCAATAATATTGGAAATAATTTCATTTGGTTTTGTAAAAGTAAATAATAAAAATCTGTTTGTTGAAAGTTTAAAGTCATTTTAAAATAAAACAACGCTTTATATAAACAGAATTAAATCATTTCATGTGTTAAGATATTAAGTATTGATGAAAGTAATTCTGATATATTGAAAAAACAATATTGGATACATTGATATTTTTTTATCATGGATGTCTTTAACACAATATATCAAAAAACAATATATCAATATTTTGAAAAATTTTGCTAAGTGCACCCTTTTAGTAGCATGGCCGGCCATTCACAGAAATTATGATAGTGCAGAGTAGTGATGGGCAATTCTTGAAAAAATCGAGTATCATTAAACATCGACATCGTATAAAATAAAACAGCATCAATCACAATAAGAATAGATTCCTAAATTCTAGTATAGATGTTCTAGGATTGATTCTCACACAGATAGCTTAAAAGAGTAACTCCTAAAGTTATCAATCAATTGGCAGGAAATTTGATCATGAATCATTATCACGATTCATGATAAACGAATCAAGACATGAATGTGGACAATAAATCGATATTTCTTGTGCTCATTTCATAGCAATATAATATTGATTTTATTTTATTATTTTAGCAGCAGATCTGCTGTCAAATTTTGTATAAGATCCTTTTTCTTTCAAGGTTAAATTGTTATCTTTTTAGTTTAGAGCCTAGTTATTAAGGTTACTAATTTATTAAGTTATATTTTTCAAGTTTGTCCTCTCTCTCCTCCTCCCCTCCCTACCAAATCATAACTTTTTTAATTATAGTCCATACAACATGAATTGACCTCCTTTCATTTCGGGTTGTAGATCAGATTCTGGTTGAAGTATTTCGGGTTGTGCATCAGGTTCATGTTAAAACATTTCGATTGTAGGTAAAAAATTTTTTTTTCGAGTTTGGATCAATAAAATTAATTTTGTCGGGTACTGGTCGACTTCAAATGGAATTTTTGGGTTCTGATTAGATTAAACCCAACCAGTACAAGACTCAAATTTCTAAGGAGCGGGGGAGGAGACAAACTTGAAAGATACAACTTAACTAGCGAGAACACTGAGTAATGTTACTCTAAAGCAAAGATGGAATGTTTGAACTGTAAAAGGCCGAAAATTTTGATTATTGTTCATAAATAGTTATCACCAAGAGTGGCAAAAATAATATCAATGTTTAGTTGGTAACCAAATGATTTAGGAAGAATGTGAGAAAACATCTCATTCATATGGGATCATTAAAGTTATGATTTTTTTTTAGGGGGGGGGGGGGTAGTGGATGAACTTGAAAAATACAACTTAATAAACTAGTCACTCAAATAACTAGGCTCTAAACTAAAAAGATAACAACTTAACCTGGAAAGAAAAAGACCCTTATACAAAATTTGACAGTAGCTCTGCCTCTAAAATAGCTCAAGAAAGATCGATCTATTGAGCTGCCAATGGGGATAGATCAATCCGTAGTGGTGATTTGAAAGAAAAAGTAAAGTTAATGATACTACTACCGGTGTCAAGGTATTGATTCAACCACAGTGAACGATTTGAACAAAAATAAAAATGAGCGTTTTGTCGGAATCGATGTTGTGTTAATCGACTGCACTGCTGATGTGGGGGCAAAAATGAATGATACTTATTACTTATTGAGAGGATCTCTAGTCAGTGTACATTTATTCTTTATTTGATATCTCAGGTTCTATGGGTCTGATCCTCGCACAACTATGTCCATTCATCTTGGTTTGTTTAGCACCAACACAATCACCATTTAAGTTCTTTTTCTCTCCTCCAGGGGTGTTGCAATTTCCTGCATTGTGTGCTGCATAGTGTACATTTCTTCTTTATTCAATATCTAGATTCTATGGGTCTTATCCTCACACAACTTGGAGAACTTGTCTTGGTTTGTCCCTCCCACACCATTTTAATTCTGGTTCTCTCCACCAGGGGATGGTACAATTTCTTGTATTGGCTTTTATATTGTCTTCAGCCTCCATTTTTGACAGATGTTCTGTGAATGAAGCTTTCCTTAAGCTTTTTGACTTCCCTCAGCTCTTCTTGAAACTTTAAACAAGATCTCCAATGTTTCAAGAGCTGACATGAAATATTTCATGCAAAATTAGTCATATTACAGTGAAAGTAATCTAAGAGCAAAACTTAATTTTAATTTTTTTATGGCAATTCTTCATAAAATCAGATTTGATGTCAATTAAGAGTAACAGTTTATTGACTAGACATTGAAAAAAAAATTGATAGTATCAATATAATCCAGTTAGCCATAGTATTGAATAAATCGATAAAAAATATTGTCTTCGCCCATCACTAGTGCAGAGGTCAGATAGGCACTGGCAGGAATTAAACCAGGGATCTCATGAACAGTAGGTGAGGAATATAGTGTCAAGCAAAAGGCCAAGCCATTTAGTCTAAGCTAGTAACTCACTTTATACTGTTCAGGTGAAATGACATCACTATACAATCCATCCCCAGTGAGGAAGACATCTTGTTGACATTAGACAAGTCATGTGCACTCGTCAGCGATGCTATCATGTTGTTGTGTACATGTATGATGGCATGACATTCCTTGTGCTGTAAGCATTTCACAGGCTTTTGATGCTGGGGATGATTTATTTGGTGCTGTCATCTGTTGGTCTTAAGAGGAGACGATTATGGTTGTTCAAGGCTGTGTTCGACCAGGTTATCAATGCTGAGGTCAGATAGATGCTGGTGGGGATTAAACCAAAGACCTCATGAACAGTAGGTAAGTGACATAGCATTGGGCTAAAGGCCAAGCTTATTAAACTCAAAGGTTTAATGGGGCTTGCTAAATTTAAATAATTAATTTTTCTTTTGTATAATAACATAATTTCAGTACATCACCTTTGATTTTTTTTTTATCATAATAGGTATATTTACAATTTTGTTGAAATGATATCTGAAAGATTTAGAAGATTTCTGTCAATAGAATATCATTATGAATTTGAAGTCAAGGAAAATAATTTGATAACATCAGGAAAATGTTGTTATTACACAATAGACAAATATGTGGTGAGTATCCATATTTATAGAGACAGCGTTAATTAAGTATATTATTTCATGAATTATCTATAATATTTTAAAATATATATAACTTATCGAGCTGATATTCATTATGTTTTATTATTTAACTATAAAACATAAGTCAGTTGTATACAAGAGGACAAAAGTTTTACCTGAAATCCAGTTTATGATACCTACTTAACTATGAAATGGAGAACATGAACACAATATCTGCTCAAAGGTAATGACCAGACCATGTTTGAAGCAAAATACATAAAATCTTCTTTTGCACAATTTTATAATCTCTGTAAAAAAGGGAATACTAAACAAAATAATTTCAATATTTTAACTGTGGAAACAAAGCATAAAACAGTATTTTTTATATCGATAGCAATGTTTTAATTTTCTGTTATTTTCATTTTCATTATTTGATATTTATTCACAAATTTAGAATTCACTTTTATTAATTGTGCTTATTTTTTATTATTATTTTTCACTAACATTTTTCTGTAGTATTATAAGTAGCATTTGATTTATTTAATCATTTAGTCTCTTATAAGTTTAACCTTTTTAGTCCATTTGCTGTATTGTCTTTTAGTCATATATATATATATATATATATATATATATATATATATATATATATATATATATATATATATATATATAGTGAAAGAGTTTTCACTTGTTTCAGCAATATTGATTCACATGATGATTTAAATATTCTTTTATTCTGCAACTTTCATTATCCTTCTAACACAGGTAATTTAAGCTGATGGAACTAATATTCTCATTATTTTTTTTAAATAATGGATTGTATTCTGTTAGATTGTTTTATGAAATCATTTATCACAAGATGTGGGGTTAAAAGAAAATTAGGTAAATGTATTCCTCTTTTTAGACTGTGCTAGGGGGCTCTGCTCACTGATTCTCACTAACCCCCAGGAGCATGCTTTAAGACTGTTCTCAAATCCAATCAAAATATATGAATTGACATTAATAAGATTTACCTGATTATAATGGAATGTGATGCATCCTAATTGTACTAAAAATAACTCTAAACTTGTTCTCACTGAGTAGAATTTTCTTTGGCACTAGATAAATTATTTAAAATCATTTTACCTGAGTGCTGCTTTTAATACCCTATATATTTTGTATCAAATTTAAAAATCTAAACTCTGTGTCACTACAATCCCTAGTGATCTTGGCATACAGAGCCCAACTCTGTTTTCTTAACCATGGGTCCTGGGGTGCTATACAACATATGTCCTGCTCAGGTGTTCAACTTAATACAGGACCCCCAGTGCTTAGGGGTTAGTGTGCCTTCAAAGTGGTTGTATGTCTTCTTTGTGCCTGATGAAGAAAGACAAAGTTCTTTCGAAAAACACAATTCTTATTTTTATGGTGTTATTAAGAAGTTTTTTTTATGCTTTTATAGTATCACACCAGTTTATTCAATACTTTAATATACAGAGTTAGTCAAAATGAATATAGCGGTTACAAACGGCTATAACTATTTAATGGAATAGAATTTGTCGATAAGATTAACACAGAATGTAGACGGGACTTCAAAATTTTGTATACATACATCATAGATGTTCTAAGTGACTTCTCTTGGTCACACGGACAACATCTAGTCGGTAGTCCATTTCACGCCATACATTCTGAAGCATTTGTTCAGCCACCGACGCAAGCACATTACAAATGCATACTTTGAGTTCTTCAATTGTGTTGGGCATGGGAGGCACATACAGTCTTTCACATAACCCCATAGAAAAAAATCGCAGGGTGTCAAGTCCGGAGATCTCAGTCGCCAAGAGCAGAAGACATCATCAGCATCTCCACTTCAACCGATCTGTGGGGTTATGTGAAAAGTTCTGTGCCTCCCATGCCCAAAACAATTGAAGAACTTAAAGTATGCATTTGTAATGCGCTTGCGTCAGTGACTGAACAAATGCTTCAGAATGCATGTCGTGAAATGGACTACCGCCTAGATGTTGTCCATGTGACTAAGGGAAGTCACATAGAACATCTATGACATATGTATACAAAATTTTGAAGTTCTGTCTACATTCTGTGTTAATTTTATCTATAAATTCTTTTCCATTAAATAGTTATAGCCCTTTGTAATCCCTATATTCATTTTGACTTACCCTATATATTCATGTTTAAAAACTCTGTTATATTTATGCCATTGTAATATTAATATAATACCTGTAGTAATGTGACATATCCTATGCTGACGAATCTGCATAGAAAGTGGCCATTGGTGAGCATTTAGAATCTACCTGATATTAATTTGTAATGACTGTAATCAATTTTACTTTTTTTTTACTATTTTGTTTCATATCATCTAACTGTGTTTACATAGATATGTATTTGAGATAAATTATGGATATTTGCTAATGACTATACATTTTCTCTTCGAACATTGACATAAAATGATGTGGACCAATTTTAGTATTGGATAATAATGCATCTTATCCATGTAAACCAAATCTCTCCAAAGTTAGTGATGCTATCCAACACTGAAATTAAAAAAATATATATCTTTATCTTCTTCCACTTTGATTTTTAGTATTTTTCTTGGGGCTCTGACCAGATTGCACATAGTCATTTTACTATCATTATCTCTCTTTCTGTAGCTGCAGACTTCCCTGTTTGCAATTTATTAAGGATTGAAAGGAATTGTCTATGTACCTTGTATACATATTTCTATGACTTTTTTTCATATTTTCAATTTTATCTCCTTTTTTTTTAGATTGGTGACTTTTGTGCAGTGGAAACTGATTGTGTAGAAGATTCAAATAATGAATCATCTTATTCTGATGTTGAAGTAGTTCCAAAAGTGATCGATATAGGTAATCCTGCTTTTTCTAATCATGTCAGCTATTACCTACTACAGTAAAACCTGATGAAGTAGAATCTTACGTGACCAAAAAATTTTCATATTAGATAGAAGTTTTCATTTTAGCAGGTAAACAGACTGTTAAAATTCTTTTTTAATTTGCCAGGATTACAAAGGCAAGTTTTTGCTACAGACAGATTCTATTTTCACAGGTTTTACTTTTTTGTTTATTATTTTACATACTGTATATTCATATTGCTTTTATAGTATCTATATTAGAAAATTTTAAATCTGCCTAATTAAGGGATTTTAAGTAAATGTATTTCTTTCATTTTTAAAGGTATTATTATTGACCGACATGTATGTCATCATGGTTTCAGAGCTAGATAGAGGGTAAATAGTATATTATGTACATTTTAATTATTAGATTTGTGCAGTGAAACTATTGGGGGTAAATTTTAAAGTTCAGCAATAGCTTGTTAATAAAAAAGCAGTAAAGAACAAATTGAATGTTTTGTTATTAATAAGTTTACTCTCTGGCGAAAACTATTAGCGAGTTTTACATTAAAATAAGAAATTAAAACTGTGACTTTACTTTAATAATTAATTTGTAAAATAAAAAAAAATGAAAAAGAAAGTCTACCAGAAAACTAAAATTCAGTAAATGCTTTAAATTATTGTATAATACATAAGTTTCATGTATTGTTCTAACTATGGGATTTGTGTGGTTGAAAGTTGATTTAAAACAGTCCATATGATGACACAAAACTGTATTTACTCATGTGGGCAGTTTTTTCCAAAATTTTAGACCTAAAAAGTACAGTGTACAAAATACAAGGAATATATCCAACAACTATATGAAACCACATATACTTTCACTAAGACACTAAATACTAAACATAGATATTATGATGAAACTGTATGAAAGAAAAATAGTAAATTAAATAAATTTAATATTATGAACAAATCCACAGTAATTACTGCTGTGTTTTCTGCCAAAATGACTGGAAAAAACTGGTTTTTATCTTATCCTAAATTAGCATACCTAAATAATAAAAAAGTAAAAACTTAAGAAGTAGAAATGCATCAAACATTTTTATTAGATTAGCATTGCACAACTAAATCAGCAGAAAAATTAAATCGTGCACACTTTCAAATTTTCTTGTAGGGAAAGGCAGGGCAATTTGGTGCTTAATTTTTTTTAAACTACTGTAAAAACTGGGAAAAGCGCCATACAAATGGAAAATGTACAGAAAAAAAATTCTATTTCGTAGAATGAATGCATGTGCATAAGAGCCGCACAATGAAATGTAATAGAAAAAGATTTGAGTATCAAATTGAAGCTAAATAAAAATAAAGTAATAATAGATAATAAATGATAATAACAATAATAAATAAAAACAACAATACATACTTACTTTGAACTTTAAATATCATATATCAGCAATTTTAATTAATGAAAAAATAAACAAAGCCTTTGAATTTTTAACTATTTAATAAAAATAAAGAAAAACATAGAATAAAATAATACATAATAAAATGCCAGCAATATTTAAAAATAAACAAAATTATAAATCAAATCCGTAAAAATCAGATTATTCGCTAGCAGAATTAAATAACTCTAGGAGGTCGTTATCAATTTTATCTGATTAATTCGAAATTTCTGTTACATCGGTATTTTTATCAATAGTGGCTTCAGTTTTTGTCCATTGACTGCACATGCAAGCACACTTGTAAAAGATGTTTTTTTATTTCCCGTCATCACTCTGCTTACAGTTTTATCTCCTTTAAAGTGCACGGTTTTATTAGGTGGGCAGTCAAAAGTTAAGGGCACTTCGTCCATATTAATTATTTGCTTAGTGTCAAAATTTGTTTCAATTATTTGATCTTTTACAAACTTTAAAAATTCCTTGATTTTCACTTCCCAATCGTCAGATAGTTTTTGACCGACAGTTGTTCTGGTTCTAACCGAAAGTCCACTCCTTCGCAAAAATCTACAACACCAAGATTGGCTTCCTTTAAAATTGTCTAATTTCATTAGGGAAGCAATTATTTGAGCTTGTATCCGAATCTTCACTGTCGATATGAGAGCAACAGAGTTTCGTTGGCTTACTATCCATGATTTTAAATTTTGCTCAGGCTCCAAAAACTGTGGTATTCCACAATGATGGGCACATTTGGATTTCGGCATACAAATTAACTTTTCTTTATCTTTTCACCATCTTCTGACGCATTTTTCGTTAAAGTCAAATTCTCAAAAAGGTGCACGATTTCCAATTATTTCCGCTCTTTCAACAACAACCAATTTTAATCCAGCGGTATAACTTTTTATATTTGTAGGCGGCATTGGTATCAAGCACATATAACTTCAAACAAATCGTATAATCACTGAACAGCAGAATAAAAAGAATCAGTTTGTGATATAGCAGCAGTATATTCCAGATAGTTCTCCCTGAATTATAGCACGTAATCACTGTTATGTAGAAAGGTCAACGTTCCCTTGCTCAAACTCATGCACATAGTACATTCCCATGAATCCAGAACATCGAGAAGAAAGACCAGCAGAAAGATCTCAATCGAAAAGGACTATGCAATTTGCATATGTCATACAAATATAATACTGCAGATTTAAAATAAAATGTAATTAATGTTACTCTAAAATTTATTAAATTCATATAAATACCTACAATGTTACATCTGAAGATTAACTAAATTAATTAAATTCATGAGTTGTGATCGCAAAGAAAATGGCCAATTCTGGTATATGAGTGACGCTGCTGCCAAGCAACTCAATCAAACACACATTCAAAATAAATTCCAATTTGGCGGTTTGCGTGCTGAAAAAAAATAAAGTAAATCCTGATAAATAAAAACAGCATGAGGGGTTTAGAAAATAAAGAAAACAAAAATGAATGAAAAGGGATGGGAAATTAGGCAATGTAATCCTACAGTAATCGTCAGATGGGCCGCACCAAAAAAAATTTTTACTTTTTTTTGTAAGCGCCGTGGTGTTTCTCCCAGTTTTTACTTTAAAATAAAAAAAACTATAGGTCTTTAAAAAGAGTGAAATGTTATCAGGCAAAACGTACCTTTTTCAGGCAGAAATTCATAAAAGAAAGAAATAATTTTGGTCAGTACTTAATTAAAAACTAGGAAACATCAAATTATCTCTCAAGGGGTAATTTGGTATGACGTTTGTATGCCATGCCACAATAATATATTTTGTGCTAATAAGGTGCATACGATTTTTTTACTTTTAACAATGTGCTATTCAGAACACTGATAATTTTAAATCAGATAACATTTCAGAGCACTGTGGATTTTTCTTTAAGAGAATGTTTTTTTTTAAGTGACAGTTTAATATAATAGCAATTACTTGAAGAATTTTGAAGGCTCTGTCAAAATTCATAATGTTTTATGCTCTTTAAAAGATGCCCTTTCAAACTAAATTAACCATAAAAAAATTAATGCAAAATGGCTATTTGAAACAAAAGTTTTAATACACATTTTTTATACATCAGTGAAAGCATAAAAGATAATTAGAAGGTTTTAATACAATAACACAGCTCAATAATATCGAGAGAAACATTTTAGAATAGATATTATGATATTTTATATAACATACCTTGTGAATAATAATAAATAAAACTTTTTCAATCAACATTATTGTAACTACACATGTTAAAAATTACCAAAGGTACCAAATTAACCCCACTCAATGATATAGGCTAGAACAGTGTTTCTTAAACTTTGTGATCTCGTGGACCCCCTTTTGATGTGATATGCATTTCGGGGACCCCCAACAATATTTTTCTTAATGTGTGATATGAAATTATTTTAACCTTATATACACCTTATTTATTTTTCATTACACATATTCTATATTTCGTTAAAGGTGTTTGAAAAATAAGTTACATTTATACGAGAAAAATAATAATAGCAATATATACAAGATAAATAATAACAAGAAAAATAATTATAATTTATATTTTAAGACAGTTAAAATATAGATAGTACTATTTGTTATGAGAAGTATGCTGCTTATCTTTTGCTACTGGATGTGCAGCATCTCGTTCAATGTTTAAGTAAGACTGATTCAACATGCCGTCAAGTTCTACAGTTGTTCTTCATAATTTTCTTGTATGAAACTGTTGAAACATATGAATAGCGCTGTACTTGTTGTGTAAGTAGGAAGGGGTTTGCAAAACAGAATTCGTCACATATCTTACCACCAAATTCATAATGAAAGAAAACTCTCAAATATACAGTGTTAGAAACGTCTAAACACTCATCTAGTTACAATGCGCAATAAGGGCTGATTATTTACATGTAGAATCAATCGGTTCTTAATATTTTCACACATATTTCACCTTCGGAGCATTGAAAAGTCTCCCCAAAAGCATTTGGAGGTTTATGCTTATTAATGATCTAGATTTGCAAAGTTCTAGTCTTGCAAATCCCCCTCCTCTGGAGCTACAGAAATTTCTCCTGAAGAAAAAAAAATCTAAATTGAACATTGGGCTTGAGGATCCCCGGCTGTAAGCTCACGGACCTCCAGGGGTCCGTGGACCACAGTTTAAGAAACGCTGGGCTAGAATGAAACATTTTCGAATGAAAATAATGATATTTTAGACATTATAAAGTCTGAATAATAGGCCTATGTAAAAAATAACTTTTCCAACAGTTTCTTAATAAAAGGCTATGCCATATTGTAAACATTTTTAAACACAAGTTAGGTCTTACACATTTCAGTAGCCTAATTCCTAAGTTCATACATCTTCATTCTAGTCTCAGTCTTTGTAAGTCATCTGCCTCCAAACCATGAAACCATGAAGACAGAGGTACTAGTGCTTTTACCTTTGCGAAAATGTCAATGTTAACTGTCATGTGACTATCCACGCATTCTGAAACAAATTTATTTGGTCCTTTTGGAGTCCGAAGTATGATAAGACCATAGCATTTTCATATATTTCCAAAACTTTAGCTATGTACCATGACCCTTCATGGCTGGCTGTATAAACAAAAGCATACATAAACATACATAATGAACAAAATGTTAGTATCAGCAAACTTAATAAAACTACAGTAAAAATAAATCAATTTTTAAGTAAAATACAGTAGCATCCCCTACTTTTTTTTATGCGGTGCAATTTGGTGCTTGCACCAATATTATTTTTTTTCTGGGTTATTTTCAAAAATTCAGAAGGAAGAAAGGCAATACTTATTAGAGTGTGCTTTCAACCTGCCAGTACAATTTTTATTCATTTGTACATCATCTCACTTTTCCTGTGGCTTAATGTAAGTAGAGAGATTAAAACTTCGGCAGAGCAATTTTGCACCGTTTTTTACAAATTCCAGAAAACATTTTTTTCTTCTGGAAAATGTGCTCCTTACATAACAGGGATATATTTAATGCACAGTATACATGTGTAAGTACTTCTAAAAAAATTTTAAATATTCACATCATACAACAAGATCATGATAATAATAATTAAAAATGAGGCACCAAATTACCCTAGCACCAATTTATCTTGACTTACCTTAGTTTTATTGCTGTTTTCTTGAGAAGCTTGTAAAGCTTGCAGTAAAGCTTGCAAATTGAAAGCTGTAGTGTAATTAATCTCTTTTTCATTACGATTACACACTCTCTGAAAATAGAATAAATGCAAGCATGCAGTTACTGAATTTAGATAGCACCCTTCACAAGTTTTTGAAATTACCAATGGTAATTTCAAAAACTAAATAAACTTCAAACTAAATACATTCAAAAACTAAACATGGGAAATTAAGTATTTCCCATGTTGATAATTATTTGAAAACAAAGATATCAATAGGAGAAAACTGCACATTGTAGAAAGCTTACTTTTGTGTTATTTTACATAAGTAAATATGGACATTTAGTGTGTTTGCGACTCAGTTTTTCTGCAGATTTTTTTTTTCAATTACTGGATTTTGTGCTATTAAAAATAGTATGGTACATATTATACGTGAAATATAAGTTTGTTTTTTCCTTATCAAAAACAGGATACACATTAAATATAAGTAAACATGGTATTTATTTTGTGAATATTCCAGAAAAAAAAAACAAGAAAAATTGCATGAACAGACAAACACTATTCCATAAGCAATCATACCGCATAGGCGTAAGCAGCTTATTGTGTGTGGTGGTGGTGGGGGGGGGGGGGCTGCCCAGATTTTTATTTGAAACAGATAACGAAACTGAAAACAGACACATACATAGATGTGTGTGCGTATGTGTGTGTGTGTATACATGAATACACAAACCAGCAGATTACCATACAAATAATAAACTAACTCTAGCTTACTTTGTTATTTATTTATTATTTGTATGATAATCTTCAGCTTTTATTTCATAACTCCTGATCCCATTGAGATACCACTCTAAATATTTCAAGATTTTGAGTTTACAATATTACAAAAAAGATACATTTAAAAAAAATTAAAAAACACAATCTAAAAATTTTTAAATTTTAAAAATGTAATTTTTTTTTATCACTGATATGGAAAATTCTGGTTTGGAAGAGAAACTAAAATATGAAGTAACGAATGCTCTAAAATATTGCGAGACATTGTTAGAAAATGATAATCTCTTTAAAAAAATGTCAATGACGGTAAGGATAAACATTTTTGTAATTCATCAGTTAAGATGTTGCAAGATATTTATAACTAATCAAATATTAAAAGGATATATTATTTTGTAAATGTTTTCCTAATCAATTACTTTAAAAAAAAATAGAAAATGCAAGTAAAAAAAAGTATGGATTATTTTATAACTATGATAAATAAATAAATAAATAAATAAACATAAATGCAAACAATAATAGTAAGTTTTAAAAAAAGATGGGACTTCTAGACATAAATTATCTTGGATTTTCGTCGACAGATATATTAGTTTAATAATTGCAGAAAAACTGTAAGTTTTTATGAAAAATTCAAAAATGTAAATGTAATTTATTAGGAAAATATAAAAAAGTTTAAAGATGCAGAATTCATAATTCTGCTTAAAACGTAAAACGAACCAAAAATATAAAAATTTTTAAAAAAGATACAGGGCAGCCGTGCATGTACCATAACACAACAGAAATTTTAGAAACAGCTATTCCAAAGCAGAACCTGAAAGTGTCTTACAAGGAGAGTGCCAAGCTAGGTAATCACAGATTTTCATTATTTTTGTATATGTTGAAGGGTAGAAGCCTCTTAGTGTAAGGTTCAATGTATTTTATACAACGCTCCTTAGTTCTCGAGAAATGGGGGGTCTAATATTATAACACAACTTAAATACTTACTTTGTAACTAAATTACTGCATTGGTCGTAGCTCAGTTGATATGGTGTTTGCTCGTTGTTCCAAGGGCCCGGGTTTGATGCCGGAACACGCTACGTTTGTTTTCTCTTTTTTTTTTTTATAAATATACTTGTAATTATAATTTAATAATCTCAATAAAAAATTTTGTTAACATAATTAAATAGTTTAATTTAGCATTTTTTGATTTTTAAACCATTATTAAACATTTCTCCTCATTTAAAGAGCTTTAAAAAAATTGGATCTATTATTGACTAGTAAAAATTCAAAAATCCTTACAAAATCAGCATATTTACTATCGAATTATAGAATTGTTCTCCCATCGCAATAGAAAACGAAGATATTTCAGATGCTGGATTATTTGTTAAAAATCCATTGTTTTGCAATAAAATTTTACAGTACTTCAACACATCATCGAACCCGGGCCTTTGGAACAATGAGCGGATGCCATACCAACTGAGTTACGACAAAGTTAATCACTTCGTTGCAAAGTAAGTACTTAAGTTGTATTATAATATTAGACCCCTCATTTCTCGAGAACTAAGGAGCGTTGTATAAAATCCATTGAACCTGAGACTAAGGGGCTTCTACCCTACAACATATATAAAATAATTAAAATCTGTGATTACCAAGCTTGGCAATCTCCTTGTTAGACAAACAGCTTCACAGCTACAGTCAAAACTGAGAAAAATATACGATATTTCTGGGTTTGGCAGAGTATAAAAAGCAAGTTTATGATATACGCAGATTGGAAGCTGCACTGGCTAAACAAAGTTCCTTTGATTACTGGAGAAGTGAACGTTCATTAATTTAAATAGATTCAGTTCTTATATAACAAATATGTTGTAGGCAGCAGAGAAAAAGACTTAAAGTAGAATCTCAGTTTTGTTATTAATTACTTGATAACAGCATAACAGATGAAAAAGGTAAACAAACATAAGTAACGATATATCGTCCAACATTCTCAAACATGGCGATTTCACAAGACAACATAGCAGAGCAAGACAGCATATTGAAGATTTACACATGATGATATTTAAAATAACCCAAACCATTCCAAAGCATTCATACTTTTAGTTAAAACTTAATAAACTAAGGACTATTAAAAAGTTTAAAGTCTAAACTTCCATGGAATAAGGACCTGCCTTTTCCAAGTTTCATGAATATTTTCTCCATGAATGGAGATGAGAAAAGACAGCTTTGAAAGCACCGACATCGCGTATTTAAACAATACCACGGATTCTACAACTGGTTGATGCCTACTGGTAGAGCCAATCACGGACGAGCATCGAATTCGACTTCTCAGAATTCGATACGAGTCGGTTCAAACCAATTAAAGTGCTATGTCGCCATCTGGCAGGAAGAAAAATATTTTAGATGGAATTAACGTCAGTCTGGCTATTGATTTAACGAAAGTAGGTGGTGTAAGTTTACAATATTAAATAAGAAAATGGTGAAATGCAGGAATAGTGTTTTTTTTAGAAACTTAGGTATTTTTATTGAATAGTAAAAGTAATATATCGAGGTAAGTTTAGTTTATATTATAACAGAATATATTAAATAAAGTTATTATTATGTAAATGAATATTATTGAATGTCTGAACTTAGAATAAATGTATGAATGGAGTTATTGTGTGACCTGGTAATGTATTGAAAAGGGTAAGAGGCAATGAGATATGCTAATAAATAGCAATTTTTCTCATCAAAAACTGCATGTGAATTCTCGAACTTAATTGAACATATAATCCAATTTGACTGAGTCTTTTACACCTTCTCGTCCAGCATTTTTTTGAAAATTCTGCATTTAGAAATTTCTATGGAGACATTGTCCACATAACCTAAGCTCCACCCTCTAAGTAGGCATAATAGGTGTATCATCTATACTTGGCTTACAGCCACCCAGCATTTGCTTCACTTTGGCTACTGATGAGAAAAAAGAAACTTTCAAATTTGTAATGGTATATGGGAGAGTGGGGCACATTTGACAATGAGCACTTTTGATCAGTCTAAATTTTGCAAAACTTCTATAATTCTAGTGGCAACATCCTTTACTCACCATTTTACTAACTCTAAACTAGTGTTCCCGCTAAGTTTCTTTTTAAGGGTGCAGCGCCCTGCCCTTTTTAAAATCAGAAAAATGCATCCTGTCCTTTTTTAAATCAGTAAAATGTGCCCTTTCCTTTTAAAAAATAGTCTAATGTGCACCGAGACATTCCCAATGATCGCCCTTGAAAATCTTCCCCATACCACAAATTTTGAAAATCTTCACTTCTTGGGACATCCTGTTTTTTCCCATGAATTTGTCATAGCTTCCAGCTAAATATTTACATATACTTTCTCCCTTCCATTTCGAGGTGGTCAGTTGGGATTCACACAGAACAAAGAGGCAGCTCTACTATGGAAAGTTAACAGAAATGCACATTTGCGTTGTTCTGTAGCACTATTTCCCCTGTTTCTTGCATTGAGATGGTATATCTGAGTTCCAATTCTGCTGGATACCCACGGCCATTTCTGTGGTCATTTCCACGGCCATTATGTGTCTGGGACTGCGCAAGGTACAAGCGACAAATGGGCAGGAAAAAAAGTTATTTTAAATAGGGAGGTGGCAGGATTCTTTCTGTATTCTTTTATTCCGTAGAAGTAAAATAATATCATGTGAAAGTAATCTAATTTGGACCTTTGTCTGCGGATTAAAAAAAAAAAAAAGAAAAGAAAAGAAAGCAAATGTGGGAGAGATAAGTAAAAAGGTAATAAAATAGAGGTATCTAACCTTTTGGCTGCCTTGTATCATATCTGAAATAAAGAAAAGAAACCCTGACCACACAAGCATTAACATACTAATTAATGTATGGTCAGATGCAGCCTTCTCCATAAAGGGGTCCCAATGCAAGAAACATTCATTTTCGGGCTCTACATTTATATATAAATTCTTCTTATTATTATTATTTATATATACCTATACATAAAAAAAATAACTCTCATCATTCGTCAGGGGAAAGGAGAGGGGAGGTGGTATAATCGTAAGTAAATCATAAGTTTTTAGAAGTCTTTTTTTTTTTAAAGTATTTTATTTTAGTCTTGCTGGGGCCTCTATAAGCGTGCATTGCACCAATCATACCTTTTGTATACAATTTCGAAAAACTCTACAAACATGTCAAACAAACTGTAGTCTTTGACAGTAAAGTTTTAACCATCAAATTAAACCCTTAAGGGAAATCGAAATAATTTTCATTTGACGTCAACGCGAAACTGATTAAAAAAAAAAAAAAAATCAGCGATGCCAAAATCAATTTGAACCCACAAAAATACAATTTTTATCAACCTGCAACCCATTATACTTTATACTATAAAGATTCAACTGAAGTCAATTCAAAATGAAAGAAAATTAAAAACATATTTTTAAATGCAATTATAGAAAATTACCTACAATTATATTTCTAATCTCAATTTTGTTTCTTATGAAGTATTATGTATATCTATGTTCAAATGTGTCATCTTGTATCAGGAACAATATTCAAGATTTTCTTTTACGAAATTGTGTTAGCCGAACCCAACACAAGAAGGCCCCCCTCCCCTCCCCAAAAAAAAAGACTCGATTGAGAAATATGAGCAAGAGCTTCCCTACTTCTTAGCAACCTTGCCCTAATTCCACCCATTTTGTCTTGTCCAGTATTTTCAGAAAAGCTGCATCTCTTTTTTTTTTCAAACTAAGAAGGTTGTGTATGGTAGCAATACATAAATATCAATGGCAGAGACGTCCTTAGTGAAAGCGAAGCCCGGTGCAAGAATTTTTGCGAGGCCCTTTCCTTCCAAACTAGTAAATCCTTCCCTCCACACACACATACATTACAAATAATCATTGAATAATAGTTACCATTTATCTAAAATCCTCAGCAGTACTTACTTTTTAACAGTTGATATTATAACTTCAAAATAATAAAGGAATCACAAGTGAACTGGGTATAGTATTGGTTATACCCAGCTGTATCAGCACCGTATCTGGAGCTCAGCTTGATGCCTTTAAAGGTCTTCACGGATCCATACCTACATCTTAAATCCAAGCCCTGGCCAAACTTGGGCTTATATTTTTCTGCAAGCTCTGATTAGACTGGACTGGACCTGGACTTCATTCTTTCCATGTCGGCGCTGGCTGTAGCCTCAGTCTTTTCTGCTGACTCTGGCTGGGCTGGTCATGGACCTCATTTTATCTCTGCCTGGACTTTAGTCATTCCAGGAAAGAAAGAGGTCCCGAGCCCATGTCGGTTTGCGGGTTTTATTTTTACGTAATAGTGATATTGTACATTTGTTAAACAAAATCTTTAGAAATTTAATTTGATTTAACAAATTACAAAGGAAAAATTTTAAAAAATCTACTTTTTTCCTCTCTTGACAAGCTTTAAAATTATGATTTTCCTTAACATTTTTTTTTTCTTTCATTCTAAACCACATTAATTTTTTTTAAGTGTTTTTAAGTTTTAAGTGTTGTTGAAAATAAAAAAATTGCACCAGCCCGCCCACATATATTTTATCACAAAATTGTCGCAGGGAAATATAACAGGTACTGGAAATCGTGTCTATATTTTGAATATGAATGTAATTTTTGAAATAGGGGATGTCTACATATTGAAAGTTATACCAATTTTAATTTTTCATACGTTTACACTTTATTTGATTTCCTTTGATAAAATCAGCCTGGAAAAAAGATTAGTTTATATACTTTTTCTTAAATCTTCACTGAGTTAGAAGAGATCAAAATTTGAAGATACAGTGGAACTCGGTTATAACGACACTGCTTTTAACGACACCTTGGTTATAACGTCAACAAACCGCTAGTCCCGGCAGATACCCATAAGAAATAACGTTAAACAACCATGCTTTTAACGCCATGATAAAAATGATAACCTCGGTTTTAATGTCATATTTTTCGTGCTTTTCTTCTTGAAAATTCCAAGTTAGTATCTTTTCTGGAGTGAAATTTTAAGGAGTGGAGAGGAAAGAAAGTCATATAAGCACTATAGAATTGTCGAGTGAAGCTAGAATGTTTCTCGAGGTGTATTGTGAGTGATTGTCCACTATTGTAAAGCTGGGAAATCGCCCCTCTCCCTCCCCCTGTTCCCGAAATGACTGGCCTTTATTTCCCATTGTATTCCTAGACCTCTTTTTTCCCTTTCCATGACGTCATGGACACAGGTGTTAAGGAAGGGGAGGAGGAGATTTCCAGCTAACATTCCCCACTTATCGAGAGGTGTCTGTCGTCAGTGAAGCTGTGTGTCTGCATGTTTTAGGAAACGCATTTTTGTTTCGCGATGGCCGAAAAAAATAAAATAAAAGTTTTGAGTTTATATGATAAAATGAAAGTAATAACGGAGCTAGAAAAGAAAAGAAAGAAAGCTGATATCTGCCACGAATTTGGTTTAGTTAATTCAACAGTATGTACCATATGGAAAGACCGAGAAATAATTATGGATGCTTTTCAACAAAATGGGTCTACTATGAAAAAAATTCGCAAGCCCATTCGACAAGATCTGGACGAAGCATTATTGAAATGGTTCACACAGCAGCGAACCGCAAACATTCCGATTAATGGTCCTCTTCTTGCGGCAAAAGCGGTAGAATTAGCAAAACTTTTGAAGGTTGAAGAATTTTTGTGTTCCAGTAGCTGGATAGATCGTTTCAAGGGGCTCCACAATATCGTGTTTTCAAAAATATCTGGAGAGGCCAAGAGTGTCAACAAAGAAACTGTGGAGGAGTGGCTGAAAATCTGACCGAAACTTCGCGAAGGGTATGCAGACCAAGAAATATTTAATGCCGATGAAACTGGTCTATTTTTTCATTTAACTCCAGACTGAACTTTAAAATTTAAAGGGGAAAAATGTATTGGCGAAAGCTGTCGAAGGATCGCCTAACAGTCTTAGTATGTGCAAATATGGACAGCACTGAAAAATGAATGTTAACTGTTATTGGTAAAAGCAAGAAACCCAGGTGCTTTAAAAGTGTTAAGCATCTTCCCGTTCACTATCTGGCGAACCAGAGAGCTTGGATGACGTCTGATTTGTTTGAGTCAGAGATGCTACGCTGGGATCGCGAGTTGCTGAAAAGAAATAAGAAAGTGCTTCTCCTACTAGACAACTGCCCAGCACATCCCAAAATCGACACATTACAAAAGATCAAACTAGTGTTTCTACCTCCAAATAGCACCAGCCTGTTACAGACTTTGGACCAAGGTGTTATTCGCAGTTTAAAATGCAAGTATCGAGCGCAAGTTCTAGCCAAAATTATAGAATGTGTTGAAAAGAAAGATTGTGTAATCAGCGTACTGGATGCCATTTGTATTTTAAGCAAAGCCTGGCATGAAGTGAATCCTCAAGAAACTGTTTCCGGCATGCGGGGTTTATTTCTGAAGAGGAAGGATCAACCGAATGTAATGAATTATCCCTGAAAGAATGGTTCAACAAATTTGAACCAGGAAATTTAATGGTTGAGCAAAATGACATAGATGCATTCGAGACAGTAGACGAAAATTTGCTAACTACTGAAGTTTTATCAGAATCTGAGATAATTCAAGAAATAAAACATCGCTACGATCAAGAAATTAGTGACACAGACGATGATGATGCTAATACCGAAGACCCTGACAGCATACCTGAAATACCAACAGCTGCAGACGCTTTGAACACTATAAAAATTGTATCGCGGTTTTACGAAACCCGAGAAAGTAATGAACAAATAATAAACAAAATTGCAGACATTGAAAGCAATTTGGAAGAAATTTATTGTTCTACTAGAGTTAAACAATCGAAAATTACAAACTTTTTCTCGTCGTCATAAAGTTCCATTGATGAGGATTAAGTGTTGTAATTTAGTGTAATAAATGCTCTTACATCATACAGGTACATTATTTTTTTTATTATTTCCGTGTATGTAATCTCTAAAATTAACCTTGTATATAACGTCACCTCGGGTATAACGTCATAAATCTCGCGGTCCCCCCGATGTCGTTATAACTGAGGTTGACTGTACTAATGTTAAATGTGCTTTAATTTGTGTATTTCCAAAAAATAATTACAATTCGAGTGTTTCTCTTTTAGTGAGATACAATTAACAAACCCAAACAAGTGCCAGGGATTTTTTCGATTCAAAAACATATTTTTAATTATGAAAATTATTAATAAATGTATATTTAAAAGTTTTAAGAATTATGATCTGCATTAATTTTTTTTTTTATAAAAAGAATCACTGTTGTTGAAAACATGGCTATATTCTTTTGAAGCTTTTTTCTATAGTTAGTTTTTGAGATATGGAGACATTTTACTTTTCAATGGTCTGAAGGAATCATCTACTGCATTTGTTGGCATCCACAGAAAAGAAAATCAGACAGCAACCAGAAAAAAATTCTAAAATTTTCTTTTAATTAAAATAAGTTTATTTCATATTTAGAATTTCTAAATATTTTTTCTGTATCTAGTCGTAACTTTTCCTTGTAAGATCTTAATTTCATTATTTGAAATTTATAAAAAAAAAACCTTAATACATTATTTTCATAACCATGAAAATTTAAGAAAAAAGTTCATAAACTATACCCTTTTCCGGGCTGCTTTGATCCAAGGAACTCAAATAAAATATAAACAAGAACGAAAAATCATGCGTCAAGCATAGATTATGTAGCACTTTCCAATGCTTCCAAAATAATTTTACAAATCATACCGTTTAATAAGCTAAAATATAACTTCTAAGTAAACAATTTGGAAAACGCATAACATATTTAAAAACATAATTTCAGGAATTTCCAACATATACAATATTCTGAAAAATATCCGAATACTTTTATTCAGCCCTGTATAGGATCTATAGATTTGTATATATACTAGATAGGATGCTAAATTTTAGTTCAGTTAGGAAACGCGTAGCACAGTTTAAAATTCTCCGTCTGGAGTTTGTCAATAAACAGAAATGTGTTCGTGAACTTTTGTGCTGCCCTGTATAGGATCTACAGAATTTATACACATCACGTAATAGACAAAAAGCAAGTTAACATTAAAATCGCGTTCAGTAACTTAAAACGCACTTCCAGGAATTATTGTTAACAGACAGTAGATAATTCTTTTGCGTGTCCCTGTAAATGAACGATGACTGCTATACACACAATATTCCGTAGTAAGTCTCTTGTAATGCACCGTAGTGATCTATATAAATTTCAATGCGTTTAAAATAGTGAAACATTATTTAAATAAACCGCAGACGATTTTTCTCCATAGACGTAATGTAACGGAATTATTTTTACTGTCCCTGTAAAGTAACTATAAGTGCTATGCACACCCTGTTCCATATTAAGCTTCTTCTAATGCACCTTAGTGATATATATAAATTTCAATGCGTTTAAAATAGTGAAACATTATTTAAATAAACCGCAAATGATTTTCCCCCATAGACCGCAATGTAACGGAATTCTTTTGAGTGTCCCTGTAAAAAAACTATAAGTGCTACACACTTCCGTTGAAATAGGGAACATGCTATAGATAACGACAATAACATATAAAAATTGCAGAGCAATCCGAGCATATTTACGGGAGTTAGAGCACGGACAGACGGCCAGACGGCAGACGGCAGACGGCCAGACAAACCGAAGTCATAAGCACTTTTCAACTAGGTTGGAAAGTGCTAAAAATGAGTGTTACATTTGAAAAATCAAAGTTGGTATATTTTTAATTTGTAGATGACCCCTATTGAAAATTTTCATTCATATTCGGAATAAAGGTGAAAATAAGCACTCGCCAGTCATCATTCGTCGATTAAACTTGAAAAACTGGTGATTAAAAATCTGGAAAGAACCGGTCAAATGCAGGATTTACAGATTACCTTTTTTCCCTAAAGTTCACGATTTTTTTGCCTGTTCGACGAAATTCATGATTTTCCCGTACCCGTTCGACGATATTCATGATTTTTATGCTCCTGGTTGACGATATTAATGATTTTTATGCTCCTGATCGACGATATTCATGATTTTTACACTCTCGGATGATATTCATGATTTTTACACTCCTGATCGACGATATTCATGATTTTTACGCACCTGATTGATGATATTCATGATTTTTATGCTCTCAATCGACAAAATTCATAATTTTTACATTCCTGATCGATGAAATTCATGATTGTCTCGCTCCAAATCGACGATATTCATGATATTTATGCAGCCATTCGACGATATTCATGATTTTTACGCGACCGTTCAAAGAAATTCACGATTTTTATGAGCCTGATCGACGAAATTGTTAGGTTTAAAAACCTCCAAAGTTTAGTTATGTTCTCAACACTTCTTAAATTACATTTAATATAAACTTAATCTAAAATATATTTATTCTTGTTAACTTACCCATTCCTATTGTACTTTATTTTCATGAAGCATTTCTTAATTTAACAGTTTAAACTGTATTACACATGTTTATCTTTTGCGGTGAGATGTTAAAACCACACTTCACTCTTCCTTTATGTTACACTCATTAAGCATTCATATTTTTATCAGCTGTTTGAAGTAGGGGGCGTTACTTCCTGCTTCTAGTCATTTCTTTAACTCCTTAAATACAGTGAGCTGTTTTGCTGACGTTGCTCTTTTGCTTTTCAATCTTGTGGTTTTTGCCGGTTGGGATTATAGCAGTTGTTTTTCTTTCAACATGAAAAGTAAATTAGTGATGCATCTTTTTTCCCCTCAGCTGATATGGTATGGTAGAGTTTATTTGATTTGTTTCTGAAATTGATTTTGTGTTGTGTTTTGTTGTTAGCTTCTTTTATTAGTTTTTGGATTGTGTCTACTGTTTTGTTTACATTGAATGGTTTACTAAGTGATTCGATGGCCGATCTGCAGTCCGAGCGGATGCTATATGACTCACCCGTGGTGTTGCCCCATTTTGCTGCTTCTTGTATTGCCAGTAGTTCAGCCTGGAAGACTCTGTTACTGTTCCTTAATGGCACTGACCATGTTTTTATCTTTTGATTATTTTTATATGCTACAAAGGCCGAACCTGTAGCACCTGATTCCAATTTAGAGCCGTCCGTGTATATCGTTGTGTCTTGTGTATTGTACCCTATCCTAGGTTCTATTGTGTCTGCTGGATGATTCTCCCATATGTTTATTTTTTTGTCATATTCGATGTGGTGTAAAGTTTCATTGTGTATTGTTGCATTTTTCCTTAATCTTGAGACTGTGCCATATGCTGCTTCGTAGTAGACTTTAAGATTGATTGGAATCAGGCCTGAGACTACCAGAAGTGCCGAGGTTGGGGCCGTTCTATAGGCCCTGACTATGGCCAGTGCAAAATGTCGCTGGCAGCTTGACAATATCTGTATGCACCTTTTGCTGAGGCAGTGTCCCCAAACTGGTGCTGCGTAGGTTAGCGTCTTTTCCACTACTGTTGTGTACCAGATTTTTAGTATATTTGCTTTTAGTCCCCAACCCTTTGCTACCATATGTTCTAAGTTTGTAAGTTTGCTTGTACCTTATTTGTTTGTGTTTGACAGTGTGGTATCCAGTTTAGATTTTTGTGCAGTATGACTCCCAAATATCTTATCTGTTCTTTTACTTTTAGTCTCTGGCCGTTGAGTTCTATTCCCTCTATGTCATTGATGTTTTCTGTTGGAAGGTTTCCCATGTGTCCCCTGTTAAGATATAATAATTCTGTTTTTTCCTTGTTCAGCGTTAGGTTATTCCCCTCTATCCAGTCATTAAATTCCTTTAGTATTTTGTTTACTAATCTCTTAAGTTTATCCTTTGTTCTGCCTCTTAGAATTATAATAAAATAGTCTGTGAAGGCTTGTAATCTAACATGTTTTCCCCAATTTCTTTGAAGTGCTGTGTCTGCGATTAATAGCCAGAAGAGCGGGCCGAGACAACTTCCTTGGGGGCATCTGCCAAATGTCTGCTCTGTGACTTTAATGCCGTTTTCCTCTAGTGAAACGTACCTGTGTTGGAGGAAGCTCACTATCCAGTTTACCAGGTACCCTGGACAGGGAGATTGCTTAATATTATTAATTAATATTGGCCAGCGTATGTTGTCAAAGGCCCCTTTGATGTCCATGGCTATTAGGAGTGTTTGGTATTTGTTTGTTTTATCTTCTTTTATTGTGTTGATTAAGTTATCTAATGCGTGTTCTGTTGAGATCCCCTGTTTGAAACCATACTGTTCGTTGCTCCAATAGTTATTATTGTTTAGGTGGAAGTTTATCCGACCATGTATTATGCGTTCTAACATTTTGTCAAGTGCTGGTAAGAGGCAAATTGGCCTGTAATTTTTTGGATTTGTTGGGTCTTTACCTGGTTTTTGGAACAGTACCACTATGCCTATTTTAAACGATTTTGGGAAGTATTCTAACCTTAGGCATGTATTGAAGAGTGTCAGTAGTAGTTGTGGTGTTGCATTATTAATTCTTTTAATTAGGTTGTAATCTATGAAGTCGAATCCGGGTGCTTTATTTTGTTTAATGTTTCTAATTATTCTGTTTAATTCTGGCTTTGTTACTACCGGTGGTGCTGTTCGTTGTTTTCTTTATTTGCCTTTGTTAGTTTGTGGGGTATATTTTGGTCTGTTATGTATAAGTTGTCCAGGAAATGTGTTAGTGTGTCTTTAATGGTTACTTTTGTATTTGGAGGTAGAATGTTGACTAGTTTTACCGGACCTGTTCTTTTGTTGCTAGCGTTTTTATATTGGGAGCCATATGTGTCTGTGACCTTGTTGCAGTAATCTTTCCATGTTTTGGATTTTGTTCTGTTTATTAGTTTTTTTAATTTGGCTTGTTCTTTTTTGAAGATTTTGTGTTGTTTTATTTTTAATTCTTCGTTCTGTTGTTTTTGAAATTTCCTCCTGAGTGCCCTAACCTTGTTCCTCGCTGTTTTAATTTCATCCGTCCACCATGGTGGGGCAGTGACCGCAGGTGTAGATTTTTTCTTATAGCTTGCAAACGCTATCGATGTGATTTCATTTTGCAATGTGAGTGTTATGTTGTCTAGCTGGTCTGTTGTGCTTGCTTTTTGGAGTTCTTTAATGTATTTGTTTATGATTTTTCTAATGTTTTTATCAAATTTTGCATGTTTGCCTATCTTTGTTTGTAGACCATGTCTTTGGTAGTCTATGTTCTCGTAGTTTTTAATTTAAAATTTTATGTATCTGTGGTCACTGAGTGAGACATTGTCACTGACATGCCAATCACTTATGTCGTTACCTAGTGTTGCCGTTGTTATTGTCAAGTCCGGCCATCCCTGTTTTTCCCTCATACAGTTTTGAATGAGGGTGGTGCGTCCGGCGGGTTTTGGACAAACAACGCGTGTAGCAGGAGGAAATCTGTTAGCTCGCACCCTCTGTGGTCTATGTCATCATAGCCCCATGCTGTTGAGTGTGCAGCCTCCATTGGACTTAATGCTACGCAAGACTGCTTGACTACACGCCATGTCACAGGAATGCTGTATAACCACTCCAAGATTTTCTATCTATAGAATATAGCCCACGAGGCGTCAACGTAGACTACTAGCTGAGTTGGAGGACTGGAACAAGGTAGTTTTATTCCAAGAGATCGAGTCGTCGCCAGGTACATCAAGGTTCTCACAAGAGCTTTATAGTGAGCTATATTATGTTTCTCAGTGAACTGGGATAGGGTTGCTACAGTCCATGATATATCCAGGCGGCACTTCTGCGCAATGTACTGCAAACAACCCAACAGGTTTCGATATGGCAGCTGTTCTGGAAATTCCTCTTTTTCATTTGCTGGAACTGGATTAAAACCTGGTGTGGCTGGTAAAGATACTATAGAGAAATTAGAAACATTAAACTTCTTTAAACATTTTTCAATGTAACTCTTACAATTAATATCAACTAGTTTCTTATCTTCTACTTTAAAATTTATTCCCAAGAATGTTGAGAGAGGACCTAAATTTTTCACTTCGTAAATTGATTCTATTAAATTGTTTATCCTTTGCAAAATTTCTTCATTTTTAGCAAATATAGGTAAGTCATCAACATAAACAATTACTATAGCTTCACTATTATATGCATATAAACATGTTAAACCTGGTACTTCTTTAAACTCATTTGCAAGCAATTTAGTATGTAAATCATTATACCAGCACCTTCCTGCCTGATGTAACCCATAGATTGCCTTCTGTAATTTTAAAACATAAGATTCTTTGCCTGGTATAACATAATCCTCTGGCTGCTTTATGTAGATATCTTTGTCTATATTCCCATATAGATAAGCACATTTGACGTCAAGTAAAGAATGTGCCCAATTCAATATTTGAATAAAAAATGCAATAAAGAGACGTATTAGTGTAAAATTTATGATGGGACTAAAAGTCTCATTATAATCCAAACCCCCTTTTTGGTTATTACCAAGGGCTACTAATCTTGCCTTGTATATTTCTAGCTTCCCTTCATTATTTTCCTTAACTGTGTATACCCATTTTGTTCCTATAACCTTTTGGTCTACTTTTGGAACAGGAGTCCATACTTTTCGGTCTAACATCGTCTGAATATCTCTGTCCATGGCTTCTTTCCATTTCTCGGATTCAGGAAGAGTTCTAGCTTGACGGGGTGTTTGAGGTATGACTATGTCAGTCAAAAGTGCCTCTTCTGGTTGTAAAGTTTCTTGCACTTTATCTAACTGTATTTTTCCGTGATAAGTATTTATACTTGAAAAATTAGCAACACTGTCATCATAAATTAAATTATTCCTATTGCAATAGATCTTTAAATCTCGGGATGAGCGCAACTTAGTGCCACATGGAGCTAATAAATAAATATCAAATTTACCTGCAGTTCTCCCTTTCTTTCTTTTCTTCATAGAACGTACAAATGTAACTTTTGTAGGGACTTCTTCCTCCTGTAATAAATCTTCTGGCAAGTCGTCATCTGAGCTTTCGTCTCTCCCTTCTGTTGATTCCTCAATCTTTACTTTTGGCATGTCCTTAGGAGTATCTTTGGTGATGGTCTTACTGCCTTCAGGTTCCTCCACCTCTTCTTTCGGTTTTTCTGGGATACCTGTAAAAATATCCTCATCACTTAAAAAGTCTATGAATGGGCGATGTGTAACCTCTTGGTCTGTTGGTCTTCCTATTTGTGCTTCATCGAAGGAGATATGTTTAGATTCAATAATTTTACTTTCTTCAGGAAATAATATTCTATACCCACTGGATCCTAGGCCATAGCCAATAAAAATTCCATGTTTCACTCTTGGCGCAAATTTACTTCTTTTAAATTTTGGCAAGTGTACATAGGCTATACAGCCAAAGCGTTTTAAGTGCCTTATTGATGGCTTTGTACCATACCATCTCTGAAAAGGAATGGCATTTATGCCCGTATGTAGTAGACGATTTTGAACATAATTCATAGCCATGACTGCTTCTACCCATAATGAGGCAGGTAGATTTGCCGTAAATGATAACACTCATACACCTTCTAGTAGTACTCTATTATATCTCTCGGCTGCCCCGTTCATTTGGGGACTATACACCGTCGTTCTTTCATGCTTTACTCCTATACTTTCGAGCATCTGTTTTATTTGCTCATTACAGTACTCAAGCCCGTTATCACTTCTTATTACTTTAACCTTTATATTTGTCTGACGCTCTACAAATGTGATAAAATGTTTCATCTTAGGAAAAACTTCATCCTTTGAGCGTAAAGGATAACAAAATGACCTTCGGCTAAAATCATCTATAAAAGTAAGTATATAGCAGTAACCATTTCTGGATGTAACTGGAGCAGAACCCCAGAGGTCACTATGAATCAACTCAAGAATGTCTTTTGACCTAATTCTCTCTAGCTTAGGATGGGTTACTCTTGTACTCTTAGCTAATTTGCAATATTCACATGTTACTTCTATACCCACTAACCAAATTTTCCTTTACCATTCTTTTAATTATATTGACATTCGCATGACAAAGTCTTTCATGCCAAAGCATAATGTGATTACGTGCATTTTTATAAGTAGCATTATATTGACTATTTTCTTTTATAACCTTACTTTCTGAATCTAACTCATTTGTCATACTTTGATAGGTCAAATTTTCACCTGAATTAATCTTTTCCCTTTCCAACTTCTGTATTTTAGGACTATATGGTTTCACTTCACAATTATCTAAATCACTTTGTTTAATGGTTTTTGATTGTCGTATTCAGGGGTTTTCTTACGAAATTTCATAACATCAACTTTAGTTTCCTGTAAGGAATTAGAAGAAAAGTCCTTAAGTACATTTAATACATAAAATTTGTTTTTGAGCCTAGCAGTATACAAATATTTCCATTTAGGACTAAAAATCTTAAAACCATTATCTAATTTTGCATGCATACCTGCCTGGTCCATTTTGGACATAGATATCAAATTTTTATGAATATCAGGTACATAAAGTACATCATGCAAATTTATTCTTAAAACATTTTTATTTTCTTTTATTCTAAAGCTAACTTTACCAACTCCTCTAACTGTATGTGGTGTCATTCCCATTTTGACTACCATACCCTCTGGAGGTTTCTCCAAACAAGTAAAGAATTTCTTATTCTGACAAATATGAGAGGTTGAGGCGGAGTCCAAAGTCCATTCCCAGCTAGGAGGGAGAACACTACAAGTACCTTTCTCTGTTTCAGTTAGTTCAGTGACACAGGAATTCAAATTTATTTCTTTATCTATACCTCTTTGAAAATTATCTCTACAATTCCTATCTCTAGCATTTTGTTTCACACTAAAATTGTTTTTGGAATATGGTTTATTTGAAAACTCAATTTGGTCATAATTTAAACTACTTTCACTGACAAACCTTGCTTTAGAAGCGAAAAATGTTTTGTTCCATTGCCTTTCCCGTAAGTTTCTTCTAGAATGTTCTTTTAAAATTTCCTCCTTTACATCTTTAAACTTAAAAATCAGTTTCCGGCATTCTATCTAACTCCCTTATTAAATAGTCATACGTTTCTGGCAAACTCTCAATTAACTGATAGCACCTGTGTTTCTCAATAACTTCCTCCCCTGAGTCAACCAACGACGATAAACTTCCTCAAATCTTGCGATATAAGAGGGGATATCCTCTTCAAGATTCATTCTGAGATTCCTAAACTCATTTACTTGAAAAGATTTCAAAGCTCGCCCTTCTATCTCTAATGTAGATTTTAATGTTTCCCATATTTTTGAGGGATCGTCTAAATGACCAATAGTTAACAATATTTCGGGACAAACATATGTTTTAATAATACCAGCAGCCTTTTGCTTAGACTGGTTCAATTTAAACTGGTCAAGAGCACTTAAATCTTTCAGTTCAGGCCAATTTTTCTTATCCACCCAAGTATATAATCCCTCTGTCTGCAAAATACATTTTATATATCTTGTCCATTCACGGTAGTTATGCCGTTCTAAAATTATTGGTTTAATTGCAGAAGCCATTATATTTCAATATAAAATACAAATTCAAAACTTTTAAACACTAAATATAGATATACATATACAAATTCAAAAATTAATTCACTTTTATTAAATATCAACACTAGACTTTCAATAGCATGCAACATGGTCTTTATCAATATCCATACTTATATCAACTTTCCAACCTTGTATTGTGCAGTGGAAGGGCGTCTGGGCACCCATAACCATCTGTACAGTGCTTTACTTTGCTATAAATATACAAGTATATTGACTGAGCCCACATTTAAACTTGTTTGTATATCAATATAGCAGAGTTGTTTCTAAAGGATGGTAATCCTTAAACATATTAAATATCTTCTTAAAAATAAAAAAATGAGAAAGTACTTACAATGGGGTGTGTAAAATGTCAGATAAGATAACTCCAATAGGTGGTTCATTAAAACTTTTTTTAATGTAGAAACTTGTAGTATACACACTTCAGAGCCTTATTGGCTGCAGCTTTCATTTGAACAGGTAAAAATAAAGACTAACTATATTCCAGCACATACCCTATTTCGCACGATGAAAAACCTTTTGAATGACGTTCTACGAACATTAACATTAGAAAA
Source organism: Maratus michaelseni (assembly GCA_963931845.1). NCBI lineage: Eukaryota > Metazoa > Arthropoda > Arachnida > Araneae > Salticidae > Maratus > Maratus michaelseni. The sequence continues at coordinate 379,951,551 of OZ007586.1, forward strand.
TAACATACACGGGAGCACAACAAAAAATACTTCAAGATTACCAAAACTCAGCATAAAAATCTCTTATTTTCTTCAAACATTCATATCTCTACTCAATAACAACTTAATTCTCTTGAAGAATCATTTTAGAACCACTAGATACTTCAGACACCGTGAAAAACAACATTCTAGCCCCTTTAAATGCAAGCGGCGTGCCAACGGCCAATCAGAAACGAGCAGGACATTTGCATATTCGTGGCTCTTCCTGACATCGTGCAAGAAAAATTACTTTTATATAAAAATATGATAACTTATTAAAATGTCATAAAAATTAACATAAAACATGAAATGAGGCTAGAATCCTGACAGTAAATTTAAATGATGAACATAAAAACAGAGAGATTACAATTGCGATCGCAAATCCCGATGCAGAATGCAAAGAGAGAAGAACCACCGGCACTCAACTCCATGAGTCGAACGAAAGGAAGTAAACCACACATCGCGGCGGCGGTAAAAACAGTAAGTAGAAGAAACAAATGTGCTGGAACATAGATTAACAAAAGATAAAAATAAACGAGCAGGGAAGACCGAGCTATGCTCGGTCAAAATTAAATTTGAGTTCAAATATCATGACCCATGACCAAAATGACCCACTAATTGAATTTTCTCGAACATGTGACTTAGCCCAACAGTCTTCTCGTGTCCGAAAACCATAGGATGCAAAATTTAGTGCAAATAGTCTAAACCGTTTTTAAGATAAAATAGGTTGACCCATAATGACCCATGACCAAAATGACCCACTAATCAAAATTTCTCGAACATGTGACCTAGCCTAATAGTCTTCTTGTTCCCTAAACCTGTAGGGTGCTAAATTTATTTCAAATCCTCTGAACCATTTTTAAGATAAAATAGCTTGACCCCTAATGACCCATGACCACAATGACCCACTAATTGAATTTTCTCGAACATGTGACCTAGCCCAACAGTTTTCTCATGCTCGAAAACCATTGGATGGAAAATTTAGTGTAAATTGAGCCGCTTTTTAGATCTTGACCCACAATGACCCAGAAATGACCCACTAATCAAATTTTCTTGAACATGTGACATAGCCCATAGAGTTTCGCATGCCCGAAACTCGTAGGATACAAAATTTAATCAAAATCATTAGAGCCATTTTTTAGATAAAATTAATTTAACCCGCTTTGACCCAAAAATGACCCACTAATCGAAAGTTCTTGAACATGTGACCCAGCCCAATAGTCTTCTCGTGCCCGAAAATAGTCGGATACAAAATTTTGTAAAAATCGTTTGAACCGTTTTTTAGATACAATTAGCTTGACCATGACCCAAAATGACCCACTAATTGAATTTTCTCGAACATGTGACCTAGCCCAACAGTCTTCTCGTGCCCGAAAACCATTGGATGCAAAATTTAGTGTAAATTGAGCCGCTTTTTAGATCTTGACCCACAATGACCCAGAAATGACCCACTAATCGAATTTTCTCGGACATTTGACCTAGCCCAATGATCTTATCGTGCTCGAAACTCGTAGGACACAAAATTTAATCAAAATCGTTAGAGCTGTTTTTTAGATAAAATTAATTCGACCCACATTGACCCAAAAATGACCCACTAATCGAAAGTTCTCGAACATGTGACCCAGCCTAATAGTCTTCTTGTGCACGAAAATAGTCGGATACAAAATTTCGTCAAAATCGTTTAAACCGTTTTTTAGATACAATTAGCTAGACCATGACCCAAAATGACCCACTAATCGAATTTTCTCGAATATGTGACCTAGCTCAATGGTTTTCTGGTGCCCCAAAACAGTAGGATATGAAATTTCGTCAAAATCGTTAGAGCCGTTTTTAAGATAAAATTTGCATATACAGTCCACTCCCGCTAATCCGCGACCCTATAATCCGCGAACGCCTATAATCCGCGATGTATTTCAGATGTAAACAAACTTTTTCATAACGTTTTCTTTTTTCCAAACTTTTTTTTTTTTTTTTTTTTTTTTTTTTTTTTAACCATAATAAAAGTTTACTGAATGGATAAATTTACTAAGATTGTTTTTAAAGGCAATTCTGCATGCATAGAAGGAAATTTTTTGTGTGCCATTCAAATATACTAACATTATTTTCGATACACGGGAGCCTATGTATCAAACGTTGCCATTCTTAAAAACAAAAAACAGATAAAAACGTTATTGATTAACGAGCGACCGCTGGACCGCTGTGAACAGACGTCGAAACGAAGATCCAAGGAGAGAAAAATCAAGGTCAAGCACTGATAAAACACGTCTGCTCTGTTCGGTGTCGCCGAATCTGACATGAATTCAGAATGCATTCGTTGGCTTTCATGTTCGTAAATAACGAACACCAGAGCAGCGTCCCATCCAATCAAATCGCTTCATGCCCAAAGCATGGGGTTAAGACATGTAGCTGAGGGGCAACCTATCAATAAATTGCGAGCGATTGCAACTGCCACTGCAGTGAATAGACAAATATAATATAATTTATGGTCAGTCATATTATTAGTGTTATCTGTATGGAAACGGGTGTAACATCGTTGTTATATCAACAAATCTCGGCTGCGTACTCACGTGCTAATCGTTGTTAGAGCAAATTAAATTTGAGTAACGTTATTGCATTTACATTTAATGTTATTTTGTAATATTTTTAATATTATCTAGATTTTATTTGATCTTCTAAATTAAGAAAAAAAGAATGTCGGGAATTAAAGATCGTGAAAAGATCGCAAAGCGTAAACATGTAACGCTAACTCTTCTACAAAAGGTAGATATTATAAAACAGCTAGAGAGTGGATCATCAGTCAGATATTTAGCTTCCATGTTTGGTATTAGTTCAAGAACTGTATATGATATTAGTAAGAACAAGCAAAAAATTCTGCAGTTCTACTCCAATAGTGACAGCAATACAGGGATTGCCAAAAGGAAAACTATGCGTCCTGCTAAGGATGTGAATTTTGATGCCATCATTTATGAATGGTTTAAGCAAAGGAGAGATGAAGGTGTGCCTATAACAGGACCATTACTGTGTGAAAAAGCAAAAATGCTCCACGAAGAATTAAAGATACAAGAGCCATGCAATTTTTCTTCTGGATGGCTCACGCGATTTAAGCAGCGCCATGGAATTCGATACTTAAAATCTTGCGGTGAAAAATTAAGGTTGAAGAAGAAAAAATAGCATTTGATGAAGTACTCTTTCATGGCGATAAATATCTCAGTTTTTTAGAAAAAGAAACATTTAAAGATGTTGTTTCTGATCAAGAAATCATGACTCTAAGAAGGCTTCAAGATAAAATTGCAGCATTAAAAAAAAAATCTTTGAAGCAAACCACAATAACTGCAATGTTTGACAAATTTAAAAATAAGTAGAAGTTTAGTAAATTATATTAATTTTGCATATTACATATATCATTTAAATGTGTTTATAATGTTGTATAAAATATTTTCTTTCATTTCTGTATTACTACACTTATTTATATACTTGGTATACTGTGTGAGTATTATATTTGTATATAAAGTATAAATTCTAATAACATTTAAATCTATTTCTAATATTAAATATAAATTTTTTATGTATAAATAATCATTCCTGTTAATTATTTATAGTGTGATTACTATATTTGTAGATAAATTCCAAATATTAGAACATAAACAAAGAAATGACCTATAATCCGCAAAATCCTATAATCCGCACAACCCTTGGTCCCAAGCTGTGCGGATTAGAGGGAGTGTACTGTATATATATATATATATATATAATATATATATATATATAACCACACACAAGATTTCCTCGTATTAGAATATATGATATGATATAATAGGGTGGAAGGGGATGGGAAATAAAGCTTTAAATCCTACAACAACTTTACCAACAAAAGAAGGGAAACTGCTTAAAATCTCCAGATGTACCTTGAAACATCTCCAACCGGCTTTCACATTACTTTATATTAAAAACAAAGTCTTTAACACTTGTGAAGAATTAAAAACACCACTCAAAATACGGTAAGACATCTTCAACCTATTTCATCATCACTAGCTATACTTGACTGGCAACATAACGAAGACGTTGCCTTGCCACAGAACACAAATAAAATTAAACTACGAAGCTAATGAGAGATGCACGAAATATCATATATAAACATATCTCTCCAGATAAACAACCTATCACACGGCCTTCCATATTTAATGAGCAGAACGTCACTGCCGGCTTCACGAAAGATCCAGATAAAGTGAAAGTGCCTAGCAGCGATGAGAGAGCAATCGAAGGAGGAAACAGATGGTCACGCCATCTGTCGTCAACTGCCATAATCGCTTCGGCACATCGTAACACATGAACGTATGGAGATAGGAAGCCGGCAAAATGTAAACAGAGATACGTGGTATTTAAGAATGCTGTATAAAAGTAAAAATGAATATGTCAGGATACTTTATGAAGATATTAATGTAAGTAAACTTAATGAAATATTAAATATGATATTTAAATATTGAAATAAGTAAATCATAAACCAAAAATATATATGTGTAATTCAGAACTTAGAAATGAATAAATATGAAACTAAAAATACTTTAGGAATTTCTGATGAGGATTAAATAAATGATTTAGATGAAGTGATAAGACAAATGTTAAGACATGTATGGAATATTATTCCAACAATTTTTACGCACCCGATCAACAAAATTCATGATTTTTTTTGCTCCGGAATGATGAAATTCATGATTTTTATGTACCCGATCGTCAAAATTCATTATTTTTCTGCACCCGAGCAACGATATACATGATTTTTATGCGTCCAATCGACGATATTCATGATTTTTGCATGCCCATTCGACAAAATTTGTGATTTTTACTCGTAAGTTCAAAGAAATTCCTGATTTTCCTGCACATAACTGACGAAATTCATGATTTTTATGTGCCCGATCAATAAAATTCATGATTTTCACGCACCGATCAATAAAATTCATGATTTTTATGTGCCTGATCAACGATATTCAGGATTTTTCTGCGCCCAATCGACGAAATTCATCATTTGTATGCATGTGATCAACGAAATTCATGATTTTTGTGTGGCCGTTTGACGATATCCCTGATTTTTATGTGCCCGTTTGACAACATTCCTGATTTTGACGCTCTCGTTCATCGAAATTCGTGATCTTTACGTGTCCGTTCGAAGAATTTCCTGATTTTTACATGACCAATCGATAAAACTCATGATTTTTACGCATGTGAACAACGAAATTCATGATTTTTACGCACCCATTCGACGATATTCTGAATTTTTACGCACACGTTCGACGACATTTACAGATTTTTTAGCACTCGTTTGACGAAATTCGTGATTTTTACGTGCCAAATCGAAGGAACTCATGATTGTTACGTGCCCGATTGATAAAACTCATGATTTTTACACGCACGATCGACGAAATTCGTGATTTTTATGCACGTGATCGACGAAATTATTATTTTTACATTCCTGAATGACTAAATTTGCATTTTTTCCAAAACTAATTGCCGAAGTACACACAATTTCTGAATTTCTGGAGATTTTGGCCTGCTGGCCACAGGTTGTGCATATGTAATGCATATCATGTTGTGGGTTATTATTTAGTGCATAAACATACCTATTTTATTATAATCAGACCTTAATTCTAGACAAATTGTTTTTTTTTTAAAAAGGTACTTATGTAGTTTGCAATACAAGTACCTAAGCGTAGTGTGACTTATGTAGTTAGCTACATAAGCATGTTGTGTATAACTTTGCTGTTAACTTATTTTAAAATTTAAAATAGATTGGAAATTAATATCTCAAGTTTATTCAAAACAATGTAAATTAAAATATTTTTACTTAGCACATAAATTACTTTTTTACTGTAAAGTCATTATATTTAAAAAAATTAAATATTCAGTGACATAAATGTACTTACTGGCTACTAAAGAAATTATTCTCACTAGCCAGTAACTGGCTACTAAAAAAAATCAACCTTCCGGCCAGTGGTTACTAAGCGAAATTCCTTATTTTCACCTTTAATTCGGAAAGTAGACACAATTCCAGTTGAAACCTTTAGAATTATCTCTGCGAGAATTTGGTGATAAAAAAGCATGGGTTCTTTCTTTCTTTCCTACGATTAGCATTATTATTCTTTATTCCATGACTTGTGAACATATAACCTGAAAATTGTGTATTTTTTTTTTTTTTTTTACAATATTATTAAAATACTTTTAATTTTAAGATAATGTTTGAGTTGATGTTTTGCATCTGATTTCAGTACATATAATATCCGATTTCATTGATTTTTCACATGGGCCGAGCCAATAAGGTTTTCACACGGTCGGACTGGCCTAGACCTGGATATTTGGGCCTATAGCTTTTATCGATTGTCTTGGGTATAGTATCATAAACTAGTTAAACTTAATTCCTGAAAAGTATCACACTTGTAACTTGTTGCATTTTAAATAAGTATATGGTATGCTGAGAAAAGGGCAGAATCAACTTTCCTTTTTGGCGTGTCTTATCTTATGTGGTAATCTTATGCGAAATAAAGTGAATTGCTCAATGAATGCTGATTATTTTAACATTTATGCAAATGCTAAATTTTTGAATTTTCTTTATTAAATATAAAAAATCCTTTTTTTTTCGAGGGCAAGGCCTTCTTAGGCGCGAGGTCCTGTGCAGCTGCACCTGTCACACACACCTAAGGACGGCTGTGATCAATGGAAAAGAAAACATTCTGCTTCCGTCACAGTCCAAGATAAACTAGTTGGATGTGCCAATCCAAAAACTTTCTTCTATCTCACACAGGTTTCGCATACACTAAAAACGAATCAGCACCAATTTATATCGAGGTCTAACCGAATCTAAAGTTTTATTAAATTCCGTGCATTAGTTCTTGAGATAGGACTATCGCTAAAATCATGTAAATCCTGAAAAATGCAGCATAGCAGCACCAACTGTTGGGAGATTTAGACCAAAACCTAATCAACGACTTAAATCAATGTCTAACTGAATTTGAAGTTTGATGAAATTCCGTGCATTAGTTCTTGAGGTACAGCTATCATGAAAATCATGAAAAAAGTAGCATAGCAGCGCCACCTTTTGGGCTATTTACACCAAAACGTAATCAACATTTATTTATGTCAAGGTCTAACAGAATCTGAAGTTTGATGAAATTCTGTGCATTAGTTCTTGAGATACAGCTATCATAAGAATCATGCAAAAAGTAGCATAGCAGCACCACCTGTTGGGATATCTGCACCAAAACGTAATCAGCTCTATTTATGTCAAGGTCTAACTGAATCTGAAGTTTGATGAAAATAAGTGCATTAGTTCTTGAGATAGAGCTATTGTGAAAAATGCAGCATAACAGCGCCATCTGCTGGGTGATTTTCACCAAAAACTAATCAGCACCAATTAATACCAGGGACTAACTGAATATAAAGTTTTATTAAATTCCAAGCATTAGTTCTTGAGGAGCACCCACAAAATTTTTGTCACATACAGACAGACAGAGTCACAGACTCACAGACAGACATTTTCTAAAAATAGTCAAATCGTGTTCAGGACCTTCTAAAATGTATAAATCTGTCGAAAAATGGAAATCAAAAATTTTCTTGAATCCAATACTTACTTTTTGTAAAGATAGAAGAAAGTAAAAAGTAAAAGAAAAACTTATGTATTTTACCTTACTTTTCATATAATGGTTGTTTATATAAGAAAGAAGACATGCTATTTTTTTTTTATTATAAACAATCAAGCACTAAAGTGGTACAACTCACGCATTCAACTTTGCATTTTGTTGATATGATGTCAGCGCAGTTTTATCGTAATTAATGAGCAACATCAGCTCTACTGAAAAAAAATTAATTAGTGTATAAATATTCAGCGATACTGGGTTTAATTTGTCTCATGCATGCCAACGGTGTTGTGCTCATGATTGACTTTCCATCTTGTGCTGCATGGTTGTAGCCTTGCCATATAAGAGTGAGAGAATGCTAGACTGGATAGCTTAATTGGTAAAGCACTTGGTGTGCTATACCAAGGGATCCGGGATCGAACCCCGGTCTGGACATTTTTTCACTCTATTGCTTGTACACTGTTTAGTAAAGTGATAATTCACATCCTTTGTATTTCATTAATTTACAGCATAATTTCAGCTCTGCTGAAAAAAAATTAATTAGTGTATAAATATTCACTGATACTGGGTTTAATTTGTCTCATGCATGCCATCAGTGTTGTGCTAATGATTGACTTTCCATCTTGTGCTGCATGGTTGTAGCCTTGCCATTAAAGAGTGAGAGAATGCTAGACTGGATGTCATCTGGATGGCTTAATTGGTAAAGCACTTGGTATGCTATACCAAGGGATCCGGGATCGAACCCCAGTCTGGACATTTTTTCACTCTAATGGTTGTACGCTGTTTGGTAAAGTGATAATTCACATCCTTTGTATTTCATATGCTCTTTACTTTCAATTTATTGAATTCATAAATGTATGCTTGCTGATGCCGGTTTTCTCATTGAAGAGTTCTTTGTGCAAAGAAACATTTCGGAATACAATTATTTAAAAAGATAAATAAAAAATCCATCTCGACATGATGGGGGGGGGGGGGGGTCAAATTCAGGTCAGGACTGAAAAAAATCACTAATTTTTAATTTCAAACATTACAAAAAATTATTTTAATCTGTGAATTCCTATATACTGCCGGGCTCTGCACTTGTAGCATTTCGCAGTGAAATTAAAAGACTTTAAAAAATATTTTAAGGAAATAATTAATCCCCGGATTTACTTAACCACACATAGCTCTGTCCGTCAGTCTTTAGGAGGGCACACTTTTTCCCACTCACACCCGCCACGCTTATAGGCAGGGCTTAATTTCTAAAGAAAAAAGTACCGGAGCCCTAATATTTTGCAGTACCAACACCCGTAGTGACCCCAACACCGCCGTCACTCCAATCTGCATATTTATATTTCATACATTATTTTCAAAATTTAAAGCATTGTTTTGTTTATTTAGTGAAATAAAAATTTTAAATACATCTATCTGACTTAGCTATCATCTATTCCACTTTTTAGTTATTACTACTTCCAAATAGAAACCTTTGCCTAATCTTAATGTTAATTAATTGCAGAATTCTGCAATTCAATAAGCTCAGGATTATGATTCGGATATAGTGTTAACACAAAAATTGAATAGTTCACAGCTATGCAGAATAGAAAAAGACTTTCTGTTTACTCTTTATTCATAATAGCATTAAAATGATTTGAAATGGAAATAAATAAAATTTTGAATTTAAGACAGATTGAGCTCCAGCCGGCTCAAACTCGAAAACTGATGTAAAAATCGAGCCCGTTTCATCCCCATCTCATACGTGGGTGACACATTATGTCACATATAAGTCTTTTGATACAAAAGAAGATAAAAGATTGGGGATGGGAGGGAAAGGATAATTTAGGATTTGATTTTCGGAAGTGTTATTGCACTAGGCTCCGGAGCACAGTCTTTATGAGCTCCGGTGAATTTTGGCCAATATTTAAATATTTATTTAAAGCAGAGAAGTACCGGAGCTGAGCCCCGGTGGGTTCCGGCGCAAATTAAGCCCTGCTTGTAGGAGGCCTCCTTAGAACAGTTACATTACATAAAATAAGTAGATAAAGATAATAAATAAATAAATAACTTAGTTTTTTATGTTTGAAAAATATTACAGAAGTCCGGCCTTAGTATCATTAGTAATGCACAATACACTTCTCTTTTAACACCCCCCCCCCTTCTTCTCCTATTTGTTAGCATATATAAAGCTTTCCTTGATCACTTATACAATATTCAAATGCTTTCATTTCCTTTCTTTAAACTCCTTTTCAACCTTAATATAAACAGCTGTTTCTTTTTCATTCAAACCTTTTCAGTTTAGTAAACTAGGAGCACTTACAGCAGTTGTTTATCTAGGATCTATCCTTTCAGAGATCACCATTACATCACTTTGTTTTTCAATATGTCATATCAGCCTGCTGATAAACCACAATTTCTTTCCCTCCAACATCATTAGTTTATCTGGATCACATTTCTGTTATTTTTAGCCACCAGAGGGCTTCTGTGAATGAATAACGTAATGTGACACACCCTCTTGGGTACTATAACTCTGATTCAGCTGTTGGTTTTGACTAGGGTATAAAGGTTGAAACACTTCATTATCATTATCTGTTTTTTTTTTTATTTAATGTGTTCATGAAACCATTTTTGCCTTGTAAGCATAATGGAGTTTCATGCTATTGGACTTTGTTTTATTTGACCAGATGTTCCTTTTATTCTAACCACATGCCAGCTCTGGTTGTTTTTCATTTTCTTTTCCTTTCTTTAATGTACAAGAGATTTTACAGATAGTGGAAGATGTTTATGTTACTTATTTCTTGTAAAGTTATGGAATCTATTATAAGTTTATACAAACATCATATCCTCAAATAGATGTTGTTAAAAGATGTTATGAAAAAGGAGAAGGAATATTGCCATTGTCAAAGCCATTTTAAAACTTTCGTTATGTAAGTTTATTTTTCATACTTTAAGTTCATTTATGTTCTGTTTGAGTTTATTTTTAAATGTTTTTTTGTTAATAAATGTTTAATTTATTTCAAATTTGTTTTATCATTGTTTATTTTACACTCTGCCACACTCTGCCATTTATTTTTCAGCTTCCAATGCTCTGTTTCAATTTAATAAAATTTTAGAAGCCGGCATTTTTGGTGCATGCACCGGCTGTCCTGATATACCGGGCTATTACAGGTTATGGGCCCAGAGCAGAGTTTTTTATTTTGCAATTTAACCCTTTAAGGGACATAACTTTCGCAGAGTACATCGGCAGAAGTACGTAGTTAGCGCCCATTAAGATCTCACAGTAAATTTTAGTGGAGGGGGGGGCAGTTTTTTTCTTACATTTAAGGAAGATTAATGAACATTTTTGTTTTATTTTAAGTAATTTAATGTTTATTTTGGACTTAGAATAATTTGTTGAAAAAAAAAATTCGTACGTTTTTATTATTGTTTTGTACGTTTTTTTGGTGAAATTGAACAGTCTTTTAAAGGCTTTATTTGGAATTAGTTTTTTTTTAACTTAAGAAAAAAAAATTCTGAAATTTGTTTTTTTACTATTCCAAAATTTTTGGCGGCAATGGCAACCATTCAAGTCAGCATTACGAAATTGAATGCTCACAATTATGGCAATTGGGCATCTGATGTTAAATACTTGTTGCTGGATAAGAATGCATGGACTATTGTGAATGGTACGGAAACTAAACCAGATGCATCTCAGGCTACTGCATTAAAAGATTATGAGACAAGAGAACATTCTGCCTTAACAGTTCTTTATTTAAATGTTGAAACTGAATTCAGACGTATCATCAAGAATATTGATGACCCAAAAGATGCCTGAGATAAACTGAAGTTGCACTACCACCTGGACAATAGAGCTAGACCCGCTATTTTCGGAAGTCTTATCCTGTAGAATTGAGCCCGAAGAGTCAAGTGATATGTTTGCTGCTAGAATACAAAGAATTTCAGACCAACTAACAGCTATGAGGCAGCCTATGAAGGAAGATTATTTATCTTTCCAAATTTTACGGTATCTTCCAACGCAGTTTGATAACCTTGTACAGTCTATCCTACACTGGCCAGATGATAAATTTAAATACAAAGACATTTTAACTGAGCTGATAGCAGAAGAGTCTCGACTTAAATTGAGAGACAGTGACCGGAATGGAGGATATAGTGCTCAAGCTAATTACACCAAATCCAGACCATGGCAGAAAGTCATCTGCTTCCGATGTGGAAAACCTGGACACTATGCAAATCAGTGCAAATTTACCAGATCTAGACCCGAAAATCCATCAGTATCCAGTACGACAGCTTCTCGTGACTCCTATTGTTCTAGTACTTCTGCATCCCGTGAGTCATCCCCATCTAGACGTAACCCTAGGAAGCCTTGACATCGTCTGCAGAGAAACCTAAAGCCTGGTAACCTGAACAAATCTAAGCCAAACTGCAAGGATGTTAAAGGACAGGTACATTACTTTGTTCAATCAAATTTAAGTAAAGTAAAGGAGGATGAGAGTGCCTGGATTTTTGATACAGGTGCTTCTTATCACTTCTGCAAGGACAAAAGTCTTTATGTTAAATTTAAACCCTTAAACAATCATGAGTTGGCTGTAGCTGTTGATGGTGCTACTTTTCCTATAAAAGGGACTGGCATGATTGAGTTAAAATTAGAGGGGGAAAATGTTCGCTTCGGCCACGTAATGTATTGTCCTAGTCTTAGGAGAAACCTTATCTCCGGGTCCTGGCTAGATTCTAGGGGGACTAAGTTTGATTACACACTGTTCAGGGCAAACCTTAAAAACGGTATTTACTACATTTACCCATTGTCCAAAAACAAAAGGGTACAATTTGAGGCATATACAGTCCACAAAGATGATTTAAAAAATATGGCATAGGCGTATGGGTCACATTAGTCCCCAGATAGCACAAACCCTTTTCAAAACCTTGTTATAACCTTGTTTCAACCTTAAAAACTCTTGAAACAACGTTATTCTAAACTTATGTGCTGTGTGGGTCCTAGCTTAATTGAAGGTACATATAAGTGTACTGGAGTTAGGGGGCTACCACGTATCACACACAAAGAATTTCATTGTGAGACCTGTAGACTTAACAAACACAGGGATGTATCCTTTAAATCAATAGGACAAATAAGATTCCCAAACATCCTCTCGAGCTTTTACATACCAATGTCTGGGGACCTACCAACAAATCAGGTAGAGGAGGGGAATGCTTTTTCTTAACTATAGTGGACGATTTTTCAAGAAAAACCTCAATTTATCCTTTAAGACACAAATCTAAAGTAGTCCGAGTTTTTAGAAACCACATTCAAAGAGCAGAAACATTTTTGAATCGTAAAGTTAAGTCAGTTCATAGTGATAATGGGAAAGAGTTCAACAATGAAAACTTCACAAGATATTTTGAGGAACGTGTCATACATCACGAATTCACGAACACCTATAGCCAAGAGCAAAACAGCGTCACAGATCGTCTAAATCAAACTATTGCAAATGGTGCTCATGCTATCCTTAATGAGAGTAAATTGAATTTAAAATTTTGGCCAGAAGCAGTACTGTAAAAGGTTGATAACATCGCCGTCCAACGCTGACATTAGAAGTATAAAGATGACTAAAAACTATGATATTGCATGTAAATGATGCTAAACGAAAAGAACTTATTTTTAAAAACTGATAAAAGAGATTTCGTTTTCAAAGACTTTAAACATCGTTCTTGCACAACTGCTGACACCGTCACATGGTAACTAAAAGATAAAACATCTCATGATCCAGACAAACAACACACAAGATGAGACTACAATACTAGACGAAGCGAAGCGAATCTACTGTTTGAATGAAACTCATCTGTTATATACTGTAGCAATAACGAAAGTACGTTCACACCACCACACCTCCAGAAGCTTTGATCCGATTCGTCGAAAAGAAGGAGTAATGCAAATGATCTGGACATGCATTCATCTTTAGCTGTCGACGTCACGAAAGGGTTGGTTGGCGAAACGGACTTTGAACTGCTTGAAATGATGTGTGCGTTGTATGAGTGGAACGCAGATAAACAATGTTTGTAAACTATAACCAAAGTAAGCTAAACTGGATTTAATGAGATGGAAGTAATAAACAGGATAAATAAAGGCATATTAAAGTGAATGGAGGAATGATAATATTTAGAAACTAAGGAGAGGTAAGTTAGCTTTAATATAATGCATTTAAATAAAGATGAGTGAACTTTGATGTACTGTATTAAATAAAGGTAAAGGTTATATTATGAATGTAAATGTATTTATGTATGTTGTTCAGTGATGAGACCAGGTGTATATGTAAGTATACATAATTTCAATAGAACCACCGGGAGGGACCCGCCAGGTTTATCCATGGTATATTGAATCATGATATAAAAGGTTTTTATTAAACATTAAAATGAGATAAATCTTTTCTTGCATCAATTAAAATATTCATGGCGGCAATGTAAAGCTTTTATTTATTCAAATCACTGTTAATGTGGTATTTTAAATAGTATATATTTTACTTTTATCATTTGTTGATATTATATATAAGATGGTCATTTATCAACAATGTGTATTATGTTTAATTATTGTTCCATGCATACTTTTCAATCTTCCACTTTTTAAAAATAAAAAACACACTTTGAACCAGAAGAATTATTTAATTAAATGTGTCATGCTTCCATATGATAGTTATTTGAAATCTGCTTGATTTAATTCAATAAATAAAATTTCTTGTCTAAAGCATGCTTTTTTCATTTAAAAAAACAGGTGGTTCGCAAGTATGTCCATGCTTCTCATGTTCAGGCAATGAAGTTTATGAGAATGATGATGATGATTATGAAGATGATGATATCACTGCTACTGGTGATATTTTGGATACTGCCACTGCTACTGATGATGTTGCTGCTGCCACTTTTACTGGTGATGCTGCTGATGCTATCTCTAGTTATGATGCTGCTGCCACTTTTACTGATGATGGTGATATTGTTGCTGCTTCCAGTTATGATAATGCTTTTGCTGCTGCCACTTTTACTGGTGATGATACTGATGCCATCTTCAGTGATGATGCTGCTTTTGCTGCTGCCACTTCTACTGGTGATGCTGCTACTGCTACCTCCAATGATGCTGCTGCTTTTACTGCTGTCGCCTCCAGTGATGATGCTGCTTTTGCTGCTGCTACTTCTACTGGTGATGCTTCTACTGCCTCTAATGATGATGCTGCTTTTGCTGCTGCCACTTCTACTGGTGATGATGCTGCTGCTACCTCTAATGATGATGATGCTTTTACTGATGCCGCCTCCAGTGATGATGCTGCTTTTGCTGCTGCTACTTCTACTGGTGATGCTTCTACTGCCTCTAATGATGATGCTGCTTTTGCTGCTGCCACTTCTGCTGGTGATGATGATGCTGCTACCTCTAATGATGATGATGCTTTTGTTGCTGCCACTTCTACTGGTGATGCTGCTGCTGCTACCTCTAATGATGATGATGCTTTTACTGCTGCCGCCTCCAGTGATGCTGCTGCTTTTGCTGCTGCTACTTCTACTGGTGATGCTTCTACTGCCTCTAATGATGATGCTGCTTTTGCTGCTGCTACTTCTGCTGGTGATGATGATGCTGCTACCTCTAATGATGATGATGCTTTTGCTGCTGCCACTTCTACTGGTGATGCTGCTACCTCTAATGATGATGCTGCTTTTGCTGCTGCCACTTCTGCTGGTGACGATGATGCTGCTACCTCTAATGATGATGCTGCTTTTGCTGCTGCCACTTCTACTGGTCATGATGCTGATGTTGCTGTCACCTCCAGTGATGTTGCTGCTTTTTTTGCTGCTTACACTTTTACTGGTGATGATGCTGCCACTTCCAGTAATGCTGCCACTTTTACTGGTGATGATGATGCTGCTGCCACCTTCACTAATGTTGATGATGATGATCTTAATGCTGTTGCTATTGATCCCATTGAACAGAATATTCATCCTGATTATGACCCTGATTATGATGTTGATGAAGATATGCCCTTTTTTGAAGATGATGCTGCGTTGTCCAATTTTCCAGATGGAGAAGTTTCTGAATATATTTTATCGTCTCCAGAGGCTGACATGCAGGCTGAACTTTCTGAAAAATCTATGCCACCAGAAGAAGAGAAGCCACTTGTTCTTTCCAGTGAACAATCTATTCTATCTCATGATATTGAAGATATGTCACTTATTGATCATATTCTTTCAGATGACAAAGATATGCTTTCTGTTGAAGAATTTATGCAACCTGTTAATATTCACTCTGGTGAAGAAATTATGTCACTTCCTGAAAATATGTTAGATGTAGAAGATACCACCTCTACTGATGAAGATGCCATGCAGATTTCACTTTCTGAGCCATTTTTTTCTGATATATCACTTGATCAACCTACTTCATCTGTAATAGAAGATATATCATCTAATTCAGATTCTCTGCAGGAAATATATCCTTATGGAAACCAAATGAGTTTGAATATTCCTGAAAATGTAAGTCAATAACCCACATATTTTATATTATTATGATTCATTCTTTTGTATGTTATTTAACAATATATAACATTAAATATTGTGCTTCAGTCTGTGAAACTAACTATGTAATACATATATTTTTATTTAAATTATAATACAGTTAAGGTAACTGCATCAGTGGTGGATACCATACCACTAGTGGACACTTTAAAATTTGAACTTATAATAGGCTTTGAGAGTCATGCAGAGGTTTACATCATATGTGGGCTTGCTGCTGGAGCTAAATAATGTTAAGGCCTTGAACTACAGCAACTTCAAGGAAAAAAAAATCAGTTTTGCTTATGCCTAGGTTTAAGCTATTTTCTTGTAATGTTTTGCTCTCATATGACTATAATTAGTATGCAAAAATACATTTAATGTGCTTTGTTTGGAATTTTGCATCAACCAGATACATTTCTTAAGGGAATTTATCTGGTGGAGGAGAAAAAAAATATGGAATCTCTTGTTATCCTATGTGAGAAAATACTTTTTGTTCATTTAAATTTCAACAATTTCAACAATTTTTTTTTTCAGCATGTAGATAGGAAAGTTCTCTATACCTCCACATGGTTAGAATATTTTAAAAATAATTTTAAGTATTTTAAAATTTGTGTATTTTAAATTTCAAAAAACTCCAAAAAGTATAAAAAGTATTCTTTATTCACTTGTAACTTTGGTTTGGAAAAATATATAAAAATTTGGAACTCATGCATACAAGTGTTTTTTTTCTATGTAATTAAACAATTTTTGAAATTTAACCTATTCAGTCAAAATCGATTTAAATTAAAAATTAGCTTTCCCTAAGCAAAACTCCAGATATGATAAGCTGTCAACACAGCCTAATTCATTACTTGAGTTCTAGAAATAAGAGGGTCACGTTGGAGGGAATCAAGGGTTGCTGTATAAGACAAAGATGCAGGATTTTTGTAAAAGAATAACTTTGGACTTCAGTCTTGGAATAGTAATTTTGAATTGACGAGGTAAAGGAATATGAAGTGGACATTTTGTCTTTTGCTACAAAGTTTTGTGTCCCAAATTCTAATACAGCAGAAGACTCAATATCTACACAGCTTGGGACCAGAACTTGTGCAGATTTCAAGTCATAAAAAGAAAACTACTCCATCTCCCCAGATAAAAGAAATAATATAAAAAACGCATGAAAATAATGTAAAAATGGTTAAAATACTTTAAGAAAACGCATGAAAGAAAGCATGTATCACTTAATTAACTCATAAAGAAACAGAGGAATTGTATATGCTCTATTATGAAGAAGCTAAAGAAAATAAAAATTATTTTTTAAATTTTACAAACATTTGTTATATAGTAACTTGTTTTAACATTTTGAGATGTTGTAATTTGAGTTTTTTTGCATATATCAATATTTTTGGGTCACTTATACAGCTTTGCTGCTCTAAAAATTTGATATTTTTCTTCTAGAGCCAAACCTTCATCAAAAAGCATTTTGTCACTTTCCTGTGCATCATGAGAACCATCACCATCGGAATTCACATCTTGTGACTGTAAAACAGTGTCAATAATTTCTCTGTCAATGATTTGGTAGTTATCAGTGACATTATCTGAGTTTATATAATCTGCAATATCACTTTCTTCAAATAATTGTTCATTTCCAGCCAACTGCTTAGCATAAAGTAACAACTCTTTAGCTTTAGCTGGGTTGACTCTAAAACCAGAAAATTCAGTGTGATCATCATCTGTTTCTATAAAAAGAGACTATGGCCATAAGTTAAGCAACCCATTTAACAATGTGGAATTTGAATTTCAGGATTCTGCTAAAAAATAAATACAACCCTTGATGTTAAACATCTTTTTGTATTCCTCAAGTTTGATAAAGAAGGCTCAGAATTAAGAATCTTCTTCAAAAATTCAGTTTTGTGTGTGATTTCATCACCAATTTCGTAAAAACAGCTTGCTTTATACTGAGCTTTTTTTCAAAATCATGGATAGCAGGTTTCATCGTTTATACTGGAGAGACTACATAGATTTTAGAGCCTTGTGGGTTTTGCATCGATGGATTTTGGGTCTTCTGCTGTATAACCGAAATATAAGGGCCGGATACATTAAAATGGCTATAACCCGAGTCTTACTGTAAAATCCCATATTGTAAAGAAATTAGAAAATTTTGAAAAATCCCAAGAAAGTGCTCCCTTTCCCCAAAAAATTTCCACCCCCGCACATCAAGGTCAATACCAAGTATATTTTTTTCTGAGCTTAGAGTATTTTTTTTCACTGCATCAGAAAACATGATATTGCCAACCAGAAGAGTTGCCAGTTGACGTAGATTTAGAACCAGTCTTTCTACTCCGAGCAGTGTTGCCAGATATTTTTTCACACTGTTCACAAATAACTTGTTCAAACACAAAAGTAAGCAACATAAACAAACTGCAACTGTTGCCAATCTGAAAAAGCAATATAACCAAACATCAGTTTCACTGTTTATTTACCTCTATGGATATATGAAGATAATAAAAATATTGATAATGGAAGTTTCTCATTAAATAAGTTAAATATGCTGATTACAAAAATTTCTCATTTAAATTTTTCAAAGAATTTTTTATCCATAGATGGCACCAAAGTCGAGTTTGTAGCTTAGTATTTTGTACTATTTTTTTCAATGTTAGCTGTAGTATTTTTCATTTTTAAAATCTGGCAACACTGACTCCGAGAGACCCAGCCAAATTTATTCTGAGCGTTCTCTTCTCCTGTTTTTCACGTTATAACCAGGGCTTGACAAATGCAGTTGCGAGGTCACCACTGGCAACCAAGTTATTTAACCTTGTGATTATGTTCCAGTTATTTTGTAAGTTTCAAATCAGATTTTTGTGTTCAGTATTAAAACTGATTAATTTATCCCATTCATTAAAAAATATTATACCTTATAAGTGATTATAAGTAATTCATTTGAAGTACATTTGAAGTTAAATTCTCATAAGAGGTCTCGTTATAGATGCTGCAAAGTTACGAAATATTAAGAAAAACTTAGAAATTATATTCAAACAAAAAATATTTTTACTTTTTATTTTTAATTTGTCAAAAATAAGTTCATCAAATGCAATTTTTAAAACAATAAAATCAGAATTATTTGATTGGTTTCGACAGGAAAATAGGCAAAAAGTTGTTTTCCGGCTTCACTACTTCATCAATGCTCTCTTCATCCATATACCATATTTACTCATGTATAACGTGCAACTCCTACTTTACAAGAAAAAATGCTGATTTTTTTTTATCTTGTATATAACGCGCACCACAAATTTGACATCCAAGTGAATGAATAACCAAATGAATTTCAGTAAAGAAAGTCGAAATAAATGTTATGTCAGGCCCAGAAAGAAGGCAAAAATCCCTTTTTAGACTTTGGGTAGGGAGTGACTGTGGGATAGGAGTGAGTGACGTATCATGCTGTGGTGGCGTCACCCACTTAACGAAATACTCGAGATTGTCTTTTGACAACGTGCGAGTACAATGGAGAATTGATGTAGCTATACTGTGACATTTAAGTTGAAAATAATTCAGTATGCAAAAGAAAATGGTAATCGTGCTTCAAGTCGGAAGTTCGGCATTGGTTAGTAAAGTATGCGAGAGTGGCAGAATATAGAAGAAAATCTGAAAAAAGCGCCATCCAAAAAACATGCTTTTCGAGAGAAATCATGTAAATATCCGCAAGAGAAGCAGCAGCTTTTAACTCGTGTAATGGATTTTCAGCGTTCAGGGTACTCAGTCTCGATGGAAATGTTGATGTTCGAGACCTGTAAAATAGCTAGAAAAATTAATATTCCAAGAGAAGATTTCAAAGGGAGTTATGGCTGGGCGCGACGTTTTATTATCCATAACAATCGCTCTATCAGGAGAAGAACAATGATATCTCAGAAGCTACCGGAAGAATACGAAGAACAGCGTACCAAGTTGTTCTTCCAGTACGTTATAAGGCTACGAAAACAAAAGGGATATCAGATGTCGCAAATTGGCAATGCAGATCAAACTCCATTGTGGTTTGGTATGCCAGAAGCCACAACCGTTCATCCCATTGGAGATAGAAGCCTTCAAGTGAGCACAACAGGAGAAGACAAGCAACAATGAACCGTTATGCTGGCCATTAAGGCTGACAGCCGCAAGTTGACAGCATATGTGATTTTTAAATGTAAAACTATCCCAAAAGAATCTTTTCCAGTCGGCATAATTGTAAGAGCACAGGCAAAAGGGTAGATGACTGATGAGCTCATGAAAGATGGGATTAACGTTGTATGGGAACGTCGGCTAGGTGCTTTATGTCAGCCGTCGGTGCTGGTCCAGGACAGCGTCCATGGACACAAGACCCCTGGAGTAAAAGCGAAAATTCATTGCTCAAGTGATTTTGTTGTGATACCAGGTGGGATGACGAAAGTGTTTGCAGCCCTTAGATGTTGTCATCAACTGACCATTTAAGATTGCATTTTGGCATGCCTGCAATCGGTGAATCAGAACAACACATCACAACTACACTCCAAGTGGGAGAATGAAGTGTGCGTCACTCCCAACTGTATGTGAGTGGATTTGTGAAGCTTGGAATTCCATCTGAGCCGAAATGATAATAAAGAGCTTCAAAGTGACTAGAATTTTCAATCAGATGGATGGAACTGAAGATATGATTTATGAGGATATTGACTATGCTAGAGATGATGGGGATAACAGCAGTAGCATCAATGAGAATTGCTAATTAGCATTCAAATAATGTTACTAGTGCTGTTGTATTAAAAAGTGCAAGGATTGAAATAAACATGCAGCAATACTTCTATTAAGTAAGATTTTTCCAGTTTTAATTTCTTGATTCATATGTGTATCATGCAGGGTTGTAGTGGGTAGCTGCCGGGTACTCACCCAGCTACCCACCTGGGTTGGGTTTAAAAAAAAATCTGGTAAAAAATTATTCTGTGTATAACGTGCATCTAGGGTTTTTTCCCTAAATTTTTGAAAAAAAAGTGTGTGTTATACACAAGTAAATACAGTAGATTTTGTAGCAGTCAACTATCCAGACATGTAAAGCATTCAGTTAATTCACCTTTACAGTAATTCTTTTTTTTTTCCAGTGCCCAGTGCTATATAATTTTGATATTTCATTAATAAACTTAGTTTATATTATCTTTCTATATTATGTACTATTCTAAACTATGTAACTAATAATTCTAAACCCTGCTTTTTATTATTTTTTCTCAATAATTTCATTAAAAAGAGGCTTTTGTGGTTTTTGAAAATCAATTGCTGGCTTCCAGATTTTATCAAATTTGTAAAGCTTGGTTATAACTGTTATTTTTGTGATTTGTTTTATTTATTTAGTATTTATAAATCAGAAATCACAATTAAAAAAATGTGCAGTTATTAATCTTCTTAATTTACAACAAATGGCAACACTGCATAAAATTATATTATTTTTAGAAAATATTTTAGGATATTTTCAATTGAAATTTCTCAGTGTTTTTTAATTATTTTAAACTATCAACTTCCTTTCATTTTTCTATTACCATATTAATGACAGATATTAGTATTATTATTTGTCTAAATGCATTCTAGTTAGAAAACTTCTGTAATCTAGAATTATCTATAATCCAAAATTGGCATTAATCGTGAAGTTATACTGTTTTTTTTTATTTTGTATAATTATTGTAGTACATAATGTTCAGATTTTATCAAATTTGTAAAGCTTGGTTATAACTGTTATTTTTGTGATTTGTTTTATTTATTTAGTATTTATAAATCAGAAATCACAATAAATAAAAGTGCAGTTATTAATCTTCTTAATTTACAACAAATGGCAACACTGCATAAAATTATATTATTTTTAGAAAATATTTTAGGATATTTTCAATTGAAATTTCTCAGTATTTTTTAATTATTTTAAACTATCAACTTCCTTTCATTTTTCCATTACCATATTAATGACAGATATTAGTATTATTATTTGTCTAAATGCATTCTAGTTAGAAAACTTCTGTAATCTAGAATTATCTATAATCCAAAATTGGCATTAATTGTGAAGTTATACTGTATTTTTTATTTTGTATAATTATTGTAGTACATAATGTTTTCTTTCCTCAATTTATTAAAAAATGCAGATTTTGCAACGACTGGCAATTAACATACCCCTTCCACACCATCCACACATATTACATACCCTTTTAATCCTGTGTCAAGCACCTCCTCTGGTTATTTTATGATTTTCTGTCACATCTTTCATTATGAGAAAGTATTCCGTCTTTTTTTTGTTAAAGCCCCCTTTTGTACAGTCAAATATAAATATTATAAGATGTGACTTAGTCAGTTTTTATCAAATCTCCCCAAAATTTTAGTGTAAAATAAATATAAAGCCCAACGCATTCAAAAGGCCTTAACTTGGTTTCTAATTGATGTAGCTTCATCATTTTTTGTATATGTAAACATAATCATTATAAGGGATATTTTAAGGGGTTTTTATTGAAGCTCCCAAAATTTTCGTATAAAATAAATATAAGGGTGTACGAGGCATTAAACAGTTATTTCTTGGCTCTAATTGACGCAACCTGTCCAAATTTTATACAAGTATACATAATTTTGTCGGCTTTTTATTGAAGCCCCCCCCCCCTAAAAATAGTATTAAATAAACATGAATCCTAAAACATTCAAGTGACCATCACCCGGGCCCTAATTTATGTAGCCCTCCATTTTCTATATGGATAAACAATCTTATAAGAAAGGATTTTTGTCAATTTTTTTTTATCTAAGCCCCCTCAGTTTTTAGTGTAATTGCAATATAAGGGGCTGACACATTAAAACGGATAGAACATAGGATTTATTTAACACAACATACCCAAATTTTGTATGCATATAACAATAATTATAAGAAGTTACTTTGTTGGATTTTTATTGAAGCCATCACAATTTTCAGCATAAAATAGATATAAGGCCCAACACATTCAAATGACTGTTCAAATGACTGGCAACACATTCACAAATCCTAATTGATGTAGACAATGCATTTATTCTAAGGGTAAATATAATCATTATCAGGAGAGATTTGTTTCAGTTTTTGTTGAAGTCCCACACCCTGACCTCCAAATTTGAGTGTAATTAGAATATAAGGGCCAAACACATTAAAAAAGCTATAACTTGGGTTTAATTAACACAACCAGCCCAAATTTTATACATGAATATATAATCATTATCAAAGAGAACTTTGATTTTTTTGAAGACCCCAAATTTTAGTATAAAATAAATATATGGTCTGACAAATTTAAACGGTTATAACTCAGACCATAATTGATGTAGCCTTGCCATTTTCTGTTCGGGTAAACATAATACTTATAAGGAAGGTTTGTTTGAGGAGATATTTTTATCGAAACTGCCCCCCCCCCCCCCCCCCCCAAAAAAAAAAAAAAAAAAAAAAAATTAAAAATTAAAAAAATAGTGTGAAATAAAAATTATATATGGTTCCAACTCATTAAAATGGTTATAACTTGGACTCTAATTCATGTAACCCACCCAAATTTTATACCAGTATGTGTAATTATTATAACTTTTAATCTTTATCTCAAATATTCATGTGTTATAATGTTTTGTGATGGTAACATGGCTTTGTAGACACCCTGTATATTTCAGTGGCGTAACATTTCAAAACGAGCAAAGGGGCTCAAGTAGCCTATTTGAAATAATTTAAACAATTAGTATTATCTGTAATTAATAAAATATTTATAAGAATAATTAATTGTTTAAAATTAATTAAAGGGTCAGGGGAGGAAAATGGTAATAATCGCAGATGATTGTTATTTATTGTTCTTTCTTTTACAAGCGTCAACTCTCATTGTTTTTCCTCTTTATATGGATCAGCAACTGCATTTTTTTCAAAGGGCTTAGCATCGTTCTTCCCTTTTATGCCTATCTTTAACTGTGATTTTAGAAGGATTTTTCCTCAATCCAAGGTTAGCAAGCAATAGCACGCAAGTCTCAAATTGACAGATAGCACTGTCATTGAAAATTTTAAATAAGTGGACTATCATTACTATGCTGGAAAGTGTTAAAAAGCGCTCTTTTGAAAATTTGCATTTGCTCAAATATGCGATTTGGTTAGATGGACCTGATTACAGAAGATTATTCATAAACTAAACTTTGTTGCTAAACTAAAATCTGTCAACAACAATACAAGTTTTTTTTCAAATAATGTTGTCACTATATGTTTTTATGCATGCGCAGGGCTCGGAAGTAGCGCGCTACAAGTAGCGAAACTACAGTAGCCACTACTTTTTCTAGTAGTTGATAGTGTAGTGCACTATATTAAAAAAAGTGCAGTGTAGCGAGTAACGAAATACAAAATATCAGTAGTTTGTAGCGAGCATTGACACTACTTTGACGCTACTTTAAGAGGATGGAAAAAGGGCCAATCTTCAAATCCTGTGATTATAGAAATCTTCTCCATAAAATGTATTTTTATACGACTGCGATTGTTTTTACCAAAATATAGTCATCTGGCTATGTTAAGTCTTTATCTGACTAATTTCTTCTCCCTTTTGCCTCCCACCCCCAGCAAGCAAAGAAATGTAAAATCTTTATTTAAAAAAAACAAAAAAGAAAAAGAAGGATTCATCTAAACATAAATCATCTAAATTATCCCTAACCTCTCAAATTCACGCTTCCCCCTAGTAGCATACAAAAGAGTTTAAAATATTTTAAAATCTTTATTTTTATACAAAAATAAAATCTTTCACTCCATTTATTTCTCTCTAATGACAATAAATAAAAATTATTTCCTAGTTCCTAAAATTTATGCTTCCCTTTTTGCACATCCTCTAGCATACAGTTTCAAATATTTAAAACACTTTATTTAAAAAAAATGGGCACATTGGTTTCTACCTAATAATAATATATAAGTAATCATCTAAATTATCTCCTAACCTCCCATAATTTACTTTTCTCCCCCCCCCCTCCCCCTCCCCCAGCATACAAATAAATCTAAAATCCTTAAGTTATTTTTATTTTTATATAAAAAAAAATCTGCTCTAAATAGTGCTCTGTAGTGACGATAAATAATCAGTAATATAAATTATTCCCCTTCCCCTAAAATCTCCCCCACCTCTCCATATACAAAATTTAAAACTTTTCCTCTCTTTTTTAAGTTCCGTATTCTTTGCTGTCTAGTAACATTAAATAAATAACCAATCATTTAAAATATTCCCCTTCGAACAAAATTTCTGCTCGCTTCCTACCAGTTTAAAATCGTTAGAACTCTAATTAAAAAAATGTATATATTTGAAAAAGAACAATTACACCATTTTATTATTAGAGAAAAGTGCACTAGGAAGGAATGATTTCTGCTTTCAAACAAACTAGCAGCTGAAACGTAAAGTGTCAGCATGCCCGTGATCTATTATTTGCTGGATTTGCTGATAAAACCATAAAGTACTCACTCATCAAAAAAATTAATTTTCTTGCTGGCAATTCTTTGTCTTCTTATTCATTATTAGATCTTGTGTTTTAATGTGGGGATTCTTCTTTTGAGATTGATGTAATAGAATGACAGACAAAAATAGTATAGAACTGCCCTGGTCAGCATATACTGAATATTTCGAAGTTATAGAACAACAAGAAAGTGGTAATTATTCTGTAACATGTATGTAAACTTTGTCCAATTAATAAGAAGTTATCAGTATCAAAATCATCTGCTTACAACCTGAAGTTGCACATAGAGGTGAATTAGCATTTTCTTTATTAATAATAATTACTGGATCTGCTCTCGCACCAAATATCTAAATCATTATTCATTAAAAATCATAAATCTTTAAAAAGAGTATTTTCGAATTAAGATCCCTGGTTCAGAAAATATTCTTATTGAACTGTTTATTATCGCAAAAAATTATTTTATTAATACGTCTTTTGATCGTTGTGAAATATTTGTGAAATGTATGCATACAAATTAATTTACTGCATATTTCCTTTTGACGATTCCAATAGATAAAACAAAGGTGGTTGGAAATAAAAATATATTATTTTTTAAAAAATGACTAAGAATGCTTAGTTTTATTTTTAAGGCTATTTACTTTTACTTTAGCTGCACAAATTTTTTATTGCTAAAATAATTGATTTGTAATATTTTATATTTGATTTGATATTTGGTTAGCTTGGTGTTTTAATGAAATATGTTTATCTTTGTCTCCAGAATGAATCTAAAGCCCAGTATGTTGAAATTTGGGTTTTCAAAGGGAAACAAACAAACAAAGAGATAGAGAGGAAAAGAAAAGCTAGTATTTAACTGATGCAAGTCTATATGATCTTGTTCCATTTTTAAATTGCTTTCAGGAACTATATTTAAATTGTAAAGAAATAGGACTATTTAGCTCAATTAAAAAAAAATAATGTATATTTAAATTTACAAAGGGCTATCTGCTCTTAAGGTTGTAAATCTAAACTGGCTACTTTATGACATATTCTTTAAGATATTTTTGTTCAGAAACGCATGAAAATGCAGCTGTTTTTATTCAGAAACTTTGTAACCGAAAGACGTTTTCCATTATTCTTTATTTTAGTTTATTTTATTTTTTGGTAAAGACAGAAGATTTTTCAGAAAACACTGTCAAAGTCGGCGTTTTCAACCGAATTTCCGACGCTGCAGCAGGGGAAATGGAGAAAAACGTGACTCAAATCACTTATAACCTGATAAGTAATTTATTTATCAAAAAATGGAAAACTCATTTCGATTCCAAATCGCTTCCATAGTCAGGCCTGCCAATTTTATGCCTTTGTGTTTAAAAATGAGTCAGATAATGTGTCCGAAAATTTCACGTTGTTGAGCAAGGAATTTGAGAACCACCTTAAGCCCTACTGTGCTATATCACTCTCATAAATTTGTAAGATTATTACAATTTTTATTTTCAAATTTCCTCTTTTTAACACTTTCCAACATAATTAAAAAGTGTATGAATTCGCTTTGTCTGTCTGTCCGGGCTCTAACTCTCGTAAATATACTCGGATTGCCATGGAAGTTTTATATGTTATTAAAGTTTACCATAGAATGTTCAGTATTGAAAATGAAGTGTGTAGCATTTACATCTCGCTTACAGGGACATTAAAAAGAATTCTGTTACATTATGGTCTATGGAGAAAAATCATTTGCAGTGCATTTAATTAGCGATGATAACTAAAGTAGCGAAACGTAGCGAAGTAGTGACTACTTTTGAAAAGTAGTTTGTAGTCGCTACTTTTTAAAACAAGTAGTTGTATTTGTAGTTAACTACATGTTTCATAAAGTAGTTGTAGTTGGCTACAAATGAAAAGTAGTTTTTCCAACCCCTGTACATGCCTTATATATAATTACATGTAAACAAGTAGACCTGGGCGATATCTCAATTTCAATATCGTGATATATCGTCTGCTAAATATCGCGATATGGCGATATATCGTGATATTAAAACTAAATATACAGAATAAATAAAAGAATATTTTGAGAAGAAGAAAGGAAGAATAAAAAATCAGTTTTACTCGTATTTCCACAATATGGTTGTCTTTAGACGAAAGCGAATTAGGGCGACCGCTTGAGTCACTAAAATTATACTTGCTTGAAATAGACAAAATATATGGTTAAAACTTATAGATATATTTAAAAGATATCATTTGTGGCAATGAATAAAAATTTTGCCTTCAAGAGACCAGGGCTAGTAAAATCGCATCTGGCACCAAAAATGGAAATTTTAAATACCACCATATTCCACTATGAGAACAATTTCTATATATAACATCTTTTAGAGAGCATTACTTGCATGAAAAAATTCTTTAAATAATATAAAATAAGTTTTACTAAATTATTTGCCAATTTGCACTTTATGAAATTTTAGCTGCTTGCGAAATCTCTAACAAAGTAATGAGACTGATTATTACAACAATTCAGACAAATATTTTCGGTTTGCTCGTTGTAATTATTGATTCACTTCACACCCTCCTCCGCTCAATTTATAATATAATAAATTTAACAGCATATATTACATTAAAACAATGAGCAATTTCCTGTGCTGATATATTCAAAATCCCGAATAACTGAAGTAAACACTTCAGAGAAACATTATCTATCACGTAAAATATTTAAACAGACTTTGTTTTACTTTAGCATTACAGTCAGTGATGAATTCAGGGGTGACACTGATACCCTAGAGTCACATTTTCGGTTATTTAATGTCCCGAAAGTGCAACCTCCCCCCCCCATTACACACTCTGAATACCATGATACCATGGACGCTGACGATACACAGGGAAGTATAAGATATTAAAACAGTTGTTCTGCTAGCCCCCAACATGCAATACATGCAATACAGAAATACATGCTATACAGAAATATATATATATATATTTGCATTTCTTTTTCGTCAGAGGAGATAATTTTTCAACACATAAACTCAAAATTTAAAAAATAAAAACTTTGTTCCATGTGAGTTTCAGCGGGGTAAATCTCCCGTGAACAAAATTTCATAGTTCTTTCTTCTGGTAGTGCATAATTAATCATGCTACTTGGGCATAAGTAAATTAAATTTTTATTCAACATAAAAATTTACAGATTTAAATTTCAAAATTCAGGGAGGGGCAATTAATTGTCCTCCCTCACCGGCGCCTATGATATACCCCCCCCCCCCCACCACCTGCCATCCTGAACCTCCGAAATACCTCCCAGAGAAAAATGTTTGAATTCAAGACTGATTAGAGTATTACATACCTGCCAACTTGTAGGGTTTATCCTTACAGTGTAAGGATTTAGGTCCAATTGTAAGGTTGTAAGGGCAACAGGTAAGATTGTAAGGTTTTTTGATAAAACTTGAAATGATTCTTCAAATATGTTACTTTATTGACTAAAAAAAGAAAACTGATGCACACATTGTGTTTGTTACAAAGATGAGGAGTGTGATTATCAATATTGTAAATCACAGCAATCAAATAGCAATTCACAAC
Organism: Maratus michaelseni; assembly: GCA_963931845.1. Lineage (NCBI taxonomy): Eukaryota > Metazoa > Arthropoda > Arachnida > Araneae > Salticidae > Maratus > Maratus michaelseni. The sequence goes on from OZ007586.1 coordinate 379,980,635, forward strand.
ACGTTATTATATGCCACAGAATGTTTAGTCATGCTGTGTATTTTTAAAATTTCTCGCAGCAATGCTGAATGCAAAACTAAAATTGAAGTTTTGACACTTTTTTATTAAAAATTTATTAATTTTTTATTTTTATTTATTTATAAAATATTTGGTACTTTTATGCTACCTATGCACCAGTGATAACCCGACAAATCTTGTTTCAGTTGGCATCATTTGAATTGTAACCCTTTGAATTCAATGATTTTAATTTTGATTTTAATTCAATTCTTGAGATTTTGTTATTTGTATTGATGTGTTTGTGTTTACATATTTTATCATGATTATATTTTAGCTCTTTTTAAGTAATTTTTTTAAGACATTATACTGCAGCGTTAAAATATTTATTTTTTTTCTTAGTAGCTAATGTTAAAAGATTGTCCCAAAAAAAAAAAAATGCTTGGCGAGATATGAAAAAAATTTGGCAATCACTGGTGCCCGGCTAACATAAAAGTACTAAAGATTTTAATAATTAAAAGCATGCAACACGATCACTATGGAGAAATGTATGACAAAGAATTGTTGGGTAAAGCCAAATCAGCCTATTTAACGTATATCAAAAAAGAATTATCAGTGCTAATAATATTTGGGTTATTTTTATCATTTAATATTTTTGTAGTTATCAGTAAATTTTCTATCAAATCATATATTACCTTATTAGACGCCTTCATAAATACCTTTTACTACATATATATGTTTAAAGATGCACAATGAAGTACGTCAGAAAAATTGTAAGGTTTTCTGAATAGACATGTTGGCAGGTATGGTATTATATAGTCATCAAGAACATGTTTCAAGATAATGGAAAAAAGCACGAAGAAAATCTTAAAAATGGATGGAAGTATGAGAAATAATTAAAAAATGAATAATCAGCATGTTCGATTATTTTTTACCCGACAGTACATTAATATTTTACAACCTATAATTATAAAAAAATAAATATATATATAATTTTTTTATTTTTTTTATTTTGCCGCGCCTTCGCATAAATTGTTTTTTAATATCTCATTTGTGAAGAAGAAGGTGGGGTGGGGGGGTGTAAATCGGATAGAAATAGGGGAGAAACATTTCAATATATTTATTTTATTAAAATTAAAGAATTTGCATAATATTCCTTTCCACCGTTTTCAAATAAAACATAATAATGCTTAATGGTTTTAAAAAATTTAAATGCAAAATTTCCACCAAACAATTTTTGGGCAGTGACCAATGGTCATATATACAGAGACAGCCAGATATCAAATATTCACATATATCACGCGAACGCGATTTTTAAAATAAATTCTGGAAAGAAAAAACTCGCGGTATAGAAGTAAAAATATCTGCATTTTTAAAAATCCTTCTTTTCCCTAGAATATACATTAATGAATACTACTAAGAAATTAATAATTTTTTTCATAAAATAATAATTATAAAGAGCAAATAAAAACATGTCTGAATTATTCTTTATTCATGTGTCCCATTAAATCCACTGTTACAAATAAAATACTTCCTTTCTTTCCATCGGCCTAATTCACACATTATTCAACAACAAAGAGCAAATATTCATCCACACCGCATAGCATGCGAGTAGATATATCATCTACTGTCAGTGGTCGCTGGCGTAACTGTAAACAAGACTATACGATATTTATTACCCGTCTCATAAACACCGAATAATCACCCTTTCCCCTTTTCAAAAACCTTTTCCGCTGCGAGAGCGCACACCGTTAGTATTCGTGAATACAGTATTCCAGCCGTCTCATACACACCAAACAAATCACCCTTTCTCCTTTTCAAAAATCATTTCGGCTGCGAGAACTCACACCGTTAGTATTCATGAATACGGTATCCCACGGACCGCTATTTGATATCATGGTTTAGGCAGGGAAAATTCACACCGTCAATTCATGAATACTCGAAGTGGAGGAAGCGCTTTTAATATCATGGTTTTCATGGTTTTCGTCAGATTTATGATATTTCCGATATACCGTTGGGTAGGATTTTTTTATATCGGTATCACGATATGCATTTTATATCGATTTTATCGATATATCGCCCAGCTCTATAAACAAGTATTTGTTTACTTCTGTTTTTACTTATCTTTTACTAATAAATTATTTCCATTTTTCTAGTTTTTTGGGGGAGAGAGGAGGGGTATATTTTTTAAGCATAAATTCTTAACACTTAATTTTAAGCTAGCATTAAGTACTTGTTTAAAAAGATGTTATAAATACATCCCTTTGGTAAAAATTTTACTAAACATTTTCATTGCTGTTAAGTGTTCAAAATTGCTAATATTTCTTTTATTATTATTCAAAAGGAAAAATCAACCACCAAATAATCGTGTTTTGTCTTGTTTTATATTAATTATTAGATTACTTATTATTTTTAATGGCATGCACACTACAATATACAAGTTTAGTAGAGTAAACAATAGTAAACAATTTAATAACAAATTTTATTAATCTTTTTGATTTAATATCTGAAAGAGAGATAATTTATGAATCAGCTTTTTTTCTATTATAATTAAAAACGAATCATGTCATTCAATGATTCTGAAAAAGTTTTTTCCCTTGTTATGTATGGTTCGTCTTTTTTATTGATCTTTTAATGACAGTTTTCCTTGGACACAGTAAGAAAGGTGTCAGTTGGTTGGTTATTTGTTACGGCCGATTATCTGCGCTAGAGATATAGGCCGGTGGGGAGAATGCCCTCAGTGGGGGTCTTTCTAAGGGATCCTAACCGTATTTATGGCAAGGTTTGAAGAAAACCACGGAAAACTCCGAACGGTTAGGTCGACAAGTGCGACAGGGGTTTGAACCCAGCACCTCCTGTCTACCAGCTTTGAGAACAGAACCTCTCAGCCACTGGTGGGGCAAGATAGGTGTCAGATTATACCCCCTCCCCCCTCATTCCCGCAACAATCTCACTAATGCAAACTGCTTAGGATTCTTCCTATACGAGGTAAGAGAGAGTGAATGTGGTGGAATTAATGAAAATTTTGGTTTTTGCTCCATAGTTTTCTTGATACAAAGAAGAAAGATTTGGTAATTGACTATGGGTCACTGGGAAAAATCAGGATGGCTGCATTTATAAGCTAAAAGAAACAACAGAGGACAATATTTACTGAAAGGGGAGTAATATTTTGCAGTTTTTCAATTTAAAATGCTTGGAGAGATAATTTCGAAAAACTGAAGCAATAATTATGCATTACTTTATATGTTTTGTATAAAATGGGAAAATGCTCCCCCATCCCCTCAAACTTATAAATAAAAAAATAAAAGAATAAAAAGTATTACAGGAATTTTTTTAATTAGCCATAACACAAATTTGGTAACTGAACATATTTGTTAATAATATACTTTATCCATAATTATCTTTGATACCTTTGTTACTTGGACAATTTCTTAAGTCCTTTAGAGAGCTTAGTTCTAACTTACAGCTACAGTTTACCCACTTAAAATTTTCATTTTAAACCAAAATACAAATTACTATGTAAATTCCATTAAATTTTAATACATTACTAGAATACTTCTTTTTAATTTCTTTTTTAAATTAAACAATTATAATGCAAATAGTTTGATGTAAATTGGAGCATGAATCACTAAAATACTTTATTTTTTGATTGGTGGTACTTATTTCATGAAACTTATATATTTTTTTTCAAGTTTATATTATTTGAATTCATTTTCAATTGTTCAATATTCACTAATGCAGAAAAAAGGGGATTTAGGCGTTTTAAACCCTTTCAGAAACACTTAAATACTGACAAGATGCATATAAAATGCATTCTGTTAAGATATACTATAAAAAAAAAATCATGGGTATTTTACCATGAATTGCTGCAGTAATTTGATAGAAAATGCCACTTGTTCAAGCTGAATGGTAAGATCTAATAAATTTCTTGTTTTTATGGGCAAAATCCTTTTATCTAAAGGCAAAACCAGTTTTTTTTAATGGGACTTTGCCTGGAATCTGTGCTGCAGTAATTTTACTGCAGAAATTTTTTATGGTGTATAAGATGAATACCTCATGTGTAAAAACAAAATAAAAGGAAATCATAAACAGATTTTTTTTTAAATGTACAACTGTTACAAAGTTTCATAATAAAAGCCCCTTCCTGAATGTAAAATGTATGAAAGAGAGAGTGAGGATATAAGTTTGAGTATACTGCTTCTGCTGTTTCTCACTGTGGTTTTTCAGTGTGTCTGCTTTCACATGTCTTGTATTTAGTATAAAAGTACCTTTTAAACATTAGAACATAACGAAGACGCTACGCTAAAATAGCCGGCAGATGACACCCCTTCCCGACCTCAATTTCAAATCTATATCTTAATTAGTTACCTAAATATTTGTTCATTAGTAAAATTTGGCAATTATTTCCTTTCATTTTCGCAAACTAAATGAGAGGGATTGGCCAGAGAAACAGATCTCTTTGTAATTCAGTTTTTAATGAAAGCCGATCCCTGTCTGAAAATTTCTCGGATCGTTTTCACTGGCGGCGAAAGATATTTAGCAGTTTTTTGCGTAAATTAAAAAAAATTACCTACCGAATTTTTCAAAAATCACATAGCCAGATACAGAATATTTTTTTACATATGCTCAGAAATTTGCAATTTGATATCTCAATTAGTTTTCTTAAAATACGCTAATTAGTTAAATAATTTCGAATTCGTTCATTTCCGGTCGCAAATCCAATGCACCTGTCCATTTCTTTCGCCATTTTGATTTAAAAGATGATATTTTAGAAGCGATGGTCAATGAGAATCTAATTAATATCTAGGCTAATTATCAAAATATTAAAATTCTGAGGCTCAGGTGCACATGGTCAGACCTTGGACTATCCACACCTAAATTTCCAGCCTTCTAGGTGGGCTAGATTTTCCTAGCCATCGCCAACAGACACACACACACCCACACAGAGCGAAACTTTCTTTTATTATTATAGATAATAGTTTGAAAATTCTTCTAGGTGATGATCCTGTCTATACCACTTAATATTGATGATTCCTAATTTTTTATGTGTATCACTGTCAAAATTGGTGAATTAGTAAATTATGACTAAAATTAAAAAGTGTTTCACAGTATATTTTTTATAATTGCTTCCTATGTATACAATTTACAGCTGTTAAGTTTCAACAATTTAAAATTTCTCTCCTGTTTGATAAATTAGTATCTGAATTTTGTTTAGCCTATTAAATATTTTCAAAAGTTGATGCCAATGATTCCATACCTTTAAAAATCTTGACAGCTCTCTAAGTTGGATACTGTTTTTAAGAACTACATGTATCTAACTTTTCACTTTACTACACTAAACAGTGTTACTTTCATTATCTTATATATTAGTATGAACAGAAATAAGAACAGCACATTTTTATCAGATACAGTTTACATTATTATTTATTATTATCTCTAAAACTTTTTATAATATTATTAAGCTTACTGTCAAATGGAAATTTTTAATTTAAATACTTGCATAACCTCTCATTTAAATTTCTCATTTCATTATTGAGTGAACGATTTTTTTTTCTTGCAAACTTAAAAGAAATTTAATAATATAAAACTAAAGATATTCGTAAATTTAAAAAAAATAGTCTCTGGTCAGTTCAATCCCCCTTCTTTCCTGCAGGGTTCCAAAAACTCCAAGTGATAAACACATAAAAAAATATCATTGGTCAGCTGCTACCTTTAATCTCTCCTGCCTGGTGTATGGAGAGCCATAAACTGTTTCGCTGTTTCAACGACAGGGAACACACGCTGTATATCAGAGTTCATTTTTTTTTCGTAAGCTGCCTTAAGTGTTTCTGCTGACATACCACCATAGCCAGTAGTGGACAACCTTGTCCAAAACTTGTTCATATGACTTTTTTGTCGAACAGTGCCTTTTTAAAAGCTTTTGAACATAATTGAAAATTGTTTACGACTGTAGCTCGCCTGTCTGTCTGGCCAACTGATTTCTTTCTTACCAACTATCTACACTCTAGTTTTCTTAAAAATCTTTTATTTTTACATATTTGGAATATGTTATTGAGGTTTATTATCATGATCTATAGGACATATCCTATGGATCATGGAGTGTGCAGCATTTATAGCTTATTCACAGGAACACACAAAATAATTCTGTTATATTATGGTCTATGGCTGAAAATTGTTTGCAATGTATTTTAATGATTTTACACTATTTTAAACATGATGAAATTGATGTGCATTACTGAGGTTCACTACAATATGCATTCTGTAGACTATGGAAGTACTTGCAGTTGTGTGTGTGTGTGTGTGTGAGGGGGGGGGGGCTCCCTATTGTCATTCAATTGTAGACATGGTTCTTAGCCCATATTCACTTTCATAAGTCATTAATACAGCAATCAGCACAATGAGGTTCCCAAAGAGGGCCCTATTGCCTAATTGTTAAAACAAAAATCAATATAATGAAGCCCTAAAGAAGCCATTTCCCATTTCATTTGACTTTTTTCTGCAAGAATTCCAACGTGTCCTCTACTAGAGTAGAAAAGTATCCACTACTGGATTTTGTGAGTCCACTATTGGCACATTTTAAGCTCTCTCAAAAAGGTGCTAGCCCATTATATATGGTCTACATCTTCAAATTTTGGCTCTTATCACTTTGAGTATTTTTAGTCACTTTACTTTTCAGCTTAATAAACTGGTACCTACTGTTTCTTTTAACTGAAGCATGTCTTTCCTATTTCATTATAAGCATCTGCTTAAAACTGTCAACCACATTTAATTTTATTCCAATAGCAATCAATTGTTTACCTTATATGCAACTATTTTTCGGTCTCTCTTTGGAATAAGACATTTTCCCGGCTCTCTGGTTGATGGTGTATGCTATCCATATCGAGAGCATTTTCACCCTACACAGTACATCAGCATTCATTGTTTCCATAGAGGAATCAAAGGGAGGGATACTTTTTCTGTCTGCATGGTGAACGCATTTCTAACAGTGAAATTATATTTGTAATGGTCATATCTTCAATGCAGTCAGCAGTAACATTATGCAATGACAGGTGCATTAATTGAAATGATGTTTTTGTATTTTGATGCATTTTGACAAATATGTTATGGCTTTACATGAAATGCAAGTTTTTCAAGTATGAGTTTAAATAGAAAAGTTTCAGCAGTCGGCATGATGATCTTTTAAAGCTCTTTTAATGCAATTTTTGTAAAGCAGTCAACAGAACCTTTTTTCAGAGTTACTAAATGTTTTGGAACTTTCATTAGTAGAAGTTGAACACTTTGATCCAGTTTCTAACATTGTTTATCATAGTTCATTTTATAAAGATAAAACTTTATTATTCACTTTTTCTGACCATCATTGTAATATGTGTAGTATCAGAAGCTGCAGGATGCTAAGTCAAGTTTTAAATGAATCAAGTTTCTTCATTTTAGATTAAAGAATATTCATATGTCAGAATTGTTCCTTTTTAGTTTATTGTGGAAGATTTTGCTAAAATCTCATCTGCATTTTAAATGATTTTAATTTTTTTTCTAGCTTATTGTTCCATATTAGAAATGGCTTACTCACAATAAGAAAGTTGTGGGATAAGTATATTGTTATGGAGCTTCCAGGAGGATGAAATAGGAATAAGAAGTTGAGAATAAATTCACCAGAAACATTATCCCTGATCTAACATTACAGTCATGGAAGAAATGTGATGTTTTGGAATTTTAATGTTTAAGGGAAATAGTATGAAGAAAATCACATTCAGTGGTGATTTTTTTAAATCAAGTTCAAAGGCATCATCAATCAAATCTCTGTTTCTTTTAATAAATGACTATTAGATCTATTGTGATCAGGGTTGTAGGTTGTAGGGTAGGACATACAGTGGTATTAGAGACTTGCATGGGCCTGGCCTGAAGCCCACACACAGAAAAATGAAGACAACCTTTCAAACAGACCGAGTCAGCAGAATAAAGACAATTTTTTTAATGTGCCGGGTTGATAAAAAAATTAAGCAGGCCAGCCAGCCCAATATAAGAAATTTAAGTCTGATTAAGCCAACAAAATATGAACACTTTTCAATGGTCGTGGCTGGGCTGAAAATAAGTTATAAATGTGCTTGCAAACATCGATGCTACTTTGACAACATCAATACAGAAATTTAACATGTCCAGTGTTATTGATCTGCATCAGACAGTTACATCATGTTTAAGCCTGGGCTTCACTTTTTCAACAGACTCAGGCTTACATTTTTTTTTTTCTATATATGCTGGCTGGGCTGAGACTGGACTTAATTGTATCACTGTATCAGGCCGGCAATTTTTTTTTGTAAAATAATAGTGATAATAAACTTTCGTTAACAGAGTCTTTGGAAATATACTTTAATAAATTACAGAGAAATATTTTCAAAAATCCACTTATTTTTTATTATACACCTTCAAAAATTGTTTTCACTATCTTTTTTCTTTATTCAAAACTATATTAATTTTTTAAAGTGTTTTTATTTGAATATCTAAGAATCAATTAATGTTGCTTTTCTGTATTCTATAACTTGTGGACATATAGTCTGAAATATACTGTGAAATTTTCACATAAATATGTATGCAGTATTCTTTAAAAGAGTCTTAATTGTGTTAAGAAAAGTTATAATTTTTTGTAGAAATTGAGTCAAGCTGGGCCTGATTTCAGTGATTTTTGCATGGGCTGGGTCCGGGCTGAACTTTTTTATTTTACACCAGGCTAGGCCAAGATAGCTTTTGTCCAGACCTCTAGGTGGTATACACCGTATACTTTCTGGAATTTTTAAAAGAACTCTGCATACTCTCTGTTTCTCAAATAAAACTATAGCATGTACTGTCTGGTGTTTTTATGACTACACCACTGATCATGATGTGCTGTAGTGGAATTAATGTATGTTTACATTTACAGCTTGTACATAAGTTTTCAATTAATAAGCTATTTAATTCATCCATATAATTCTTTAATTTAAAGGTATGTAATATTTTTATTATGATTGATCTTAACCCCCTGACCGCTGAGCAAAAGGGCAAATTTGTAATGTTGTTTTCTCTGTAATTTTTTTTGAATGCTTAAAAAATCTGAATTTTCAAACTTGAGATAAGAAACTTAATTACATATATAAGTATAATCCTTGAGAGTATCAATCATTACTTGATGTTTTAAAAATGCATTATATTTGTAGAATTATATTAATTTAAACAAACCTTGTACTGCTGTGAAACCTACAGCATAGTGAACAGATATATCAGGTCGTGGCGGTGAGAAGGTTAAGTAAGGTATGCTTTTGTTTTGTTTGAGTGCAAATTGAAGAAGTATTGAGTAAAAGAAGTTTGATTTATCTTTGTATGAGAGAAATCTTCTTTATCAATATAAGTTTCTCATTAGTGCAATAAAAGGTATTTATTTTTAAGTTCATTTTCATTTGATCATAGTTATATATATATATATATATATATATATATATATATAATAAAGTTTTATCTTTTAAATTCTAGCCGTCCTTTATTCCTCACTGTACATAAAATTTAATCACATATTGATTTTTCAACTTGTATCTCCATAAGAAGTTTTTACTAAGATCTACTTTTAATCATTGGCACGTTATCTGGCCACCTATTTTTTATAACCAGCTTAAAACATTTCCATACAGTGTTATCTATGAATGAGATCTCTGCTAAGTATTAAATTCAGTTGGCCCATATCCTGATTTATCAGTCATGGCCGACAAAAAATTAATAATTTTGTGTGGAAAAATGTTTAAAGTATCAACTTTTGCAGTGCAGTCTTATGCAGAAAGACTTGATTGATATATCTGACAGTCACAGTAGTTTGTCACAAAACTCAAAAACAGTACACGAAAAATGTTCTTAAAGTGTTCACTATTGGTACAGTTGGTTCAGAAAGATAATTTTTTTTTGTTTTTTTCTGTTACAGACGTTAGAGGCAGAATTGATTGATGAAAATTTGTATGATTTCCAGCCTGTATCACTACCTCAATCTACACAAGCTGCTTCAAGTAGTGAAGATATTCTGTCTCAAATCTATACAAAAACAAATATAAACTTTACTGAATCTGTAAGTCTATATTCTATAATCTATATTACTCTATACATTCTTGTGATTTGTTCTTTCTTATGATATTTGGAAAGTTAATACTAAGTATTGTTTAAGACCATTATTTTTTGTAATACAGTAGGACCCGTATTTAACGAGGAGCTCGGGACACAGAAAAATGCTCGTTAAATCCGATCGCTCGCTAAATTCAAATCCTAGTTAATAACTAATAGTATATATATAAAAAACAGCTTACGTGAATTACTGCTTGGTAATCTTTATTGAGAATTGGAAAAATATTCATCTAAAGTTGATTGTTTGAGTTTACAAAATTTTGTTTTTTTCAATTTTCGTCTTAAAATACTTAATGCATTAAATGTTGCATCATTAGTATTTTTCATTGCTTCAAAAAACTGTTCTAGATTTTGTAATGATTTTTCAGCACAATCACGTGTTGGCGTTTTAAGTACTGTTTCTTCTTCCGAGTCCCTATCACTTGCATCTTCCTGCTCTTGGGCTTTTACCACTTCCATGACGATATCCTTAGTGGAGAGTAAGCCCTACGTTAAGACACCGTCATCAACGTTATTGTAGTCATCGATGTTTAAAACATCGTTAAACTTCTCAATGTTATTTTGTTGCAACCAGACTGAGAGTGGCAAGTCATCTTCATCTTCGAAGTCGCCTTCATTTCTGTCAATCCATCCAGCTTTCCTGTAACAATTTTGGATACAAGATTGAGTCACACTTCCCCAAGCATCTGTCATCAGGTGTATAGCGTCAAGAACAGAAATTTTAAGATCCTGATCTGTTTCATTTCTCTCTAACATCATGAGAATCAATTGCTTTCTATAATAGCATTTGAAGCTCCGAATAACTCCTTGATCAAGAGGCTGTAACACTGAGGTTGTGTTAGGCGGTAAGAAAACAAGTTTTATGTTTTTTAAATTGCTGACTTGCGGGTGACCAGAACAATTATCAATGATGAGTGCAATCTTTCTTTTCTGTTTTTGAAGCACCTTAATAAGATAAAAATAATTCAGAAGTCATCCATGCCTTTTTGTTCGATTTGTAAGTCACTGGGAGACTTTTTACCCCTTTAAAGCATCTTGGATTTGCGGATTTACAGATGATAAAAAGTTTTTTCTTGTCTTTGCCTGACATGTTGCAACAGTTAAGCGATTTTTCAGCAACTTACCGCCCACACATTTTTCACCTTTAAACTTCATCGTTTGATAAGGAGTTAGATTGTAAAAGACGCCAGCCTCATCAGCATTGTAGATATCGTCGGCATAATTTTCACGTACATCTTTCCATGTGCAATCTAACCAGTCTTTCACATCCTTGTCGTACACACTGGAGGCTTCGCCGATGATTTTTCCTGCACAGATGCTATGACGTTGCTTGAAACGATGTAGCCATCCATTAGAGCAAGAAAAATCTGTGTAATCTAGCTGAGCTGCAAATTTTTCCACTTGGATTTTAATGATGGGCCCAGTTATCGGTAAACAAGAATTCTGTTGCTGAACAAACCATTTTAACAGCGCTTCATCCAAGTCCTCTTTTTCACATTTTTTCAACCGTTTGAAATTGGTCACATTCGCTTCATATGCTTTCATTAAGGACTCCTTGTATTTTAAAAGAGTTGACACAGTTGAAGAAGAAAGACGATACTGCTTACATATTGTAACATTTTTTTCACCTTTATCCAAGAGTTTTATAATTTCCACTTTTTCTCTTACGGATAAAACTTTTCTTTTCGACATTTTAAACAGCAGAATAAAAAACATGCTCTCAAGAAAAAGCACAAGCCGAAAATAATTTTTTCTTACACGTAGTTGTGAAACCGGTAATTACACTTGATTTCGATTGGGTCAAGCCATTGAAGGGAGGAGTCGTCATGAACTACGTCACTTGACAACATCCCTAAACCCGCCCCCTACCTCCCCTGCATCCACCATCTTTAACCACTGTAAAGCACCAAGGGATTTGGAATTCCATTATTTGTGAGTTAGGATTCTTTCATTCTCTCCCGTACCCTTCCTGGAAAAGGACAATAGGACTGGCATCCAGTTAACACCGCCTCCCTTCCAAGAATCTATGCCTGTCTCTGATGATTGCACCTGGTGTTGGATAACTTTAAATAATGCTTATTTTTCCTTTACAACAAGAGTGAGGAAATTCTAGAAAAACTGTATGTTTTTCTTTTTTTTTTAATTATTATTTCTGTAATTATTTCATGCTTCCATAATTATTTCCCTCGTTAAATCCGAGCAAAGTACAAAAATTTGCTCACTAAAAGAGTATATTTCAATACATTTATTAACATTATATAAATCAAAAGATTCCATTTTCCTCTCTAAATGCGGAATCTCGTTAAATGCGGGTTCGCTATAAACGGGCTTGACTGTAATAAATATAATTTTTTTTTTTTAATTTTGTATTTTTGCATTAGTTTAAGTATCAAGTCTGTGTACCCTGTTGAATATATTTCACCTGTTCTGTCACACATAGGTATAGTCCTCCTACAATAATTTGGCTGATGATCTTGAAGGAGTTTATAATGCTATGTGGAAAACAAGTTGTTAACAGGCACTAATGATGAAGGAAATGCATTATTTAATTAAATACTAGATTTTGCTAGTTGCAAGTAGTGATTATCACCTGAATGAATAAATTAATATAAATTTGCATTATTTATTGATAGAGTTATTTTGAGAACTATACTTCTTATATGCATCTCTGTTCACTAGACTTTTAAAACTTTCATTTCTCCTAAATTACTTAAAAATTTTGGCTCACTCATTCTTAAAATCCTACTACAATTTCCCATATGTTTAAAAAAAAAAAAGAGTATATTTTGCAAGATCAGAAAAAAGCAATTTAGATCAAGATTGGTAGAACAGAATAGGAAAAAAATAAAACGTGGTGTTTATAAAGTGAGCATTGTCGTCATAAAAATGCTGTTAATTATTTAAAAGTCTCTAGTCTAACTAATTTCACACCATCCCTTATGGACAAAGTATAATTCACATACATTCAATACGAAGAAAGGAAACTGTTTAATCGAGTAACCTGGTAAGATGATATGACAAGAGATTGAAAAAAAATTCCATTTTAGACAGGTTTTAATCTTAGCAAGTATACTGTTCTGTCTAATTTGTACTGCACTGTTTTAGCTGAGATTATGAAATTTTTCTGTTTAAAGCATGATTCTGTTACACAAGTTCCGTTTTAACAAGCTTTACTGTAGTGTTTAGGTTGCCCAGGTTTTGAAGCACTTATTATGCTTTTTTTCTCCCTCTGTTCTGCTTTTGTACTACAAAACTTGGCAACACAAATTACAACAGATGGTCACTGACTTATAAATACTTACTGATAAAATATATGAGAATATTTTATATTTACAGATAAATATAATTGTATGTTGTCTGAAGAGATTTTTGGTGCTCTCCTATACCTGTTACTGCTGTCCTCTCAGTTTCCAAACAAAATAATTTTGTGATCAACAGACCAAAAATTTTGTTCAGAGATTAAAAAAAATAAATAACAAAATAGAACGATAGAAATTCAGTAGGCTCAGACCCTACGTGTCCATTTAAGTTGGTGCCACTGGTCTCAACTGCCAGTCATCATATACATCAAACTATATGGAATATATGTCATGATACTTCTGGTTTTACAAATCAGTTGTTACTTGTAAAAATATAACAAAGAGAATCTTAAATTTTTCCTGAAATTTTGGGAAGAATTCTCAAAATGCCTCTCTAAAATTTTTAAAAACCTTTCTGCTAGTCCTGCAGATGCTTCAAGCTGTAAATTTTACAATGTTGTGTATATTCTTTATTTTTGCATTTTCAATTTGAAATAGAATACAGTTAGTACAAAAAAATTATTTATGTTCTAGTATCAATATATAAAACCTGTTGAACTTGCTTCATTTCCTATCTTATCTGGTCAACATACGCAAATCTCTGATACACAAGCTTGTTCACATGGTGATCCTGTGCCAAAACACAAGTACAGTCCAACTACAGAACCTATTTCTGATGAAGATACACAGTCTGATAATATTCCATATTATTCCCAGCCTTTGTCAACCAAAAATAATTTTCCACCTGAAACTACTCCATCTACACAAACTGCTTCAAGTGAAGATATTCCTCCTGAAGTCTTTAAACAAGCAAATGTGATCTATTCTGAAGTAAGTATTTTTATTCTGTTATCTATATTGGTGTATATATATGTATTTCTGAATTGTTTTACCTGTTTGATATTAAAAGAATGATAATATTGGATATTGGTTCAGACTATTGATTTTATGTTGTAAAATATATCATCTATTTCTATATTTTGTATTTGAAATAAAATACAGTTAGTTTAAAAAGATAACTTTTGTTCTACTAGTTTAGTGTCAAGTAGGGTATCCTGCAGAATATAATTCACCTGGTGTAGCATCCATATCATCTACTGAAACTATTCTACACTATGGTATACAAGTTTTTCTAGATTTGATTTATAAAAATTAAGAAACGATTTTTGTAAATGTAAATCTTTATATTCTACAATTTACATATTTTTAGTCTTTTTTTTTTTTTCTATGACATTTAAAAAATGATAATCAGGGGCTTTAAAATTCAGGGTAGGATGATATTAATATTGCTGTATTACTATATTAATATTGCTATAGTATTGCTATATTAATATTCTCAGCTTTTGTCAACCAAAAATAATTTTCCTCCTGAAACTACTCCTGAAGATAACTTTTGTTCTACTAGTTTAGTGTCAAGTAGGGTATCCTGCAGAATATAATTCACCTGGTGTAGCATCCATATCATCTACTGAAACTACTCTACACTATGGTATACAAGTTTTTCTAGATTTGATTTATAAAAATTAAGAAACAGGGACGATTTTTGTAAGTCTTTTTTTTTTCTATGACATTTAAAAAATGATAATCAGGGGCTTTAAAATTCAGGGTAGGATGATATTAATATTGCTGTATTACTATATTAATATTGCTATAGTATTGCTATATTAATATTTCCAGATTTTGTCAACCAAAAATAGTTTTCCACCTGAAACTACTCCATCTACACAAGCTGCTTCAAGTGAAAATATTCTTCCTGAAGTCTTTAAACAAGCAAATGTGATCTATCATGAAGTAAGTATTTTTATTCTGTTATCTATATTGGTGTATATATATGTATTTCTGAATTGTTTTACCTGTTTGATATTAAAGGAATGATAATATTGGATATTGGTTCAGACTATTGATTTTATGTTGTAAAATATATCATTTATTTCTATATTTTGTATTTGAAATAAAATACAGTTAGTTTAAAAAGATAACTTTTGTTCTACTAGTTTAGTGTCAAGTAGGGTATACTGCAGAATATAATTCACCTGGTGTAGCATCCATATCATCTACTGAAACTATTCTACACTATGGTATACAAGTTTTTCTAGATTTGATTTATAAAAATTAAGAAACAGGGACGATTTTTGTAAATGTAAATCTTTATGTTCTACAATTTACATATTTTTAGTCTTTTTTTTTTTCTATGACATTTAAAAAATGATAATCAGGGGCTTTAAAATTCAGGGTAGGATGATATTAATATTGCTGTATTACTATATTAATATTGCTATAGTATTGCTATATTAATATTCTCAGCTTTTGTCAACCAAAAATAATTTTCCACCTGCAACTACTCCTGAAGATAACTTTTGTTCTACTAGTTTAGTGTCAAGTAGGGTATCCTGCAGAATATAATTCACCTGGTGTAGCATCCATATCATCTACTGAAACTACTCTACACTATGGTATACAAGTTTTTCTAGATTTGATTTATAAAAATTAAGAAACAGGGACGATTTTTGTAAATGTAAATCTTTATATTCTACAATTTACATATTTTTATAGTCTTTTTTTTTTTTTCTATGACATTTAAAAAATGATAATCAGGGGCTTTAAAATTCAGGTTTAGGATGATATTAATATTGCTGTATTACTATATTAATATTGCTATAGTATTGCTATATTAATATTTCCAGCTTTTGTCAACCAAAAATAGTTTTCCACCTGAAACTACTCCATCTACACAAGCTGCTTCAAGTGAAAATATTCTTCCTGAAGTCTTTAAACAAGCAAATGTGATCTATCCTGAAGTAAGTATTTTTATTCTGTTATCTATATTGGTGTATATATATGTATTTCTTATTTGTTTTACCTGTTTATATTAAAGGAATGATAATACAGTACAAAGTCCAAAATCCAGAATCCTCCGGACTTCAGCGATTTCGGATTTTTCCGAATTTTGGATCATTTGCAGTTTGCCCCCCCTCGTTATTTATTTATGACGAACGCATTTCAATACTGAAAAATATTATACTGAAGCAAATTAAATATTTTAAAAAATGAATATATTTTTTAAAAATGTAAAAAAATAATAATAATCTACACCCCATCCCCGTTTATTTTACTGAAATAAGGTAATAATAAAGCAAATATTTCAATAGAGGAATATTTTTTTTTCTTTTTTAATTATCACAATTTAAGGAAATTTTACTTACAAAACGTAATTTTTCTGTTAGGTAATTGAATATGTCCGTTATTTTACGCTGCTTTATCAATTATAAATCCTTAAAAATTAATCACCCCCCCCCCTCCCCCCCCCCCCAAACACACACACACCGATTTATTTACGTCAGGACGGCATTTGCAATGCTGTATAAAGATACACACTGATACGATATTCCAATAAAATAATATATTTTTTAAAAGGTTTAAAAAAAACGTTATTATTTGTTTTTATGCTCCCTATTGTTCCCATTTGATGTTCTCAAAGGGTGCTGCACACTGCCCTTTTTGTTTTAAGTGCCGATGCGCCGTGCTGTTTTTAGACGTGAAAAATGTGTCCTGCCCCTTTTCCATGTTATCTTCTTTACGTCGTCTATTTTTTTCCCTTTAAAAATATTTTTCCTTTATTTTTTTCGTGCAAAAATAGAAGAAAACAGAAGCTTTGACTCACATGTCATCATTCCTAATCCGCTTAACAAGCCTAGCCTAATAATAATAATAAAAATCTGTGCATGGTTTCTTTCTGCATAACGAAACATAGTATCTACTGAAAGATCGTAGGACTAAAATAAACAAAACAAACAGCCATATAATTCA
Source organism: Maratus michaelseni (assembly GCA_963931845.1). Lineage (NCBI taxonomy): Eukaryota > Metazoa > Arthropoda > Arachnida > Araneae > Salticidae > Maratus > Maratus michaelseni. The sequence continues at coordinate 379,997,866 of OZ007586.1, forward strand.
ATCCTTTCTTTTTCTTTTCAGTTACTCTAGTGGCCTTTTTTGTGTGGTGCTCCGATTTTGGAATAAATTATCATATTTTGATAAAATTTGGGAAAACAGCCTAATTTGCTATTATTGCAACTTGCTGTAAATTTGAACATAATTCGTCAAATAACGACAGAGATATTTTTTTATTTTTTATGGTAAGGAAAAGGTTTTTTTCATTCTTTTCTTTTAATTACTTTTTTCTGTTTTCCTGCAGCTAAATACAACTATGAATGCGGCGCTTCCTATGGAATATTGGGAAGTCGCCAATAAAGATTATCAGACATCTATATCACGGCTTCAATTTATTGAATAAATTGATGCAATTTTCGGAGATTGGTGGGGAGGGGAGGGCGTTGAGTAAGGAATGATCAAATAAAAGCGTAAATATATCAAATTGGAAAATATATAGAGACAAATATAACAGAAGCGGGAAAAACGATTCAGTCCAAGGCATATATAAATAAATATTAAAAAAAAAAAAAAAAAAAAAAAAAAAAAACGAAATATTTAAAAAAAAAAAAAAAAAAAGACTAGTTTCCAAAATGTCCGGATTTTGGAGAATTCCAAATTTCGGATGTCCGGATTTGAGACTTTGTACTGTATTAGATATTGGTTCACCCTATTGATTTTATGTTGTAAAATATATCATTTATTTCTATATTTTGTATTTGAAGTAAAATACAGTTAGTTTAAAAAGATAACTTTTGTTCTACTAGTTTAGTGTCAAGTAGGGTATCCTGCAGAATATAATTCACCTGGTGTAGCATCCATATCATCTACTGAAACTATTCTACACTATGGTATACAAGTTTTTCTAGATTTGATTTATAAAAATTAAGAAACAGGGACCATTTTTGTAAATGTAAATCTTTATATTCTACAATTTACATATTTTTAGTCTTTTTTTTTTCTATGACATTTAAAAAATGATAATCAGGGGCTTTAAAATTCAGGGTAGGATGATATTAATTTTGCTGTATTACTATATTAATATTGCTATAGTATTGCTATATTAATATTCTCAGCTTTTGTCAACCAAAAATAATTTTCCACCTGCAACTACTCCTGAAGATAACTTTTGTTCTACTAGTTTAGTGTCAAGTAGGGTATCCTGCAGAATATAATTCACCTGGTGTAGCATCCATATCATCTACTGAAACTACTCTACACTATGGTATACAAGTTTTTCTAGATTTGATTTATAAAAATTAAGAAACAGGAACGATTTTTGTAAATGTAAATCTTGATATTCTACAATTTACATATTTTTATAGTCTTTTTTTTTTTTCTATGACATTTAAAAAATGATAATCAGGGGCTTTAAAATTCAGGTTTAGGATGATATTAATATTGCTGTATTACTATATTAATATTGCTATAGTATTGCTATATTAATATTTCCAGCTTTTGTCAACCAAAAATAGTTTTCCACCTGAAACTACTCCATCTACGCAAGCTGTTTCAAGTGAAAATATTCTTCCTGAAGTCTTTAAACAAGCAAATGTGATCTATCCTGAAGTAAGTATTTTTATTCTGTTATCTATATTGGTGTATATATATGTATTTCTTATTTGTTTTACCTGTTTGATATTAAAGGAATGATAATATTAGATATTGGTTCAGACTATTGATTTTATGTGTTAAAATATATCATTTATTTCTATATTTTGTATTTGAAATAAAATACAGTTAGTTTAAAAAGATAACTTTTGTTCTACTAGTTTAGTGTCAAGTAGGGTATCCTGCAGAATATAATTCACCTGGTGTAGCATCCATATCATCTACTGAAACTATTCTACACTATGGTGTACAAGTTTTTCTAGATTTGATTTATAAAAATTAAGAAACAGGGACGATTTTCGTAAATGTAAATCTTTATATTCTACAATTTACATATTTTTATAGTCTTTTTTTTTCTTTCTATGACATTTAAAAAATGATAATCAGGGGCTTTAAAATTCAGGGTAGGATGATATTAATATTGCTGTATTACTATATTAATATTGCTATAGTATTGCTATATTAATATTTCCAGCTTTTGTCAACCAAAAATAGTTTTCCACCTGAAACTGCTCCATCTACACAAGCTGCTTCAAGTGAAAATATTCTCCCTGAAGTCTTTAAACAAGCAAATGTGATCTATCCTGAAGTAAGTATTTTTATTCTGTTATCTATATTGGTGTATATATATGTATTTCTTATTTGTTTTACCTGTTTGATATTAAAGGAATGATAATACAGTACAAAGTCCAAAATCCAGAATCCTCCGGACTTCAGCGATTTTGGATTTTTCCGAATTTTGGATCATTTGCAGTTTGCCCCCCCCCTACCCCCCCTCGTTATTTATTTATGACGAACGCATTTCAATACTGAAAAATATTATACTGAAGCAAATTAAATATTTTTAAAAATGTAAAAAAATAATAATCTACACCCCCATCCCCGTTTATTTTACTGAAATAAGGTAATAATAAAGCAAATATTTCAATAGAGGAATATTTTTTTTTCTTTTTTAATTATCACAATTTCAGGAAATTTTACTTACAAAACGTAATTTTTCTGTTAGGTAATTGAATATGTCCGTTATTTTACGCTGCTTTATCAATTATAAATCCTTAAAAATTAATCACCCCCCCCCCCCCCCCAAACACACACACACCGATTTATTTACGTCAGGACGGCATTTGCAATGCTGTATAAAGATACACACTGATACGATAATCCAATAAAATAATATATTTTTTAAAAGGTTTAAAAAAAACGTTATTATTTGTTTTTATGCTCCCTATTGTTCCCATTTGATGTTCTCAAAGGGTGCTGCACACTGCCATTTTTGTTGCCACAAGTGCCGATGCGCCGTGCTGTTTTTAGACGTGAAAAATGTGTCCTGCCCTTTTCCATGTTATCTTCTTTACGTCGTCTATTTTTTTCCCTTTAAAAATATTTTTCCTTTATTTTTTTCGTGCAAAAATAGAAGAAAACAGAAACTTTGACTCACATGTCATCATTCCTAATCCGCTTAACAAGCCTAGCCTAATAATAATAATAAAAATCTGTGCATGGTTTCTTTCTGCATAACGAAACATAGTATCTACTGAAAGATCGTAGGACTAAAATAAACAAAACAAACAGCCATATAATTCAATCCTTTCTTTTTCTTTTCAGTTACTCTAGTGGCCTTTTTTGTGTGGTGCTCCGATTTTGGAATAAATTATCATATTTTGATAAAATTTGGGAAAACAGCCTAATTTGCTATTTTTGCAACTTGCTGTAAATTTGAACATAATTCGTCAAATAACGACAGAGATATTTTTTTATTTTTTATGGTAAGGAAAACGTTTTTTTCATTCTTTTCTTTTAATTACTTTTTTCTGTTTTCCTGCAGCTAAGTACAACTATGAATGCGGCGCTTCCTATGGAATATTGGGAAATCGCCAATAAAGATTATCAGACATCTATATCACGGCTTCAATTTATTGAATAAATTGATGCAATTTTCGGAGATTGGTGGGGAGGGGAGGGCGTTGAGTAAGGAATGATCAAATAAAAGCGTAAAGATATCAAGTTGGAAAATATATAGAGACAAATATAACAGAAGCGGGAAAAACGATTCAGTCCAAGGCATATATAAATAAATATTAAAAAAAAAAAAAAAAAAAAAAAAAAAAACGAAATATTTAAAAAAAAAAAAAAAAAAGACTAGTTTCCAAAATGTCCGGATTTTGGAGAATTCCAAATTTCGGATGTCCGGATTTGAGACTTTGTACTGTATTAGATATTGGTTCACCCTATTGATTTTATGTTGTAAAATATATCATTTATTTCTATATTTTGTATTTGAAGTAAAATACAGTTAGTTTAAAAAGATAACTTTTGTTCTACTAGTTTAGTGTCAAGTAGGGTATCCTGCAGAATATAATTCACCTGGTGTAGCATCCATATCATCTACTGAAACTATTCTACACTATGGTATACAAGTTTTTCTAGATTTAATTTATAAAAATTAAGAAACAGGGACGATTTTTGTAAATGTAAATCTTTATATTCTACAATTTACATATTTTTATAGTCTTTTTTTTTTTTTGTCTATGACATTTAAAAAATGCTAATCAGGGACTTTAAAATTCAGGGTAGGGTGATACAGTCAAACCCCGCTATAGTGAACCGTCTACGGACCGAGAAATATGTCCACTATAACTGATGGTTCACTATATCCAAATTCTTTAAAAAGAAAATTTTTTTGTACATGATTGTTATTATTGATTTTTTAGTATATGATGTATTGTTAAAAATAATGATTGCTATAATACGTTATTTACTTACAAATTATTAACTAATTAAGTAGACAATAAATCAAATAATAAAAAGAAAAAGTTACTTACTAAAACTTGATTTAATTTTAAATTCTGTGGAAGAAATTTGTGATTTTTGATTGAATTTGAGTTCAATTTTAAGTAGAGTTAATCAATTTTCTTATCAACAATTAGTAAAGAATTTAATATTTTTTGGTCCACATTTTCTGTAAAAAAAAATGTTCAGGATATTCACTGCCGAGTTCACTTCCGAGATAGCAGGTGCCGAAATTTCCTTCAATATCATCTTCTTCAACATCGTTCTTATGTTTAACTTCAGATACAAAGTCATCATCTGTGTAGGTACAATGTATACACTTCATTATCGCAAGATTCGAAGTGCTCAGTAACGTCCCTTGGAAAAATGTTCACATTATGCTTTTCCAGCCACAGAGCTATTGGTAAGCTTTCTTCATCATCTTCGTCCTCTACGTTGACATCTTTTCCTTCCCACAACACATCTTTCGAAAGACCTGCACGTCGGAAACAGTTGCGGATTGTTGCTGATGTCACCTGTCTCCATGACTTTTCCAACAAAACGACTGCTTCCAAAAGTGAGATGTTGTATTCCGTATTGTTCTCTTCATAGTTCTCCAAAATACGCATCACTAGCATTTTCCTACAGTGGGACTTCAGTCTCCGAATAACGCCTTGGTCCATGGGCTGTAACACAGAAGTCGTGTTTGGAGAAAAAAAAATGAGCTTAATGCATTTCAGATTTTCTAAGTGGGGATGAGCTGTGCCATTGTCGACAAGGAGAACAATTTTACGTTTTTGCTTCAACAAATCATTGTCTCATTGTCGAAGTTCTTAAAAAAAACTGGATGTCATCCAGGATTTTTGATTAGCTTTGTAATTGACGGGCAGTTTTTTAACATTTTTGAAACACCTTGGTTTTTTGGGATTTATCCATGACAGTTAATTTTCTCTTTTCTGATCCGTTCATGTTTCCACATACAAAACAGTTATTCTCACTTTTGAGAGCTTCCCGTTAGTGCACTTTTCTCCTTTAAATTTTAACGTCTGATCGGGAGTCATTTTGTAAAATAATTCAGCTTCGTCAGCATTAAAAATATCCTTCTCTTCATAACCCTGGATTGCATCCGGCCACACTTGAGCTTTCCACTTTTCCACATCCGATGCACAAACACTTGCTGCTTCACCAACAATCTTTCCACAAAAAATATTGTTCCATTTCTTGAACCTATCCAGCCATCCCTTAGAGCACACAAAACTGTTTTCTCCGAATTTTTCAGCAAACTCATTCGCTTTAATTTGAAGCATGGGTCTGGTCACAGGAAGATTTCTATCCCGCTGAATGGTGAACCACTTTAATAAAGCTTCTTCCACATTTTCTCTTTCAGCACGATGTAGTTTCTTTGAAGAATCAAAATTTTTATAGTGTGCAGCAAGAGTCCCACTGCGATTTTTCCAAATGTTCGAAACTGTAGATTTTGACAAGGAAAATCCCTTGCACAATGTCGATTGATTTGTTCCATTTTCAATACGCTTAATTATTTTAACCTTATCATCAATCGAAAATGATTTTCTTTTCAAAGAATTTGCCATTTTTACAAAATTTTTAGCTGCTCTTGAAAAAACGTCTTCTTATCTCAAATCAATCAAAAGAATAATGACGAGAGATACTGTAAAACGAGGGCGATTCTTGGACTGTTCCGATTATACCGAGGGTGAGGGATGAAGTTAGCAAGTTAACACTAGAGCTTATTCCTAGAATAAGGGAGAAATGAAGAAGAGAGGTTTGTTCCTGTAATAGGGAGAAGATGGGAAGAAGAAGCACTTGCTGTTTAGGCGATGAGCGTGAAAGAGTGAAATTTGACACAATATAAAGCTGTGTCATCATTTGAAGTCACGACTAGTGTAAGTTTAAAGTTGGAGAACTGAAAAAAGAAATCTGGGGAAATAAAATTGAGTCCACTATAAACGAACTACCAAAATATCAGCTGTCCACTATAAGCATATAAAAATAACATTAGTAAAATAGGAGTTCAGATGGGACCAGCAAAAAAGTTCACTATATCCGAGTGTTCACTATACCTCGGGTTCATTATATATTCGACTGTATTAATATTGCTGTATTACTATATTAATATTGCTATAGTATTGCTATATTAATATTCCCAGCTTTTGTCAACCAAAAATAATTTTCCACCTGAAACTACTCCATCTACACAAGCTGCTTCAAGTGAAAATATTCCTCCTGAAGTCTTTAAACAAGCAAATGTGATCTATCCTGAAGTAAGTCTTTTTATTCTGTTATCTATATTGGTGTATATATATATATTTCTTATTTGTTTTACCTATTTGATATTAAAGGAATGATAATATTGGATATTGGTTCAGACTATTGATTTTATGTTGTAAAATATATCATTTATTTCTATATTTTGTATTTGAAATAAAATACAGTTAGTTTAAAAAGATAACTTTTGTTCTACTAGTTTAGTGTCAAGTAGGGTATCCTGCAGAATATAATTCACCTGGTGTAGCATCCATATCATCTACTGAAACTATTCTACACTATGGTATACAAGTTTTTCTAGATTTGATTTATAAAAATTAAGAAACAGGGACGATTTTTGTAAATGTAAATCTTTATATTCTGCAATTTACATATTTTTATAGTCTTTCTTTTTTTTCTATGACATTTAAAAAATGATACTCAGGGGCTTTAAAATTCAGGGTAGGATGATATTAATATTGCTGTATTACTATATTAATATTGCTATAGTATTGCTAAATTAATATTCCCAGCTTTTGTCAACCAAAAATAATTTTCCACCTAAAACTACTCCTGAAGATAACTTTTGTTCTACTAGTTTAGTGTCAAGTAGGGTATCCTGCAGAATATAATTCACCTGGTGTAGCATCCATATCATCTACTGAAACTATTCTACACTATGGTATACACGTTTTTTCAGATTTGATTTATAAAAATTAAGAAACAGGGACAATTTTTGTAAATGTAAATTTTTATATTCTACAATTTACAAATTTTTTAGTTTTTTTTTTTTGTCTATGACATTTAAAAAATGATAATCAGGGCTTTAAAATTCAGGGTAGGGTGATAAAAATTAAGAAACAGGGATGATTTATGTAAATTTTTATATTCTACAATTTACATATTTTTATAGTTTTTTTTTGTCTATGACATTTAAAAAATGATAATCAGGGGCTTTAAAATTCAGGGTAGGGTGATATTAATATTGCTGTATTACTATATTAATATTGCTATAGTATTGCTATATTAATATTCCCAGCTTTTGTCAACCAAAAATAATTTTCCACCTGAAACTACTCCATCTACACAAGCTGCTTCAAGTGAAGATATTCCTCCTGAAGTCTTTAAACAAGCAAATGTGATCTATCCTGAAGTAAGTCTTTTTATTCTGTTATCTATATTGGTGTATATATATGTATTTCTGAATTGTTTTACCTGTTTGATATTAAAAGAATGATAATATTGGATATTGGTTCAGACTATTGATTTGATGTTGTAAAATATATCATTTATTTCTATATTTTGTATTTGAAATAAAATACAGTCAGTTTAAAAAGATAACTTTTGTTCTACTAGTTTAGTGTCAAGTAGGGTATCCTGCAAAATATAATTCACCTGGTGTAGCATCCATATCATCTACTGAAACTATTCTACACTATGGTATACAAGTTTTTCTAGATTTGATTTATAAAAATTAAGAAACAGGGATGATTTTTGTAAATGTAAATCTTTATATTCTACAATTTACATATTTTTATAGTATTTTTTTTTATATGACATTTAAAAAATGATAATCAGGGGCTTTAAAATTCAGGGTAGGATGATATTAATATTGTTGTAAATTGTGAAAGCTCCCCTTTGCAAAATGTCAGGCCAAGACTCCTGCCTGGAGAAGGCAGCATGTTTACTGGTCATGAAAATTATGAAAGTCACGAAAGGTTGAGAATTCTGGAACTTCCGAGGGGGGGGGGTAGTCAGAATTAGAATGTTCTGTCTATCACTTTGTAGAAAATTTTTAATTCTGCTCTCCAACGCAATATTAACCCTCAGGTTATTCTAATCAGGATTAGGTGTGAACTGACTTCTAAGAAATAGCTTCAGTCTTTTCAGTGTTTACTATATTCCGGCTATTAATGACCAGAATGTTTGTGCAAATGTGGAGAACTGCCTTCCAAATTGTGCTGTCTTTTGACAAAATTGTTCAAGTTTTCAATTATAAACTTGTTAATATCAGACTGTATCCTTTTGTATAAGTCATTTAACTGGGTTCTAAAATAAGGGGTTCTACGAACCTGCCATATCTTGCAAACATGATTTTGCTCTGTAATCATCTGCCTGGAATAAAGGGGAAATTCAGATCAATAGGGTTAGTTTTGAAGTAATTTAGACAGTGAAGTTCAATGCAGTTTGCATTTAACCTGCTTTTTAATAATAGCCATGCCATCAAGGGTATGATTGCCCCTATGAACCTCGTTGACATTTAATAACTCATAGTTTGCAATTGTTCAAACATTTTCCTGGGAAAAATGTGTTTCACTGTCCAAAATAATATCTAAATTGTTATTATATAGCCATGTACTAAATTCTGTTGCTTCACATCAAAGACCTGATCATCCTGAGTTGGGACTGACCAATTGGAATTTTGAGTGCTAGTATGACTTGATGTCCACTTGCAGCTCCCATGTAATGTTGGGCTGGGTAAACCTTCCTAGGGTTAGTGGAGAATGTTCAATTAAAATTTAGGATAATCTTAAAATTTGCAGATTTAACTTTAAATTTTTTATTTTTATTGGGGGAACATTGGGCAGTTGCGATAGTTTGCTGGATGGTTCCCTCCACAGTGAAGACACCAAGAAGGAGTATTAACTAGACTTGTGTGCACCAGAACACTTAACTCATTGTTTCAGTAGATTGCAAGCCAAGGCAGAGTGAAAAGACCCTGACAGTTGTAACATTGCAGGGGTCTCTTTTTATCTCAATAAACCTTGAAGCCACCCTAAATTTCTATGACTTCTATGATTTGAAAGATGCAATCAACCTCTGGTTGCTTAAGGATGAAAACATAACATTTGTGTCACCATCACATCCAATAATTCTACATTATCTAATGCATTTAATGTCTTGGACACCAGTGTTGAGGCATAGAATCCTAAGTACCACTCTAAGTAGTTTTGCATCTTCCAAGACATATCATTGAAACTGGACATTTTCTTGAAGTAAGAATCTTTGTACATGATGATAATAATAATCAGCAGTATCAAATTTAATTCTTAGATACTTGTCCTTTATCTGAAATTAGGCAATGCTAGCAATTTTTTTAATCGAAATTAGAAGCATTTGCCACTTATCTGGTGGGAACCCTGACTTTCTTACCTTTGCTAGTAACACTAGTTTCATTATTAACTGAAAGTGCCACAGGACTTTCCTTATCTTTAGCTTTTACTTGGCTTTGTTTTTTGTACTAGCAACTTTAGCTTCATCAATGGGATTTTTGTTTTGGCATTCGACATCTTCATCAAGCCTTTTCTTACTTGTTGAAAGAATTTGGTTGTTCCTTGCACTGGTAGGTGGCACCACTTCCATCACTGACTTTGAGTCATTGATGATTAGCCTTCTTTTCTTCCAACTGGGTAGTTTTCAAAATTGGAAGAGGGGGGGAGATTACTTGCATTTTAGCAGATGCTAGTGAGCATAAGAATAGATTAGTTTTACTACCCTGTTTTACAATATCTGTGTCCTTTCATAGGACATCCATCAGATTCATTGTGGTGTTTGCAGTTGTATATCATCATCAGAGGATGGCTCCTTCTGTCTTTGCAACTTTTATCTTCTTGTTATTTGTGCTGTAAAAACCGTCAATAAGTTTAGCTCAACTTCTCTATCTCTACAGGTACTAACTATGTCAAATCATCATAACCAGTATAGTTAAAATTCCAAAACCCATTTCTCTAAAAACTACGAGGGGTTTGCTTCCCAAAGTGCCACTTTCTAAAATTCTCACTAGGTTACCCACATGTGGTTCACCTGAGCCATTCATTTCACTTGCCATTTGTGCTAGGAAAAAAAAACACAAGACAGACAGGAAAAACACATCCATTCATTACCATATCAAAGAACAATCTCCTAAATCAGGATTCTTGGGAATGAAAAAAATGGTAAAATCTTGAGTCCAGATTAGGATTTGAGATTATAGTCTACATTGTTTAAATGCAAATCAACGTTACTAACCATACTGGCATCCCTCACAGAAGAATTCATATTTCTTCATAGTATCAATCTTTATTACTAAGTTAACGTCTTTCATAGCACTTTCAGAGAATAAGTTTTGCTAGAGATCTGGAACATACAGTACATTGTTCATTTCATCTCTCAACTCACCATTAATTAACTTTAAAATTTGAGTATGATCTTTACCTTTTACAGGTACAGTCAGACTTTGTTAAGACACGTTTCAAGGGGCTGGACAAAAGTTGCGTATTAAGATCGTGTATTAAACGTGATTTGTATAATGTCGCAGGAACTGAGCTTATTTACATATATAATCATCTAAATGAACTTTAGAGATTTCGCTTATATGTTTATGGTTGAAAATTGTGTCTTTTACGCATATTTGTTTATAATTTAACTGAATTCATGTTTAATTAATCGTGTTTCTCTAGGATCAACTAAAAGAAAAAAATAACTGAAATAAATATGGATTCAAATATGGCTTTAATGTGTACATTACAACCAAATTAAAACAACAAAAATAATTTTCCTGCTAGCCTATTTTTTTTGCAGAACCAAAAATATTAAATCTTTGTAAAACAACCCAGTTATAAAAATCATATTTATTACTTATGATAATGAGCAATTTCAGACAATTCTCCATATTAACACATTAGCATCGGTACACTTTTCTGAAATCTGGGTTTTAAAACAATAGAAGCTCTTCCCTTTTCTAAAAGTCTTTTGTAGGTTGTTTCCTAGATTAGTTTTCTTAAGTTTATGCATCAGTAAATATCATTAAATATACGGATTTATTATAAAATGTATTATAATCTAAATAAAAATGGGCAATATAATATAAATGCATTTTCTGTAAGGTAGAAGCCACGTCCTTAGTCAATGATGTTTTTTTAATAAAATTAAGAATTCTCATTTCCCGATGTGAATGGGCTAACAGAAAATTTGCTAAAACACCACCATATGCAATCAGAGATGACTTGACTCCATGAAACTTGTGGTGCAAGTAATTCACCGGACAGGAATAAAACAGGAGAAGGCAGGAATCAGAAGAAAGTAATGAATAAATAGAATTGAAACTTAAAAATACATTTCCATTACTTTTCAAACAAGTATAAAAGCACACAGTACTAGGGAAGCATAATTTGCTACAGTCTATGAGAGGAAAAAACAAAAATTGACAACACACATCGCACACAGAACGAAGAATAAATAACAAAAAGCAACAAAAATTTGTCTATCTTTCTCTACTTCAGTAATAACATACACGAAGCACAAGGCAAGGGATATTAAGATGCAGGACCAAATACAAGTTTCAGTGTAGCTAATTTAGCAAGATTTTCTTATTCAAATATATTCTACTATTTCTGATTAGTAATATTCGCCTTAATTAATCTGTCATTCAATAAGCCAAATATTACTATTTGGAAATAGTGGTAGGTATCTAAATAAAAAAATCCCACTAAATTGTCAACACTGGAGAAGACAGAAGAAATTCACATGTTGATCTATGAATTCGTATATTAAGCGAGATTTTTTTTCCTCAAGAGACTGAAACTTTATCATCGCTTATTAAGCGGGATTGCATATTAAGCATGATATTTTAGCATTAGTCTTATGGGCGATATTCAAGGAACCAGAAAAATCCATGTATTAACTGTGACCATCTTAACCGGGTTCAATTGTAATTCAACATTATTGCCAAGTCAAACAGTTTCATATTTAGTTATTCCAATAAAATTATTAAATTAGCTCAAATAGTATGTCATGTGCACTCATGATTCAGTGTCCTAAATCCAGTTATCCTTACTGGATATTTTTTGTATTTCAACATTAAATGCACTGTAGTTTGAACTGGTTTCAAAGTTTTCCTTTCGATAACACAGTTTAAAATGGCATTCTCATGTATAGTGTCTCTTCCTTCTAAATTTATAACCAGGGATTTTTGATTTATCAAAATTGGAGCTCCCACTTTGATTGGTTGACCTGGTCATACTTGATTGAACATTAGTGGATTTTCTTGTCTTAAACTTATTGCAATTAGTAGCTATAAATCCAGATTCAGCCTGCTCAGTTTGCATAAGAGAAATTTCTTCATCAATAACCTTTGAAATTAGACAGGATAAAGTACATTTACCCACATCCATTGTCATCAAAATCTGTTGGAAATTTTTGATATTTCAGTTGTAAAGTTCCCAGATTCTTTATAACAATCATTGCAATACTAATTATCTCACCAAAATCTTTAATCTGGCAGGCAAGGTTCTCTACTTTTGAAATGTGTTGAACAACAGTTTTCTTAATATCCCTTCATAACTGATGGAATTTATCAAAAAGTAACATCTTAGTCATATTTTTGATTAAAAATAGAGCCAAGTCTGCCCAACATTTCTTTTGATGAAATGCAATTCTCAATTAAAGTTATTTGATTCGATTCCATTCCCAAATAGATTAAGAACATTAATATGACATCATTCTTTTCCCACTTTTCTGTGTATGTAGCCTTATTGTCTGGTTAAACTTTTGTTCAATTTTTCAATTTGAAACACACTTCTTGCTTTCAGTGTACAGTTAATTTGAAATTTCCATTGCAAATAGTTTTATTCATTAAACTTATGAATCAATGAAATCTTGCAGGTAGCCATACTTCATTCACAAACAGATACTAGTTCGGCGAGTATGCTTAATGTAAACTCAGAACACAATACTTTTTTACAAGTACAGTAGAACACATGTACTATAATTATAATATCCAGTTAGAACATGTGTAAACTGGGGCACATAATCTTTTAAAGTTGACTGCATCAGTTTCAAATAGCAGAAGTAATTTATTATACATTACTACATGCTACTAGTACAACATGAACCCATACTTTAAAAACACTCAGATGAATAATAAAACAGTGTTGCCAATTTATACAGCTATAAAGTATGTTACTACACATTGAATTATAAAAATATAATTTTGACAGGAGAATAATGCAAGTTGTACCTCTTCTGGCATACAAGATGTTTCAGATGATGAAGATAGCCTACCGGAAATTGATCTCTATGGACCAAAAAGTGAACACTTTTCTAAAAATGTAAGTCTTTATATTTTTTAATTTGTATGATTTTATATTTGTGGGATTTCTTCTTTTCCTATAATATTGAAGGGAAGATAAAACTGAGTAATGTTTCAGGCTTAAAATTTTACACTGTAAAACATATTTTCAGGAGTGTACTTTCAACTATTGGTTAAGAAAAACATCCCTATACATGAATTAAAATAGCAATAGTACTTTAGTAAGTTGCAGAATGCACAGTAGGTAGAAACATTTTTAAGACTAGTGAAGATTCTTCTTGGATAAGTGAACGCTTGTAGTCATTGAAGACAAATAGGAAACCAAACACAGTTTATTAACCTATTGAAGATAAAAAACTTTACACTTAAACACATATAAAATTAAGATCATTTCACTTAAGTGATAAACACCACAGTACAATTTTACCAAACACTTTCCCAGCTAATATTGCTCAGTTCACAGACTGGCAATCAATCAAAACAAAAGGTGTGATGATTCACAAGTTCTTTACAAGTTGTTCCTGGAATGTAGCCAAAATTAATTACTTTCAAAATTTAAATAGAACTTATAAAAGACACTTTCAAAATTTACAGGATAATTCTTTAAAAACTTGAAATATATAGTTGTGAAATTCTCGACTTGTAAACATGAGGTGAATAAGCATTCGAATCAGACATTGATACACATATCTGTATCAGTGTATTGATTCACAATGTGAACCAAAACAAGATGGCTGGATAGTGTTTTGCAGTTGGTAATTAGTAAGTAATTTAGTTAGTAATTTTACCTTACACCATTGAAATAAACAACACATTTATATAATAATTATTTCTGGTAATTAAAATTTGCAAGAAACTAAAATAAAATATATTACACTTTTCTTTAGTTTTGTATTTTCCATTTATTATAAAATACAGGTAGTTCAAAAAGATAATTTGTGTTGCAATAATTTCAGGATAAGTCTCAGTTGTTTCTCATAATGTAGAATCTATGTCATCTGTAAAGTGTACCACACCCACTGGTACACAAGTTATTTTAAGTCAAGCAAATGAGAAGATTTTTGAAAGCATATTCTGCATGTTCATTATTTTCTATAAAGATCTTTATATTCTTGTTATTTCTTTTTATAATTTTCAAGGAAAGATAATGTTGAATATTATTTCAGCATAGATTTTACACAATAAAATATTCACCTTTATTTTAGTATCTTTCATTTAAAATGGAATACATTACCCAACTGTAAGTCCCCCTTTTTCAAAAGCAAAAATGGCTAAATTTTGGAGGTGGACTTATTATCGAGATTTCTTTTTTAAATTCCTTAAAAAAGTCATTTTTATCAATTATTTAGAAGTAGAAAAGGTAAATAAAGGTGTGAGAATCTTCCATATTTTGGGCAAACTTCTGCTTAATAATATTTATTAAAAAAAAGAAACATCTACCTCTCCTTTAAAATCCTCCAAGCACACATATATAGTGAATAATCATCAAGTGAATAATTAAATAATCATCCAAATTACTTCTCCTCCTGACCCCAAAAAAATGTCTTACTTTCCTTCCTTCCTGCCAGCATACAAACTTTAAAATCTTTAAATCCCCAAGCACACAAAAGTTAAAAGCTTTAAAATTCTTTATTTATATTTATTTTTTTACTTTTTCTTCTTTGTTATTTTATTGTAACAATAAATAATCAATCATCTAAATCCCCTCTCCCTGAAATTATTGCTACCACCTTTGCCACCCCCTCCTCTAATACTAAAAACGAAACATGCATAGTATAACCTTTATATCTTTTTAATTTTAAATTTCTTTTCTGACCTATTTAATGCTCTACAGTAGCAATAAATAAATAATATATCACCTATTTATCCCCTTCTCCTAAAATCTCTCTCTCCTTCTGCCCCTTCACTGTTGTCTCATGAAGACTACCCCCTCTCCCTCATGCAATTCATGAAATTTTGCTCTATTTATAATTTTCTTTTAACAGTAATTAAATAATCATCCAAATTACTTCTCCTCCTGACCCCCCAAAAATGCCTTACTTTCCTTCCTTCCTGCCAGCATGCAAACTTAAAATCTTTAAAACTCTATTTTTTTAACAATTTTATGCTATATTGTTACTTTGTAGCAACATTAAATAAATATTCATCTAACTCTCCTCTTAAATTTCCATTTGCTATCCCTAGAAAAAGGGATGAATTTCTAGACATTTTGCAGATAGAAGATTTTCCTCTTTTTTGTAGTTTGGCTGTTCTCACCTCTAATATTTTGTTAACTAGGAGGGAAATATTTTAAACTATCTGCTGTGTGGGGGAACATAGGGGAAAATGGAACTTTTGAGATAAAACATATTTTTTTTAAATTTTATATGTGTGTGGTGGGGAGAGGGGAGCAGACAGTTTTGGGAGATAATTTAGGTGGCAGATAATCTATTTATTTTTACTAGAGAGTAACAAATAGGGCAGAAGATGTCTTCAAATAAGAGTTTAAAATTTTTTAAACTTTGTATTCTGGGATGATGAGCAGTGAAACATGAAATTCGAAAGAAGGGGGTTTGTAATTTAGATGATTTGTTATTTACTTATTGTTAATAGAGAGCAACAAATATGACAGAAGATTTTTTTTTTCTCGTTTGGCTAGGGGGTGAGAAATAATTCCTGGAGAGCAAAAATAGACCATATATTTTTTTAATAAAGAGTTTTAAAGATTTTAATGTTGAGAGGAAGGAAAGGAGAAATATAAATTTTAGAGGGAGGAGGGAGCTAATTTAGATGATGGATTATTTACTTATTACTAGAGAGCTATAAATAGGACAGAAGAATTTTTTTAAAATAAAGTTTTAAAGATTTTTCACTGGAGCAGCAAAGGGGAAAACCGACATTTTGAGAGTAGAGAGATAACTTAAATGGCTGATTATTTATTTAATTAATGTTACTAGAGAGCAACAAATAGACATATAAAGAGTTTTAAAGATTTAAACTTTGTATGCTGAGGGGGGGGGGGAGAAGAAGTGTAAATTTTGGAGGAAGAGGGGATTTTGATGATTGATTATTTACTATATTATCAGCTCTCTTTTCAGGTGATTAGTATCAGAGATTAGTTAGCCTGACAAGAAAACAGTTTTTGAAAGGAGATTTTTAAATATTTAATATAAACGTAAAGGGAATGAATGGTTAATGCAAAAAGTAATAAAGATGTCAATGGAAGGAGGATTGAAAAAAAGAAAGCATGAAAGGGAACATAGCCACCCATGCAGATAAACATAAGGGAGTAGAAGAGATGCCAAAACTATTCTTCCATTAACAATTTTTTTTTACTCTTTGCATTCACCATTCCACATCCCCCTTTGCACTTTTATATCAAAGAATTAAAACTATCTTTGGAAAAGCTGTTTTCCCCTTTACTGTTGGGTTAACTACTCTCTGTTACTAATCATCTGATGAAGAGAGCTGATAATTAATCGTTCTCATAAGTATAGTTCTGTTCTCTATTCATGACATGTAAAAAGAGGATGATCTTGTTGTATAAAGATAACATTAGTTAAAATCTTACCTTGGAACTTCAAACTGATTGAGCCTAAAATCTTCCATGCTAAATTTTACAGGGTGTCCCAAAAGTTTGTGACACATTTTAAAATTCAATAAAATATCAAGCAATTGGCATAGGAGAGTGCAGTTTGGACGAAAATGCCTCTTATAATCGGAAATTTTGCTTAAGAAAAAAAAAAATTGTTCTAAAAATTTATTGTAGATGGCGCTGCTTCTGGAAAGTTATCAAATAGGTAAAATGCCTTTATACATAACAATGACAAAAGACGCACAATGCGTATGCTCCTATCTATGGCAACCCACATTCCAGAAGTTAGCAATACTTGTCTATCCATCCTCACATGCCTAATCAAACTCAGGAGGGCGAGTATTGTTAAGTTCTGGAATGTGGGTGCCATAGTTTAGACAAAAACAGCACATACATATTGTGCGATTTTCACCATTGTTATGTATAAAGGCATTCTACCTATTCGATAACTTTCCAGAAGCAGCGTCAACTATGGTAAATTTTTGGAACTTATATTTTTATTTGCTTAAACAAAATTTCAGATCATAAAAACTATTTTCATCCAAACCACGGCCTTGTACACCAATTGCTTGATCTTTTACTAAATTTTAAAAGGATTTTTGGTGTTATGTTTTAACATAACAAAAGAGAGCAATAACAAAGTTAAAATTTAATTAAATTGTAAATTATCACCACTAATGAAAGAAAACAAAGCTGAAATCCCAAAGTTGTCCCAATTAGATCAATTACTTAAGAATTAAAATATTAAAACCTTCCCACATAAGAAAATATTACATTTATGAACAAAATAAGATAAATTTAAAAACAGACTAAAAATTTAAGATAGACAATTAAAAGATTTTACTGGGAGAAGTAAGAGCTGCGTTGTGAGATACTCCTGGTTTTAGAATAAGGAATTTAAATCATTAAGGTAAAAATTATAGATCCAATAACCCAAGCTATGGTCAGTGAATTAGCTTCTTTGCTGATTTAGCATCATCTTCATGTTGGCAAGATACAATAAAAATGCTGAAAATTTATCTAATCAAAAATTAAATTAATAAACATAATGTAAATTTCTGAAAATTTTGAATAAGACATGAATAATGGCATGCCTTCATGAAGACGATCTTAAATCCCTAAGGGAAGAAATTATAAAAAATAATTGAGAGATAGGCACTGCAGGAATGACTCAAAAAAATATAATTAAAAGGGGTTTATTCAATTAAACATTAAGATCTTTACATACTATTGTTTCAAACTTTAATGAACATTCTGACATTTATAAGAAGATTACTGTGTAATTAAGACATTAAAATTTAACTATATTAAGGATTAATTGCAAACATTACATAATTTCCACAATATTAAAACTTATCATACTAGAATATGTACAGACTCTTTAAGATGATTACTATACCAAATACCATTGACAAAACGAACAATCTGTAATATTGATGTTCATTTTTCCTTAATTTACTTTTAACAAAACATAATTTAACTTGTATTTTTATTTATTATATAATTCACCTTTTAATCATAAAAAAAAGATTTGAGCTACGGAGGTTTTGTATATAAATTTAAAAATTGGCCAATCAAAAAAAAATATAATTAAATTAAAAGAAGCAAGATTAATTAAAATGAATTAGCTGCATCATGCTGCACAGCTAATGTCATAAAAAAAAGAGGAAAAACTTAGCATCGTAGATGGGCCGGGCCCATCTTAGATTTCAATCATTGCTGTTATCTTGAAAAACCCGTCCTTCCTTCTAGCTGGCTGAAGAGAGAATCCCCATTCATCGCTCCCGCGGAATCTACCTACACCACTCTGACAAAAATATACCACCACACTAAAAATATAGTGCAGAACAAAAAACTGGGATGGATATCAATTTATCTTTTTAAGAATTATGATGTGCATAAAATTGCACATCAAGATGTTGTTTACTTTCTTTCTATGATGTTAGATGACAATATCAGTAATTTCCATTTTATTCTTCAAATTCAGCCGTTGTAAAGTAATATCCTTCTGCAGAGCATGACGTCAACCCTCCTTCAGAAGCGGCGTCCCCATGTGACCATTCCGATCGTTTGGCGGAAAAAGCCATAGCGATATTATGAGCGTTGCTAACTGAACTTAAAAGTGCAAATATGAAGAAAAGAGAAATGCCAGGATAGAAAAGCAAAAATATACAAAGGAATTTTAATGTTAATTAAAGTTAAATAACTTGATAAAAATACCTCAAATAAAATAAAAACTCCTGTAGCTCAAATTCAAAACTAATAACTCCAGTAGCTCAAAATTAACTTCTATAATTACACAATTATGTATACCTATCTTTTGTAAAATTAACTATATAAACAATATTAAAATCACAATTAGTTAATTTTTTGTGAAACATTTGATAATAATCCACAGACTGAAGACGCACTATTTCAACCTGTGCTGCACCAAATACATAACGTCCAACCAACCAACCGATTGAAACATCGTACACATAGAATTTTTATTTTGATTTAAACTCGATGGATAGTGTGAAAAACAATTAAAAATTTGTGCCAAAGATTAAATAAAACAATTTAAAAACATAATGAATTTAAGTTTAACTGCAAAATAAACTGCGACCACTAACCCTATTAACCGACAATGCAAAAATATAAACAAACCGGACCGAAGTCGCGATTTGTAAACAAACGAAATCAAAAATGCGATCTTGAATAAAAACAAACCCCAAATTAAGATTTAGCAAAAATATGATTTTAAACTAAAATTAAAAGAATTTTGTAGAATAAAAATGTGTTGTTTGCGACACAACACAATACCCCCTTTTCTACCTAAAAAATTTTGGCACAAAAATTTTTGCTAAAGAAGGAAATACATGACATAAGGGCTCAATAAAAAAAAAAAAACACAATTGACAAAAGACTTCACTAACAAATACAAAAGTTGTCCTTAATAATGCCCAGGACTGGCTGAAAACCAAAAAGGAACAAAATGTCCCAAAATACAATAGTAGAGTGCCGTTACTTAGCATGCTTGAATGACACTCCATTACTGTATCATAAAAAAAAATCCCTTCCCCAAAAATATACACTATATAACACATACATTGAGAAAATAAAACACAAATAACATAAATCTATTAATAAACAATGTCGCACAACATTACAGGAAATGTGAAGAATACCGAAATTTAATGTCCACAGGTACCAATCAATCAGCATAATTCAATGAAATTTTTGAATTAGGCTTTAAAGCAACAATACCTATGTTGTTCATCCACGAACTGCCTTAGTTATTCTTCAGCTTTTTACAATTTGAAAAAAATAGCATTTATGTAGTACTTTCGTTACAACACAACAAAATATAGTTATTCACAACACAATGAACATACAAAAATTCTTAAAATAGTTAACATAAAAATAATTCTTAAAACAATTAAGTTTTGCCTCGACCCACTATATAAATTGCACCATACCACCTATAGTATTACAAGAACACCTTGCTTACAAGAATATTTAAAATTTTTGGCCAAATAGCAACATAAATGGAATGAACAGATATGATTAAAAACATGAAATTTTGCCTCACAGTTTCATGAAACTTGTATAAATAAATGATAAAGATTTACAACAATAATTTCTTGAGATTCATAAATTAGGCAAAAGGAAATAACAATAAACATTTAACATTAAACATAAATATTCACAACAATTACATAAGATTTAACATTTATAGGAACGTTTCGGTAATTCCCTGAGGTTGTACTCATGTAAGAATCTTTAAGTTATGTGATTTAGCTACAGGTAGGTTATTAGTGTACAAGTTATTGTTATCCCCAGAAGACTGCTGACAAGAATCATGGGTGTTATTATTAATACTGTCATTAGTGTCTATATTGCCATTAATTTCATTTTCATACAAAGCTGGATAAGTAATTCTTTCTTCGATACGTGTTAATCTATCAACATGAACTGTTTGTACATCTTTAGGATTGTTTATATGTGTTATTTGAAAATTTACTGGGCTAGTTTTAAGTTTGACTCTATAAGGACCTTTATTAATTTCCTGAAATTTCCTGGCCTCACCCTGCTTAAAAACTGGGGTATATAAAAGTACTAAGTCCCCTACCATAATCTTTTTATCTTTAGCTGTCCTGTTTCTTTAATTTTCCTGTTTTTCAGCTGCCTTTTCTAAATTTTCTCTAATGATTTTGAATGATTGTTACAACCTAATCTCTATATCCTCACTATACTCCCTAGTGTCAGCATAAGAGAATTTACTTTCTTTAACTAATAAATCTACTGGCACAACTAAATCCCTTGCATAAACAACATGAGCAGGAGTATCTTTAATTGTGGAATGATATGATGTTCTATAAGCTAAAAGAGCTGAACTAAGTTACAAATCCCACTGATAGTCGGTCGCAGTAGCCAGATGCTTAAGGGCATTAAGTATAGTAGCATTAGCATGTTCAACAACACCATCTGAACTAGGATGGTAACTCGTGGTCATGTGCTTTTTAATGTGGTATTTCTTATATACTTTTTGGATAGCATCTGAAACAAAAGGTTTTCCTTTATCTGACACCAGATGTTTGGCACTCCATGAGTGGAAATAAACTTCTCTACCATTCCTGCAATTGAATCAATCAATAAATCCTTTACTGGATAAGCTTCCACCCATCTACTAAAATAATCACTCATCACCAAAATGTGTCTATTTCCCTCTGAAGTGACTGTTAAAGGTCCTACCGCATCTATTGCTACCATCTCAAAAGGACGTGTAGGAATCTGCATTCTCTGCAATGGTGCTTTATGACCTTTTTTATAACCTCTCCTCTGACCACATCAAATGCAAGATTTTATGTGATTTAAAATGTGACTTCACATGTTATGCCAGAAATATCTCTTGCGAATTTTATTTGTGGTTTTCATGAACCCAGGATGCTGGCGAATCATGTGCTAAGTTCAAAATTTCTGGGACTAAAGATTTAAGCACTACTAATTTATCTTGTATGTTAAATCTAGACTCAAAGTTTTGGTGACAAAAAAGAACTTTATTTTTATAAAAATATGTGTTTTCCCCAATTGTGATATTGTCTTGGGTACCTAATAAATCTAATATCTCTTTACACTTAGCGTCCTGTTGTTGCAAATCAATTAATGTGTCATCTGTAATGTTATTTAAAGAAATTACATTTTCTACTTTAGCAACATTAACCGCCCGTGATAGCACATCTGCTGGGATGTTGTCCTTGCTGGGAGTATGTTTAATCTCATAATCAAAGTTTTGTAATGCCAACACCCACCTTGTAACTCTACCACAATCCTTTAGCAACAGACTCTGTTGATCACAATATAAAATAAATTTTCTCGCATATAAGTATTGTCTAAAATGTCCCATGCCCCATACAATAGCTAAAAGTTCCTTCTCAAAAACTGAATACCTAGTTTCTGCAACCTTCAAGGTTCTACTTGCAAACCCTACTGTATGTAAATCCCCTTTATCATCATACTGGCTCAAAACTGCACCAAGAGCAAATTGTGATGCATCAGTATGTAAAACAAAATCTTTATTTACATTAGGTATAGTTAAAAAAGGTGATTTAAGTAGACCCGCCTTTAAGGTTTCGAATACATTATTACAGTCATCATCCCACACAAAAATAATTTTACCTTTAGTTAGTCTTGTTAAAGGAAGAGCAGTCTCGGCAAATTTGTCTAAAAATTTACGGTAATAACTGTTAGGAAAATTAGAACATGTCCAAGAAATAGTCCCTCATTTCTTAACAACTGGTCTCATCATTCTACATATCTTTCATAAACTTACAGTTTAATATTTATTTAAAGTCTAATAGTTTCTAAAGTTAAATTGTCTTTTAAGTATATTTAAATTATATTCTTTTTGTGTTAAATTAAACAATATTTTATTCAAGAAACCTCATAAAAATATATCTTTAATTTAGTAATTAAACCTTGTTTTATATTTAAAGTTTGTTAAAACAAATATCATTTTTATTTAAACTTTCATAAAAATACACTTTAAGATTAAAAGATAAGCTTACTTGTTAAATAAATCTGACCATATTGTATCTGTCTTAAATGGAAATATTAAGTTAATCTTTGCTTTAATACAATCTTTAGTTTCCCGTTTTTCTGTTTACAATACATGGCTTCATAACTCCCGGTAACTTTCCCTTGATTACATCACTCGATACAATTCATCAATTCCGATCTCCGTCATCGTGGTTAGCTTGAATGCCGAGAGATGGTGTTATCATGACGTAATCACGGTACATGTCAGGAGGCTAACGCTAGGACGATGTTTTACATAATGCAGTGTCATTAACATTCTAGAAGTTTTCGGAGGATCGTTATGAGCATGCGTGGCGTTGTGACTCAGGGAAGTGGTGATATATATATAGTTACGTTTTCAGTGAACGATATCTATCTTTCATCGCTCTCTGTCTCTCGTTCATTCTTCACCTTCATTAAGGATGTTGTCAGTGTTAGTTTAATGTGGTAATGAAGGTTTTAGTATCAATAAGTTTTTTTTAATTAGTTTTACTCATATTTCATCTCGGCGGAAACAAATGTAGGTTTAGTTATTTACAGCAGTTGTTTTAAATGAAAGAAGTTGTCAAGCTTTAGCTGGTGATAGTTTAAACATCCAACAGAATATGGAAGCAGATGAGTTCGTTTTCTTTGTGAGCTTCGTGACTTTATAAAAATCAATCTTTAATAGTGAAGTTGATTTAAAGTGTTTGCTGATCTTCTTTTACAAAGTGAACTATATGCAAAGTGAGTTTACATGCTTCAATAATTTTCTGCCGTATATTATGTGAAGTGACGTTAAAGTTAGGTTGAAGTTCCAGATGGCCAACATATAAGTTTTTATCATGTCATGTTGTCATTGTGAAAAATGAGAGTTTTATTTTAAGTAATTGTTAAATATATGTTAAGTAATGTGTTTGTTATAAGTTTGATTAAGTTTAATTTAAGTTTTAATTGTTTTTGTAATTTTCTAATTGAATGTTAAAATAAAATCCTTGGTTATCTAATATGTTATTCTTATTGTTTTTAAACCACTATTTTTATTTAACTTAATTGATTTCATCTTTATTTTATTTATCTGGGGTAATAAAATCAGCTTTTACATTTCCACTAAATGCGTTTTAACTTTGCTAACTTTTTCCTTAAACCCCGTAACTATTTTTATAATAGTTATCATTGGTTATGGGCCATGTAAATTAAATTTTATATATTTTAAGTTATAATAGATACTATTTATTTTGCTTAACAATTTATAAAAATCTTATTTCCGATTTTTCCATTTTTTTTTACTTTAACCCTGACAGGTTTAATGTAGTGGTTTTTAAAGGTCCCTTACCGATCTTTGAGAGGGGGGGGGGGGCGAAGTTTTTTTTATGGCTTTTAAGTTTAAATATTGTTCAGTTTTAGTTTAAATATAGTTTAAAAGTGAGTAATAGTCTTATTAAATTTTGTTTTAAATGTTGTTATAATAAATGTTATAATTTAAAAATTTCTTAAAAGTAATATTTAAATTTTTTTCTTTCTCAAATGACATATGGCGTGATTTGTTTGGCTAAAGTGGAATTGTGATTTGGCAGCTGAAGTGCATCGTATGTTAAAAGAAGCATCTTTATACATAAATTTTTTTGAAGAAACTAACTTTTTTCTGCTGATTCATTTGTGAAAGAGGAAAGATGTGTTTGTACTGCGAATTAATTGAATGCTTTGTCCGAGGTGAGATATTGGATTATGGACATCATTTGCAGGTGATTGAAGATATTTTGAATATTTTTGCCATCGATGTCACTGATAATGAGTATCCAGTGGAAAGCAAAGTGCATGTTTCTCGACGGCCATATCGAAGTAGTTATTTCTCTCTGCTCGGGGAGGAATCGGACTCTGATCTTTCATCAACATTCTCATTAATTCCAAATGAGTATGAGAGTGCGGACCTGTCACCATCTTGGTTTTCAGACTGAGTGTTTTTGGAGGAGGAATGTGATTCTGCAAGCTCATTGTGTTTTTGTTTCGACATGTCTCTAGCCAGTGGAGCATGCTGGAGCCCCATAGTTGTGAAAAAGGACTTAAGTGGTTCTGTTTTTTTTTTTGCCGATGAACATTGAACTCTTAATTTAAAAGATAAGATTCAATAATTTTTTTTTAGTGTTTCTTCTTTCTCTTCCAAGTTTAAACTGCTGTATTAGGACGTTTAATTTTCAAGTTTCTTTGCTGAGATTGTAAGAATTGTGTTGTAACGAGTGTTCAGGAGAGATTTGTGAAAATTTATGTTAGATGATGGAAGCCCACCATCTGTAAAGAGATACCCTGTGTTTTGTTAAAAATTTTTTTGATTATGTTTTTGAATAAATAAAAGTTTTTATGGCAGATCCTCTTAGATCTTCTCATATGGATATTGGTTCAAGTTGGAAAAGTGAGTTTAAAGATAATTGAAGTTGAAAGTTTAGAGTTATCGTCAGGTCCGGTATAAATTATTTTATGTTTGAATTTTTTTTATTAGTTATTTTTAAGGTTAAATGGTTCAAATTTATGAAGGTTTATATTCATTAGTGAGAATTGAATACCAATATGACCCTGTTATGTAAATTTTTATCAGTTTTATTTGCAATAATTTTTTCATTTACTTTTTATCTTGATAAATTTTTTTTTAAGTTAATGGAATTTTTTTTTGTGATAGTAATAACTGCAGTTTCTTAAATGTTAGCTTTATTTAGTTTTCTTGAAGGTATTTAAATTGTAAGATGTAATTAATAGGTTTTAAACAGTTTAAGGTTAGACAATAGTCATTTTAAAGTTAAAGTTTTAAAGGCATGTTTAGATAAAACAGTAATACTGTTAAAACTTTTGTCTATTTACAGTTTCTAAATTTTTGAATTAAATTTAAAGTAAATTTTGATCTAAAGTTTAAATTGTTAAAATCTTGACTTCAATTGGATAATTCCATGTTTTAGGAAAATGGATTCCTGTATATTGGGTCAAGAGTATTGCTTTTAAATGCAATGTTATTTAAACTTGTGATTTACAAGCATTTTTACATATGAATATTTTTTTTGCCTTCAATGAGTTATGTTTAATTTAATGAAGTATTTTCAATGTTTTATGAAATTTTTTTAAATTTATTTTATAATTAGGGGTCATATGAATTTTTTATTGCATTTGGCTTTGAATGTAAATTTTTAGGTTGGATTAAATGGGTTTCGACCATATTTTTGATATGTTGGAGATTTGAGGCCTTTTTACAAATCTTATATCAAGGGAAGTTGATTTTAAGGACAACTAGTTTTGGTTGAAATCTTTTTGTTTCTGACCCAAACTATTTTTGACTAACTCAGATGTTATGAATATTTTTGCGTTAATTTTTAATTATATTACATTTTGTCAGATGTGATTTTTTTATGTTTTCATATTGATATATAATGGACCTGATGAGGGACTTTTGTTTTTTTTTAGAAAAATTTATGAAGGAAATTTTTTTTAAAGATTTCTTGCTGTAGTAATTAAAATTGTAATAAACATGTTAAATTTTCCATATATATAAATAGTAATTCTCTACCGGAAACTAAGAAGTTTGAAAATTTTTTTATTGGACTGTAATGAATTTTATTTGAAATTTATATTTTTAAGAATGTTATGTTAAAGTTATGTTTTGTCTCATCTTTTTAAGACATCTATCCAGGAGCCTTGTTAGAATTTTTAAAGTTATCTTTAAAATTTTCTTTGAGTATATTGCTAAGCTTTTTAAATTTTGCTTTGTGTTAGATATGCTTTGTTGGTTGGTCATGTAATTTGGACTTAACCTTTTAGGATTCCTGGAAGTGGTGCTGAGAAGGAGGGAGAATTTAATTGGTTTATGTTATTTTAAAGGAAATAATTTTTAATTTGGTATTTTGTGTTAATTTATTAAGTGGTTATTTTGATATATTTTTTTGGAATTATTTTGAGGGGTCATTCTAGGTGAAAAAGTGTTTTTTTAAGCTGGCTCACTGAAACCAGTTTGATCCTTATAATTAGTATATTTTTAATTGAGTAGCTTTATATATATTTAAGTTTTGTATAACTTGAAGTTTCTTTTGGTGGAGAATTAATAAGTTTAAATTTTTTTGAGGAAGTATTAAATTGTAAATTGCCGATTTGGAAAATTTTTTTTATAACATCTATTTAAAAAAAAAAAAAAAAAAAGAGAGGATTCAGATATTGAAAGTGTAAGGAATATCGTGTTTGGAAAAGGGGGCTCTGTTGCTTGTAGTTTTAATTGGTGTAAATTCGTATAAAATATATTTAAATTTTTGGTGTTGGGCAAATTTTTAAAATTTAAAGGAGAAATAGAATCTGTTAATAAAAGTTTTGGATGATTTTGTGACTTGATAATTTCTTCGAATTCTGGTTCTTGGAGGTTTAAATATTGAGCAACCGTAAAGAGATCTGGTTAGCTGCAGGCAGCTATTAGATATATTTTTTAAGGATCTTTTAGTTCAGCTCTGTATGCTATGATCTAGTTTTTTTTTTTTTTTTTTCGGGAACTTAGAATAGAAATAGACTTAGTCGATCTGGTTTTTTTTGGATATTTAAGAATTGTTTTTAAAGGTAATTGTCATCAACATCATTTCATGAAAAAAAAAAGGTCTTTTCACTTTTGGAATTGTCAAGCATTGAAATTTTAAGGGTTTTATAGTAAATTGAAATGTAAGGTTAAAATTTAAGGTACATATAATTTTGCAAATCTTTGCATTTTTTCAACTTTTTGCTGTCTCCTGCCTCGGCATGCAATTTAATTTCCGTCAGGATGTGGAGATGGTGCCCTTCGACATTCCTCTTCGGGGAGTTCGAACAGCCCTCGGTTCCGTCTCGGGAGGGTAACCCTTGACCGATAAATGTTAGAGAACTCTTTCGGGGGGGGGGGGGGGGGGGGGTTGTTGGGGGTTACCGCGGGCATAGTTATTTTTAATTTGGTGAGTCCAGTTTTTTTGTAATGGGAATGCCACTAGGACCCGTGTATCGTGCAGGAGTAGTAAAATAAAAGCAGATTGTATGTAGAGAAGTTGGTAATTTTTAGTTGGCTGTTTGACAGTTAACTGTTGTAGTTAAATGGTTTTCGACATTTTTGCGTGGGAGCGTCCACTTAATTTATCCATGGCCAGGCAGGAATGTTGACCTCCATTTGATATTTTTGATGTAAATTATATTTGCTTGGCATCGTGTGCATCGGAACAGTCTTGACTGGTGGTGTTGAGCTAAATGCTCTGTTCTCATGATGGATATACTATCTTGAGATATTTTTAGTTAGTAGTCTTGTTATGTTAATTCTCATTTTGACGGTGTTGATCTACCAATGTTCTATTTTTTTAGAATTTTTTGGGTAGTTGACGTTTCCTGGTTTTTATTTGTATTTTTTTTTACATAAATTTTTAAATATAGTTTTGGAGAATGGTGTAACGGGGAGTGGTATTTTTGGAGAACATTTGCATATGGTCCATTGTTAATATGGATTTATATGTTATTTTAGGCCAGTTAAGCTGTATGAAGGATGTCACATGAATTGCTGGGTTGGATTTTCAGCGTTTTCTAAATTAGATGAAAGGTTTTTTTATGAGAAATGTTTTGTTAGAAATGTTGTTTTTGTAGTTTAATTTTTTAATTTTTATATGAATTTTTAAGTTGAAATGTGTTAGTAAATCTATTTGGTTAACTTTATGGAACAACTGAATCTTGTGTAGGGTTTTCTCTGCGCGTAGGGACTCTCTTCCATCTTCTCCTTGGGGCGATGTCTAGGCGAGCGCATTTTCTACTTGGTGCGGCTTTGGCAGTTTTTAGTAATTTTAATTTCCGTACTAGCCATTATAAATTTTTTATACAATTATAACAAATAAATAACAAATGAGTTTACACTATCCTTGGTTTACAAGATATACATATATATCAATAAAGAAAAATTTCCTGCAGTGCAAAAAAAATTATTCATAATTCATATTTAGAAATTCACTTGATCAGCCCGGCACCAAATGAGTGTTATGTCTTAACATAACAAAAGAGAGCAGTAACAAAGTTAAAATTTAATTAAATTGTAAATTATCACCTCTAATGAAAGAAAACAAAACTGAAATCCCAAAGTTTCGCCAATTAGATCAATTACATAAGAAAATATTACATTTATGAACAAAATAAGAGAAATTTAGAAACAGACTAAAAATTTAAGATAGACAATTAAAAGATTTTGCTGGGAGAAGTAGGAGCTGCGTTGTGAGATACTCCTGGTTTTAGAATAAGGAATTTAAATAATTAAGGTAAAAATTATAGATCCAATAACCCAAGCCATGGTCAGTGAATTAACATCTTTGCTGATTTAACATCATCTTCATGTTGGCAAGATATAATAAAAATGCTGAAAATTTATCTAATCGAAAATTAAATTAATAAACATAATGTAAATTTCTGAAAATTTTGAATAAGACATGAATAATGGCAGGCCTTCATGAAGACGATCTTAAATCCCTAAAGGAAGAAATTATAAAAAATAATTGAGAGATAGGCACTGCAGGAATGACTCAAAGAAATATATAATTAAAAGGGGTTTATTCAATTAGACATTAAGATCTTTACATACTATTGTTTCAAACTTTAATCAACATTCTGACATTTATGAGAAGATTACTGTGTAATTAAGACATTAAAATTTAACTATATTAAGGATTAATTGCAAACATTACGTAATTTCCACAATATTAAAACTTATCATACTAGAAGATGTACAGACTCGTTAAGATGATTACTATACCAAATACCATTGACAAAATAAACAATCTGTAATATTGATGTTCATTTTTCCTTAATTTACTTTTAACAAAACATAATTTAACTTGTATTTTTACTTATTATATAATTCACCTTTTAATCATAAAAAAAAGATTTGAGCTACGGAGGTTTTGTATATACATTTAAAAATTGGCCAAAAAAAAAATTAAATTAAAAATTAAATTAAAAGAAGCAAGATTAATTAAAATGAATTAGCTGCATCGTGCTTTACAGCTAATGTCATAAGAAAAAAGAAGAAGAAAAACTTAGCGTCATAGATGGGCCCATCTTAGATTTCAATCATTGCTGTTATCTTGAAAACACGTCCTTCCTTCTAGCTGGCTGAAGAGAGAATCCCCATTCATCGCTCCCGCAGAATCTACCTACACCACTCTGACAAAAATATACCACCACACTAAAAATATAGTGCAGAACAAAAAACTGTGGGATGGATATCAATTTATCTTTTTATGAATTATGATGTGCATAAAATTGCACATCAAGCAAGATGTTGTTTACTTTCTTTCCATGATGTTAGATGACAATATCAGTAATTTCCATTTTATTCTTCAAATTTAGCCATTGTAAAGTAATAGCCTTCCGCAGAGCATGATGTCGATCTTCCTTCAGAAGCGGTGTCCCCACGTGACCATTCCGATCGTTTGGCGGGAGAAGCCGTAGCGATGTTATGAGCGTTGCCAACTGAATTTAGAAGTGCAAAAATGAAGAAAAGAGAAATGCCAGGATAGAACAGCAAAAATATAAAATGGAATTTTAATGTTAATTAAAGTTAAATAACTTGATAAAAATACCTGAAATAAAATAAAAACTCCTGTAGCTCAAATTCAAAACTAATAACTCCAGTAGCTCAAAATTAACTTCTATAATTACACAATTATGTATACCTATCTTTTGTAAAATTAACTATAAAAACAATATTAAAATCACAATTGGTTTATTTTTTGTGAAACATTTGATAATCCACAGATTGAAGGTGCACTATGTCAACCTGCGCCGCACCAAATACATAACGTCCAACCAACCAACCGATTGAAACATCGTACACATAGAATTTTTATTTTGATTTAAACTCGATGGATAGTGTGAAAAACAATAAAAAATTTGTGCCAAAGATTAAATAAAACAATTTAAAAACATAATGAATTTAAGTTTAACTGCAAAATAAACTGTGACCACTAACCCTATCAACCGACGCCGCAAAAAGTAAACAAACCAGACCGAAGTCGTGATTTTTAACCCTCTGAGCATTTTGAAAAAGGGTAAAATTGTAATGCTGTTTTCTCTGCATTTTGTTTTAAATGCTAAAAAAATATGATTCTTTCAGCATTATAAATAAAACTTAATTACAAATATGAATATAACCCTTGAGAGCAGGGCTTGACAAATGCGGTCGTCAGGTCGCCACTGGCGACTAAGTTTTTTCATCTGGCGACCACATTACAAGGCAATTTTGTTTGAATAAAATTGATTTAAGAAAGGAGCACAAACAACATTTTTCTCTCCTCCTCCTAAATCTTATAAGATGTTTCATTATAAATGCTGCAAAATTACAAAATATTAAAAAATATAGAAATTATATTCAAACAAAAAATATCTTTAACTTTTTCTGTTAGTTTTACAAAAACAAGTTCATCAAATATGAATTTTAAAAAAAAAATCTGAATTGTTTAACGACAAGAAAAGAAGGCTTTTTTTTTTCTTACTGCTCATTATTTTATTAGTTGCACCCATCATCAGATATAGATATTGTAGCACTCAACTTATTTGGACATTTAAAGCATTCGGAAATCAACATTTCCCGAACATGTCGGTGAATTCAGCCTTTAGAGTATTTTTTTTTCAGAGATATATAATTTTGATAAGTTTTGTTAGAAAACTCTGTTTATATTATCTTTCTAAATTAATGACCATTCTAAACTATGTAACTAATCATTTTAAACTATGCTTGTTATGATTTTTTTCAATTAAAAAAACCTTATCTTGTTTTTGAAAATCAATAATGGGGGGGGGGGGATTATAAATATTTTTTCTTGGCGACTAGAATATTTTGCTGGCTACCAGATTTTATCAAATTTGTAAAGCCCTGCTTGAGAGTATTAATCATTCTTCAATGTTTTGAAAATTCATTAAATCTATAGAATTATATTATCACATTGCATATATTGCAGTGAAACCTGGAGCTTAGTGAATGGAATATTACGTTCCACATGCTTAGAGGGTTAAACAAACAAGATCGAAAATGTGATCTTGAATAAAAACAAATCCCAAATTAAGATTTAGCAAAAATATGATTTTAAACTAAAATTAAAAGAATTTCGTAGAATAAAAATGTTTTGTTTGCGACACAACATTGGGACATCCTGTATAATCACATTGTTTAATAAGCCATAGTAATTTAAACATCTCCTGTAATTTTTCCATAAAACAGAATGTTATATACTGTGTGAATAAAGTTAAATAAGTATTTTATTCATTACATAGTTAGCAGAACTAGTTTGATAAATATTTAACAGATAAATTAAATTTGTTTAATTTACAAAGCAGTAGCTGTCACTTTGTTTCATAGCTATTACTTTTATCCGCTAACTGCATTTACCCTGCTCAGCCATATGTCTTAACATTCTTTATAAATTCAGGATCATTATTTTTTTTTCATAAATTATATTCAAGATTTAAATGGAAAGATGTTGAAAATTGTTTTAAGTTATTAATTTTACATTATAATGTATATTTTTTTCTGTAGTTTTCATTTAAAACAGAATGTTGTTAATAAAAATATCTTTTGTATTACTCTAGTCTTGCAATATAGGAACTGTCTCTTCTTCTGAACCTTTAGCTGGTGTAGAGCCATCTACTGATCATGAAACAAGTGGAGCGATTCCTGAAAAAGTAAGTGTGGGCATTCTTTTTGTTCTCGTGATTCCATCTTATTCAAAGAAAGATGGTGCTGGATGATTGTTTTATGCTATTATTTTTTCGTTGTAAAATATAGCCTTTATTTCTGTATCTATAATTTTAAAGCATATAGTTTGATGCATGTACGGGGTGTCCCATAAGTCCATTCATTTCAAGAATTCATAAAATATTACAAGTTGTCTTATTGGAATGTGGCTTGCACTGTAAAATTTGTCAAAAGATTAGATTTTTTGTGGCAATAAAAAGAATAGTTTAAAGAGAGTTTTAAGTAAGTTTAGATTTCAAAAATTCCTAAAAACTCAACTTAATTGTTATAGCAGAATGTGGTTTACACCATGAGATATCTCAAAAAGTGGAATTTGGTTTCATGGCAAAAAAAAAAAAATAGTTCAGAGTCCAATAAGTTCATACACATTTCAAAAATTCATAAAAGTTTAACATTGTATCGGAGTGTAGTTTAAATCATAACACTTGGTAAATGGTTGAGATTTTTGTAGCAAAAAATAGTTCAAAGAAATAATTAAGCTGTTCATCCTTGAGGTTTTGAGTATGCACTATCTTAAAATTAACTGCACTAGTTTGTTGTAAATTTTGATATGGTCCTTTATTAAACTATGAAAACTTTTTGCTTGAAACTGGCTTAACCACTGGTGTATATAAAAGCACCAAGTCACCTACATGCAATATTTTATCTCAGACAGACATTTGTCATCGTTTCGTTTTCACTAAGCTCATGAGTATCTGCATAGGGTCTCTTAACAGATTTAGTTATAAGATACACAGGTAAAATTAGATCTCTACCATATATCAAATAGGCTGAGGTATCTCTTATAGCAGTATGATAAGCTGTTCTTTAAGCCAGGAGTGCAAAATCAAGACTTTATCCCAATCATTTTCAGAGTACAATAATTGTTTTAAAGTGTTAATTATTGTCCCATTCGCCCATTTCTCAACCTCGTCTGCACTCAGATGATAGCTAGTCATTGAATATTTTTTAATATGTAGCTTTTCATACACCTTTAAAATAGGTTCTGATAAAAAAAAGAGCTACACCCTGTCTAATGAGGTACTCAGATATCTTGTGGGTACCAATAAATGTTTCTAAAACAGATGTTACAGTCTCAGACTTTAAATTTGGTGCAGGATACGCTTCAACCCATCTTGTAAAGTAATCAGAAATTACAGTTATGTGTTTATTTCCTTCAGATGTAGTAGTTAACAAATCCATCGAGTCCATGGCTATTTTTTCAAAAAGGCACAAAGCAATTTCTACCCTTTGCAATGGAGTTTTCTGATTAGGTTGATATCGCCTCTTAATTATATACTATACATAAGATTTTATATAATTAAGAGTGTTTATATTGTTCCCATAAAAAATAATTTTTCTTAGTTTTAATTAGAGTTCTTTTAAAACTTGTGTGAACTGAAATGATCAAGTCACATACCAAATTTAATACTTATGAAATCAATGTTTTAGTTATGACTAATTTAGTATGATTGGAGTTGTATAAATCTTTTTTTGTTTATACAATATAACAGATCATCCTTTTAAAAGAAAGTCAGGTCATTTAAAGTTACCATAAAATCCAATTGTAAGCCTCCCTTTTTTCAAAAGCAAAAACAGTTAAATTTGAGAGGGAGGCTTATAATTGAGACTTTTTATAAAAAAAGTTCTTAAAAACTAGCTTTTAACATTAATTTAGAAGTAAAAAGGTAAATAAAAGGGTCAGAATTTACCGCTTTTTGTCAGATTTGTACTTAAAAATAGGAATCACCTAAATGCCTTCCTCCCCCCACCCACCCCTGTAAAATTCTTCCCAACAAAAAATCCCTAAACAAAATTTAAAATCTTTTAATTTTCTTCTTATTTGTTAATTTATTGTAAAAAATAATCAATCATTTAACCCCTCCTCTCAAAATTACTGCTTCCCCCTTTGCCTCCTCTGATACAATCATGCATAGTTTAACCTGTATAACTCTTTAATTTTAAATATTTTTTCTGACCAATTTAGTACTCTAGCGGTTTCCAACCTTTTCTCTTTCACGTATTCTATGCTCAGACTTTTCATTTATGCATACCCGTTCTCTCATAAACCTGTCCCAAATATTTTTGTTTCCGTCCGTTAGTAATGTTATACCAGTTGCCAATGTTACCCTGCAGCTCTCTATAGAGTTACCGTTTTCAATCACTTATCCATTTTGAACCACAACACTATATCAACATAGTCATTCAAAACACTAAATATTAGCTAAGAATTTCAAATTAAGCACTCACAAAGGAGGAATGAATTCACTCATTTATACACGTTAATGAGTTTATGTCAATGATGACCTGCTTTCAAATGGGTTTTAAATGAAATTCTCAAAACAAGAAGTGCCGAAACAATTCATGATTTATCTAGATATTTCTAGAATTACTACAAAGAAAAGAATAATAGAAGAAAAAGAGGGACAGATGTGAAATCTCAATATGTTAGTTGGAGTGGGCGGAGATAATCTGACTAATGATGAACCAATTACAGTAAACTCCCGACTATCCGGCCTAATGTGGTGGAAGGGTATGCCGGATGACAAAAAAGCCGGATAGGCCAGAGTTCTATAAATATTTACTCACTTCCTGCTATCCCCCCCCCCCCATGATATTGAAAACACATGTTACACATTTTAAGATAAATTTTATATATACAGTATATACAGTTTCAAAATAAGCAAAACATTAAGGTAAAATGTAAGCCTAATTCCTAAAAAATGAGTAAATCTTATTTGACTGTTTATTAATAAATGATTGCACATATATAAAAAGTTATGTATAAGACAAAAGAGTCAAAACGCACAATTTATAGTTTTTGAAAAAGTCCTTGACAGATGACTACTACTCCCTGTTAGCCCTCTTCCGTGACGCAACGTCTCTCCATTTACGCAAGCAGATGATATCAGCTGACGTCGTTTCCTCCTGCTGACTAATGTACTACAGTGCTGCCTCAATCGTCTTGAACCCTTCCGAATGTTGGATGAGATTTTTCCTGCCATCCTCCTCCTCTTTTTCTTCTGCTACTTATCTCTGTGTCATCATTTCTACAAATACGTTGTCAGTTAATTCATTAACTTCATTGTTTGCCACCCATTCTGTAATGTCCTTTGCATTGACATCGTCAGACCCTGGTGTATTTTTCAGTAACGAAAGAAGCATATCATTCTCATCTTCCACTTAAGTTTCCCACACGGGTTTATGTCCACCTTTATGGTCCAAAAGAATGTTCCAAGATCTTGCAATTACTATGTTTGGAATTGATTCCCATGCTTCTGCCATCTACCTTATGACATATAGTATGTCAATCTTTTTCAGAGTGGTTATGTAGTCTTAATTATTGTCAATCGCAGATATCAACGAACGGAGAGGACGCCTGCGATAGTTTTTCTTTATCATTTCAAGGACGCCCTGGTCCATTCGCTGACAAACAGCCGTCATATTGGGTGGTAAAAATTCAGCTTTTGTGTCTCCAAGGAATAGCCTCTTTATCAGAAGATAAAGCCTCCCCACTTATGGTAATCTGACGAATACCGAATCATTTTTTAAAGTGATCTAACTATCCCTCACTGGCAGTAAATTCTGAATCTTCTATTTTTGTTTATCACACATTTCGTTAATCTTCAATAAATAGACACGACGCACACTGAAAGACTGTATGAACGTAACAGGGAACAGCGGCAAATGATGTCCGCAATTGTTAACATCCGAAGCACAACTGACGAAACAGGGTATCAACTGCCCCCCCCCCCCCTTTCCTTCCTCTAAAGCTGGCATGTCAAACTCGTTTACCGCCACGGGCCAAATTAAGCATTATATAAAAAGCCGCGGGCCACTTAAACAAAAATGCAGATAGTGTTATTACCATTGCACAGGATAAAATTTGTACGTACAAAACATAACCTTGTTAACGAAATGTTCAATGAAAGTTCTAAATTTATTATTATTGTACATAGTTTTTCTTATCTTATTTATCGAAAACCTACTCAAAATTACTTTTGATCAACCAAATCTATAAAATTTAATTGAATTTTCTAAACTGTATTTATTTTAAAAATTGATTGTACACGTTGGTCTGTTAATCTTGATCTAACAAAGACATAGCTGTGAATCTTCAGTGTTTTTTTTTTCCAAGTAAAAATAAAAATAAACATTTTGAAACAGGAAAGTTATTTAATAAAATGTATCTTGTATGCGTTACATATTAGATTTTATTCGTAAAATGCATTCTTGTTCAAATTATGTTTATTTGACTTGAAAAATAATAAAAAGTTGGCTGCTAAGCAAAGATGCGTTATAAAAGTACGCTACCGAACCCATTCTGTAATGTCCTTTGCATTGACATTGTCAGACCCTGGTATATTTTTCAGTAACGAAAGAAGCGTATCATTCTCATATTCCACTTAAGTTTCCCACACAGGTTTATGTCCACCTTTATGGTCCAAAAGAATGTTCCAAGACCTTGCAATTACTATGTTTGGAATTGATTCCCATGCTTCTGCCATCCACCTTATGACATATACACTCTGACGCAAAAGTTTAGACAATTACGTCATTCAGCTTTAAAATGTAGAATTATGACGTCAGAATTACAAAAACCTGTAAATATATTCAAAAACTGATTTAAAATGCTATGTACCAAAGACAGTCGTTTTATTTGCTATAATACTAATTTTTTTCATAAAAATTCAAATGTGCTTGTCGCAAAAGTTTAGACACTATTCTAAATTTCTTTGAATATTCGCTGGCATATGCAAATTTAGACTCGATGATGTCACAAATTTGGAGTACTTAAGTTCTGCAAACGATTGCGCTTCATAGTCGACATGCCGAGAGCTAAAGAAATTCAAGTGAATGAGGTTTCAAGGATTTGGCAGTTGAAAGGTGAAGGGAAGAGCGTTTCTGAAATTTCTGCTATTATTAATAGGTCAAAAAAATCTATTTATCGAGTGGTTCCGAATATAAAGCAAAATGTCGGTCTGGGAGGCCACGTGTGACAAATGTACGAGAGGATCGCCTGATACAAAGACTAGCGAGTACTCAACAAATGAGCGTACGTGGAGTTCAAAGCTCATCGGGACTCTCTGTATCAAAGGATATGATTCGTAGACGAATTTTGGAAAAAGGAACAATCGTTTATAGCAAAATGCAGAAGAAACCAGCTCTGAAGCCACATCATAAGTTACAAAGAATTATGTGGGCTCGAAAGCATATGTCATATGGAGAGAAATGGCAGTCAGTCATATTTAGCGATGAAAAAAAGTGGAATCTGGATGGTCCAGATGGTTGTTTATCGTATTGGCATAACCTCGACGTTTTTTTAGTCGCAGACAAGGAGGGGGCTCGGTGATGGTTTGGGCAGCCTTTTGCTATAATGGACAAGTATCTCTGACCTTCACCAGTGGTCGTCAAACTTCACAGCATTATACACAGACATTAGAAGAAAACCTACTGCCATTTGCTGAGCTTCTAGGGGGTCCTCAGTGGGAATTTCAGCAAGACAATGCTTCAATTCACACTGCAAAACATTCAAAATCTTGGTTTAATTCCCATAATATAAGAGTTCTCGACTGGCCAGCATGTAGCCCAGATCTTAACCCTATAGAAAACCTTTGGAGCATCATGTGTCGCAAAGTTTATAGCAACGCTAGACAATACTCTTCTGTACAGGAACTTAAGACATCTATTGAGGATGCATGGTACGATATCGATCCACAAACTATGCAAGATTTAGTTTCTTCCATGCAATCTCGTGTATATGACGTAATATATAAGCATGGATGCGCAACCAGGTTTTAAAAATTGTTTATTTCGATTTTATTTAATTTGTGTCTAAACTTTTGAAACAGCAGTTTATTTTTGTTACCATTTAATTTATTGCTATATGCACAATTCCACTTTTCTTTGTTATAAATATTGTTTATATGTACAGCACATTAATTTCAAGCAGTGATTTGAAAATTGAATAAATATTTTTCAAAGTATGTAAGAATTTCTTCATTGTCTAAACTTTTGCGTCATAGTGTAGTATGTCAATCTTTTTCAGAGTGGTTATGTAGTCTTAATTATTGTCAATCGCAGATATCAACGAACAGAGAAGACGCCTGCGATAGTTTTTCTTTATCATTTCAAGGACGCCCTGGTCCATTCGCTGACAAACAGCCGTCATATTGGGTGGTAAAAATTCAGCTTTTTTGTCTCCAAGGAATAGCCTCTTTATCAGAAGATAAAGCCTCCCCACTTATGGTAATCTGACGAATACCGAATCTTTTTTTAAAGTGATCTAACTATCCCTTACTGGCAGTAAATTCTGAATCTTCTATTTTTGTTTATTACACATTTCGTTAATCTTCAATAAATAGACACGACACACACTGAAAGACTGTATGAACGTAACAGGGAACAGCGGCAAATGATGTCCGCAATTGTTAACATCTGAAGCACAACTGACGAAACAGGGTATCAACTGCCCCCCCCCCCCCCCCTCCCTTTCCTTCCTCTAAAGCAGGCATGTCAAACTCGTTTACCGCCACGGGCCAAATTAAGCATTATATAAAAAGCCGCGGGCCACTTAAACAAAAATGCAGATAGTGTTATTACCATTGCACGGGATAAAATTTGTACATACAAAACATAACCTTGTTAACGAAATGTTCAATCAAAGTTCTAAATTTATTATTATTGTACATAGTTTTTCTTATCTTATTTATCGAAAACCTACTCAAAATTACTTTTGATCAACCAAATCTATAAAATTTAATTGAATTTTCTAAACTGTATTTATTTTAAAAATTGATTGTACACGTTGGTCTGTTAATCTTGATCTAACAAAGAGATAGCTGTGAATCTTAAGTGTTTTTTTTTTTCCAAGTAAAAATAAAAATAAACATTTTGAAACAGGAAAGTTATTTAATAAAATGTATCTTGTATGCGTTACATATTAGATTTTATTCGTAAAATGCATTCTTGTTCAAATTATGTTTATTTGACTTGAAAAATAATAAAAAGTTGGCTGCTAAGCAAAGATGCCTTATAAAAGTACGCTACCAAACCCATTCTGTAATGTCCTTTGCATTGACATCGTCAGACTCTGGTATATTTTTCAGTAACGAAAGAAGTGTATCATTCTCATCTTCCACTTAAGTTTCCCACACAGGTTTATGTCCACCTTTATGGTCCAAAAGAATGTTCCAAGACCTTGCAATTACTATGTTTGGAATTGATTCCCATGCTTCTGCCATCCACCTTATGACATATAGTATGCCAATCTTTTTCAGAGTGGTTATGTAGTCTTAATTATTGTCAATCACAGATATCAACGAACGGAGCAGACGCCTGCGATACTTTTTCTTTATCATTTCAAGGACGCCCTGGTCCATCCGCTGACAAACAGCCGTCATATTGTGTGGTAAAAATTCAGCTTTTGTGTCTCCAAGGAATAGCCTCTTTATCAGAAGATAAAGCCTCCCCACTTATGGTAATCTGACGAATACTGAATCATTTTTTAAACCGATCTAACTATCCCTCACTGGCAGTAAATTCTGAATCTTCTATTTTTGTTTATCACACATTTCGTTAATCTTCAATAAATAGACACAACGCACACTGAAAGACTGTATGAACGTAACAGGGAACAGCGGCAAATGACGTCCGCAATTGTTAACATCCGAAGCACAACTGACGAAACAGGGTATCAACTGCCCCCCCCCTTTCCTTCCTCTAAAGCAGGCATGTCAAACTCGTTTACCGCCACGGGCCAAATTAAGCATTATATAAAAAGCCGCGGACCACTTAAACAAAAATGCAGATAGTGTTATTACCATTGCACAGGATAAAATTTGTACGTACAAAACATAACCTTGTTAACGAAATGTTCAATCAAAGTTCTAAATTTATTATTATTATACATAGTTTTTCTTATCTTATTTATCGAAAACCTACTCAAAATTACTTTTGATCAGCCAAATCTATAAAATTTAATTGAATTTTCTAAATTGTATTTATTTTAAAAATTGATTGTACACGTTGGTCTGTTAATCTTGATCTAACAAAGACATAGCTGTGAATCTTCAGTGTTTTTTTTCTAAGTAAAAATAAAAATAAACATATTTTGAAACAACAAAGTTATTTAATAAAATGTATCTTGTATTTATGCGTTACATATTAGATTTTATTCATTAAATGCATTCTTGTTCAAATTATGTTTATTTGACTTGAAAAATAATAAAAGGTTGGCTGCTAAGCAAAGATGCCTTATAAAAGTACACTACCGAACGTAGCTAAAATATGCCTAATTTGTACAATATACTTTAAAAAATCGGTCGATTTATGAATAATTACAGAAATTTGGAAACCCCATATCTATATATTTTCGCTCTAATATGGCATCGCACTAAATTTTAATAAACTGCAGTAATAAATTCGAAGGAATAATTTCAACATCTATTATTATAGTTGAAGTAAATAGATTTAACTGATTTTCGTATTTCTAGAAATTTAAAAATCTTCTTATAAACTTATTTTTTAATATATTTTTAGTATATTCTAAAAATTATCACTTCGTTTATTTTTGTAATAATGCATAACAACATTTAAAATGAAAGACGTTTTCTTTTTAAAAATTGTTTTATCAAAGTAATAAATTCTATTTTAAAACGCTAATACTATCAAATGACAAGATAGCATTATAAAATTTTCCTTGAAGTTGAAGTTTACTCAGATTATATGTAATTTTAAATGAAAATTCCAAGTACTTTGTCTATTGGTAGTCTTTTAATAATCCACATTCATAATTTGGCTATTTAAAATGAAAATTGTAACCATTTTTAGCAATTCGAAATTAACAGCTAAAACTTTATGATGGAAAGCCGTCAAATATCTGTATAAGATGGTAGATCTGATTACCTTCACTGCCCATGCCCATATTTCAAAGATATTTTCCAGATTTACGTTTCATTAAGCATATACATATGAATATAATATAAGTTTATAAGCACTATAAGTTTTAAGCACATATCAGGCTTTTATAAATCTATCCATTATACATAAATCTTTCTAGCAATGGTACCTATTCTTATAGTATTTTCAAATTTCTCCATCTTGTCTAGATATTAATTTTGAGTGAATGATTTCGACTCGCGGGACATTCAATCTAATAAAGACAATAATTAGTTTTTTAAAGCAAATGTATTTTATTCAGTATGCTTGGTGGATGTACATGGATTCTCTTTTAGAAGTATCAGTTTTAATTCTGACAGTTTATCTTTCCGGTGTTTAGCCAGATTTTTTGCAAGTTTCCTTTATACTCTATGCTGTTGCACCTCTTAATGTTACATTCTTTCCAAACTCGAACAGTGTCTACATAACAAACATAAAATTTCAGTTTTCCTTTGAATATAATTCTGTCGTATAAACACCTTAAAAAAATCTACGATGTTCATCTTAAGTTTTTCATAAAGAATATGTTTGGTAAAAAGCTTTCACATTATATATATATATATATATATATATATATATATATATATATATATATATATATATATATATAAAAATCCTGGGACATATGAGAGTTTGTCAATGAAATGTGAGATCAATAAAAAATGAAAGAAATATCACACAGGATTCTAGAAATATCACACACAAATACAAACCTAAGTAATGAAAAAAGTTAAAGAGGTTAAATAAAAAATCCATATGTTCAACTAAACTCCAAGTGAACAACCTGGATGGCATATTTAGGGTTTTGTGTCCAGCACAAAAGTGATAACGTGCCACTTTCACTGCGACTCATTTAAAACTCTTTAGCGGGCGGTGTCCACAAAAAAGGACACCTAATTTCAATTCCAAAACTGACAAACAGCACCAAGAATATTTAATTAAAATTTTCCTTTTATAAAGTACGAGAAAGTAAGCAAGTTTTTATTTTCTAATGAATTCGTTTGAAAAATTCTGGTGTCAATCCATCATTTCATCATTTTACAAATATACTTACTCTGCACAAGAAAGGGTTAAAGCAATTTAATGTTATATTTTGCTTTTCTTAAAATTTTTCACAGTTCTTAACTAGCCCTGAATTTTAGTAATTTTACAATACATTTCTTAGTATTTAATCAATGCAGTACATTATTTTGTAAAGTGGTGTAAAATCGAAAAAAGTAGTACAAAAAAGTATTAGTTTAAACATAAAACAAATAAAAGTGATAAGTAAAATACTTTAAAAAGTTCAAAAATCTATAAATTTTCACACTTTTTCCGCGCTTTGCTACGTTCCGATTGGTTATATTTTTATCCACAATTTTTTTTTTGCAAAAATTTAAAATTGAGTTATATCTCGCAGGGGGATTGTGTTCAGGTTATATACCTGAAATCAAGTATTTTTTTTTTTTTCATTTTCAGTACCAAATTCCGTTTTTTCTGATAGTTAAATTCATAAAATAAGGTTAAAATATCTATTTCATATGATTGCTAAACATAATTAAAATTCATATTTTTCATAATTTGACCTAACTGCAATAAATTATATGTTCTCTCCCCCCTCTCTTCTACGGAAACGTTTTCTCGCTAAAATTTTAGGTATTTTTTCATGAACCCACCACCACCCCTCTAACTGTCTATATACATCACTATTGCCAGATGAGCGAGAATTTTTTTATTCAGGATGCAACCATATTCTGAAGAGAAATATTCCCCTTATTGAATGACAGAATAAATACTACAAATATTTCTATTAAAAAATTGTGGTAGCATTCTGAATAATAATAATAATAATAATAAAAAGTCCGCCAAACTTGTAACACTGATATACACATCTTTCTAAAAACTACGGTTGGGACAAATGTGTTCGTGCAAAGTGTATTTTCAGCATGCGTATTCTAACAACTAAATTAGACACAGGTAAAATGTCAAAGGCTTCGCGGGCCACAGATAAGTTGTCAGAGGGCCATATGTTTGACATGCCTGTTCTAAAGTGAAAGCTGGGTTCCCGGGGTGGTCATCCCTTGTTATCCCCTGCATTCTACAACCCTTTCTTGCTCTTTCCTTTCGTGAAGCAGCACTTTCCCACGGACGGGAACCTGCCTGTCTCGGTCGCTTGCAACATTCATCATTTTTTTACTAGGCCAGACAGTATGGAGGGCCGGATAGTCGGGAGTTTACTGTACTAAGTTTAGGCCTTTTCCCTTCATCTTTCATAGTCTATTTTACTTTTGTGCAAGCTTCTCTTTGTAAACTAAAACCTTACAATTTTGTTTTCTATTTTCATTTTAACTCTGATTGTTTGTGTTTTTCCGCCATTACCAATGTAATTTCCCGTATCCCTAACTGGTCCACCACGTACCATTAGGGGTACATGTACCCCAGGTTGGGAACTGCTGCTCTATACTAACAATAAATAAATAATCTATCACCTAAATTATCCCCTCCTCCCAAAATCTCTGTTTTTTCCCCCTTGTTCCCCCCCCCTTATTTCATGAAGATCACTCCTCCCAACAACTTATTTAATGCAGTTTAAAATCTTCAAAATTTTTTAATTTTTTTCTGCTGTATTTGTGATTTTCTTGTAATGATATTTAAATAACCATCTAAATTATTTCTCACCCCCCCCCCTAAAAAAAAGTCTTTTTTTTTTTCCCCAACCTCTCACCCAGCGCACACAGTTTAAAATCTTTTTTTTTGTTCTATTTATAACTTCTTGTAACAATAATTAAATAATCATCTAAATTACTTCTCCTCCCCCCCCAAAAAAAATTGCTTCTCCTTCCCCTCCCTGCACAAAAACTTTGAAATCTTTAAAACTTTTTTTTCTTTTTTATGCTATATTCTTACTTTGTAGCAACAATAAATAAAGAATAATCTAATTCTATGCTTAAATTTCCTTCCCCATCCCCAGAAAAATAAGTGAATTTCAAGAAAAGGGGTGCAGAAAGATTATTTTTTTCTGTAATTTGG
The DNA here is from genome assembly GCA_963931845.1 of Maratus michaelseni. Lineage (NCBI taxonomy): Eukaryota > Metazoa > Arthropoda > Arachnida > Araneae > Salticidae > Maratus > Maratus michaelseni. The sequence goes on from OZ007586.1 coordinate 380,042,863, forward strand.
CTGTTCTTACTCCTAAACCCTGATATTTTGTTAAAGGGGGGGGGGGAGGGGTCTGAAAAAGTTATTTTTGAGAACCTATTTATTTTAAAACATAAAATATAAGTGTGATTCAGGGATGAAAACAGCCAAACTGCAAAAAAGAGGAACAATTTTTTGCATTCCTTCCACATATTTAGAAACCCCCACCCCTTTGGCTGGGGAAAGACAGAGCAAAATTTTCGAAAGGATGAAGATTTTAGATGAGTGATGCTTATATGAGATGATGTACATGAGATATTATATGAGTCACCTTACAAAATAAGAAATAGGGCAGATTTTTAAAGAAATAATAATATTAAAAAATTTAAACTGTTTGTTGGGTGGGTGACAGAGGGGGTAGTGGAACTTTTGGAGAAAGAATGGTAATTTAAATGACTGATTGTTCATTTATTGTTATTAGAGAGCAACAAATACAGCAGATATTTTTAAATAGTAGAAGTTTAGAGATTTTTAATTTTGTATGTGAGAGGTAGGAAGCAGACATTTTTGGGGTAGAGAGATAATTTAGATGACAGATTATCGATTTATTTTTACTAGAAAGCAACAAACAGAAGATTTCTTCAAATAAGAGTTTAAAAATTTTTAAGCTTTGCATTCTGGGAACAGGAATTTTGAAGGAAGGGGGGTTATATTTTAGATTATTTCTTATTTACTTATTGTTAATAGAGACCAACAAGTAGGACAGAAGATTTTTTAAATATGAATAGAATTTTAAATATTTTCTCTTGCTAGGGGGTTACAAAGGGGCGAAGCAGACATTTTGGTGGTAGAGAGATGATTGAAATGTTTGATTATTTATTTATTGTTACTAGAGAGCAACAAATAGAGCATATATTTTTTTAATAAAGAATTTTAAAGATTTTAAACCTTGTATGCTGAGGGGAGTGGGATGGAAGGAGAAGTGTAAATTTCACAGGTTTTAATTAAAATGGTTGGTTATTTACTTATTGTTATTAGAGACCAACAAATCTTAAAGAATAATATTTTAAAATAGCATTTTAAAGTTTTTTTTTTTTTTTTGCTTTAGGGGTGGAGGCAATTTAGGGATATAAGGATTATTTAAATGGCTGATTATTTATTTATTGTTTCTAAAGAGTAATAAGTAGAGCATATATATTTTTAATAACGAGTTTTAAAAATTTCATTTTTTTCTGCTGAGGGAGGCAAAGGGGGGAACAGACATTTTGGGGAAATAGGGATGATTTAAATGGCTAATTATTTATTTATTGTTACTAGACAGCAACAAATAGAGCATATATTTTTTATAAAGAGTATTAATTTTTTTTTTAATTTGTAAGCTGAGGGAAAAGGGGAAAACATAAATTTTGGATGGAGGGGGTTGTAGTTATAGATTTTTTTTACTTATTGTTAATAGCAAGTAATATATAGGACAGAAGAATTTATGATTCTCTAGATTTTAATTTTTTTGCGTTGGGTGAGGGAGGGCAGAGAAGGGGGTCAGGATTTTACAGTAATTCATTTATAGTCGATAATTGATAAATTATGTCCTTACATTTTTAATCCAGATTTTGAGAAGAGTGGATAAATTCAAGTGTAAAGGCCAAATCTACATTTACCTTTTATATTACATTAATATTTCTCAACAGTACATCTGCTGGAACGTTATATTTACCTGGTGTATGAACATTAAATGATAGTACAAAAGTGATCATGATCATGTTATGAAACTTATCTATGAAAATATGTCTATCCTCAAAAACATTTAAGGTTTTCTGGAAATTAAAATGGATATTTTATAAAAATTGTAAAGAATGATGTTATTACATTTTCTATTTTCTGTAACACACACAAGAAAAAAAAATAACCAAGTAAGTTTATATTAAGTATGTAACTATATAAAGAATATATGTAGTTTATGTTATTTACAAATCATGTTTATATTTATTTTTCAGTTAGTTAATGTATATTTACTTCTAAAAATTATAAATGTTTAAGAGTAATTTGTGCTTTAATTTATACATAACTGTTTGTATTGGTGTTTATATGACTGTGTGTCTTCGCTGTACATAACAGCTACAACTCTGGTCACTGATAGCTTTCATTGAAACTTGGTACCTTTGCAAAATATTAGAATTTATATTGTGAATTGAAATGTTTTAGAATAATTTACTTGTGGAAGTATCAACTAGTAAAGAATCAATAAATGAAGATAAGAAAATATTAATAAAGGTCAAAACTTAACATTGCAAATGCTGCAGAATAAGTTACATCTAACATGCCTGTTTGAAAGATTTGAAAAAAAAAAATACAGTTAGTTCTGCATTATTATTTAAACAAGTTAGTTTTTTAAGGCTGTTCTCAAATTCAAACTGCCTATTTTCTGACAGATTCCTGAATTCATTTTTATATATAAATACATAAAATTAGCAGATGCTCTTTATGAATGTTAAATTGAATAATATTTTCCATTTTTCAATAAAGACAATGAATTTTTCCTAAAATGCCGTTGAAGTTGGTATTTTGAACCATATTTCCTGACCTGACAGCCTGAAAAAAAAAATTTTAAGACAGCTATAGCTTAAAACTTAAGCTGTAATATACATGACTTGATGTAATTTAAATGGTGTTTATTTAAAATGTAATGATGTTTATCAAAAAATAAAAATGCTTCCTACTATTTAATTCCAAATCACTTCAGTAGTCCTGCTTGCCAATTGCATGCTTTTATGTTTAAAAATGAGTCCGTGAATGTATGAATGTTTCATGTTGTTGGGTGGAAAAAAAATATTTGTTTAAGAATCACCATAATAGTTCATAAAAAATAGTTATTTTCAACTGAGTTAGTTAAAAATTATGTTGAAATTCAACTGGGACAAAAAATAACATTTCAGAAGGTTTTGAAGGATTTTCTTATTTGTAGACATTATTCACTATCTTATGGAACTTATGACTGCTGGTTATAATCACTCAGAACTTTTTCAGAATCATTTGTATGCTATCACTTGTATAGAAATCTTCAACTGTTCTTGACACACAAAGGAGTTCCACAAAAATATGCTTTCAGATAACTTAATTTTATCTATTTTTGTTATGTTAGAAATAAAATATTTGAAATTGTTTTAGAGAAGCAATCACTAATGATGGGCATCCTCACATGTCTAATTTGTTTTGATTTAATATTCAATTAATCTTTCTGATTATTTTCATAGCTTTGTTTCATATATTTTTAATTAATATTCAATGAATGTATTTTTTGTGTTTGTTTGTTTTCAACATTTTTAGCATATACTTCAGTTGCTTCCTCCTGTGAATCAGCTGGATTAAAGAGTAACTCTAATTCATTGTCAGTTATTTTAAATGTCACTTAATTTTTTATTATTAAATATAGACTTCTAATATAAAATAAATGTTAATTTCTTTTCTGTCCTCTACTGGATTTAGAGAAACGTTGTAGCTTTTTTTTTTTTTTAATTACCCCGACCAATGGTTCTAAGTAAATTAAAAAAATTAACACATACTAAAACTATGTTTATATAAAATACATGGTAGAGAACTGACACACATTCAGTAAAAAAGACATCTAGAGTATCACTGAAATAAGGAAAATCCAATATCAGAAAAAAAGAGATAAGAGGTCTTTAGTTAATTTTATCATTTTAAAGTCAGGTTTTGTTGGTTTTATACTCATCCTGTTATTATTTTTTTTTAGATCTTTTAGCATCAGAATTCCATTCCTGACATTTGCTTGTTGTTTTTCTCTCTTAGTATGTTTGTTGATTTATTTTACTGATTTCATATTTCAGAATCCTAATCGATTCAGAGAAGACCCACTGAACACCGATGAAATTAACCCATTTCAAGTTCCTTTTGAAAGTAAGTTTATTTTTATTATTGTTTTTGAAACAGTTTTCTAATGTCTCAATCCAATACTTATTTTTTTGCTTTGTCTTTTATTTCTTCCTGACCATAAAAGAAAGTGCTTCTTGCTCATATGATTTCTATTTAGCTTTTAATAACCTAGAGGTATCTACTGTACTTTGGTGCAGACTGTGGGAGCTTCAATGCTGAAGCAAACACATAGCACTGAAAAAAACTTAAAACGTATATAGAAAACAAGCAAATCAAAATTCCTTTATTACAATTGTGAAAAGCAATAAGGAATGTAATGCAATAATAACACAACATACAAATAGATGATGGATGTTAAATCAACATAGAAGTCATGATTTCAAGATCAATTCTTATGTGGAGAAAGTAAATTGCTTTTTGAGAGATAATATTATTTATGTTAACTGGGAACTGAAAACTTTGCATTGTGTAGAAAATCTAACAGTTTCCTTCATATCAAAACATGAATATTTTAAAAAAATTCAATATCAGAGCTTATATATTCAGCATGGAAAGTTTCATAGATCATGCAATCTGCAGAGTTATGCAGTCTTATGTTTTAGCTTTTCCTCTGCTGTCAAATTAACTTTGTCTTAAGAGTAGATTGGATGGTTAAGTGATAACCCAATGGAAGTGTGTTTTCTCTTTGTTAAAATCCACATTCCTGTATATTTACTTCAAACAAAAAAGAAAAGAAAAATAACTTATTGGTACTTTTAAGACTGTTGCATAACCAAGTTAAAATAAAAATAGGCTCTTTAAAATGGCTTAAGAGTCTTGGTCAGTCAGTAAAAATAAAATTTGCATCTTGTTGGTGTGTTAACTAATTATTAAAGAATAATTTCATTGTTTTATGTGTGCACAATTTTTTCTTTTACTGTTTTCTTATTATTTTCCCCCCCTTATGCATATTGCTAACTATATGATGTGTAATAACTAATGTAAAACAAAACACTTTGTCAAAACAAATCTAGCTTGCTGCCAGATAACAGGGTTCACAAAAAACTTCTTTTTAAAAAACTTTTTTTAAAATTTTTTAAAATATCATTTCCTATTACATATACATGCATATTTATTGATAAAAATAAAGGTTGTTGGATACCATGTAAGTAATATAACTTCATTTGAAAATAATTTTAATTAAATAATTACAGTCAGGTAGGAAATTCAAATTATTAAACATTATTAGTAACAGCTATGTCTTAATCCCTTCAGCACCAGATTATTGGTATGATGTATAATTTAGGCGTTGATTGGCAAGTTTCCAAACCCTACCATGAATCATTTTAGAGATAGAAGCTATTTACCTCAAAATAAAATAACACCACACACTTCAATATTTTACATGATGTACAGGTAATACATCTGGTAGAGATGTACAATGAAATCATGACATACACAGTATGTGTCTGGTGTTGAATCGGTTAAGTTCTAAGAATAAACTTCTTTACAAAGTGAAACATTGGTAAATCAAAACTTATTTTGGGAGGCCTTGAAACAATTTTATGCTTTTTTTTTTTTTTTTTTTTTTTTACTACTTTGCTTTTCTTTAATTTATATTTTACACATTTATTCACTGTAACAAGAGTTTGTGTTTATCTTACTTGTGTTAAATTTGTTTGGGAGAGGTTTTAACACATGGCTGCAAGTTTTCCATCCACAGGACGGGAAAAAAATCAGTCTTTAGATTTCTCAGGATTTGCGCAAAATTTTTAAGAATCGCTCTTAATATAACTCCACTTTTTGACCATCCCACTTAAAATTTTTGTTAGGATCTGAAAATCACCCCTTATATATTTCTTAGTGCGTGTTATGCATCCCCCTCCCCCCCCCTCTCATTCTGCTTCGGGAGAACCAGCTAATTTGTTTGGTCGCAGATGAAAGCACACCTTCTGCAGTTTCGTCCTGAATCATCTGTGAAGGTTCGAAAAAAATATTACCTCGCAGCTAGTCAGGTCACGAGCGATTCTATGCACAGGTTCCCTGTGCAAGCATGGGGCATCCGTGTGAGATGGCCCTGCATAAGTCACAATAATGAATAATCGCAGATGTCAAACTCTGGAGAAAAAGAAAAAAAAGACATGAGAAAAATATTTAATGCAAGCTATATTTGTGCTCTGTAAATATTTTATGCAAGTGCGAGATTTTTATAAATAAGAAGTATAGTTTTATGATGAGTTTTGTGAATTTAGCACTGATAGGATTGTCAGGTGTCCCGATTTTCAGGTGTTACAAGATTCGTCATGTGGAAACTCTGCATGTTACGCCAAAAGTCTGATTTTTAAAGATGCACATATTCTCTTAAATTTCTTTCAATACTGTGCTATTCGGACTTAATACCATAAAATCTCTGAAAACAACCTGCCTACGATTCTGACAGGAATACCACTAAATATTTTTTTCAGTTCCTAGCTATTCTGTTTTTACAGGTTTTACAGTACTTTGTTCTGTAGAGCCTGTGAAAGCTGAATCTATTTATAACGGAATCCTGTCTTAAACGTAAAACTCTTTTCTTTTTTGGTGTTTCATAACAATTTTTTCACATTAGTAAAAGGAATACAGTTTCAGTCTTTCAGCCCATTAAACCAATTTTGTCCTCTTTTCAGTAACTTTTTTTGGAATTCGTATTGTGATTTTTAAATTTTTGATGATTTTTCATGCAATTTTTAACTTTTTTTGTAATGTTTTGCAGCGATTTTTCCACGTTAGTAAAATAAATACATTTTAAATCATTTTGCCAAGTATAGCAATTTTTGCCTTCTTTTAAATAAATTTATTCAAAATTCGTACTGCAATTTATTTTTATTTATTTTTATTTTTATTTTTTTTAATTTTTCATCAATTATTTAATGTGATTTTTAGAGTTTTTTGGCATTACATGGCAGTTTTTTGAAATTCATAAAAGGAATTCAGTTTTAAACATTTTGTGTACTATAGTAAATTTTGCCTTCCACGAATTAAAAAATTTTTTGCGATTTTTTTAAGGAGATTTTTAATGTGTTTTTATATGTTTCGCGGCAATTTTTTGACATTTGTGTAAGAACATTGCTATAGTAAATTTCGTCCTGTGGGTTTTCTGGTGCCCCTCTTGCTGGCAGAAGGGTTAAAACCCAAGGTAACATTGTAGCAGAATGGAAAAGAGTAAATTCTTGAAAATAGTGCAAAAAAAAACCCCTTGACAAATCGATTGGATAAACATGCAATCTAAAAATTGTAATTAAGATGTGTAAAATGTTTTACTTACATAAGTCTTCAATAAAGATGCGAGGAATTCCATATATATACTTTTATTTGACAAAAAGAACATTACTTGCTGTTCCAGAAAAAATAATAAAGACAGTGTTGTAGAATTGAGTGACTTGAACATAGCATCATCGATGACTTTTAAACCTTATAGAAAAACGTAGTGCCATTACATATCAACATACCATATTCACTTCAAAAATTTGTACAAAGAGGGGGAAAATACGCCTCAAACTTGACTAAATCCATCAGGAGAGCAGCTAGACACTTCATCTCACCACACAGATACTGAAAGTGAAATCGCTGTCCCTTTAAACTGGAACGAAAACCTATCGGCCAATCAGGAACGACCATGCGATTTGAATAAGTTGAAAAATAATTAACATTTTTACTTTCATTTACATAAAAATTTATTAAATATTACCAGGAATTTAGAAAACTACTTTAAGTATAAAAATGACTTTAAAAGGGCTTTTTACTTATTAATTAATTTTAAATAACATTTTTAACTTAAAGAAAAATAAATGCAAGCGAATGCGATCGCAAGCAAAAATGCCGAATACGATCCATGACCGAGAAGCGGCGCAAAACAGCTCAACCGAGCCGATGTGAAAGAGAAAATGTAAACAAACGGCAGCTGGCGGGATGGAAAACGAAGAACGGTAGCTAAATCCAAGTCACTTTTACAATAAAATTAAATAAAGTATTACAAAAAAATGCTTGGAAAATATTTTTCCCACAGAATGCCCCTCTTTCCCATTCATTTTTGACTTCTGTTTCAAAGTTCATTACAGCTCTTGTAATTAACAGAAAGTTTTTTTTTTTTCTCAGACAGTTCATTGCCACAAAAATACTTCTCTAAATTTAAGAAAAGAGTCCTTGACAAGCGATTTGGTCAGCATGTCAGCATAATTTTCTTTTGACAAGACATGTTTGATGTTAAAAAGACCTTGGCTGTACCAGTCTCTTATAAATTTATATTTTAAGTCGATATAGCGATTCCTTATGGTGTCAGCTTTATTTTTAACAAAAGAGATGGCTGCAGTGTTGTCACAAAATAATAGTGGACGTTGAATAATGGAGATGTCTAGTTTAAGATGCTTTTCTACTTCTGCAAGGGTCATGTGTAAAAATTTTAAGTCCTTAACAGCTTCCGTAGCTGCTATAAATTCTGCTTCCATGGGGCTCAAGGCAAGACAGCTTTGCTTAGTTACTCACCATGTTATCGGAATGTTGTTCAGGAAGGCGATACATCCGCTCCACAATTTTCGGTCAGTTGTGTCACTTGCCCAAGAGGCGTCCACGTAGACAGTTAGCTGAATAGGAGAGTCAGATCGCGTCAACTTTAGTCCCAGAGATTTTGTCGAAGATAGGTACATCAGAATTCTAAGAAGAGCTTTGTAGTGTACAAGACCATGTCTCTCTGTATACTGGGAAAGAGAAGCAACAGGCCAGGCTATGTCTGGACGGCATCGATGTGCAATATATTGGAGACTTCCCAGTAGATTTCGATAGGATAGGTTCTCTGGCAGTTCATCCTCTTCATCAACTGGAACAGGATTATAACCGGGAGGAGAAGGAAGAGAAACATTAGAAAAATCAGGAACATCAAATTTCTTTAAACATTTTTCAATATAATTTTCACAATTAATATTGACTATCTCTTTATCTTCTACTTTAAAGTTTATACCTAGTAACATTGATATAGGACCTAAAACTCTGACTTCATAAATGGATTCAATTAACTCTACTACTTCTTTTAAAATCTCTTCATCCTTGGCAAAAATTGGCAAGTCATCAACATACACTATAACAAATGCTTGATTTTTATAAGAATAAACACAAGTTAATCCTTCTACTTCAGTGAACCCATTTGCAATTAATTTATTATGCAAATCATTATACCAACATCTTCCTGCTTGATGAAGACCATAAATGGCCTTTTTCAATTTTAATACGAAAAGTTCTTTACCTGGAATAATGTAATCTTCGGGTTGTCTTATGCAAATTTCCTTATCTATATCTCCATACAAGTATGCACATTTAACATCAAGACGACAATGCACCCAATTCATTATTCTAATAAAAAGTGTTATAAAAAGACGAATAAGTGTAAAATTCACTACAGGACTATAGGTCTCATTGTAATCCAAACCTTCCCTTTGATTATTTCCTAGAGCAACCAAGCGTGCTTTATATATACAATTCTTCCCTTCACTATTTTTCTTTACGGTATATACCCATTTCGTCCCTATGACTCTTTGATCTACTTTTGGGACAGGTGTCCAAACATTTCTATCTAACATGGTTTGGATCTCTTGATCCATTGCCTCTTTCCATTTTTGAGCTTCGGGAAGTTGTTTTGCTTGCGAGGGGTTTTGTGGTATAATTATTTCAGTTAAGAGTGCTTCTTTAGTTACCACTTCAATTTCAGGTTCCTTTTCTAGCTTAATGGGACCTTCGAATGTATTTCCTAATAAAAAATTAGCTACAGTATCATCTAATATTATATTATACATTTTACAATAGTCCTGCAACTCTTGATTTGACCTTAGTCTTGATCCAGTAGGAGAGAGTAAATAAATATCAATTTTACCTTTTGTTCTTCCCTTCTTTCTTTTCTTCATAAATCTGTAAAATGTTACTTTTCCCTCATCTTCTTCCTTTGAGATCACCTCTGGAGATTCTTCAGATGTTGTAGAAGACTCATCATCTCCCTTTCCGTCATGGGAATCCAATTCCAATTGTTGCTGCAGTTTCTCCTCATCAGTTGGCACTTTAGAGCTACACGGCTGGTTGTTAGTGGGTTCGTCCTCTTTCATAATTGGCAACTGGTCTAGACCTGTAAAGAATTCATTGTCATCATTTGAAAAATCTACAAAAGTATGATGTGTTATTTTCTGTTCAGGAGGTTTCCCTATTTGGGCTTCGTCAAATGTAGTATGCTTTGATTCCACTACTGTATCTTCATTGGGTAGATAAACTCTGTATCCAGAGGATACCAATCCATAGCCCACAAAAATCCCTCTTTTCGCTCGGGACTGAAATTTGTTTCTCTTTTCCTTTGGTTGATGTACATACACTATGCACCCATAACGCTTTAAATGACGAATGGATGGTTTTCTTCCATACCATCATTCGAAAGGAATTGCCTCAATACCAGTGTGAAATATCCTGTTACGGATATAATTTGTTGCCATAACTGCCTCTACCCATAATGTGGCTGGAAGATTAGCTGCTTGCATAAATGTCCTTGTACCCTCAAATAATACTCTATTGTATCTCTCTGTGGTCCCATTCATTTGGGGACTATATACCATGGTCCTTTCATGTTTTATTCCTAGGTTTTCCAACATATCTTTTATTTGCCTGTTGCAGTATTCCAAGCCATTATCAGTACGCATAACTTTCATTTTCTTATTAGTTTGTCTTTCTACAAACATGATGAAGTGCTTTAATTTCGCAAAAACTTCATCTTTGAAGCACAATGGATAGCAGAAGGCTCTGTGACTATAATCATCGATAAAAGTAAGTATATACCTTTTCCTATTTCTTGATGCAACTGGAGCTGGACCCCATAGGTCGCTATGTATCAGCTCTAAAATTTTTCTTGACCGAATTTTATTTAGTCTAGGGTGCGTTGACCTAGTATTTTTAGCTAGAATACATGGTTCACAAGGAGTTTCTTTACCCTGTAACGGCCCACAGTTCTCTACTAAATTTTCTCGAAACATTTTCTTTATCACATTAATATTACTGTGTCCTCATCGTTCATGCCAAAGCATGATATTGTTATGTTCAGTAGCAAATGTAGCGTTGTATTGGTTGGCTTTTGAATATTTGGGTTCCCTTACTTTTCAATTTTTCTATTTTGTATTAAATGAGCTCTATTTGGGTCAATATCAGATTTGGAAGAAGAATGCTCTCTCAACTTATGATTTGGAAGAAAGGATTTACCGGTAAGTTCTAAACATTGATTATCAACATTAGGTTTAGCTTCCTTGTTATTGTACTCTTTAATTGCTTTAAGAACATAAAAATTATCTTTTAGAGAGGTAGTATACAAATATTTCCAGTTTCGATCAAACACTCTAAACCCATTATCCATTGTAGCATGAAGACCTGCTTTATCCATCTTTGACATAGAAATTAAATTTTTATGGATGTTAGGAACGTATAATACATTATGTAAATTTACAATGGATGTCTTGTTATTTTCTCTCAACTTGAAACTCACTTTTCCTATCCCTCTAACCTTGTGAGGAGTTGTTCCCATTCTAACCACTGCACCTTGTGGTGGCTCCCTTAACTGAGTAAAAAAATGTCTGTTTTGACATACGTGAGATGTTGACGCAGAGTCCAATGTCCATTCCCAACACAGGGGAGGGGTTTTGTATGTATCATTTTTACAATCTAGTTCAGTGACATATGAATCTAAATCTACTTCTTGGCCCATCTTATTCTGCTTTTGTAGCCTACAATTTTTATCCCGATGATCATATTTACCACATACTTCACATTTTAAACTAATTTTATTTACAGAATGTGATTTAGGGGAAGTTAAAACTTTTTCAGACATATGGATAGCTCTATCGGCTATAAGGGTTTCATTTCTTAATATTTCCCTCAAATCCCACCTTGAACATTCTTTTAATATTTCTTCCTTAACATCTTTAAATTTAAAATCGGCCTTTGGAAGATGGTCTAATTCTCTAATTAAGTAATCGTAATTTTCTGGTAAACTTTCTATTAATTGATAGCAACGATGCTTTTCAGCTATTTCTTCCCCAGAATTAACTACACGGTGATAAGCCTCTTCAAACCTAGCAATGTAAGTTGGGCTGTCTTCATCCAAGTTAATTTTGAAATTTTGAAATTCATTCACATGAAATGATTTAAGTGCTCTGCCTGGAATTTCTAGGTTTAATTTCAAAGTATCCCAAATTTCAGAGGGATTATCTAAATGCCCTATTGTTAACCCAATTTCTGGACTAACATATGTTTTCAAGATTCCTGCTGCCTTTTGCTTTGACTGGTTTAATTTAAATGTATCGAGGGGCTTTAAACCAGTATAATCTGGCCAATTGGACTTATTCACCCAAGAATACAAACCCTCTGTTTGCAAGATACACTTAATACTTCTAGTCCAATTTTGGTAGTTATCTCTACCTAAAATAACTATATCTTGTGCAGTAGCCATGAATACATATAATTTTACTTAATCACTACATACATATTAAAACAAGACTTAAACATATAAAATTTTCATGCACATTTAAAAACCACTAATAAACATTTAAAAAAACACACTTGAAAATTTGAAACTTGTAAGAAAAACATTTCTTCAATTGCACAAATATAATCATTCGCAGTGGAAGTGCTTCTGGGCCCATAACCTCTGTGGGTTTTCTGGTGCCCCTCTTGCTGGCAGAAGGGTTAAAACCCAAGGTAACATTGTAGCAGAATGGAAAAGAGAAAATTCTTGAAAATAGTGCAAAAAAAAACCCCTTGACAAATCAATTGGATAAGCATGCAATCTAAAAATTGTAATTAAGATGTGTAAAATGTTTTACTTACATAAGTCTTCAATAAAGATGCGAGGAATTCCATATATATACTTTTATTTGGCAAAAAGAACATTACTTGCTGTTCCAGAAAAAATAATAAAGACAGTGTTGTAGAATTGAGTGACTTGAACATAGCACTATCGATGACTTTTAAACCTTATAGAAAAACGTAGTGCCATTACATATCAACATACCATATTCACTTCAAAAATTCGTACAAAGAGGGGGAAAATACGCCTCAAACTTGACTAAATCCATCACGAGAGCAGCTAGACACTTCATCTCACCACACAGATACCGAAAGTGAAATCGCTGTCCCTTTAAACTAGAACGAAAACCTATCGGCCAATCAGGAACGACCATGCAATTTGCATAAGTTGAAAAATAATTAACATTTTTACTTTCATTTACATAAAAATTTATTAAATATTACCAAGAATTTAGAAAACTACTTTAAGTATAAAAATGACTTTAAAAGGGCTTTTTACTTATTAATTAATTTTAAATAACATTTTTAACTTAAAGAAACAAGCGAATGCGATCGCAAGCAAAAATGCTGAATACGATCCATGACCGAGAAGCGGCACAAAACAGCTCAACCGAGCCGATGTGAAAGAGAAAATGTAAACAAACGCCGTAACTGCAACTGGCGGGAAGGAAAACGAAGAACGGTAGCTAAATCCAAGTCACTTTTACAATAAAATTAAATAAAGTATTACAAAAAAATGCTTGGGAAATATTTTTCCCACACGTCCTCTCCTAATTTTGAATTTTTAACGATTTTTTATGCGATTATTGATGTTTTGCGGTGATTTTTTTCACATTAGCAAAAGGAATTTAGTTTCAACCTTTTAGCCAATTACAATATTGTTCTCTCTTTAATAAAGTTTTTTTGGAATTCATACAGCAATTAATTTTTTGTGATTTTTTTTTAAATGCAATTATTAGGGGTTTTTTTTTTAATGTTTTATGGTGATTTTTCCATGTGATTTTTGGTTCTTTTTTTATGTTTTGCGGTGATTTTTCCATGTTAGTTAAAGGAATCTTTTCAATCTTTTAGCCCAAAATAGCAGTTTTTGCTTTCTTTTCACTAAAGTTTTCGGATTTTGTACAGCGGTTTTTGAATATTCGCCAATTTTTTAACGCAATGTTTAGAGTTTTTTCGCATTTCGCGGCAATTTTTTAACATCCGTAAAAGGAATTCGGTTTCAAATTTTCAGCCTAATATAGTAAATTTTGTAATTTGTGAGTTTTTTATCTATTTTTAATGTGTTTTTTAGCATTTTTTTCTTTTTCTACGGTGATTTTTTGACATGGCCGCTATAATAAATTTTATCCTGTGATTTTTGAATTTTTAGCAAACTTTTTATGCAGTTTATGGGTTTTTTGCGTTCTGCGGAGATTTTTCCACGTAATTAAAAGAAATCAGTTGCTGCATGAATTCTAAATAACTCTTATTGCAAAGAGAACAAGATCTACTATATTGGGCTAGAAGATTGAAACCAGACTACTTTTACTAATGTGGAAAAATCGCAGTGAATTGTGAATAAATGCTAAAATGTCCCAGAGGACAAAATTTACTATATTGGGCTAAAAGATTAAAACAAGATTTCTTATGTGAATGCCAAAAAAATCTCTGCAAATTGCAAAAGAACTCTAAAAATTGCATTAAAAAATCATGAAAAATTCAAAAATTGCTGTACGAATTCTGAATAAACTTTATTGAAAAGAGGGCAGAATTTACTGTTCTCATATTAGGCTAAAACATTAAAACCTGATGTACTTTTCTGTTGTGAAAAATCGCCTTGAATTTCAAAAACTAAAAAAAAACTGTCAAAAATCGCTAAAAAATGAAAAATTGCAAAGTTTATTACAATGGGATAAACCTTTTTGTAACTGGAATTTGTTTACAAATGTAAAAAAATCCACACAGAACTTGAAAAATTGCTAAAACTCGCATTGAAACTCGCAGATGACAAAATGAACTATATTAGGCAAAATGTTGGAAATCTAATTCCTTTTACCATTGTCAAAAAATCGTGTAAAAAATTCTCGCTGTACAAATTCTGAATAAACTTTATTGAAAAGAGGACAAAACTTACTGTATTGGACTTAAACATTAGAACTGGATTATTTTTATTAATGAAGAAAAATCACCTTGAAATGTGAAAAATCTCATTGAAGATCGCAATAAAATTCAGTAAAATTAAAAAATGTTGGAGGACAAAATTTACTATATCATGCTGAAAGTTAAATGAAAAAAATTTCTTTTCCAAACTATAAAAATTGCTTTAAAAATCGCTATAGTTCAAAAATTGTGGAGGACAAAATTTACTCTATTAGGCTAAAGGTTTGAAATCAAATTCATTTTCCTAATGTCAAAAAATCGCTGGTGACCATAAAAAAATTGCATTAGAATTTACTGAAATTGAAAAATTATAAAGGATGAAATTTATTATAATAGGTTAAAAGTTTGAATTCTTTTTACCAACGTCACAAAATGCAAAAAAAACTAAAAATTACATAAAAAAATTTCGTGAAAAATTCAAAAATTGCTGTACGAATTCCGAATAAACTTTATTGAAAAGTGGACAAAATTTACTGTATTGGGCTAAACGATTGAAACCAGATTCTTTTTATTAATGTAGAAAAATCGCCTTAAAATGTGATAAAATGGTAATCACATAAAAATTAAATTAAAAATATCTAATCAAAAATCGAGCTTCGGGGTACATTACAACAGATTTAGAGGTACCTTCATACCAAATTTTGCAGCTGTGCATGTCTCTTCAGAACACAGGACACATAAACTTCTACCTTTATTATTATTATAGAAGTTACTTTATAGAAAAATATTTTAAAAATAACATGACTGGTTTTCTCTAACTTGATAAATTACACTCATTAAACACACAATCTAAAAATTTGAATTGTAAACTTTAATTAAAATGTTAAAACTCTCTAAGTGACACATTTGACAGGGACTGCCGTCAAACACACATGAGCTCACTGCTTTCAACTGAAAACTTACAAAAAAAAAGTCACTTTGACAGTTAACAAGAGAAAAGAAGAAACAGAACATTCAAACTACGAAATGTCTTTGGATGCAGGAAAACTCAAGATTACTTACTAAGTTTCTTCAGATGCACGAGCAACTGCAAAGCACAAGGTCATTTACCGATGTGTCGTTCGATACTGAACTCGATCGAAAATGTGTTAAGTAAATATTTTTGAACATACACCCTCAGCCTTGAAACCTTCAAGGGTTACAATTAAATATTCTTAGTCAAATGGTAGAGGACAAAGTCTGTGAACAGGGCATTTCAGCTCTCCCATCACAGTTTTTACTATGGTCAACATGACCATCACTATCTGAAAAGATTTGAATGATTCTTCCCAGTTTCCATTGAACCGTTCTCACAGGTTCATTTTTAAAGAGTACCAAGTCACCAATCTTTAATTTTGCTGTTAGGTGTAACCCCTTGGGCCGTTGTTGCAATTGAGACAAATACTCTGCACTCCATCTTTTCCAAAAATGCTAGAATACTCCCTGCATCACTTGCCAATGACGAAGCGTGAAGGCGGAACCTCAGAAACATTAAGTTCTGGAATAGTTGTCAAAGAAGCACCCATCAAAAAATGACTCTGTATTAAAATTTTTAGATCATTTGGATCACTTGACAATGGACACAAAGGTCTAGAGTTCAAACAAGCTTCAATTTGTGACAATAATGTTGAGAACTCTTCAAGTGTAAATAGCGAATTTCCCATTGTTCTATGCAAATGATATTTCACAGACTTTATGTTAGCCTCCCACAACCCATCAAAATGTGGAGCTGATGGAGGATTAAATTTCCAAACGATGCCTTCATTAGCTACATAGTTCTGTAAGAATTGATCTTTAATGTTGGAGGATATAAATTCGTATAACTCTCTCAATTCCTTACTTACACCCTTAAAATTGCACAATCACTTGCTAATTTCGACTGGCTTGCCTCTACGGGCAACAAATCTTTTCAGAGCAGCCGAAAACATTAGAGTTGACAAATAAATATCTATGTAACTCTTAAATGCCTTTACACCTCTACGATTTCTCTCTTTACACATAAAAGAACCAGCATACTCAATTGCAGTTTTCGAAAATGAACAACTGGGCAAAACATGCATGGCGGGCAGATCACCCATTAATTGGGTACCAATAGCTGGGGAAGCACAAAAACACTTTAGGCATGTCTTCACAATTTTTCTTACAGCATCTCGATCACTTAGAATCCAAAATTTTGTTCGAAGGACAGATAAAAGAAGGTGCAGACAAGTTATATGATAATGCCTAATGAGCAATGCAGTAATAAGATGAGACTTAGGCAACACGATTGGGTGTTTCTGATCTTCTGAAACATTAGCATGTCTCAACCTTCCACTGACCCACAAAATACAGTTAGAATCCAGAAAGGGATTTAATGTTAAAAGTTTGCTTGAATGTTTTAACAATCTGGAGGCACAGCAGTGCCTCTGCCAAGTCGAGAAAGCACAGTCGTAAGCAACTCAGGGCACTTTTGACCCCCCCCCCCCCCCATATCGCTGTGCTGGAGTATCCCAAAAATTTGAAACTTCGTTTATACAGAATATGTGGCAAATTGGACCAAAATTTGAAATTTCTCGAGTCTGTCTTTCCTAGGGCAGACGATATATGAACTCAAAGTTTCGATTTTTTGTCACTCACTCAATCACCCACTCTCGCGTCATCAAAAAGATTGGGTAGATCCCGTAGCTATAGAAACTTAAAATTTAGAATAAAGCTAGTGTTTTGGATACAAAGAAAGGAAGAATTATAAAATCCGGAAAATTCCAAAAAAAACATTTGAAAATTCAACAAATTCGAACAAAATTGAAAATTGGAAATAACACGATCTTGTCTTAAAAACTTAAAATTTGGTGTGAAGGTAGTGTTTAGAATTCAGAAAAAAAAAACACCAAAAACACAAATAAAATCGAAAATAAAATCAAAAAATAAAAAAAATCGAAAAAAATTGAGAAAATTCAAATAATCTGATTTTGTTGCGCTAGAAACTTGGAATTCGGAATAAAGGTAGTATTTAGGATGCAAAATAAGGAAAAATGAAAAAATATGGAAAATTCAAAAAAAGGGAAAAAATTTAAATAATTGATCTTTTAGCCTTAGAAACTTAAAATTTGCGGTAAAGAGAGTGTTTAGGATTCAGAATAAGTTAAAATAAAATACACAATAAAATTTCAAAATAAAATTAAAAAATCGAGAAAAATTGAAAAATCTGGAAAATTTTAAAATAATTCGATTTTATAGCACTAGAAACTTGAAATTTGGAATAAAGGTAATATTTAAGATACTAAATAAGGAAAAATTAAAAATGATGGATAATTCGAAAAAAAAATTTTAAATTTCAAAAATTTAAAATTAAAAAAAAAAAAGTGAGAAATTGAAAATAATATGATCTCCTAGTCTTAGAAACTGAAAATTTGGTGTAAAGGTAGCGTTTAGGATTCAGAAAAAGAAAAAATTAAAAACACAACAAAAATTGAAAAAAAAACCAAAAATTTGAAATAATTCGATTTTGTAGAGCTAGAAACTTGAAATTTGGAATAAAAGTAGTAATTAAGATATAAAAAAAGAAAAAATTAAAAAGCCTGTAAAATTCGAAAATTTGAAAAAAAATTGATTTTGTAGCTTTAGAACTTAAAATTCGGCATAAACTTATTGATACAGAAAAAAGAAAAATTAAAGCACAATAAATTCAAAAATAGAATAAAAAACTCGAAAAAGATCAGAAATTTCAAAATAATTCGATTTTGTAGCGCTAGAAACTTGAAATTTGTAATAAAGGATACAAAATTTTTAAAAATTATAAAATCCAGAAAATTAGAAAAAAAATTCGAAAAAATAAAAAATTGAAAATAATTTGATCTTGTAGTCTTAGAAATTTAAAATTTGGTGTAAAGTTTGGTATTTACTATTCAATAAAAGGAAAATTCATTAAATTCAAAAATTAAATTAAAAAATTGAAATATCTTTAAAAAATCGAAAATTCGAAAACAATTTGATTTTGTAGTGCTAGAAACATTAGTTTTAAGATAATTGTCCTATTAGCTAGTACACCACCCCTAATTATTTTATGTTATTTCCCCCAGATTATGGTTTTCTTTTCTTTCGTTATAGAAAAGTTCCGCTATAGACTGGCTATGTTATAGGCGATTTCTTTATAGACAGGTTTGTTTTCTTTCACAGGTTATACTCTGTTTAATTTACATATGAAATATGGATTGTTAAATAATGTTAGCCTCACAAAAATTTTCACAGCTCCCCTCCCCTCCCGACATTACTGGCTGTTTATGGCTTGATAGTCCTATCTAAATAAAATCATGGTGACTCTAAGATTCACTTGATTTATCTCTAAATTGAACCTAAATGATCCTAAGAAGACGGATCAAAGAATTACTATACTGGCATGGCAATCAGGTAACTTAGAATTAAAATCGAAAAATCAATAAATTTATAAAAGTCGAAAGTTTGAAAATAATTCGATTTTGTAGTCCTAGAAGCTTGACATTTGGCAGAAAGGTAGGGTTTAGGATACAAAGTAAAGCAAAATTTAAAAATCTGTAAATGAAAAAAATAAATAAATAAATAAAAAAAAAATAAAAAAAATGAATATAGTTTGATTTATTGGAAATTTCCGGAAATTTTAATTTTGGCTTTCTTTTTATACTAAAAAGTACTTTTATGCTAAATATCAAGTATCTAGGACTGCAAGTAATATCTCAGATGGATAGCATCTTTCCTGGAAGCAATTGAGAGTACTTTTGACTTCCTCTCTCCCATGACTTAGTGCTTGCCTAGGAACCTGAAATTTCTTTTTATCTACAGTACTTTGCAGATGAAACTAAAGCTTCAAATTTTTTATACCTGTAAATAATAGGGACCAGAGTGTGGGCTTAGCAAAAATCAGTGGATGATCTCCAAAAAGAACCCAAAATCAAGAAAAAGAGGATTACTTACAAAAAGAAGTGAAATCTCATAAAAAGTCACCTGTAAAAATTGCAGCCAAGTCTCGTGACTCTTTTTCCGTAAAAAGTTCTGAGATCGTGTAAAGCCAAGTTTAGCTATCTCATTAACTCTGAAATTTTCATTCACAAATCACTCCTAGTCTCTACATCTTTAGTTAAATATTATTTTGTGACGTAACACGAGACTGTCATGTATATAATTAGTCTTAATCAAATAATACCATGCCATCCCATAACATATTAAGGTGTAATAACTTCCCTGTGCGTATATAATTAGCCTTAATCATATTATCTCATCCCATCACATAACATAGTAAGGTGTAATAACTTCCCTGTGCTGCGTAATTGCCAAGTCACCAAATAATATTTAACTAAAGATGTAGAAACTAGGAGTGATTTGTGAATGAAAATTTCAGAGTTAATGAGATAGCTAAACTTGGCTTTACACGATCTCAGAACTTTTTACGGAAAAAGAGTCACGAGACTTGGCTGCAATTTTTACAGGTGACATTTTTGATGAGATTTATGATGACTTAAAGCAAAGATCTCCTCATAAAAAAAATGAGGTTGTACCAATTTTACAATCATCGTTGTGGCTCTTGAAAGCTCTGATTCCAAGAGTAAATCGTTTATTCACTGAGATAACTCCCTTGCATTGTCCATAAACCTCAAGCACTACGTGATAATTCATACCAGTCTATCCCAAGTGGAATATCTGAAAATCACATGATCATCACTAAGTTCAAACACATTTACAATGCAGTTTCACTTTTCTTCCTTTAAAACCATCTCCTGGATATCTTCCCCGTTAAATGGCTCATTAGGTTGCTTTCAATGGCTTTCTTAACCATCGAGGACCACGAAATTATAACTCACAGTTTACTAGTTCTGATGGCAACATACCCCTTGTTCCGCAGTCAGCAGGATTTTCAAGTCCAAGAACATGATTTCACGGAACATTAGGAAGTGCCTCTTGGATTTTTGAAACATGTTTAGCTACAAAGGTTTGCCATCGATGAGACTCTGAAGAAAGTCATGCCAATGCAACCCTATAATCAGTCCAGACAAATACTTCAGTCTCTGTAAAGCTGAAATAATGTAAAACCATTTTTAGCAAATTTCCCTACACAATCCAAGTTGTGGTATGGACTGAGTCTTAATTGGTTCTACCTTAGTCTTAGATGTCAAAAGATTTAGTGTTATTTTTTCATCATGCGAAATTGAACACATATGTATTACCACACAATATACCTTTTCTGATGCATCACAAAAGGTATGAATTTGAAGTCCCATTTTATCTACAGCTAAGACAAAACAAGGAATCTTCAATTGAGAAATTGCCCTTAAGTCATTCCTAAATAATGTCACCGGTTACTAAAGTCTTCACTAAAAGGCTCGTCCCAGGTAAGTGAAATTTTCCATAAATCTTACAACAGTATCTTCTCGACATAGGGGGATAGCAAGCCTAATGGATCAAACAGGTTTGCAACCTCTGACAAGATATCTCTCTCAGAATAATTGTTATTTTGTCCTGGTCTAAAATAGTGAAACAAAAGAAATCACCTATCAAATTCCACTGGATTCCCAAAATTTTTATCCCACTATCATTCTTTAAGAACAACGAATCTGCACTTTCTTCACATTCTTCCAAAATGTTCTTCAACACCCCAGGAACATTAGAAATCCAGTTTCGCAACTTAAAACCACCTCGTTTCATTAACAATGTCAATTGATCGATTGTTCCACAACTTTCTCTTCATTCTGAACCCCAGACAATAAATCATCTACATAAAAATCCCTTAACACTGCTGCAGATGCCAACGGAAATTCACTCTTCTCATCTAAGGCAAGCTGATGAAGAGGTACGGAGAAACGACTGACACAGGGCAGATGTGGTACCGTAAGTAACTGTTGTTAAACGGTAATCTTCTATAGAATCCTGGGAACTTTCTCTCCAAAGAATCCTCATAAAATCTCTATCTTCAGGATTAATCAAGTCCTGTCTAAACATTTTCTCTATATCTGCACATACAACTATAGGTAAAGTCCTAAATCTTAAAAGAATTGGGAAAAGTTCCTGCTTTATGCATGGACCGACCATAAGAATGTCGTTCAAAGATACACCTGAAGCAGATTTAGATGAAGTGTCAAAAACAACACTCAGTTTTGTCATTGTGCTTGATTCCCGAATTACCGCATGATGTGGTAAATAACAAACACTTGAAGGAACGAACACCTTCCAACTTGGATACATATTCCATGTGACCCAATTCAAAATATTCCCTCATAAACTTTCTACAGTCTTCATAAATAGATGGTTGTTTTAAAAGTCTGCATTCTAATGAACGAAATCTCTGGATAGCCATTTTCCTAGTATCACTTAATCTAGATAGGGAATCTTTAAATGGAAGTTTCACAACAAATCTTCCAGACCCATCTAAAAAATAATTGATTTTAAAATAATCCTCATTCCTTCTCCTCCTTAGAAATCTGAACTAGTTTTGGAACAGAATCCAAAGATCAAAATTGCTGCACCAAGCCATCTAATTTTAATTCAATATTATTGATGGCAAATGTACGTAGACCTGTATCAAATTAGGTAGTCCCGTAATAATCCATCCAACTTTAGAACTTACAGCGAAGGGCAGAGCTTCCCCTCTTTTCACAATTTTCCCATTTAGAAATGTAAAAAATACATTAACTCCCAGTAGAATATCTACTGGTCTTGATTTAAAAAAATAGTGGGTCGACTAGAACTAAATCATTAAAATTATTCACAATATTTGAAGGAATAGAACTATATGGCACATTTGATGTTTTTTTTTATCACAAAAGCTTTAGTGGCAAATTTTATTTCAGAATTAAAATGAGGAATTAAATTCAAATTTACCTCCATTTGTTTCACCACTATAAGAACCCAAGCATGTAACCTGTACTCTAGTTCTTCACATTGGCAAACACAATTTTCACTTATAAAAGAGGCTTCACTTCCACTATCCAGCAATACTCTGCAATTTACAAGATTACCCACTGAATCAAGAATCTTAGCATTATTGTACATAATAGAGTTAGCCTTTTATCCATTAATTGTATTGCTGACCCAGAATTACTTCAAAATTCAAAGGTGCCAGTGCAAAAAGTTTGATTTAGTAACTCATTTTGTTTCGTCAAAATTCTGTTGCGTTCGGTAAAAGAGGAACAACCGGAGTTTCAACCGCATCTCTACATGAGGACCAATATCTTGTGAAATATGTAAGACACTGTGATGAGGCTTGTGGCACACTTTACATTTACCCACACTCCTAGACTTTTTAGCATGTTTTTCTAAAAGACAGTTGTAACACAAACTATTTATTCTAGCTATCTCTATTCTTTTCTATAGATTTAATTGCAAATATCATGGGCATTTGTAAAGTGGATGCGATTTTTTGCATAAAACAGAAATGTTATTAGCAGACAATAATGTAGTGAATTTAGGTTTTCTAATTTATTTTACTTAGGATTTACTATTTTGAAGTGTTCTCGCATAATCCTTTGAGAAAGCTAATAAATTTTCAAATGTTCCCAATTCTTCCTTTTTGAGTGTTCTTTCCCACCAATATCTCGTATTCTTATCTAATTTCTCTGTAATTGATTAAACCATCAATACTCCTGAAAAGCTGTTAACATCCTGTTTAAGTACACCCAATGAACACACACATTCATTTATAAAGTCTACACTTTCTAAAAGAGACTGTGCAGTATCCGAAATGCAAGGCATTCCAATAAATTTCTTGATGCATTAATTCACGTATATTTGAATATAGCTCCTTCAACAGCTCTAACACTGTCTTATAGTTTGAATCAGAGATTGGAAAGCATTGAATAATCTTAAGTGCACTACTTTTGCATGCTGATTTTAAATATTGTAACTTTTGACAGTCTGATAAACTTTCATTACAATCCGCACTAGCCCTAAATAAATCATAAAAGGACAGCCACTCTTCCAGATTACCATTGAATATGGGGGGTGAGAGTTTCGGCAATTTAACTTCAGATGTTTAATATTTCAAAAACTCTGCATTGTGATTACTTTTGTTTAAAGTAATCCAGGCTTTTTCTGGTTAACACTGACCCACATACTATAAAGTTTATCTTGTTTCTGTCTGTTGTTCGTCAATGTACATATCAGCATAATTTTTATCACATTTAGCAAAAATTGTATTAAAGGTTTCACACAATTCCTCATTCAATTTTTCAATTCCATTTTCAAACTGTGTTAATTGACTGGCATCTGCTTCATTAATACAACCATTTATCTTATTCTTTAATTTTGTAATAGTAGATTTTAATCCCTTCTTTTTAACCAAAAAATATTTCAATTCCTCCATGATGAATAAAAATCTAAATGAAGGAATGAAATTACCAAACTGTAAAAATGTCTTGATCAATAATGCAGGGGTATCGCCATCCAACCAACCATCACACAAACTTGACCAACACTAACTCAAAACCTCCAATTTTGAACTCTTAAACTACTTTTAAAATCAGCTGAATTACTTATTTTTTTTTAAATAAAGAAAATTCTGGCAACAGACCATTATGAAAACACGACTGGTTCTTTCTAACTTAATAAATTACACTCATTAAACACACAATCTAAAAATGTGAACTGTAAATTTTAATTAAAATGTTAAAACCCTCTTGGTTATACATTCGACAGTGACCGCTGTCAAACACACACAAGCATACTGCTCTCAACTGAAAACTTACAATTAAAAAAGTCGCTTTGACAGTTAATAAGAGGAAAGAAGAAACAGAACATTCAAACTACGAAATGTCTTTGGATGCAGGAAAACTCAAGATCACTTACAAAGTTTCTTCAGATGCACGAGGAACTACAAAGCACAAGGTCACTTACCGAGGTGTCGTTCGACACTGAGCTCGATTGAAAATGTGTTAAGTAAGCATTTTCGAACAAAGAATATTATAGATATGTGTGTCTCTGCATATATTTGAATAGTTTGCAATTTTATGTGTCATAGCATGTCAAGTTCAAACTTTTTAGTTATAGCATATCTGAATTTAATTCTAATTACAGTTTACACGAATATCAATGTTTTATATGCATATACAGCTTTTTTTTCCTCTCTCAGTTGCAACAGAATTGAAGTTTACTGCATATAATATTTAATACGTTGTTTCTGTCTGAGTGTGCATGGAGCGTGTATGCATTTGAGGGGAGGGGAGTTCAAAATATTTCCAGTCTTGGCCACATCTTAAACTTATACCCATGCTGGTATTAACCCCCAAATACCAGCTTTGGTTCACCAGTGTTGATTATAATTTAAAAAGTTTGTGCATATGGAGGAAAGGTTCAAATGGGAGAAAAATTCACAGATCATTCATACAGTTTTCTGCAGATATGAGTATATGTGTAGTATTTATTAAATAGTAGATTTGCAAAATGAGTTAAGATAAAACCTAGATTGATTTTCATTTCAAGTTTAATATAATTTAATATATATTTGGTACAAATGATTGTAAGTGATGTATGAATGATTTTATTTAATTTTATTTTTTACTTAGCATTTATTTATTTATTTTTTATAGTTAGTTACACTTATGATTGAACACATTTATATCTTAAAAAATATATCAGTGTAAGAAAATATCAAAAATTAGTACTAGCTGCAATAGCATTTTAAATGAGAGAAAAGTTATGCACTATGTATAAATTTTTACATCCTTTCCTACTTTATAAGTAAACTTATATTATTTATATTTGTTGAAGCAAAATTCTTTTCTATCATTATTATTTTCTTTAGGGCAGATTTTTCTTTTATAAATTACACTAAATTATAGATGAAAGTGATAAGGAGAAATTTGCATCATTGTTTCTGTCATGACCATTATTTTTTATAGCATATTTTACTTATAAAATTGCACTACATTAAAAATGAAAATGAATCAAATAAATTTATTTTTAGTCCTTATGTATTTTTTTAGAATTTTGTGAGATTCTGTAAGGATAAAGTAAAATTCTTAAAACTAAACCCTATATGTTAAAGTTCATTAAAAAATTTTTAAAACTTGAGGAAAAAGGATTGAGTGTAGTTTTGCTGGTTAAAATGACTTAGCTATTTCAGGTTACTTTATGTTATTTATGAGGATTTTATTGAAGATATCTATATGTCGAAAGTTATGCAACTCTTAACTAGTTTTTGTATTTTTTGATTAGATTTTTTAAAAAAATTTATGCAATTTTTTTTTTTTTGAGGCAATTTTTCCATGTTAGTAAAAGGAATCAGATGGTATATTTTGTCCTTCAATCCCATAGTACATTTTTCCTTTCAATCTAAATATAGTAAAAATTGTCCTCTGCTACTTTTGAATTTTTTGCAAAATGGTTATGCAGTTCTTACTGTTTTTTTTAGCTTCGGGGTGATTTTTTGACATTAGATTTTTATAAAAAAAAAACCCTTTTAGTCTTATATACCAAAATGTTTTTTTCTCTAATATTTATTTTTTTTTCTTAATTTTATATGTGTTTTTTTGCATTCTGCAGCAATATTTTGACAATTTTCTCTGAAACAGAAAGAATTCTGCAGTAAATTTTGCTTCTGAAGTGGTTAAATTCAAGTAGTAAGAATACAAGATTTGTTACTGAAGCAACGTGAACTATGATGAAATTCAAATGAAAATTTAAATTTAATTTGGGTCGAAATAAAAAAAAACACAAATTCTCAGTCAGCTTCTTGGAGTTTTCTCATTAAGGGGCTACTTCACTGGCTCTCCCAGACAGAGCAGCTAATGTTATTTCAATGGGAGAAATTTAGAAGTGTCATCTTTTCGCATTTTGCTCGAATTTAGTAATTTTTGTAGCTTTCAAAACCAGTACATTTAAATTATGCATGCTCCTTTCAAATTTTATTTTATTATTTTTTTTTAATGTGATATAAGTGCGTTATTTCGAAGATTCATGTTTAGTGTCTTATCGCGAAAAATCTGTTTGACATTTTAAAATTTGGTAAAGACACAATCGTAGCCTGATTATTTAGCTTTCCAAAAATGCTTTTTATTTCGATTAAAAAAAAAATTTAATCGATTCTACAATCCTAAAAAAATTGTACTGCCTTTTTTAAAACAGCGGAAAAGCAGTAAAATGACCGCCTCAAACAAGTTACCTCCCTTTCTTTCCGGGAACTCAACGGGAAGTCAAACGGGAAAAATCTTCACTGAGCCATAAGAAAGACCACCTAATGTGTGAAATTTTGCCTTTGGCTATCAGTATGCAACTTCTAAAGCTGCAAATTTCATTTTAAGAGCAGAGAAGAAAGTTTAAAAAATGGTATTTTGAAATGATGTAAATAGATGCTGATTATTTGTTTTACTAGGCATCATACAGATTTTTAAAAAACATTATTGATTTGGGATCAATTAAGATTTTTTTTCACCTCTCACCTCTGAAGTTTAATACCCGATATATTTTTTAATTGCCTACAATAGTAAAATGAAAAAGCGTTTATTTCCTAAACAAAAATACTAGAACTATCATTTATTCACTCTTTTTCGGGAAAAAACAAACATACAGTGGCAAGTGTCATTAAAATGAATAGATAGACAATAGACATATCCAGCGAATAAATACAGTTGTATTTAAATTTTCTACAATACCTTTTTTCTATTATTTATTACATAACTCTTACTGAGTTAGTTTTAACGTTTCTTTCGAAAATATTAAATATTTATGCGGTAGATTAACTAAAAAATAACTATTGTATAGCTTTATTATTAAAATTTGTTACACTAATTTAAAACTCAGAAATGATGAGATTATACGGGTTCTCTTTTTTTCGGTAAATTTCGTGATTCTCCTTTCACAAATGAAACATTTTTAAATTATACTTCAAAGATAAAAAACAAAACAAAAAAACACATATTTCAGTGCGATTTATAATTAGTTACTATAAATAAAGCATTATTTATTTTACATGTAAGAATTTAAATAAATGTGTCAGTAATCAATTTTTTGTCAGACGTATATTTTGTTTAAAGCTGTTTTCAAATCCAGAGGACTTACTTTCTGACACATTTCAGAATTCATTTTTCTTCGGAAACACATGAAATTGGCACTTGTTCTTATTCAGAAACTATGCAATCGA
This sequence comes from Maratus michaelseni, assembly GCA_963931845.1. Lineage (NCBI taxonomy): Eukaryota > Metazoa > Arthropoda > Arachnida > Araneae > Salticidae > Maratus > Maratus michaelseni. Next base: position 380,070,746 of record OZ007586.1, read on the forward strand.
ATAGCGTTTTCCATTTTTTTGGTAAAGGCAAAAGTCTTTCAGAAAATACTATCGAATTCGTCGTTTTGAACCGATTTCCGGATGCGACAGACTGGAAAAGAAGAAAAACCTGTCGCCAGATGACAAAAATCGCTTATAAATCAATAAGTAACTTGTTTATCAAAACATGGAAAACGTATTCGATTTCAAATCGCTTTAATAGTCAGGCCTGCCAATTTATGTTTAAAAGAAAGTTTCGCGTTTGTTGAGCAGATAATTTGAGAACCACCTCAAAGTTTGTGAAAATTTCTACATTTCAAACAAGCATTATAAATGCTCACTCCTCCATATGTAACAAATGTTTTTGGCTTTCTCAAATCCAAACTGACTACTTTATGACATATTATTTAATTCGTTTTTGTTTGGGAAAAAAATGGAAACTCATTTCTATTCCAAATCGCTTCAATAGTCAGGCCTGCCAATTTTATGCTTTTGTGTTTAAAAATGAGTGTGCAGGGCTTGACATTGACAAATGCGGTCGCAAGATCGCATTTGATCATCAAGATTATTTTGGCATAGTTTTGTTTTAGCAATGTTTTTCCTATAAATAACATAATAACAGTTCAGTTATTTTGTAAACATAATTGCCGAAACGTCAGTGAAGGCTCTCTGTTGAGACCCGAAAAGTCTCTTTGTCTGTCTGTCTGTCTGTTCCGCGATAACTGCTGCAAAAAGGGTCCAATTAGGTTGATTTTTGGTGGGTATATTGGCGAGGTACCCAGAATTAGCTGTATAGTTTTTGGTTCATTCGTTCAAAAAATATAGAACATTTTATTTTAAGTCATAATGCTTTTCTATGGGAAGTCAGATGATTTTTTAAGTTTAACATTCCGCGAAAAAAAAATCACGCATTGGGATAATTGTAAATGCTAAATTATGGATATTAAATTTACGAAATGAATATCTTAATTTAATTTGATCACTTTGAAAATTTCCCAATATATTTATTAGAATTTCTAAAGTAATTGTATAAATTATTGGGAAATTTTACGCATTAATTTGAAAGATATGAAAATTTTAATTTCTCATTTTTTACAAAAAATTCCAATGTATTTTCTTTCTCTCTTTCATTAAATGGTTGCTAAGCAACTATATTTCAAAGAATATCAACAAAGGAAAATTCAAGTGAATTATTTTGTCGCAAAATGTTATTAACAAAATAGCTAATTTTCGGGTGATTTAATTTTTTAATATGCTTTTTCTAATGAAATAGATGAGAATTTATTTTAACTACTAAAGAAAGGTGACCAAATCGGCTTTCCAAACGAAAAATATAAAAACGTTGAATGTGAAAATGGAATACAAGTCTCATAAGAGAAATTTACATTTGTATAAGCATATTTAATACACGGAATTTTATTCAATTTCAGCAACATATTATATTTAGTGGTTGAAAAATAAGTATTCTTTTAAGGATAGGATAAAACCTCCTGTACAAAGAGATGGTTATTCTAATGAAATTAAAATAGTAAATACATTCAGACATATACTGAAGAAATGAAATAGCACAATTACTGGAAATTTAGGATATATAATTAAAGCGACAACGGAGGGTTCAGGGGGGTTCCACCCCCCTGAAGTAATGTAGTTATTCTGAAAAAATACAGTAATAAATAGTTTATCATATCATTGCATAACATTGTGTTTAATGCGATACTTTTAAAATTTCCGAAACTTTCGATAAATTTTTGTTGTGATTTCGACAGTAATCTTAAATTAGTAAATTGATTACTCAATAATTATCTAGATTATACTTTTAATAGCAGAAAATATACTTATAAATTGGACGGCAACAAACGCACGTCATACCAGCATGAGTTACATCAGTGTACTAGCGAGATGGCTCACAAGCCACGCCAAGGAAAGGAAAATCGCCAAGCACAACCAGAATTGGCGAGATATCGCTCAAATTCAACACTCCTTCCTGATATCAAGGCCAATTTTGTTTAACACATCAAAAATAAACAATTAGCCAACAAAAAAAAATTAAAAAAATCATACACAACAAAAAACACTAAATAACAGATTTAAACAGTCAGTTTAACTTAACCAGTCCAAGTCCATCGCGTAAGTTCATAAACAGGTTTTGTGAGAGAGGTTTCGTAAAAATATCAGCAGTTTGTTCTGATGATGGAACATACTCTAATTTTAAAACTTCTTGCTCAACTTTCTCTCTAATCGAGTGAAAACGCACATCAATATGCTTAGATCTTCGATGATGCTGTGGATTTTGGGCAAGTTTTATAGCACTTTGGTTGTCGACATACAAAATGGGAGTGCCATCATATCCTATTAGCTCTTTGAAGAGCAACTTTAGCCAAACAAGCTCATTTGCTGCTTCACTAGCAGCAACATACTCGGCTTCTGTCGATGAAATTGCAACCGTATGTTGCAATCTAGACCACCAAGTTATAGATGCACCTGCATTTACTGAAACCATACCAGATGTTGAACGTCTTGTCCTTTCATCACCGGCATGGTCAGCATCACTAAAAACAGAAAACTCGGTTTTTCCTTGTGACTTGTATAGAAGGCCAACACTGCTCGTGCCTCGTAAATATCTGTAAATTCTTTTTACACGCTTCCAGTCATCTTTTGTAGGATTACATAGAGCTCTTGATACCAAAGCTACAGCAAATGCTATGTCTGGTCTAGTAGCAACTGCAAGATATTGTAGACAACCTACTGCTTCTCTATAAGGAACATCAACCATGGCTGTATCACCTTCCTGAGATTTAGTCACATCACAAGGTGTAGAGAGAGGTTTTGAATTTTCAAGCCTAAATCTTTGTAGTATCTTTTCGGTATACAAACACTGTGAAATAAAAATGTCACCATTATCTCTCTGATTAATTTGCACTCCTAAGAAAGAACCGAGAGGACCATCGGTAATTTTGAACTCTTCTTTTAGACTACTAATCAATATTTTTATTTCTGAAATACTTGATCCAGCTACAAGTCCATCATCTACATACAAGGCCACTATCAGTACAGATGAATCCTTTCTCTTTGTAAATAAACAAGGATCAGCATATGATTGCTGAAATTGCAATTTTTGAATTGCTTGAACAAAACGCCGGTTCCAACAGCGTGGAGCTTGCTTCAAACCATAAAGAGAGCGAACTAATCTGCACACACGACCAGAACCATCATCAAAACCTTCTGGCTGTTTCATGTAGAGCTCTTTATCAAGAAAACCATAAAGGAAAGCTGTTTTCACATCAAATTGATGTAGGTACAGATTTTGCGAAGCAGCAATACTAAGAACTGTGCGCAAGGTGTCAAATCTAGCTACTGGTGCAAACAGATCATCATAGTCATAGCCAGCCTTTTGCGAGAAACCTCTTGCCACCAGACGAGCTTTAGCTTTACAAGGAGAACCATCAGTATTTGTTTTTATTCTATATACCCACTTGTTGTCAAGTATCCTTTTATTTTCTGGGGGTTCTGTAAGTTTCCAGGTTCCATTTTCTTCATGAGACTGCAGTTCTTCTGTCATGGCTTCTTTCCACAGCTTAAATTCGGGTGACTTCATTGCTTCACTGTAACAGGCAGGAGTTTCAATGCCAGTAAGAGTACTTACAAAAAGTACGTAATTTTCTGACAGAAATTCTGGCTTCTTATGTTCTCGTTGAGGGTAGCGTCTTCCAGGATCAGGTTCATCTTGGCATTCATCTTCATCCTTCTTCTGGATACTTCCATTTTCTTCTTCTGAATGCGTATCACTACAACTTGTGACTTCGACAGTCAATGGCTCATATGGGAATTCATCACAAAATATAACATTGCAGCTTCTTTCCACTTTATTTTTAGAAGGTATAAAAACTCTATATCCATCATAAGCTTCATATCCGACAACCAGTCCTTCAACAGCCTTTTTATCCCACTTTTTACGTCTTTGTTTTGGTTCATGTACATAGCATTTTGTACCAAATATTCTCAAACGCTTAATGTTGAAATTCTCCGACTTTCCATACCATAACTGATATGGAGTTTTATCTTCTACTGGAGTGGGACCTGTGTGGTTTAATACATAGACAGCAGTATTACAGGCTTCAGCCCATAACTTCTTTGGCAATTCTTTTTGGTGAACCATAGCTCTTGCAGCTTCCACAATGATGCGTATCTCTCTTTCAGCAGCTCCATTTTGTTCAGGCGTCTCAACCATTGCCTCACGTAGATCAATACCCCGATCATTTAAAATCTTCTTCAGAGAATAGTTGTCAAACTCTTTGCCAGAGTCGCACCGTATCTGTTTAACCATATGTCCAGCAGTCTTTGCTTCATTAAGGAAGGTTTCTATACAATTTGGTACTTCACTCTTGGCTTTCAAGAAGAATACTCTGCGAAATTTTGTATAGTCATCTTTAAGAACTAGCATAAAACGTGAACCACCAACTGAGTCTTCTTCCATCGGACCAGCGAGATCCGCATTGATTTGTTCAGCAGGCTCTGTTGGTCTAACAGTTCTTGAGTGGAACGACTTTCTGTGGGCTTTGCCATATACACACCCAACACAAAATTCAGAGTTCTCGTTTGGTAAAGAAATGCCCTGTCTTTTAAGAAATTTAATACACTGCCTCTTGTTTTGATGTGCCATTCTTTCATGCATTACTTGGAGAGTATCACTAGTACTTGAAATAAGAACAGTTGCAGGTTTCCTAGGATCTTTAGCAAGCATTTCCATCACAAATAAACCATTTTCTGATTTTTGAGCCACTGCAATGGTTTGATTACCATTTTTCACCAAGCAAAATTTATTTTTAAACACAACATTCAGTCCTTTACTTAAAGCATGAGAAATAGAAAATAATTGGTATTTTAACTCAGGTACATACCAGACATCTGTGAGGTAATTTTCTTGCCATTTACCAGCCACTAGAGTTTTCACATTAATTTGTCCAGAACCATAAGCAATAAGTTTCTGACCACCTGCAGCATTGACTACTTCTGGAACAGCAAATTTCTTAAAACTTTCAAATATAGAGCTATCAAATGTCATATGCTGAGATGCTCCAGAGTCAGCAATCCAGCTTTTATCATCCTGTGAAACTGTACATGGCATGGCTACACCAGATGAGGAAGGAAGTGTCTTATTTTTATTTTGAGGACAATTTATACGTTTGTGACCAAAAAATCCACACTGAAAACAAGTAATGTTAGCGTTCATAGGCTTCTTATTTTGATTTTGCCATTTCTTCTGTTTTGATTTATTTCCTCTTAAGTATTTGGTGTTGACGTCATCTCTTCCATAACTCGGCAACGGCACTTGCCGACTGGATTGAATTTACAGGGCTGTACTATCACATTGCTGTTGCTCTATTTGTTGCTCAAAAGCACATAATCTTTCAGTTAACAGTTCGATCGATCGATCTTTCAACGGAATTCCATCCCACACAGTCTTAAATGCGATGTATTCTTGCGGTAGCATCGAAATAATTCGGAACAGTAACATTGCTTCGGGAACAGCACATTGTAGAATACGTTGCAATTCATCGTTTGCTTCAATAAATATATTTTGAGTTCGACTTATGAAGGATGCAATATTTTCATTTTGTTTCCATTCCAGATGAAAAAATTCAGTCCACAAACGATCGAGTCGATGCGTTGATGATTTATCATAAATCGCGATTAACTTTTCATATGCATCTTTCGCCGTTGAACACGTTTTAATATAATCGAAATTCTTGTCATCAAGTGCTTGGGAGATAAATAAAAGTGCCTTTGCATCGGCTAATTCAAATTTATTTTTCGCTTCTCCAAAAGCGGCAGCATCGGCGTGATCCGCCATTACAGGGACAGTCTTTTCTCCATTCACATAACTCAACAAATCGTGCGTTTTAAGTAATAATGACATAGACATTTTCCATCTAGTCCAGTCTTTTGCTGATTCCAATTTTTCAATCGTGAACTTAAAATCCATAGGTGCCATTTTCTTATATATTTTCAATTCGGAGTACACAACACGAGAAGAAAAAAATGGCGCGATGCACTTCAATCGCTTAAAGTTCACATAAATACGACATTTTTCGCAGTAGAAGCGTTGCTGAAAGCCATAACCTGTTGTGATTTCGACAGTAATCTTAAATTAGTAAATTGGTTACTCAATAATTATCTAGATTATACTTTTAATAGCAGAAAATATACTTATAAATTGGACGGCAACAAACGCACGTCATACCAGCATGAGTTACATCAGTGTACTAGCGAGATGGCTCACAAGCCACGCCAAGGAAAGGAAAATCGCCAAGCACAACCAGAATTGGCGAGATATCGCTCAAATTCAACAATTTTACATTCTTATAAATGTATAAATAACTTTAAAAAATTGAATTTTAGGATATCCAATATTATGCAGATAATGTTAAAAATTAGTGAGAACAATTTTTAATGAACAATGAATTTTAATGAACGTTTAATGAACAATGATTTGTGGAGCTGACGTCGAGGCCTCCGATCTGTAGATTTACTAGTTATTATTATTATTATTATTATTATTATTATTTTCTTTTTGAAAATAAATGATGAGGGAGGTTTGGGTGGGGGGATATTTCTTTTTTCTTTTTTACTGGCGACTAGATTTTATTACTGGGTACAAATTTGATCAAATATGTAAAACCCCGATGTGTGTGTGTATATATATATGTGTGTGTGTATATATATATATATATATGTGTGTGTGTATATATATATATATATATATATATATATATGATTAAAATGAAATCACATTATGTGAAAATCAAACGAAAATATATTGTAAAAATTAAAAAAATAAAATGAAAGTGTAAAATGAAAAACTATGAATATCTTATGGATTCATCAGAGGAGTTTCATAAGAATAATTCATTGTAAACATATGTTAATTCGTCGAATATTGTCAAGCATAAAAAATGATAATATAAGCTCCTTATAACATATCGGAAAAACCCTGAGATGTGAAAAGAATAAGACATCTACTATATATATATATATATATATATATATATATATATGTGGTTTAATGGTTATTATTTACAAAAGTTTTATTATATATAAATATATATATATATATATATCATTTGATTTTGTAATCTAAGTAATGCATTTGAATGTAAACAGAGTTACTGATTAATTCTTTTTATTTATTGTTTTGGTTTTGAAAATCTCAGAATTGTAAAGGAAATTAATTTTTAATATAAAAATATTTACATTTTGATAATCTTTTAAATTACAAAAATTCTTTCAGTGTACAATATTTTAAGTACTGTTTGCAAGTCTAAAGATGTTTTATTTCTTTTATATGAAGAAAGTGTCAATTCTTAGAATTTACTAATAATATTTTAAATAGTCTAATTTGATTTTGAAAAGAGTAGTAAGTATGCTTTTGTGCATGCAAATTGTGCAAATAAAATTTGTAGTATCTTTATATCACTCGTATATTTTTTATATTATGTATATATCATTGAAATAATTAATAAACAGGGTATTTATTCTCTTTTGTGTCATGTAATCGTTAGTGTAGTATGTGAACAATCAATAAAATAGTTTTGATAATCACAATTTGCGTATTTTTTTTATGTATATATGATTCTTTAAATTTTTTTGATAAGCTTGAAATTTCATACTTTTTCAATAAAATTCAGTGTTGAACAAATTTTTTTCTTTGTTATTCTATATTAGTATTTCTATTTATTCTTTTTTACATTTATTCCGTTCACGGAAATTGATTTAAGTTTTCGTGTCGAAGAAAACTTTTTAAAATGATTATATTAGTGAATATTTTTGAGGAAATTTGTTAATTAACATATCACTTTTGATATGATTTTTATTTGATTGAAATAATCTAAAAATCAACATAAATTATGTTTCTATTCCAAAACCCTTCACATCTTTGAAAACAAATTGAAGTTATATGATAATATTTAAAAGAGAAATTAAAACGTGGTGGAGAATAAAGGTTCAAAAATGAAGAAAATAAGTAGAAAAAAAAAACCCTTTAACCATCATATATGTATTGTATTTTTATTTCGCAGTGCTACACTTTTAGTAGCTGTAAATCTATCAACAATATCAAAATGTTTATCATGCTTCAAAGACTATAAATAAAGGGACTATAAACAAAGACTATAAAAATAATTATACTATTCTTTAACACTTTATGCCCCAACAGTACTTTAAAGTATCATTGAAAAAAACTTGTTATAAAATTCATTTAATACATCGATTAGTAGTAATACAGTATACAATGAGTTAAAGATACTTTCCTTTATCTTATTCGAAAAGCATTGTTGATTGCACAAAACAAAAATATATTTAAAAGGATGATTTCTATTTCATTTGCATCTTTTCAGCTTTCTTGATGCTGGAAGATGGTGAGTTAAAAGCTTCAGTTCTGAAAATTTTTTGTATTTATATTCTAATATTTGTACATTTCCTAATTCTATAAATTAATTTTTTTTTTTTTTTAATTAAAAAATTTGAATGGAGATATAAATATTGCACGTAATTCCTACACATTTAGCTTTGGTTTATTAATTTTAATTGGCAAAATCCTTCTAAAATTGATTGAATGATTATGTAAATCCTCTAACGTGGTTTCAAAAATTCGCGAAAAATACTTTAGAAGATGAAATTTTCATGAATTCATATTTTGGGACATAAAGTATTAAAAATAGTTTCAAATCATCATTATTCTACGAATAAATTATCTGTACTTTTTACAAAGATTGTTGCCAACGGCTGATCCAAGGAAGTGGTCATGGGTTCATGACCGCCCCCTTGAACAAAGAAAACTTCTAAAGAATATTTTAAAAATATATATTAAATTCTTTTAAATTTTCCCCTTGCTCAACTAAGAGAATCTTTCTGACTGTCTGAAGCTCTACTCAAATCCAAATTAGGCAATTTCTGAAAGATCCATGAAATCATTTTTAATACCAGATGCAAGACAATTACAAGTGCACGTATTCAGAACAAATATAATTGAATAGCGTTTTCCATTTTTCGATAAAGGCAAAGAAACTTTCGGGGAAATATCTGTAAAACAGGTGTTTTAATCTGAATTTCAGGCCACATCAGCCAATTGCTTCCTCATGATGGCATTTCTGTAACTGCCAAGTCTTAAAAATTGTCTTAAAATGCTCATTTTAGGGATGATTCTTTGCCTTTATAAAAAAAATGGGAAATTCTTCAATTTCTTGGTATCTCAATAAAATGTGTAAATTTTATATTTTTACTAAGGAAAATGACTTTCTAAAAGTTTCAGAAAAGTAGCCATTTTGGATATGGCAACTGCCAGCCTTTAATATAAAAGTTGCTTATTAAAAGATGTGATTCCCCCCCCCCCCCTCCAAAAAAAAAAAAAAAAAAAAAAAAAGGAGTTATGTCTCCCCGTCTAATTGCAGGGGTGGATCCGCCTTTGGTTGTTGCGTCGGGACACATTTTACTGATTTTTGCATGGATCGAGCCTTAAAGTTAGTGAAAATTTACGCATTTCAAACAAAAAATGCTCGCTCACACATCCACATACATAATAAATGTTCTTAAAAATGTGGCAAACACTTCTGCACTAAAAACTTAGTAATTTCCGAATTACAGTGAATGAAACTATACGAAAAGAATACATGAAAAATATATTATTATTAATATCTGAAAAAGAATGTTTGAACTATTACTTTTTCATATGAAGTGAATGTTTAAAAGAGGAAATAAAATTTCTAATTCTATTGTTTCATTACATTATTTATTTAAAGCTGTTTTAAAAAAAAGAAATACGAAAACTCATGCATCAAGGCATCAAAATATAGGTTATATAAAACTTTCCAATACTTCCAATATACTTTAACAAATCTTTACCGTTTAATAAGATGAAAGATGATGTCTACGTAAATAAATTGGAATAAGCATAACATATTTAAAAACCCAATTTCAGGAATTACCAACAACATTAAAAAAATATTCGAATTCTTTCGTGCATTCCAGTATATGATAAATAGATTTGTATATGTAATGCATGAGCAGGGAAGACCGAGCTATGCTCGGTAAAAATTAACTTTGAGTTTAAATATCATGAACCATGACCAAAATGATCCACTAATCAAATTTTCCAGAACATGTGACCAAGCCGATTGTTTTCTCGTGCGCAAAAGTCTCAGGATATAAAAAATTCAGTCAAATGGTCTGAGCCGTTATATTTAGATGCAATTAGCTTGACCCTGACCCATGGTGACCTACTAATCGAAAATTCTCGAACATGTGACCTAGCCCAATGGTTTTCTGGTGCCCCAAAACGGTAAGATACAAAATTTCGTCAAAAACGTTAGAGCCATTTTTAAAATAAAGTTTGCACATATATATATATATAACCACACACAAGATTTCCTCGTATTAGAATATATATAATAGAATGATAAAATTTTGTTTAGTTTGTAAACACATAGCGCAGTTTAAAATCCCCCTTCTGAAATTTCCGTCAATAAACGAAAATGTGATCGAGATATTTTGTGTATGATCTGTAGAATTTATACACACCAAGTAATACACAAAAACTTAGTTAAATTTAAAATAGCGCACTGCAACTGAAAGCACACTTCCAGCAATTATTGTTAACAGACAGAACTTTAACAGAATTCTTTTGTGTGTCCCTGTAAATGAACAATGAATGATATGCACACAGCAATCTATAGTAAGAAAGTCCCATGTAATGCAACTCTCAGTGATATACATCAATTTCAATATATTTGAAATCGTATAACATCATTTAAATAATACACAAAGAATTTTCCTCTATAGACCGTAATATAATAGAACTCTTTTGAGTGTCCCTTTAAAGTAACTATAAGCGCGACACACTTCATTTTCAATGCCGAACATGCCATAGTGAACATCAATAACATATATCAATTGCAGGACAATCTGAGTATATTTACGTGAGTTAGAGCCCGGACAGACAGATAGACAAACCGAATTCATAAACACTTTTCAACTATGTAGGAAAGTGTTAAAAATAAAGAACAGAGACTCGCTCAACAGCGTGAATCTTTGCTGACATTATTACTCAATCACTTTGGAATCGAATATCGTTTTTTTTTTTTTACATTTTTATTTTAATATAATTTGAATTATAAAAGAATGGCTACTCGAATACAACTTTTTCCTGTTGTGTATAAAATCAATACAAAACACCATCTTTGCCATCGTTTTCCGAATAATGTTTTGCCTTCATAGGGAAAAAAAAATAGCACCTGAATATCTGTAAATAATTTCGTGCATTTAAAAAGATATATAATTGATTTTAAGAATGTGTTAGAAAATAAAGTTTAGACTTGAGCCCAGCGGAGCTATCTGAGAAAGTGTGATTGGAAACCTATCTCCTGTTTGCTAATCACTTTTCTCGCGGTGGGGTATCACTCTCCCTTACTATCCGCCTGAGGCAAAATGTGTCTTGTTTTATGTTGTGGGATGACCTTTCTGTTTGTCAATCGCAAGCTTAGTAAATATCATTGGACTTTAAAAGTGTCAATCTTAGTTGCAGGATACGCCTTACAGATGGCAACGTTTTTTCTTTTTTCGGCTATTTCGATCTTTCAACTGAGTGAAGTAGCCTCTTAACTGGAGATGCTGCTAATGCAATGATATCATAAACACATCCCGTTCAAAAAAAAAAAAAATACTTTTTTCCATTAAAATATCTGCTTTATTACAAACCAAATTAAAATATTGTTATAAATAGCTAAAAAACAATATGTAGGTTTTATTTTTTCGAAAGTATGAAACAGCACTATGTATAAGCTGATATACAGATGGCTGACTGGATTCTTTCATTATATGCTGTCTTTTTAATGCTAAAAGAAATATTTAAATTTATTTAAGAAAAAAATAAAATTTGTAACGGCACATTGATTTGTTTAAAAAAAATCACTCACAAGAAAACAAAATTTGAAAAACTTAATTATTTGATGAGATTTTTGAGAAAAACTGAAGAACTTTAATGCCATTGGTTTAACATGGGAAAGGGGAATACAGAATTTCACTGATCTGTCACCTTAATTTTGTCAGTTTAGAATCATCTAACATATCAGTGTATAAGTTCATATTTAGTGTGTTCTAGTTTTGTGAAAAAATTGGGGCTATTCCAGGAGAATCAAATCCGAAACTTATAAACGGAGACACCTGCTCTCTCACTAATAAATATCAGTATGATTCCTTGGTATAGAAATAACATTACCTGCCTCTTACCTGGGTTTCTTGTAATTAAATCCCAAAAATTGTGAAGCTGCTCATAAATACCAGCTATATTAGGAAAATATATTTGTTCATCCTATTATTCTTCTAGCTTATGCTTTTCATATGGAAAAGTTATTTAAGTTAGAGTTTTGGAAACTTTTGTATATTAGCTGATTTCCTCTCGAATCTAGATGTGTTCTTTTGTGTGTTTCACTTTAAATAATTTCTTGTGCCAAACAAACAAGTCTAAATTTTATTTAACTCTATTTGGTCATCCTGTCTCTCTACTATTTGTGACAATTTACAAGAAATATTTTCTTCATGCACACATCTAAAATTTAAATGTCCTCCTTAAATTATTTATCTGTGAAAATCCTTAATTTTTTTATATCTTTTTTTTTCTTTTAAAGTGTGTATATAAATTTTAATTGCAATTTAAAAAATACAGGGTGTCCCAAATTTATCTTTACAACTTTGATCCTCCATAAAATTTAAACGAAATTAGATAGCAAAAATCTCTTTATTGTATAATGAACAGCAAGTTTCAAAGTTTTATGTGATGCTGGAAAAACTCCATATGAGCATCTTTGCTTGCACACGCCTTTTTTATGAAGTACACTATCGGTCTCCATAAACATTTTATGCGATGCACATATTGAGAGTCTGGATGGTGGACGATATCTGTATTTTGTTTAAAATTCCTTTGAACTTGTGTATCTGACTTTGTCTCTATGAACCAGGCAACATACTGGGCTTCTCCTGTGGGATAGCCAACACCATTTATGGATTTTACCGGATCATACCTGAAAGCAAAAGCATTCTTTTAGTACAAATAAAACTGAGTTGCTGTTATACACACACAAAACTGAACTTCGCTATCTTATTTCGTTTAGGTTTTATGGAAGATCAAAATTGTAAAGATAAATTTGGGACACCCTGTATATATAATTATAAATAATTTTTATCCTTTGCTTTATAGGTGCACCTAAATCATCTGGACCTTTTATCTATGTGTCTTCAACTGTGAAAAGTAAGCTTACTTTTTTTGTTGATTTGTGTATTTAACACATCCATTTTTTTTTCAAATTTATGTGATTTATCAACTGTAGAGGGCAATGATTGATGAATATAGTTTAAATATTTATAATTTTAATACATAGATTTGCAGAAAATATATTTCTTTTCAAATTATATGCATTCTTTATGATAAAGATGGGTTCTTTAAGATCAAAATTTGTTCTTTAAATTTCTTTACTGAAAATGCAGGAAGTTGTACCTCTGACTGAACAGATTTAGGTACCTATTTTTTATTATAAAAATCAAGCTTTCCCAATTTTTGATGAATATTCTGTATTTGTTTAATTCAGACTGAATGGAACCCGTCAAAATTTGATGGAAAACAACTTGATAGTACCATAAAAATAAAATTCATAGTTACATTTAGTATTTTTGATTAACTACACGACCTTTAAAAACTTTCATTAAATTATTTTTTATCAGTCTGATTCTAAAACCCTGAATTTAAAATTTGCTGTTTGCAGTTAACGATTAATAATACATATTTTTTATTTAGTAATTAAAACAAAATATTCTAGGGTGTTAAATTTTACTTAATTATAAAGCATTGTAATAAAAAAACACAAATTATATAACTTTTCCTCCTGAATTAAATGTGGCATTATTAAAATGAATTATAGCCATAATAAATTGAGAAAAATCATTCTGTCCAGAGTGGGGATCGAACCCACACTATAATCGGAACAGTTAAGAAACGCACCTTATACCACTCGACCACCGTTTACACATTAGAGTGTGTTTTAAAACTGGTTAGGTTCTACATTTGAGTTTACGCATGCATATTAGCTACGATTTCATGTGAATTTGACAAAAAAAGCCTTTGCTTTTAAATATATAGATTGCGATGAATACTGAAAAGTAATTTAATTTTTGACATACTCAGGTTATTTGTTGCATGGTGAATCTGATCAAACTCTCTTACACAAGTATACTGATACAAAATTCTTATATGATATCGAGTTATGCATTCAAAATGAATTTTTCTGTTAAGTCAGAAAGTCATGTTGCCAAATGGTCATAAGAATACTGTATCCATTCTTTGTTATGGCAAATTTGGTCTAATTTAAAGCAAAAGAAAGTCTGAGACTTGCATTGATATTTTAGCCAAAAATCTTTTACCTAATTTCAATTTACCTAAGCCACCATTAATTACTTTTGGGGACTATTTGTGCCAGCAGGATAATATCCCAGTAAATGTTTCTTCCAGTTTTCCCAAATTTATTGGCTGGTTCAGATTTTAAAACCCAGTAGAAAATGTTTTGGGCCATTTTCATGTGAGAGATGTACAGATAAGGTGTTACAGCATATCAAAATAAACTTTATCACTTTTATTCCATAAAACAAGAATGAAGTAAAATTTCTGGAGAAACTGACTAAACTGTTATATCATATGACATCAGGACTTTTACAAGTAATCAGAGAAAAAGGGAAAATTTTTAATTATTATTAATATATTTTGGGTGCAAGATACTTTTTTCTTAATTTTTGCTTAGTATAAAATTTATTTGAAGTTCTATAATATATATTTTGATTTTGTTTGACAATGAAGATATTATAATGTTTGTTCATCTCCAAGTAGTATTTTATATATGAAGTTAATTTTCTGAATGGTTAGTTACTTTTATTATGTCTTTAGGTCTTCATATATTTTGCTGACATTATATATTATAGCATAGTTTTTCAGATATTTAGATTTAAAAATGTAAAAATTGTTAATATAAATCATCTGACTGATTCATTTGATTTCATTTC
The DNA here is from genome assembly GCA_963931845.1 of Maratus michaelseni. Lineage (NCBI taxonomy): Eukaryota > Metazoa > Arthropoda > Arachnida > Araneae > Salticidae > Maratus > Maratus michaelseni. The sequence continues at coordinate 380,085,821 of OZ007586.1, forward strand.
TAATAATATAAGTTTAAAAATAACATAAGCATTAACTTGTTTTAAGTTATTATATTAATTGGAACAGATGTGTTATACTCACGCACAGATGTTTGGTGACTTTTGGATTGGTGCGATTTCTAAACCCACTCCAAACCAATAACTTAGTACAACAGCCAGGTTACCATTAAAGGAAATAATCTTCAAAATTTGGTGATGTCAGCCCTACTATGGACCTTGAAACATATACATAATGTCACTTTTGGTACTCACCTAATTTTCATTTAATCCTGTATTTATTTTCTTTGGTAATTCGCTTCGGTGACTATCATTTCCATTTCTGGTATAGTTCAATTCTTTTTATCTTTCGTTTTTCAAATCAGCGATAATGTTTACTTTTCAGAATGTTCGTTCTCAATCTCGTTTCTCAGCACTTTTCCGGATTTAGTTGCGATCGCTAGTTACGACGTCATTTCATTCATAACGTAGTTTGATCATGTGCTCGGTATGCTGTGCCGCGGTACCAAGGCACTCTAATTACTTTGCCAATAGGCAGTTTAAGAACTTCTCAACTATGCACTTCGGAAGGGGGCGTTTTCCTGAAACAATGTTGTTGTGCCGGCGAGTATTTAAAGAGACGTGAATGCCGAAATGGGGCGAGCGAAAGGTAGCAGCTGTGGTATGCGATGATAAACTTGAACAAATATGTTTTAATGCTGAAGTAATGTTTCTTCTTCCGAAGTTCATTTAATCTTTCGTTTCACTAATATGGAGATATGTTTTCCGAAGTGACATGTGGACTCATCTTCATTTTGTTTTCTTTTACAAATCTAAGTGTTATGTGGACTTGTCTTCTTTTGGTTTCTTCAAGTCTAAATAGTGATGAAGGCCTACTTCAATATATATATTTTTAATACATCGTTTCAGCATTGCAATATAGCATTGTGTGAATTAAAAATGAATCTTTTATTAATGCTGAACTTTGTGGTAATAAATGAACAGCGATGTATACTTGTATTCAAATAATCAACTTACCAGCATCTAAGTAGGACTTGGTCTTTGTTTTGGAAAGTTTAAATTATTGCATGCTCTCATATATTTTGCCACCTGTTTTTGTTATTATGTCATCTGTCATTATATTTTATTTAATTAGGTTCTTCCAGGGGTGATTCTGGTCCGAATTTTCCGAAAAATTAAGGCAATGATTTCCGAAAAAAAAAAAATATATCGGTCATAAATCCGAAAATTCGGACATAAAATGTATCGGTATTTCGACAAATGATCGGCGAAAAAAATCAATCTCGTTATTCGTTCGAAGAAAAGTTGGCAATTTTGTCAAAGGATCGCGAGGAAAACGTGACTTTCGTCATAGAATCGCAAAAAAACGACAAATTTTGTCAACAGATCGTGGGAAAAACGTGACTTTTGTCAGAAAATCGCGAAAAAACGGTAAATTTCGTCAAAAACATTGTGAAAAATGGCAAATTTCGTCAAATGATCGCGAAAAAATGGCAAATTTCGTCAAAAACATTTTGAAAAATGGCAAATTTTGTTGAAATAGCGTGAAAAAAATGGCAAATTTTGTCAAATGATCGCTAAAAAACAGCAAATTTCGTCAAAAACATTGTGAAAAATGGCAAATTTCGTTAGAAGATCGCAAAAACGGCCAATTTCGTCAAAAACATTGCGAAAAACAGCAAATTTCGTCAAATGATCACGAAAAAAACGGCAAATTTCATCAAAAACATTGCGAAAAACGGCAAATTTTATCAAATGATCGCAAATAAACGGCATATTTCGTCAAAAACATTGTGAAAAATGGCACATTTCGTCAAAAACATTGCGAAAAACGGCAAATTTTGTCAAATGATCATGAGAAAACGGCAAATTTCGTCAAAAACATTGTGAAAAATGGCAAATTTTGTTAAAAAATCGCGAAAAAACGGCAAATTTCGTCAAAAGATCGTGAAAAAACAACAAATTTTGTCAACAGATCACGAAAAACGGCAAATTTCGTCAAAAGATCGCGAAAAAACGCAAATTTCGTCAAAGGGACTCAAAAAAAAAAAAAAAAAAAAAAAAAAAAGTAACGGGAGTGGAACCCTCTCTCTCTCTCTCTCTCTCTCTCTCTCTCTCTCTCTTAACTTTTCAGAAAATTTGCTGTGAATTTCAGAATTTTTTTTTTTACTCAGAATCACCCCTGGGTTCTTCATTGTTATATTTATTAATCTTTAATTTATTTTTGAAATATGTTTAATAAACGTTAGTCTTTTTTAAAAACTAAAAACTGTTTTATCTATGTGTCAAATCTACATCACACACTTTTGTCACTACCTTGCCAATATCAGCCATTAGGCTTCCACATACTCTGCTTAACTCAATTTAATTCTGTTTTAGACCAGTCCCTGTATACGGGCCGAACAGGCAACTTTTTTTCCTTTTTATAATGGATTTAAAAAAAAAAAAAACTGTGCATGAGTGTAAGACATCATAGCCTATTAATTTATATTTTCAGTGAATTTTATGCAAAAATTTTCCTTTAGAATACAAATTATTCATTCTTTTTTATTTTAGACAGACTTGTGAAAACTGTATTTGAAGCTCATGAATTTGAATTAGATAAGTATGTATTTTTATTATCAAGTATAAATAAGTGGTTGGTTTTCCTAAATTGTACTTATGGTGAATCAATTATTCTCTCTGTGATTATGGCCTAAAAATTCTTTTAAGATTTTCTAAATATATATTTATATATAGAGAGAGAGTATATGCATATATATTCATAAAATTAAGAGTAGGTACCTATCCAAATCACAAATGTTATAGTTTATTATAATTTAACAAATATATAATTTACTGAAATCTTATCAAATATAGTTATTTTGTGTACTATTCATATGACAATAGACAGAGGAAGAATTTTTTAAGATGTTTGAAAAATGTTGTATTACAACATGATTAAAAAGGCATAACTTTCTAGCATTTTTTATGTTTTACAAAAATTATGCATTCAGAAAAGTAGTTTAAATTTTATTATATTTAACTTTATAAGTATTTTAAATTTAAAGTGTGAAACATGTTTGAAATTAAAAAAATCACCAAAGATGCAAAGAGATTTAAACAAACTTTTATTATTGCTACTAAATGCTGAAACATAAATGATGTCATAATAATAAATGATGTATAGACATATAACTGTCATTACTCATGCAGATAACAACAAATACAGTTTTAACACAAAATAATAATCAACAAAATGACATATCCTATTAATAAGATACCTAATTGTAACAGGTTAATTTAGAGATACAAATGTGAATAAAAAATTTAACTCATTTGAATATTGATTGTTTAATTATCATTCAATTTTCAATTAATTTAATACTAAATTAATTTTCAATTAATTTAGTAGGACATATATGTGTATGTATATATCAGGGGTGATTGTGTTCTGGGTGTACCCCAGATTTCTGGGGTTTTCTATCATTCTTTCTGGGATTTTGAGATCATTATGTTTAGTGGAAAAAGCTAATCAAAAACTTGAAAATCGAAATTGAATATGTGACTCTTAAAAAAAAATGTGGAATTTTTATAATTTGAGCATTATTTTTTGGTCGTTCAGACCCGAAAAATCTAAGATAAAGGGGGAAAAAAAGACAAAATTTTACTATTTCAACATTATTTAGTGTCCTATAGGCTAGAGGGGGGGGGGGGGGTAAGCAAAACTTTACTATTTAGATGTTATTTCGGATCCGTGGACTCGGAGAGGGGGACAAACAAGCAAGGGCGGTGCTAGAGGGGGTCTGGGGGGGTATATGTCTCCCTATCGGGCATACCTGGCCTCCCCGTCGGGGTCAAAATTCAATTGTCATCGGGGAAAATATTTTGACTTTTGGATTTCAACCCGAGCTCAGTCAGGTCGGGTGGGCAATCTTATGATACAAAATCATATATTAGTAAATTAATATATTCAAAATAACTTATTTTCTAATTTAGATTCCTTTATTTAAGCTATAATATCTTATATCAAAAATCTAATTTAATTTTTTTTCTTTAATATATTTATTTGCGTACGTGTAATATAACCATTTCCTTTCGCATTGATTAATTTGTTCAGGCCTTCAATTGTCTGTGGTTTGTAAAAATAAAAAGAAAGAAAAAGACTTATGTTAGTTTATCTGTTAGGTGACTGCGTTTCCCATCTCGGTGCATTTTGTTTAACTTAAACAATGTCTTCATAATGTTCTTATTTTTGTTTCGGCAAGCCATCTGCTACTGTCTAATGCGACGCCTTTAATTTTGCTGTTTAAAAGTAGTTTAAATATTTGATTTCGTGTCGGCTTGGGTTGCAGTATTTTGGGTTCGGGTCGGAATGCGAAGGACGAAACTTTTTTTTTTATCAGCCTCTTTTTGGAGGTAGAGTCCTACATAATATGAGGCAAACACAACCCTACCCGGCTCGGGGTTTGGACCGTATTGTACTGACGCTGGTCTTTTCGTTGTGAGTCGGACTTGTATATTTTAACTGTGGGTTGGTTCAAGTCAATTTAACTTTAACTGTTTCGGATTCAGGTCAGTTTCGGGTTGGGTTTTGACACTTCCGTGTGTGTTTCGGGTTGACCCGATTTCTCAAAAGAATCCCCAAAATATAGCTTAAAATGAAAAGCTATATATATTTTAATATTAATTGTTTCGAGAATTATTTTTTATTTCGAGTCAGATTTCGGGTTGATGTATTTTAAGTTGAGGTCAACGAAAAATTTTTTGTCGATTTTGGGGTCAAAAGAAATTTTTTCGTGGGGTTCGGGTTGGGTTTCAGGTTGGTTTTAAACGGAATTTTCGGGTCCGGATTGGTACAACTCAACCTATTTTAGATGAAAATCTATTTATTTTTGAGTATGAATAATTACATACATGTTTATTTTTCAACACAAAGGACAAAATTGATATGATTAAGGGCTTTTTTCTATAACTACATTAAGTTTTGGATCAATTTTCTCTGATTGGGACTTTTGGATCGGGTTGAATTGAAATATTTCGAGTTCAAATTGAAGTGGTTCGGGTAGAAGTATTTTCTTTTTGGATTGGGTGGCGATTGGACCAAATATTTTTGTTAGGCTTGGGTCGGCGTTCAGGTTGTTTTTAAATAAAATTTTCAGGACACAAATTTTACTTATTACATGAGCAAGGCTCTAGTTGGGTGTAAACAGGGGGTCAGAAGTAGCGTGCTACAAATTGTGAAACTACAGTAGTAGTTTTTTTTTCTATTCGTTTGTATTGTAATGTGGTACATTTAAAAAAATGGTATATGGTGCAAAGTCAGCAGGGACCTGAGCCGGAGGTTCGTTCGGTTCAAGGTTTATCATATTCGAGGTCAAGGGTGGTGCTAGAGGGGGATCCAGGGTCCAAATTCAATTGTCGTCGGGGAAAATATTTTCAACTCGAAGTAGACTCCTGGATCCGGCCCATGACCCGACCCGAGTCTGGGCAGGTTAGTTTTAAAAAAAAATACCTGGTGTTAGTTTATAAAAAAACCTGACTCATGGATCAGGTAGGTGCTGACTTACTTCTTTTTAAGCCGGGTTGACTACAGTTGTTTCGGGTTGAGGTTTGATTCTTGCATGTCTGGCTTGGGTTAACCTGCTTTTTCAAAAAACTGTCTAGAATATTGTTTCAGATTGGAATCCTGTATCGGGCTGGGTAAACCAATTTTACCTGAACCCTACCAGACCTGCGATTCGGGTTGGAGCTAATTTTTTCATTGTTGTTGCTGTTGGATTCGGGTCGGGTTGAGTTTTGATACTTTCGCATCATGTTCAGGTTAACCTGATTCTACAATAAAACTCTATGTTGTTTTCAAATGAAAAACTATATATTTAAATAAGAATGAGTCTTTTTACATGTTTATTTGTCTACATAAAAGGTAGAATTGATATTAGAAAAATGATTGTAGATTATTTTTTCATAATTGTATTAAACTATAGATCTTTTTTTTCTTTTTCGGGTCGGATTAGGATAGAAGTATTTCAAATTTCGGGTAGACAAAAAAATTTGTTGTTAAAATTTAATTGCTGTAGGGGAAAATATTTTGATTTCGGAGTAGAGTCAAGTCGGGCAACCCAATTTTCCTATACACCACTCAATAGTCAGGTGGCAGTTAGTTTTTTAAAAAATGACTCGAGGATAGTGTTTTTAAAATAAACGCCTGTAGGTTAGGTTGGCGCTGATTTTTTTTTTTTTCATGTTGGGTTGACTGCTATTGTTTCAGTTTTGAGTTGAATTTTGATTTTTTTATGTTGTGTTTGAGTCACCTGATTTTTTCAAAAAAGTGCCCAGAATATTGTTTCAGATTAGAGTCCTGCACTGCGTCGTGTAATCCGATTTTACCCAAACTTAACCAACCCACTGTTCATATCAGGTCGGGTTGAAGTTAATTTTATTCGTTGCAGATCGAGTCAACTTTAAACGTTTTGGGTTAGGTTTTAACTCTTTCAGATTGGGTTAAGGTTGGCATGATTTTTCAAAAGAAAGGCGTGAATATTTTGCAAATGAAAAAAAACTATATTTGAATGAATGTAAATGTGTTAATTTTTATACAAGAAAAAAAAATGATTTTAGAGATATAATTATAGACTACATTTCAGTAATCATATTTCAGTATTTGTATCAAATGATCTGTTGAAAAACGAAAAACTTTCTTACACGATTTCTGGCTCATTTTTAAATGCAAAAGCATAAAGTTGACAGGCCTGACTATTGAAGCGATTTGGAATCGAAATGAGTTTTCCAAATTTTGATAAATAAATTACTTATCGAGTTATAAGTGATTCGTGTCATGTGACAACACGTTTTTCTCCTTTCTGGTGCTGAAGCATCAGAAATTCGGTTCAAAACATCGACTTTGACAGTATTTTCTGAAAGATCTTCTGTCTTTACCTGAAAATGAAAAACGTGTTTCGATTACAAAGTTTTTGAATAACAATGCCTGCCCATTTCATGCGTTTCTGAATAGAAAAGAATTAAAATATGGGTGTGAAAGTAGCCCCTTTGTATTTGAGAACAGCTTTAAGATATTTATCAAATTCTTTCGCTTTGGGTTCAGGTTTGAATATTTCGGGTTGGGGTTGAATTATTTCGAGTTTACACTCAGAGTTATTTTGTATAAAGATAGCCCTAAGATACGGTACCCGAAAGAGATTTTTTAAAAAGTCGGCTGGAAATTGTTGTAATTTAATGTTTTGATTTTTTTGTTAACCATTGGGAAAATGGTTGTTGTTTTCGGTCGAGAATGGACCTGTTGATGTCGTCACTTTATTTTTTAAGTATTTTTAAGCGTTTTTAAAGAAATTCTGTAACTTCAGAAGAATTTTTCTTTGAATGGGCAATAGAAATGCATAAAATCGTTACAAAAATGTTAAAGTTACAAAAAGGATAGATGCAAATTAACAGATATGAAAAATAAAGTAAAAATTTGGTATTTCCGGGCTATAGCGGCCCCGAAGGATGAAATATTTTTGTTTCTGTTTTCATTAATATATTGTAAATTTGGTACTTTCATGTTATAGCAGCCATGATGTAGCGTATATGATGTATATTGTGACCTATGTTATACACGGCTGGTTCATGACATTTTTAACGTCACATGGAGTGAATCATAATCATAATTGTGGGGGGCCGTTATAACACAAAAGTACGGTAATTTTTTTAAGCTTTTGGAACATTTTTCCAATGGTTATTGTAATTTCTTAAATTATAATTTTTTTGTTTTGTTTTCTCTTCTGGCGTATGCTCTGATTTTCTGAAAAGAAAACTTTTTTCATTGTTAGAAAGAGAATATTATTATAGTAACAAAGTTTGTTTTAAATCACAGAAACATTTTTCTGATTTTGGGATAATTTTTAAAAACTGGTTTCTTTCGTAAATCTTGAATTCATATTTGTCAATTAAGAGTTTAAAAAAAAAAATACCTTGTCGTTATTTTTAATGAATCATTTTGAAACATCACGCACTCTCTTGGACATACAAGGATATTTTGTCAGGAAAAAAGCTTGATTTGATTTCCAAGAAAAAATATATTTTGTGTATATATATACATATATATATTACCAATTTGCCCCCCCCCCTCTATCAGGGAGAACATGCCCCCCGTTGGGCAAATCCTGGTGCCGCCCTTGGAAACAAGGTAAAATTTTATGATTTTAGTATTAGTTTTAGGTCCCTCAGACCCGGAAAATTGGAGTCTAAGAAAGAATAAAGTCAGAATTTTGCTACTTTGGCATTTTTTCAGGTCCTAAGGGCTCAGGAAAAAAAGAAGGCCAAAAATTTACAATTTCAGCTTTACTGCAAGTCGAACAGACCCAGAAAATGCAGGGGGAAGAAAGAAAGAAGAAAAAAAAGCAAAAACTTTACTATTTTCACATTATTTTGGATTCTGCAGACTCAGAAATAAAGGCAAAAATTATTCTGGAAATATAGGTTAAAGTACGGTAGTATGCTAATAAAGTTAAATAAAGTAAATCTGCGCTTAAAGGAAAAAAAAACTATGACATTTTGATTTCAGTTTCCCTGCGATCCCCGAAGTTCCCAAGTTTGGGGTGTGATTTTTCCACGAATTAGCGAACTTTTGCAAGAATATATATTTTTATTTTTTGTGGAATTCCTCAAAATAAGTATTTTTGAAATTAATAATTGTAAAAGAAAAAAAATACTAGCTAAAAAATAGATCAGGCATAGGCATGGAAAATAATTGTGATTTTTGTCAATCGAAAAAATCGTGAATGCTGTTAATCGATCTCGGGAAAAAAATCACGAATTTCATCAATTTAAAAAAATGCAGATTTCGCAATACTATTTTTGCAATACTATTTTAATACAAAACAAATTTTTTTAGCACTCCCCGAATTCAGTTGACAAAGAATGATTCAAAAGAAGAAAAAGTTGAAGCATATCCTTGTCTTCATAAAGAGTTTTTTTATGATCCTACTGGTAAGCATGTCTTTTCTTTATTTTTCTTTCATAAATTCTTTAAGCCTCAGAACAATAACTATAGTTATAGATGCATTGTCATTTTTTAATTTGTATTTTTTCAGGGGTGTACTTTTTGTTAATTGTGTTGATTAGTTCTCATACTCAGAAGATTTTTAATATTATAAAACACACACAGAGATCAGAATATAGTAAAAAATAAAGTGACTTTCCTTAAACTTTGTTTTTAAAGGAATTAAAATTTCCATAGATATTTATGAAAAAAGTCTGAAATGCAAGATAAGTGGAAAAAAAAGATTATTTTTAAAACTTTTAACCATAAAATAAGGTTTATATCATAAGCTAAGCCCTATTTGAAAACAAAAAAGTCATAATCTAATAATTTAATGCTTTAATTATTCAGATTCTAAAATAAGTGAATTAATTTACATTCTAGTGGGAACCAGGTGCTTAAATATAGGGTAAATGTACCAATAGTCGGCCACATTCAGATAAAATGCCTTACGAATAGTTTATTTTCGGTTCTAAATGAAATATTACAATTTGGTTATATGCAGCCATCTTTCATCAGTCATAAACCATCACCAAAGAATTGTGGGTATTTTTATTGAATTAGTAATCAGCCATTTTCTTCAAAATAGAGGTCAAATCGCCATTTTTTCTATTTTTTTGTTAACTGATGGCAATTTTTTTAAAAGGCGAATATTAATTATTTTTTTTTCTAAAATTATAAGGCTTGAATATTAGCAGGGTAATTAAACTAATGTTTTTGAGTATAAAAAGTAAATAAATTTGTTGGTTTTTAATTAATTTTAATGTGGCCAACCATTGGGTATTAATTTTGCTTACATGTCCAATAGTCGACCACCAGGAGCCGATTATTATTGAATACATAAGTTGTTGTACTTTTTTTAGTTTATTTTTCATTGTTTGGTAGGTATAACTTTATCTCTACATCTAAACTAATATTATAAAAAATAAATGTTTTTTACGTGCTTGTTTGTTTGTTTGTAGGAGAAACTACTGGAACTACCGAACAAATTTCAAAAGTAAAGGTGGCAGTCTCTCCTCCGACATAGACTATATTTTATGTCAGAGCCACTTTTCCCAAGTAGATGGATGAGCAAAAAAACATTCTAAACTTGCCCTTTTTGAGATATTGAAATTTGGCATTGTTGTTGTTTTAAAAAAACTTAGAAATTTAAAAGTGTGAAATGAGTGGAAAAAATTCTAAATTACAATTTGTGTAGCATTGTTAGGAATATAAACTTGAAATTTAACATGTCTGTTACTTTTAAGACGTAAAATCTGGATCAGGACAGTTAAAAAAAGGGGAGTTTTAGAAAAAGAAAAAAACTGTGAACATTCTAAAAACATTCTGAATTACAATTTATATGAAATTACTAGGGATAGAAATTTAAAATTTGCCAATTCTGTCATTTTTAATATATAAATGCTGGTACAAAATAGTTTCTTAAAAAATACGAGATTTCAAAGGGTACAGGACCAAACAAACTTTCTAAAGTTTTGAAATCTGTGGTAGTTTTGTTGCTGGAAACTTAAAATTTGGCATGGTGGTTAATTTTAAGACATAAATGACTGGCTAAGAAAGGTTTCTAAAAAAAATTGGAAATTTAGAATGCTGAAATGAGAGGAAAATGTTCTGAATTATGGTTTTTTTATAAATTTTAGAATAGAAACTTGAAATTAGACATGGATAACCTTTTTAATATGTAAGTGGTCTGATCATACCTGAACAGTTTCTAAAAAATCAGACATTTAAAAGGAACTAAAAATTTTCTAAAATTGCAATTTCTGTGATACTGTTGGGTTTGAAACTTCAAATTTTGCATGGGGGTTTCTTTTAAGATGTAAACTCTCGCAAAGAATGGTTTCTATAAAATTCAAAATTTAAAAGATTTAAATTATCAGTAATTGTTGTTTATGATTCTAAATTATGATTAATTTAGAATTAATAGGGATAGAAAATTGATATTCGACACGGGTTACTTTTAAGTCACAAATGCTTGCACACAGTAGATTTTTCTTAATCAAAAATCTAAATTTAAAATGGGGAAATGAATAGAAAAGTTCTAAAATCCAAATTATTTTTGACCCACTAAACCGAATCCAAAATTTCTTTCAGGATACTACTGTCGCTCATGATGATTTCTGATTATTATTTATTTGGAGTTGATAGGATGATTGCTAGATACATGAAATTTGAGATGGCTTTTTCTTTTAATATGTAAATGCGCCAGCAGATCATATTCTAACATATTCAAAATTTAAAAGAGTGGAATGAATAGAATAGGGTTTAAAATCACGATTTCTTTTCTACAACAGAAACGATTTCAAATCTTGTCCTGGGATAAAAATGATGCCGTTCTCTACTTAAAAATAGGCTATATTTTATCTCTGTAAAAACGACCTAATAGAATGAAAAATGTTCTAAAATACGGTTTACGTTGAATTTGTTAAGACTAAGAGCAAGAAACTGCTTATGGTGATGGATTTTAAGACATGAATGCTCATTAAGAACTTTCATCAAAGTATTTGATATTTAAAAGAAAGAAACTATTGGAAAGTGCTCTATAATTATGATTTTACACCCAAACAGTCGAGGCTAGAAATTTTAAATTCGACATGCAAGTTTCAATGGGACGTGATGCTCCTAAAGATGCCTCTGTTTTAAAGATTTTCAAATAAATGAAATGGGAAGAAAACGTTCTACAGTTATATTTTTACTATGATTTCTCAAAAAATGACAGCCTAGAAACTTTAAATTTGGCATAGAACTAACTAAGACATAGATGCACAAGAACAATATTTGTCTTTTTAATTATTTTTTTTATTTAAAAGAAAAGTAAAATTAAATAGTTTTTCATGCCATGTTAGGAACAACTTTTCTGAGCAGTGGTATAAACATAGGTACGAACATTATAATTAATTCAAATGATAGTAATACAGAAACATGATTTCCAATAAGGAAAGGAGGTATTTCATATTCAGCTTTTAGCCATACACAAATGAAAATTAAATATAGTAAACTAATGTTTTCCCACTTATTATTTTTCGGTGTTTTGATTTTTATGGTGCATAAAGGTACATTAATATTGTAAAAAAAACATTTGATTTTTATAGAAAATAAATTCTGAAACTACTGAACTGATTTTAAAAATTCTTACACTAAACGACATCTTATAAACAGAGTTTCCAAATAGACTGTATTGTATTTGTTTTCTTGGAAGGATGTGGATTCAAATACGTTGCAATGACGATTTTCGCATTATTTCAAGTCTCATATTCACCTAATGCGGTACAAAAATGATGTTTATTCAAATTGTGACTTAATTTAGTAATATTTAAATTATTTGCGAAAGTATAATTTCTCCTAATGTTAATTGGTACAGAAATACCACTTGCCATATTTCAACAATGCATTCAAAGCCGTTGGTTTTGATAAAAGAAAAACTTGTTACCTGATTGTTTTATCCAATAGTTAGACACTCTATTAATAAGAGACTAACTACTGGGATTTAGAATCTTTTTCGCAGCCTCTATTAACCTTCTCACCGCCGCGACCTGATATATATGTTCACTATGATGTAAGTTTCATAGCAATACATGGTTTGTTTAAATTAATATAATTCTACAAATATAATGCATTTTTAAAACATCAAGTAATGATTGATACTCTCAAAGATTATACTTACATACGTAATTAAGTTTTTTATTTAAAGTTTGAAAATTCAGATTTTTTAAGCATTTAAAAAAAATTACAGAGAAAACAACATTACAATTTTGCCCTTTTGCTCGGTGGTCAGGGGGTTAAACTTAAGTAATAAAATAAAATAAAATAATGAAGCTCTCTGTATGTGTAATTTTTAATTGAACTGCCACATTAAGATTTACATGACACAGAAAAAAACAATTTGGTTGAAATCAATTTTGGGTGAGGTATTGTGTTATTAAATTTTCGTAGTTTAACACTCATAAAGTAATCATTAAAAAAAATGTTTATGATTGATGTTTTTGATTGACGTTACTTTTAAAAAGTAACACTTATGAGATATAACTTGAGATTCCCAGAAGAATTTCTAAAAGTATGCATTTATACATGGCACTGTTAAAAATGTTTTGCTGTTTTTAAAAAGTTCTACTTAAATTTATTTACAACCATCTGGGGAGACCGAGCTATGCTCATTAAAATTATCTTTGTGTTCAACACGATATAACAATAAATTCTCTGTACAACATATAACAATCAGTTCTATGTACCCTGATTGGTTAAATTCTGTCTTTTAGAACGTTCTATGGACTCTGATTGGTTGAATAATTTATCCTCGCTGTTAGTTGGAATTTCTAGAAAATTCCTTCATATTCTGAAAACCAATCTGTATGCCAAATGTCGCCATAATTTTGCAAAAATTCAGAAACTTGACACATTATTTCATTTGACGGTAAGCATGTGCTTTGGCATTAATAATCTTGAAAGTCGATTTTCCTGCTAAATCTCGCTAATGTTGCAAAACTTTCACCAAACTTAGCGAAGTTGGCAAAATATTGCCAACATTGCAACTTTGTCAACTGTCAACTGTTCAACAACTGTCTCAACTTTCATTCACAATGAAATGCATTCACCCTTAGTGACCCCAAAATGACCCAGTAATCGAATTTTCTCAAACTTGTGACCCAGCCCAATGGTCTTTTCGTACCCCCAAATGGTAGGATACAAAATTTGGTCAAAATCGTTAAAGCCGTTTTTTAGATAAAATTAACTTGACCCATAGTGACCCCAAACGTCCCACTAATTGAATTTTCTGAAACATGTGACCCAGCCAAATGGTCTTCTTGTACAAAAACGGTGAGATACAAAATTTAGTCAAAATCGTTAGTACCATTTTTTAGATAAAATTAGCTTGACCCATAGTGACCCCCAAATGACCCACTAATGAAATTTTCTTGAACATGTGACCCAGTCTAATGGTCTTGCATCCCAAAATTGTAGAATACGAAACTTAGTCAAAATCGTTAAAGCTATTTATTAGATAAAATAAAATTACCTTTACCCGCAGTGACCCTAAATGACCCACTAATTGAATTTTCTCGAACATGTGAGATAGCTCGATCATCTTCTCATAACTGAAAATGGTAGAATGCAAAATTTAGTCAAATTTGTTAGAGTCGTTCTTCAGGTAAAACAAAATTCTGAATTGGCCGACTATTGGTTCAGTGATGGCCAAGCATTAGATTTAAGGTGGCCGACTATTGGAGAACTTGCCCTTTTTGAACTTAACTTTGTCTATAAAAAACTATTACCGTGTTTTTTAAAAATAATTTCTGAAACATAATAAGAAATGTATGTTTTAACATATATGACTGTTAAAAATGTTGTGTCGTTTTTTAAAAATTCTACGTTAAGATTTATATATATATAAAAGCAGTTAAGTGGCCGACTATTGGTACATTTATCCTATACATATATATAAATGTCCAATGGACGAACATGCATCATGTTGGAAAATGGGGCTAGTTTTGTTGTTGTGGTAGGTGGGAGCCAAAATGCCTTTTTGCCTAGGTGCCAAATCTGCCCTCGGACCATCTGCCCAGTCATTGTTAGCATATAAGAACAATGTGAGGCACTTGATCTCTTTCATCAGCAATTCTCCTAAAAAAGTTTTATAAAATTTGTGTGTGCTTTTTAAAACTTTTAAAAATTTAGGTAAAAACATCTGCCAATTTTGTTTTTTAAGGTAATTTCATAACCTGTCAAAAGATTTGTGATTATATATATATATATATATATATATATGTATATATATATATATAACAAAATTTAAAATTTATCGCAATCTGCTAAATTATTTTTATCCCATCCTATTCTAAATTACTCTATAATATTTATTTCCTCCGTTTATTAATGTATCCTAAGTTTATTTATTCCAAAAACCTCATATCTAAATTCAGTATTTAATGGCGTCTAGTTAACTAAATTAATTGTGTCTTTACCTTTAAATTATAAAAGCTTCCTAATATTCATCCCTTATAAACCCGTATTCTTTCCTTTTTATATTTCTAAATTCCTAAAAAGTAAGTGTTATTTTTAATAATTTCTGATATTAATTGTACCTCTCAAAATCATAAAATATTTTTCTTATTATAAAATGTAAAACATTTTATTCTAATTCTATTCTGGCTTTGATCCAAAATCAATAAACCATTTCTCTTATTTTTATTTCTTTCCTTTTCGTAAATGTAAAATTTATTCCATAGCCTCAATTCAGTAATTAACAATAATCAGTTATCTTAAAACACCTCCGGTTAACAGCTAGTCTATAGAACATGATGGAACAATCTCGAAATTTCTTTAGCGTGCTTTTGGACTGGAAGCCATTTTTCCCTAAAATTCTGACCCTTCCTGTTAAAGAATCCTCGTCCTCCATTGGCAAATCGGCCATCACGTGATCTCTGTATTCATACTCTCCTCGAAACCATATATTGCGGTACGTGCTTCTGAATGCGAGTCGAATAGAGATGCCTGAAGAGTGTGTTTGGCGTCTGAGCTCCTAATAAATTCGAATAATTACCTGGTATTGGTGAAATGGAGATTAAATCTTTTCCTGGATTCTGCTTCTTTATGGATTATTAAAGCTGATTCATCCTAACATCTTTTAATGCCTGTAGTTTATCTTAGAGTTGATTTGAACTAATAAAATCTGCTACTATAATGTCATTTCTATTTGGAGCTTGTTTTAACCTCTGCAATGATGGATAATTGTGAAAGAGATCTCCGCCTAGTCTATTAAGCTGCAAATAAAAGCTTTTTGGTGATTGCTCGAATGTTTATTCTGCCTATTTACATGACATCTGCTTTGAATACGACGACTGCAACTTAAAACTCCTAGCGTGGACCCACCCTCGGCTTAGTATCACAAAATAAAATCCTGCATCTAGAAAACCATTGATATAAAATGGAACTGCCACTGCATTACATCATCTCTCATCCTTAAATCGTGACATATATATAGTGTCCCTTATTGTTTATCGTCCAAAAGCTAACTCCCAAACCATTAGCTTTATAGTTACAGTTACAATTGAAAAAATATTTCAAATGTTGTTCTGTATCATATTAAAAGCCATTTACACCAAATAAGTTTTTTTTTTAAGTTACAAAATTAAAATTTTGATATGGTCCTATAATTTATATTTAAAAAACCCTTTTCCATGCTGTAACAAGTAAATCAATAAAAACTTCATATTTGTATGACCAAAACTTACTGACTTATAATACTTATAATTTTATGAATTTTCAGCATTTTCTGGCACTAAACATGCATTTTTTGTGTCAGAAACACTGAAAATTTATAAAATTATGAACTAATTATGTGAACCAAATTATAGCCAATAATATAACTTACTTGTAATTAATAAGTTTACAGGTTTTAATGTCAAAATATGTATTTCTTAAATTATGAATAAGATTTTGGAAATTTTCCTTCTGATAGATAACTGTATGTTTAACTGTGTATGGTTTACGAGGGTGGTTTGATAAGTTCTCGGCCTAACAGTGAAAGCACAAGATTTTTTACATAATTTCATATTATTTTTCAATGCAGTCAGTCCCCTTGCAACTTAGTATATTTAAGACACACTCTTGTGTGCGAATTCTTTAGTGCAGCCTGTACAAGGGATGCTCGAAAAGTTCTCGGCCTGACAAAGAGAATACAAGATTTTTGACAATATTTCATTTCATTACTTACCCATCGTACGTAGTATAGGGTAAATCTTATAATCGTTTTGAAAATTAAAAATTTTTTTTGACGGATTTACATGTTTCACACTAGAGATTCTGAAAAACAAATTTTTAGAAAAAAAATTTTGCCGTCCGTCTGTCTGTGTGTGTGTCTGTAAACGCTCTATCTCCTGAACAAATTGAGATAGAGACTTGAAATTTGGTATGTACTTAGTATGTAATAATTGGAAGAAGCTTATTGAATTTCAGTAACATCGATTATCCTGAACTATTTTTTTTTTACTCTCGAAATATTCGTTCTGATAAAAGGTATATAAAAATTTTCATTCTGATAAAAGGTATATAAAAATTTTCAAAATTGTTTATTTTAAGCAGTGAATACAAAAGGCAATAACAAAACATAAATTTTGCATAAAGAATGAAGTCGATCAGGTAATTAGTTGTCGAGATATTTGTAATCATATTTTCAACACTCTTCGATTTTTCATGACCCTGTATTTCATCCAGATTTTAATACAAAGATATATTTTAATTGGAAATGAGACGCTTAATCCGATGCAATAAACCGTTAGTTAATATGATTAACAGTTTTGGAATTATAAGGATGTTTCTTTTACGCAATTCAGTAATAGAACATTTAAAGTTTATGAAGTCATCATTTCATTCGAATGCATTTTATAAGTAGTTTACACATGTTTTATTTTCATATTTTATATTATGCATATCCATGATGGGTAAGTGTTACGGTGGCCCCCAACGACTAGTTTTTCAACTTGCAACACAATACATTTTAGAAGAGTCATGAATTTGAGAAGTTCCTCCTTGAGACATGAGGGTAAAAGAATTTGATAAGGTTCATCAAAGGCATACTTTACAGGCATGACAAAAAGAGGATACCTAAGATGGATACCCACAACCATCAAAATTTTTCCAAGACAAATAGTCTTAGTAAGACTTCCAGTGACCTAAATACTTAAGCCTCCTCATGCATATGATAGCCTCAGCTTCTATACACATAAAGAGAGGATGCAGCCCAAGCAGAAGCTCAAGAGAAGCTGTAGAAGTGGTTCTGATACAGCCAGTCATAGCAATACAGACCATCCGCTGGAGCTTGTTTAATTCTTTTTTAGCTGAATCCAACTTTGTCCTAGACCACCACACAATGGAACCATAAGTAATTATAGGACAAATGATCATCCTATAAATCCAGAGGATGGTCTTCGGACGTAAACCCCAGGTTTTGCCAATAGCACTTTTACATGTCCAAAAAACTTTTTTGGCCTTATGCCTTATTCAGACAAAATTCAAAGTGCTTCTGCCAACTAAGTTTAGAGTCAAAGTAGATGCCAAGATATTTGATATCCTGAGAGCATGTGAGTGCCTGACCAAAGAAGACAATATTTTGCACATCAAGATCTCTCATACTCGTAAAGGCAACCATTGTTGTTTTATGTGGATTAACTGAAAGCCCTTCAGTATAGCACCACTTTTCAATACGTCTAAGTGCATCAGACATAATAGAACAAATAGTTTTTTATAAATTTGCCTCTAACAATGCCAACAACATCATCAGCATAGCTAATACAAGACAAGCCTGAAGAAATTATGTCATTCAAAAGAGAATCAACAACTAGGCACCAAAAAACAGGCGAGAGACCCCCCCCCTTTCCTGTGGACACCCAGCATTTGCATGGACAGTGTAACTGTCACCACCAAGAGAAGCGTTAATGTACCTAAATGATAACAGAACCTTGATTCAGTTGATGATAGTTGCATCAGCGCCTCTCCTGTTTAGGGCCTGAAGGACAGTGTCAATAGGGACCTTGTCAAAAGCACCCTCAATATCTAAGAAGATTGCCAATGCAACTTCTTTGGATTTCAAAGTCTTTTCCAAAATGAATGAAAGACTATACAGAGCAGTATCAGTAGATCTGCCAGGCTGATAGGCATGCTGAGAGTCTGAAAGCGGAAAAGCATTCAGCACAGTTTCCCTAATAAACCTATCAATAAGCTTCTCCATTGTTTTTAACACAAAAGAAGTGAGACTAATAGGTCTAAAAGATTTAGCCTCATAATAGTCATCTTACCCTGCTTTTGGAATAAAGATAACCTTAGTATGCCTACAGGCACTTGGAATATGTCCATAGGCAATACATGCCTTGAAAATTCTACAAAGTACCGGACCAAGGAGCTGAACACCTTCCTGAAGAAGGTCAGGAAAAATGCCATCCATGCCAGGGGTTTTGAAAGGCTTGAAGGACTTAATAGCCCAAACAACCCTATCATAGGTAACAACCTTCTTTGCAGTATCCCACTTTCTCTTCCCACAACTGTTTGTTGAGATAGGAGAAAGGGGAGTAGCACCAGTGACAACACAGGAACCTGGAAAATGAACACTCAGTATTTCAGCTAATGTTTCCTTTCCAGTATTAGTAAAGTTGCCATTTGAAAGCTTAACAGTATTTAAGCTACAGTTCCTGTTCTTGGCCATAATCTTTGCAATTTTTGCCATCGTAGAAATATCATTAATGCCATTACAAAATTTCCTCCAAGAATTTCTCTTGGCACCCCTAATGGCTTTATTATATGTGGTGAGAGAAGCTTTATAGGTTTCCCAATCACCACTCTTTTTAGCTCTATTAAAGAGCTTTCTGCACTTGCTACGTAAAATACTGAGCTCTTTAGACCACCAAGGAACTAACCTTGATGAGTCAGTAACAGTAGCATTACAATTTTGATAATATGACTGGAGGATGTCATGTTGCAACTGGTCAACGGCCAGCTCCAAATCGGCTATCGAGGACAACTTACCAACTAGGTTGTTCAAGGAGCCCTCCAGATATTTATAATAGGAACCCCAGTTAGTCTTTCTGGGGTTCCAACCTTCTGTTACAAATCTTGTAGGTCCTGTAACAGAAAAAATGATTAGCCGGTGATCAGACATAGTTACCTCATCAGACACCTTCGAATCCTTAATATTATTATAGCAAGAGCTATTGCATACAGTAAGATCAATGACCTCCCTTCTATTCTTTGTTACAAAAGTGGGTTCATTGCCTCTATTAATAAAACAAAGGTTAAAACCTAATATGTCTTCAAGAAGATCTTCACCACGCTTGTTGCAGTCAGTACTGCCCCACATAACATGGTGAGCATTAGCATCACAACCAATAATTGATTTCTTATTATCCTCAATACAGTGCTCAATAAGAACCTTCATTTTCTCTGAAAGAGGATCCTTTTCTTCAAAAGAAAGATAGGCAGACATTAAGATGATTTCATCTTTATGTCCCTGAAACTCATAAATAACCCTGATAGCAACATTATCACCATCCAGATAATTAATAAGATTTAGCACATTAAGCCTAGCGATAATAAGAATGCAAGCCCTAGGCCTCACACAGGTAGCATTATAAAAGATTTTATACCCTTTAATATTCAAACCCAGGATTCTACCATTAAGGGTCCAAGGTTCCTGAATTAATGCAATGTCATAATCACCTCTAGTCAACCCCCTGCCAAGAATGGCTAATGCAGAGCAACTATGGTGAAGATTGATTTGTGCTACTTTACAGCTGCTATCCATAAACAAGGTATAGAGGCAGCAAGAAAATTAGGAAGAGGTACCACCCTTCCCATCAACATCTAGTAAGGGTTTAACCTGCTGATCCCGCTCATTCAAAACCTGCAATTCCATCTCAATCTCACCCATAGATAAGGGTGAGTCTGGTTGAAGGGTTCCTTCAAAACTGGTTTCAATCACCAAATCATTAATTTTAAGCAATTCACTATCTTTATCAGAAACAATATCTGAATCACTTACCTGAGAGGAGGTTGTCTGTGTTTCAGTCAAACACTCCTTCTCTCCTTCACCTTGGTGTTGGAATCATTTATAATTTTAAATGTTCCCCTATCCAGGCCTGTGTATGCACCAAAGTTTGCCTGCTTGATCACTTCGGCAGCCTCGCGGTCAGCCTCAAAGATCCATCGTATAGAATGTGATTCTACCAACTTGTGGAGAACACGCCATTCTTCCAACTTCAACTCTGGGTTTAACCGGTTGATCCGCTTTAGCAACAGATCCTTTGTGTACATATCTCTAGTCTTAAATGCCACCTTCACAGGCTTTGGTACCTCACTGGCATTCATAACTTTGAGTGTCGTGCTACCAATAACCTCCTTGTTATTATCAAATATCTTTTTGAGCCAGTCCCCAGTTTCAACATCATCACAGTAGATGATCAGGGAACCAGCCTGCAATGCAGATCTCTGAATCTTAGGCATAAGATCCCCAGAAGGGATCAGGTCAACCTGTTTCAGGATCTCCATCTGAATGCAGTTGAAGTCTTCAACAGATAGCTTTTCAGAAGGAAAGAATTCTCTCATGATAGCCATCTTGACTGCCTTCACAGCATGTGCAAATGACCGTGGCCGGTTTTCTGTCCGTGGTTTCTTTGATAATGCTGTTTGCACAGGAGAAGGAGTTGAAACCTCAGACCTACATCTTTTGGTTCTCCCTACCTTCTCTTCTTCAATTGGTTCAACTGCTGAGGATTTTAGCTTTTTCTTCTTTTGTATTCTGTGCTTATTGCGCTGTTGAGATTTTGTGAGTACTACCTGCCCCCCAGCTGCAGTGTTAGTGTGTTGCAAGCTAGTGCTCGCATCGCCACTTCCACCAGCAGCAGGGTTGCTGGTTTCCTCCTTGGTGCTAGGACCCGGCTTCAACAAAGCCGTTTCACAATTTGATTGGGTACCTCCCAGGGGAGAACCCAACCATTTCTGTTTTTCTTCTTTTTGTTTTTCTTGTATTACTTTCATCCATATTTGGACCGGAGAACTGGGAGGAACAAAAAGGTCCACACCTGCTAACCTCCCTATACAGGTGTAAGGTGTACAGTCAACAAGGTTCTGCCTGGTTCCTCGAGGGGACCGTTAGTGACATCATATACCCCAGATGCCATTCATCCTTCAGCACGGTACCACACACCTTGGATTGGGAGCCTATTTTAGTCTCTTACGACATGCATGGGCTAAAGTGGGACTATTCTAACGCGGGCACCACATGGGGGCAAAACTTGGTTACTTTATTTTATAGCCCAGCAAAAACCAATAAACTCACACATCTGAAACTCGGTAGCATGTCATCTAAAGGATCATACTTTACAAACATCATTGTCATTTGGTCATATTTGTTCCATCTTTGTGTCAGGCTGAGAACTTATCAAACTATCCTCATACCTATACTGTGAATGGCAGCAGGAGATGCAGAATATGTAAATGTGGGGAACGACAGGTGTTGTCATGTCTGGAGGTGAGGTATTTTAGATATGTTTGGATGTTTTAATAGATATCTTTTAAGTTAGTGGTTCTTGTAATGTGATATATAAAGAACACTCAAACATGGTGTTAGAGATTAGGGAGAAGTGCTCAAGATTTTTTTTTTGAATGAATCATATTTTAGATATATAGATATCATATAGAGGCCTATATATATATATATATAGGCCTAACATGTCTTGAACCTGGTTTTAAGATGGCTAATCAAATTCCAACACCATAACCTATTGATATGAGTGGAAATGTGTTGGAGAATTGGAATTTCTTTTAAGCAAGCTGGTTAAATTGTTCAATTGCTACTGGATAAATAAAAGATGAGGCAATTAAAGTTGCTACTTTGCTTTCTGTTTTTGGAAAAGAAGTATTCTTTATTATATATCAACATTTGGCTGTACCTGAGGAGGATAGAAAAAAGTCAAATTCAATTATTAAAATTTTATCAGAACATTTTCAATCATGTATAAATTAAATTTATGAAAGATCTGTTTTTAATGAGGCAGTTCAGGAGCAACATTAATCAGTTGAGCAATATGTATATAGATTAAGAAAGTTGGCATCAACATGTAATTTTCAAAATATGCAGAAGAATTAATTAGAGATAGACTTGTTTGGATATTCATGACAGAAATACAAAAATAATAATAATAATAAATACAGCTTATAAGTGATCATAAATTAACTTTGCAAAAAGTAATAGATATTTGTAAAAGTGCCGAATCTGCAAACAGACATGTGGATTGTTTGGCTAATAAAACTGAGAATTTAGAAGATGTTAATAGAGTTAAAAATAAATTAAAATATGATAGAACAGGATATTATAAGAATGACAGTTATTCAAGATTTGAATTTAGATGTAAGTATTGTGCTAAAAAACATGAATTTGGGAATAAATGTCCAGCATTTAATAAAACCTGTAAAAACTGTGGAAAGAAAAATCATTTTGCCAGGGCTTGCAAAAATAAGAATGTAAAAGAATTTCATGAGCAGGATTCTGGTGAATTGCAGGATGAATTGTCAAATAAAAATTATATTTAAGGTTAATAATTTAAAAAAGTTGATGACATATTTAACATTGGAGGTGGATAGGTTTGAAAAGAAAAATAAGTGTCAGATGAATGCAGGTGCAACAGTTAATGTAATGAGTTACAGTGACTTTTGCAATTTATGTGAAGATTCGAACCCAAGTCTCAGAAAAAGAAACAATAGATTAAGATATTTTATTCCTCACATTACCAATTTTACAATCAGACATCATTCAAAATATGGTAAAAGAGATATCAACTGAGGAATCATTGAAAGAAGAACTAAAAATCATAGTAAACATAGGTTTAAACACAGTACATCCAAGAAAAACAATACTTAAATTAATCAAAAGGGTGAAAGGAAGAATTGACCATATACAGTAAAACCTCCATAACGGACACTCCCGAATAGCGGACACCTCTATTTAACGGACACTTTTCGAATCCCCACTCCCAAAACCTAAAGTTTTGTATGTTTAACCTCTGAATAGCGGACAGTAATTTCAGCAATAAAGGATGAAAAATGATTTTTTAACTGAAAAATAAAAATAATTAAAATGCCTCTAAATTTATCAGGGCAATGTCTCATAAATTTTGTGATCACAGATAAATGTAGTGGGTGACCTGTGGAAAATCCCCTTCCCTCCAGAATCAAAGCTTCCCTTTTTTGGAAGATTTTGGATTTTCTGCTGATTAATGTCTAGAAGTACAAATTTCCCCATCCCAGATTCCATAATACCCCATATATCATTTTTTCTTTCGCTTTAAATGCGCGTAACATAACCTCGTTTACAATTGGCTTGGCATTTCAGGACAAATAATATGCTGACTATTATTGTTTCTGTGTACCCAAGCTCAAACCATTGCTCGAAAAATCTTATACAGAGTAAAAAAAAAAAACTCAAATTAGGATACATTTTTTTTTAATAGTTTTCATTCGTAAAATCCAAACTGTAATTAACTGGATTGCATAATTGCATAACATAGAAGGGAAAAAGCAGGCATTACAGGGTGCCACTGAGAGAGGGAGAGAGAGAGCGAGAGAAAAAAGGTGGTTGATAATAATCTAAGTCACAAGAGTATTATACTCTGTGATTCAAACCTTCAAAATATGTTAACACCATTTTTGACGGTTTCTGAAAATATTGAGTTCTACGTACTCTGAATTTAGTGTATTGTTTGTGATTAATGTTTTGAGAATGACCCCAAAACGAAAGTGACTAACTTTAAAAGAAAAAATTTGAAATTGTAAGTGTAAAAAAATCTGAAAAAGAGCAATTGATTTTACGGATACTTTCCGCAAGTTTTTAAACAGGTAAAACACAAGTGGGAGGGATTTTACGAAATAAAGAAATAAGGAATTTGTGGATTACTAACTCTAACGAGAACACCAAAAATGTGAAATTGAGGAATATTGATCCCATTGAAATTGATTTTATTATTCTGAATTTCGTTTACTTAAATTCGTTCAAAAAACATTCCTATCAGTGTGCCTTTGATTCAGAAAAAGGTTTTAGAAGTCGTTAAAAAACTCGAGTTTCATGATTTTAAGGTTTCGAGTGGATGGCTAGAAAAGTTCCGGTCTTGGCACAACATCTCTTTCAAAACAGTATGTGAAGAAGCAAAATCTGTAGATGTTAACCCTTCACGACGAGCGTCCTTTACAGAATTTTTAATCTTTTACCACCGGTTTTTCAAAACAGAGATTTTCCGCTAATTGAATCGCAAAAATGCTGTTATTAAATAAGGCAAAGCTTACAATAAAAAGTAACTGGTGGGAATAATCGAGGATTATGACCATCTTATGCGTCACGTATACGTGTCGCTCGTCCCGAAGAGGTTAAAGATGTGGAGGATTGGTATGAACGACTGCAATCAGCTTGTGAAGGTTATTAGGAGAGAAAATTTTTAATGCCGATAAAACCGGACTTTTTTCAGAATTTTTCCGAAATTTTTTATGTGCTTTAAAAAGGATGACGGTATCGGCGAAAAAAGTCAAAAGAGTGACTCACTATTTTATTATGTTGCAATGTATTAGAAGAATTTGAAATCCTACTTATAATTGGAAAATCTCTGAAATCCCAAGTGTTTCCCAAAGAACACTCAATTTCATAAATTTGGTGTTGTGTGGAGAGCGAATAAAAAAGCGTGGATGACCAGTTTGCTTTAGTGATAAAATGGTTAACTTCCTTTGATAATAGGATGAAAAAACAAAGAAAAGTTATCTTGTTTTTGAAAAATGCAACTTCTCATCCAAAACATTTGAAATTGGACAATGTTAAAATTGTGTTTTTCTCCCAAATACAACTTTCATATGCCACCCCTTGATCAAGGCGTTATACCCAAATGTAAAGCCCGGTACAGAAAGGTTTTATTAAGCCATATTCTTTCTACAAGTTTTGGTCACGTAGATTCTGTGAATACACTTGAGAACTGCCCTAAAATTAGTTAATGTTCTTGATCTTGAATTTGGATTTCTTCAGCTGCCAAAACATATAACTGGAAAGCGTACGATAACGTTTGAAAAAAGCAGGCTTTCTATTAAAAGAAAATGAAACACCTATTTCCGATAGAAATGGAGAATTATGAAATGTAGTAAAGAAACTGCCAAAATTTTCATCAACATTGATGATGAGTTACTTACTGAAGAAGAATCAGTTGATGTATGTGATTATATTCTTTCAGAATTTTTGACAAAAGCTGACTCTACTAGTGATATGTATCAGCTATTAAACTAGGGGATGATTCCTGCAATATCGATAATTTTCAAGAAAGAGCAAAATACAGTAAGCAGTTCTTTTTTTTTTTTTTTTTTTTTTTTGTGAAAAAAGTTGATTCAGAAGGATTAAAACTACTGACATAGTTAAAACTTCACATAGAAAAACAAATTACATGTAATCGCAAGCAAAAACAAACTTTAGTAATAGATTTTTTCGTGAGAATGTAATAAACAGTGGAAAATGTATATGCAATTTCATTCCAGTTTTATTGCTTAAAAAATAATTTTAGTTTCTGATTAATCATATAATAGAGGTTTTCAAACATATAAAAGACAATTAAGACAATTAATGAAACATTAAGCATTTCTTAGCGATTTCGTGAAACTCTGAGGTTTTCCCAATAGCGGACACCTCCGAATAGCGGACAATTTCCGCGCTCCCGAGGTGTCCGTTATTTAGAGGTTTTACTGTATAACCAGCACAGAAGAATCTTACATACACATCCCCCATTCCCTATATAAATGGTATATCTTTAAAAATAAAATGCAAATAATAATAAAAAAAAATAAGAAAACAAGTCCCAATAACCCTGAATCCATCCCTCTTCAGATCTTTAAGAAATGAAATACAAAAATATGAAAAAACACAGACAGCAGGAATATATAAAATCAATTGCTTAAATAACAGAAACAAAAAGGTTATCTATATAGGCAAGACAAAAAGAAACATTGATGTTTTTTTTAGAGGGGGGGGGGGGATTTAAAAAACTGATCGGGCAGATTACTGTTATATGTTGGAGAAATTTGGAGATGTTTCTTTTAGATTTTCAAATTGTTAAATATAGGGAAAATCCATTGTTAAGTGCAGAAGATTGCCAGATGTTAAATTTATTAGAGATTAAGGCTGAGATAAATGAAATTTCTTCAAGCTTGTCATTCAGTCATGAACTGTTGCTTAATAAATACAAAGAAATTTTTGAAGGACTGGGTTGTTTGGAAGGTGAATATCATTTACAAACGAAGCCAGGCATGCTTCTAGTGAAGCAGTCTTCTCGTAGAATTCCTATTCCACTGAGACAAGAATAAAATTGAAATTGGACGATATGGTAAAGAAGAAAATGATTTGTAAAATCACTCATCTGACTGATTGGATTAGCAATCTAGTTTTGGTAAAGACTATAAATAAATTGAGAATATGCTTGCGTCCACAGAATCTTACTGAGACATTAAAGAATTTAAGTGTATCCTATTCCAACAATTGAAGAAATTATGCCCTTGCTAACTAATGCTTTTTACATCTCTCATTTGGGTTATGCACAGCATCAGAAGAATATCAAAGAGGACTGCATGAAATATTTGTGGGCTTAAATGGAATTATCATCGTAGCTGATGACATACTAACTGTAGGATGTGATTATGCTGCAGAAGAAGCTAGGAAAAATCATGATCATAATTTAGATAATCTTTTTCAAAGAGCAAGGGAAGCTAACGTTAAATTTAACAAAAATAAAATAAAACTCAGTTAGAAAAAAAATTAATACTTAGCACAGATTTTTGTCCCTCAAGGTATAAAGCCAGATTCCGAAAAATTAAAAGCTATCACTAATATGCCAAGACCAAAAGATGTACATGAAGTTAAACATTTTTTAGGCTTTACAACATATTTAAGTACATATTTGCCAAAATTATCAATGATTAGTGAACCATTAAGAAAATTGATCAAAAAAGGATGAAAGATGGCAATTGACAAAAGAGCATGAAATGCTTTTCAAGCTATAAAAAAATCTAATGATCAAAGCTCCTATTCTTGGTTATTATGACTCAAATAAAGAAATAACTATTCAATGTGATGCAAGTAAAGCTGGATTGGGTGCTACATTAATGTAGGAACGAAAGCCAATTACATATGTTTCGAGAAGTTTAAATAAAACTGGACAGCAAGATGCTCAAAAAATAGCTCAAACTCTGCAGTTTGCACTTGGTTAGCAACGAATCTATTTCTTTTCTCTGTTTTACATTAAATATATATATCATACATTTTCACATTTTTGGAAATAATTGGAATATCTGAAATGCTTTACCAAAAAGAAATTGATTCAGAATGAAAACAGGTTATTAAAACCATTAATTCACTTTGTTATTTTTAGATGCACTTTTACAGATCTAAAACAAAGTGTAAGCAAATTCCATACAACATTATTTCAGTCAAAAATAGCTGAAAACCACATTTAAGGGGTGAGCCATCCCCCTAATCCAGTCGAGTCATTAAAGGGGAATTTTCTCTAGAGATAAATCAGCACAAAAACTATTGACATCTGAATAAGGGGTAAGCATTAGCTATGTAGAAAAACAAACACTCTTGGTCTTTTACTTACAGATGATTTTTGACTGAACAATTTGTTGGTAACAGTAAGGAAATGTGACAGCTTTTGTACTATCAGTGAGTTGTTGAATTGCTTAACCCCTTAAGCACCATATTCAATTTAGTGATAGTATGCTAAATACCAGATACAGTGTAACCTCTGAATAACGGTCACCTGTGGGACCAGTGAAAAGTGACCGCTCTTCAGAGGTGGTTGTTATTCAGAGGTTTCATTTTTAAAAAATCAAAATATACAAATTTAAATGTTAACTATCATTTTAATTTATCCACATTGTTATACTACATTAAAAAAATCAGTGATTTGCAATTGCTTTTTTTTTTGCTGCAAATATTTTTCTCCAAAGAAATAACAATATGAGTTGTTTTGGTGTATAACTCCTCATCATTATGACTTAAAGCAAAATTTTGAATTTCACGAAGGCTCGTCAAAACTTTGGTATATGTGTTAATACTGGAAATGTTAGGTGATTCTATAATCTCTTCCATTTCCTCTTCCTCATCACTTTTCTCTTCCTCTCTCCTGTCTTCACCATTTGCTGTATAGAATCAAATGTGGCAGTAACAGCCAAATCTTTGTCCAGACATACAAACTCGCTGTCTTTGTTATGCCTGCCGTTGTAAGAATATTATCTAAATTTTCGTCATTATTATTCAGGTCTTCATTTCCTATGTCATCATTTAAAGGAGAATCCTGCAATTAAAAAAAAATCATTTTAATTACAGGATTCCAAACATTACAAAATAAAGTAAAAAGTGAAAACTTATTTAAATTCTCAGCATGACAAATAAATAAATAAATAGAACTTACCTGGAAACCTGCCTTTGCAAAACATCACTGTACTGTTGAGCTTCTCACTTCTTTTACTGCAATGCTAATCCAATTAACAGCATAAAACACATTAAGAGACTTTATGAGAACACTTACTGATGCTGCATCTTTCATCTTAGACATCAGTTTCCGCATTTGCATTTTCCTGTAACGCAATTTGAAAGCCTGGATTATTCCTTGATCCAATGGTTGACAGAAGGCAGTGGTGTTTGGGGGCAAAAACACTACTTTCAGATTACTGAAATCATTTTCAGTAGGATGAGATTTCGAATTGTCCATAAAAAGAAGGATTTTGCGTTTTTGTTTCTTCATTTCTTTATTCAGTTCTGTCAACCATTCTTTCATAATGCATTGGGTCATCCAGTCTTTCTTATTATGGTTCCACATTACAGGTAGTTTTTTTATATCCATGTTTTTAAAGCACTGTGGCTTCGCAGCATTTCCTATCACAAGCATTTTTTGGAAATTACCTATCATGTTAGAGCACAGAAGTACGGTCAATCTTTCTTTCGCATGCTTCCCCCCTCTGCAAGCATCGCTTTTTAAACATAAAGTTTTATCAGGGAGAGCTCGGAAAAAGAGTCCCGTTTCATCACAGTTGAAAATGTTTTGGGATTCATAACCTGCAATTAGGGAAGGCCGTGTTTTTTCCCATGCATCTATTTCAATCGCTGGACAATCTGCTGCCCCTCCTGTCACCTTGCGAAATAAGATACTATATCTGCTCCTAAATTTCTCTAACCACCCATTTGATGCTTTGAAATCTGAAATTTTCAATTGTTCTGCAATTTCTAATGCACTTTCTTGTAGCATCGGTCCTGAAATTAGAAGATTTTTTGATCGACAATCAGACAGCCATTCTAATAACATTTCGTCAAGTTCTTCATTTCCTGTTTTCTGACACTTGACTTTCCTTTCTAAATTAATTCCTTGAAGAGACTGATCAAGATTATCTTCACTGTTTTTTAAAATAACGTTAATTTGTGTTCTGCCACAACCATAAACTGCTGCCAATTTTCGTGCACTTTCACCTTTTTTATTACGCTCAATAACTCCAATTTTCTCCTTCAAATTTAGAAATTTTTGTTTAGAACAACTCATCGTGATTTTTCACTCGTATTCAAAAATTCGATACACAACACACAGAGAATCATGGACAAGTAAGAACTGTACTCTGAAGTTAAAGGAGTCCAAATAAGACATACTGCAGAAAAGTTGAACAAAAGATTGATCAGTCTTTGACATTTTTGTTTAGAAGTTTCCAGAAAACTGAAATTTACAATGACACCCAATGTTTAGAGACTTCATCACTCCCTTAATTCCAAACGGAAATGTTTTTACACCCTCCCATCCTAAAGAAACTTGCTGTCTATTTTTATGAACAAAGGGAGGTTTTCAAAACTTCACACACAAAAAAATGTAGAAAAAAGACTAAACAAAGTCTTGGAACATCTCCGGAACGCCTTTTACCTTTTCTCCCCTTCCTAATTTATCCAACTATTGTCGCAGAGCAGGGGGGATTATTGGAATCAATGGATTGGAAGCCTGTTGTACTTATCTTAGGGTGGTTCCACTTTTACCTCCGATTGTCCTGCTGACAAGTAGCAGATAAAAAAAAGGGGGCAAGAAATTATCTCGCAGCCTATTTCACGTTCCGGTATCCACCCGTATTTTAGATGCTATGTTGTCTGAGTCCAGTATTCAAAAAGTTGACAGCTTATTTGTTCACCCACAGTGGTACGAAAATCTTTCTGTTCTCCCAGTCCCTCTTGAGTTTTGGGAATTTAAGACATTTTGGATGGTTATCAAAAGGATTAAGATATTGGTGTTTGAAAAAGGATTAAGTGATTGAGTTTTTGTTGACAGATGAGGTCAAGTAAATTTCATTTTATCTGCTTCACATTTTGGTTTGCAAATAAATATGAAATGGTACTGGAAGCTGTTAAATTTTTGCTCTTGTGACTTTTGAGCGGCCGTTGTTCAGAATTCCTTATTTAGAGGTTCGCACTAATGTTAATGCTATGGAATGCGTTTGGTTCCATCCATATATGGCCGGTATTCGGAGGTTGTCATTGTTCAGAGGTGACCGTTCAAGGAGGTTTCACTGTTTATTAAATTTCATCAAAAGTAGTTCATGTCATTATTTTCAATTACATGTGAATAATTTAATTACATGTAATGTAAAGAGATGAAATAAAGGTTTGTTTATATTACACAAACAGAAATAAGGTTCAAAGCTATCATTACTATCATCTATGTGATCATCAAAATTATGAACATAATCACTGTGCGTGTTTGACATAATTATTCTATAAAATCAGTATCTATCAGAGTTACAAACAAAATCGAAAGCGAAACACTAGAATTTATGAAAGACAACTGAACAGAATGACCATTAGAACATTGATAAGTTATTAGAACATTGCAGTCTGGATTTAAAATGAGGACGTACACACATACGTCCTGGTATTTCAAATAGAAGAGTTCATGACGTATGCAGGTATGTCGTTATGCTTAAGGGGTTAATTCTAATAATTGATTCTCTATAAACTTGATTATATTTTTTAGAGAAGTTGGGATGATAGGTTTTTTATTTTTATGCAGTTAGTACTTGATAATGCTGCATTTCAGAGGTAAAATCTTAGACATGTAATTATGTACAGCATGATTATAATTAAAGTCCCACTTTCAAAATGCTCTAAAAAATGAATCACTGGTCAGAATGACTTCAAATTTGAACTAAATATACTGGAAGAAGGGGGAGATGGTATGGCATAAGAAAAAAACTTCCAAAGTATATCAATAGATGGCGCTGTAAGCGGCATACTATGCAAATTAAAAGACATTCATGTGCGATTAAAAACCGAATCATTATGTGCTTTTTATGCAGTTTTTGGCCCAAGGACAATTAAAAACCAATTTTTCCCATCCAATGTGGTACAACCTTGCCATGGTAGATGGGCTTTCCACTAACAGTACCACAACTGTTGACTGATTTGGAAGTCATTTTTTCTATCAAATAACTGAGACACTGATGCACATTGAACAGTACAGTTGGTTCACTGTGAAACTCATGCCAAAGCTGTTGTATTTTGATTAAAAATGTCACTTGTAGCCAAATCCACTTTTGTTATGCCACTTACAGCATCATTTATTGATACACTTTGGAACTTTTTCTTTCTTATGCCATACCATTTCTCCCTTCTTCCAGTATATTCAGTTCAAATTTGACGTCATTCTGACCAGTGGTTCCTTTTTTACAGCATTTTGAAAGTAGGAATTTAATTATAATCACCCTGTAGAATGTCTGTATAATGCCCACCAAAGAACAGCTCAGTGCAGTCAGAAAACAGTAATCTAAATAAATGCTGGTGCTATATTATATTATGCTTGCAAATCGATATTGCTATTTCTTCTAACAAATTTTATTCCTTCTTATTTTCAGATCCTAATGACATTCCAGATCTTCATTTTGACTTCAAATTTGAAAAAAAGGAGCTTGATGCTTTAAAAGAGCATTTAATGTTTTTGTCTGATGTATTTAAACCACGTTCAGTTAGAAAAGGATCTACAATGCCTGGTTTGCCAAAAGAATCTGCCAATTAACTTGTATTGTGCAATTTTATGTGTAATATTTTTTAAAAACAATTACAAAAATTTATTTTTGTCGATATAAAACCACCCTGTATATGATTTGTCAAAATAAAGGCTTTATTTATGTAATTAATGCATCAATTAATTATAATTGTTATTTTGCTTAGTTAAATTTTGAAAATAAAATATTTTTCCAGAAATTTTTCTAATTTTTTTTAAAACAAACATTTATTAACTAGTCAGTCTTCGCCCATCTAGCCAGTAACTTACGTTTGAGGCCAAGTAGCCTGCTGCAGCGTATAGCCAGACTTTGCTTGGGAACCAGAAAGTGCATTTTACATGCAAACAGAAAAATATAAATTAAGTACTTTATTTTAAACTATACGAAAATAACTAATAAGTATATCAATAAAACGCGTAAATAAAGATTTTGTGACATAAATAATTCGTTTTTTCCATTAACCCCCTGACAAAGACACACTCGGCACTGCCCTTGGGAATGGGAGAGCTTTCAGATAAAATATACAAAAATGAGATAGTATAAGATACATGATGATCATTGTAAATGGGCACTGTGATTTCCCTCCCATAAATTGTTAATATGGTGATCAAAATAACTGGGCCCTGTGTGCTTCTTAGCCATATATCCTTAACTAGCTGGTCCCTTCCGAGTGGGGCCCAGATACATTCTGCAGCGTACAGCACTAACTTTGTTTGGGGCCCAGAAAGTGCATTTTACATGCAAACAGAAAAATATCAATAAAGTACTTTATTTTAAACTATATGAAAATAACTAATAAGAATATCAAAAAAGCTCATAAATAAAGATTTCGTGACAGAAAAAATTTTTTTTCATGAGCCCCCTGACAAAGTACTGCTCGGCCCTGCCCGTGATTATCTAAGGAGAAGGGAGAGCTTTTAGATAAAATAAAGAAAAAATGAGATTGCCTGAGATACACGGCAGTGTGGTTTCATGCCCATAAATTGTTAATGTCGTGGTCAAAATAACGGGAACCTGTGTCTTTCTGTCATACATCGTTAATACAGCGATCATTATAAAGGGATTCAGTGATTGTGTGTGCATAAATCATTAAAATGAAATTATTTTAACAGAACCCATTGAGTTGCATGCCTGTAAACTGATTATACGACAATCACTGTAGCGCAGCCTTGTGCATACCCGAGCACATAAATATGACGATTAATATTTAAATTGCAAATCTTTAAATCTAAAAATTGTATTTTGAACAGAGGAGGAAATGTATTCTATTTTGTATAAAAATTTAAATCCGATCGCTTGAAGACAAAAAGTGCAAAAACAATTTATAAAATATGAAATTTAAAAAACTTTTCCTTGAAAAAATGTCACTCAAAATATCTAATAAAAAAACCCAGCTATAATTGTCTGATTTGTCTAATCTTCCATGATCAGGTTCATAGCCAATGTTGGTGACAAACTCGCTTCAGCTTAAATAGCTGAATTACATGTTTAACTATTTTTTAGTAGATTTGGAATGCTGAATTTCACGCTCGTACTTAAAACTACTGCTGAGAAATGGCGAAATGACCTGAAACATTAGACCCCCGTTTAATCCCCTTGGTGGATGAATATCTAAAATAGCTGACATACCTATTTAAATATTTTTTAGTACATTTGTTATCCTTAATTTCACGCTCCTACCTACATCCTCTACCAAGATATGGCAAAATGACTTAAAACATTCGACCCCCATTTAACCCTCCCTAATTGGCTGAATTTCTAAAATTGTGAAATGCTGAAATACGTGTTTAACTATTTTTTTAAGTAGATTTTTTATTCTTAATTTCACGATTTTACTTAAAACTGCTGCTATGACAAAAGGCCGAAATGACCTAAAACTTTCGACATCCAAATTAAACCCACCCCCTTATTGGTTGAATTTCTAAAATCGATGACATATATGTTTAACTATTTTTAGTAGATTTATTATCCTGAATTTCACACTCCTACCGAAAACTGCTGCTGAGATATGGCGAAAAGATGAAATGACCTAAAAATTTCGACCCTCCATTTAACCCCCTTAGTGGTTGAACTTCTAAAATCGCTGAAATATGTGTTTAACTATTTTTTAGTAGATTGGGTAACCTGAATTTCACGCCCCTATCTAAAACTGCTGCTGAGATATGGCAAAAAGGCATAATCACCTAAAACTTTCATCCATCCATTTAACCCCCTTAGTGGTTGAATTTCTAAAATCACTGAAATACATGTTTAACTATTTTTTTGTAGATTTGTTATCCTGAATTTCTTTCTTCTACCTAAAACTTCTTCTGAGATATGGCGAAAAGGCCTAAAAATTTCGACCCCCTATTTAACTTCCTTAGGGGTGAATTTTCAAAAATATTTTCTTAGTGGGTGTCTACATTGTGTAAGAACATGTTTTCCAAATTTCATAGTCCTAGGAGAAGCGGTTGAAGTTCGGCGTTGATTCTGAGTCATCAGGACATGTTCTTTTATAAGTATACCGATTTATAAAATCGCCAAAGAAGCAAAAAAAGAGCAAAACAAACTCCATGGCGTAAATTGTCAACCGTTATGTTTATTTAAATACTCTCTTCATTTTTATGTAATATTATAATTAGTATTTATTAATATTTGCTTTTAACTTTAAATAATATAATATATAATAATTTCTCTTAATTTTCTGAACAAACTTATAGCGGCAGCAAGAAATAGGCAATGTCAACTGCTACTTTTCAAGGTCAAACGAACATTTGTGGTTTAGAATAATACAGGGTGTCCCAAAAGTCTCCGTACAACTTCAAAAATTTATTACAAAAAAAATAATAGGCCTACAGCAAAAATAATTACAACAGTGCATAGAGTAACTTAAAAAGTTTTTTCCTACTACCTTAGTATACTTGTACATGAGATCCTTTCGTTGTACGAAGAATATCAAGTCGATATTCCAATTCTATCCACGTGCGTTTCAGCATGCTAACATCAACAGTAGTTACAACTGTTTGATGAAATCTGAACAAAAGTTAATAGTCTCATGGAATTGAAACAAAAGATCCAAACAGCAGTAGCTACCGTTGATGTTAGCACGAAAAACGTTCGTGGATTGAATTGGAATATAATCTTTATATTTTTCGTGCTACGAAAGCATGTCATGTTGAAGTTTACTAAGGCAGTAGAAAAAAACTTTTTAAGTTACTCTATGCACTGTTGTAATTATTTTTGCTGTAGGCCTATTATTTTTTTTTGTAATAATAAATTTTTGAAGTTGTACAGAGATTTTTGGAACACCTTGTATATTTCATAGCATGGTTTTTGTGTTTCCGAAATGAAATTGTGTTGGCTAGTAATGGAAAAACATGTGATTTTTATATCTATAAGCAAGAGAATAAATATTTTAATTGAGGACACGTTAAATAAGTGTAAGAAATATTTTTAATTAAGCATTTACTTCGACAAATCATAGATATATATACTTTTATAGTAAGCAAGGATCATTGCTTTGGCAACAATCACGGCTTGGCTGTGTATTGAAAGTAGCCAAAGCACTACAAAAGCTGCCAAATCTTCTAATTGACTTCTCTGCCAGATTTAAATCAGCATCTGGTAGTAATTTAGCAATGGAATTTCGGTCTAGCAAATTAATTATGGCTCATCTGATAGCCAATGTGTAACATACTAAAATTTCAGCTTTGCTAAAATGATGTGAATTTGACACCTCTTTTTACCTATGAATCAGGGTCTGGCATGGTCTTAGCAACGTTGAAACAGTCTGGCAATAATAGCTTAATATCACGAATAGTTAGCAGAAACAAGTGCTATAAACAAAATTCATGCTAAAATGACGTAATTTTGTCACTTTTTCACCTGTATTGCCCCTCCCCTCACAGGTAAACGCAACGTCCCCTGCCAGCTAGACCAGCCGCATGCATATTACACAATAAAAAGGGAGACTATATAGAAAAATGAACCTTGCTAAAATCAGCTGACGAAAACATTGCTAGCCCTTAGACTATTACACATACACAGTCTTCATAGAGTAAAAAAAAATATACAATGAGTGCAGTTTTCATAAAACTAAAGCTTAGGGTGTTTAAATTTTTTTTTCACTTAATTAGATTTTGCACTTGAAAACTCTTACTGCTAGAATAACAAAGAAAGAAAAGTCATGCACCATGCATAGATTATGAAACTTTTTCTAACACTACCAGAATGTTGATACAAAACTACGTTTTTCCATACAGTGAAATGACATGTCTAAATAAAGATTTTAGAAAATGCATAAGACAGTTGCAAACATATTTTCAGCAATTACTCACTATACTGTATACAGTAGCATACCCAGAATTAAAATTTTTTTTTTTTTGGGGGGGGGGGGCTGTCTTGAATTTCGATAATGTTCTCAGTCTTACAAAACATGTTGAATTGTGCTGTAAACAGAAATCATGTTTGAAAATAAGGCCGTAACCAGAGGAAAAAGGGGGGTGGGCACCAATCTCGAGCCCTCCCAAGAGGTCTGCACGGGCCGAAATTTCCAGGCCCGGCCCAACCCATACAAAAAAAATTTTTCG
The DNA here is from genome assembly GCA_963931845.1 of Maratus michaelseni. NCBI lineage: Eukaryota > Metazoa > Arthropoda > Arachnida > Araneae > Salticidae > Maratus > Maratus michaelseni. The sequence goes on from OZ007586.1 coordinate 380,122,994, forward strand.
GCCCGGCCCGATTTAAAAGTTAAAAGTTTGGCCCCAGCCTGGCCTGGTATTAAAGCTAAAAGTTCGGCCCAGCCCGGAAAAAATTTTAAATCTTGGCTCGAGTGAATTTCTACAAAACATTGATTTTTATGTCGATTTGGTTAAAAATTTGCCTCGTAGGAGGAAATCTAACCAAAATTCCTATCTTAGCCTTTTTTTTTTCATGTTTATAATCTTCATTTTTATAGAGGTGCCACAACCTGGAATATTAATTTTTTTAATAAATCTCTATTTGTTGTATGTATGTGTTTAAGTTATCATTAATATTGTTAATCCATGTTCCATTTATTGAAGTGTTAAAAATCAGAAAAATGCTATACAGTAAAATCTTCTAAGATGGAATTGCATAAGAAAGAAAAAAAAATGAGTTATAGACAATTTGTCTTCTTAGCAGGTGTAACAGGCTGTAGCCAGAGGGAGGCCAGGACAGGCTTTCGCCCGTCCTTGCGTGAGTGACCCAACACTCAAAATAAAGTTAAATTTTCAAAAAAAAAAAAAAAAAAAATCTATTTATTATTATTTTTTATTTATTTTATTTTTATTTGAAGGGCAATGTTGTAACCAAAGGTACCCTCCCCCCTACCTCCTCCCTTATATCTCAGGTCAACTTTTCGAAATGAAAACAAAAGAAGCAAATTTTTCATTTTTAAAGCTTAATTTTTTCCCCCATTGCCTTTTGTGACCGGGCAGAGAACATGTTGTCTCTGGCATTTCGCACTTCATAGACCTTTCCCCTACCCAATCGCCTTTACAAAGGGCTGAAACTGATTAGTTATTTCATTTGTAAAGGTATTATATTCATTATACAACTGACATCCCACATTTTCATAAGCAGGTGCAGTTCATTGTGAACCCAAAGACATTTATCAAGACTAAAGTCCAAATGGATATTTTAAGCAAAACCGGTGACTATCGTGTATTATGACTAGACTGCCTTTTTGTTTTTGTCATTGTAATTTTCATTGAAAGCTTTAAGGCTCTTTTAAATATTATAAACATTGACTCTTTTTACATGTGTCATTATAAGTTTACAAATGACAAAAATTTGTGAAATCAATGTCACAATTTTTATAAGGAATCTTTCAGAGTAAAGAAGAAGTGACTTAAAATATAAATTCCACGCAAGATTATTCAAATAGCCATTTTTATGTTAATTAAAGGTAAACATATAATTTTATTTACAAATGAGAAAATTACAGAAGATAATTTTAATAATGGATCATTCTAGAAAAGAAAAAAAAAACTTTTCTGGTACGTGATAGTTTATTTTTGACATAATATATTTGTTTAAAATGTTTTAGAGGTTTTACATAATAGATCACATTAAAATAAATATTTAATGAAGACTGATGATTTGTGAATTTTATTTATTTATTTATTTATTACTGAATGGAGGTATATTTGCATGCCTCTGTTACTTGTTACATCTAATTTCTTCTATTACCATTTCCACTTATTTTGTAAATGAGATACATATATTTTAATTTAATAATGTATTTTGTTTCCTCTGAACATTCCTTTATATGTAAACTAAATTTTATTTTGAAAAAACATATTTTTTTGAAATTATAGTACTGTTACAAGCACTTCTTGTTCCTGCGTTACAATAAAATTCTGTATTTATTAAAAAGAAAATAAAATGTTTACAGCTTCTTCTTCTTTTTTTTTTTTTTTTTTTTTTTTTTGAAATAGTTACTTTAAGTAATATACCCTACCCTAATACCTTAAATAAGCATTACATTATTTTTTAAAAAGTGTGTGTATTCTTCGCTACAATATTACTAAGGAAATGATCCCCTAAATATTTGTAATATAAATTAAGCACCAAGTAATGAGAATTTTATTTTATGCAAAAACCAATATAAATTTTAAAGAAGTGAAAATAAACTTGAATATTAATTAAAAAATTTTTGGTTTAAATTTTTGATGAATGTTTTTACGCTGGATTATTAACCTTGTTATGCTATTTTATATGTATTTTAATTTAAACAACTTTTATACATCTGAACTGAACATAAAATGTCAAACACTTCATTTCAAATTAAAAGTATTTTCAAGTATAACAAAACAAATGATTCAAATAAAAAAATATGCAGTAGAGTTCTTATTCATTGTATAATTATTTTACTCAAGTATTGTATAAGGTTTTCTCGCTCATAAAAAGTTCTTTTATTTATATTCTTTAAAGGAATGTTTTATGTACGGATATCGTACGGAATATATAGTTTTTTAAAAGTTCAAACTTTTAACATAAATGTTGAAAACTTTCTACTAATTAACAACATGATATTAAAGACACCTCTATTCACTTTTGGCTATTATAAATATGTTTGGTTGCAGATAAGTGCAGATCCAATGGGGAGCTCATGGGGGTCACGACCCCCCCTCTAAATGGAAAACATTTCTATAGAACAATACATTTTTTTTCTTTTTTTACTGCTTAAAAATTTTAATCTTTCTGATACATTCATGGAGTTATTTTTAGATAGAAATACATGGAAATTGCAAGCATTATTGTTTAAGCACTAAAGAATCAAAATCGTTTTTAATTTTCTTATAAATGTGGTACATTTTGAATCGTATTTGATTGCTTCCTCAAGACGATATTTCCATGATTGTCGAGCCTTGAAAATCGGCTTAAAATGTGAATTTTGAGAAAACTTTCTCCAAGATTATTTGCATTTATAAGAAAATGCAAAACTCTGATTTCTTGGTATTTGAATAAAATATGCATGTTTTGTATATTTACAAATATACTTGCAAATTTCATGCACTTATGAAAGAAAGTGAATTGGGGTATATGTCAGAAAATAGTCAATTTGGATCTAAGATATAAAAACAACTAATGAAGAGATATAACCTCTTTCCCCCTCAAAAATGTCATGACCCCCCCCCCCTCTAAATGGAGAATGGAATCCACCTCTGGTTGCAGAATTGCTACCTAGGAATCTACATTTTATACATCTAATAAACCCTTCCCTGATCCGGCCAGCCCAAGTCTGCCGAGAAAAATTAAGCACGGGCCTATGTTTGGGCCAGTGTAATGAGACTAAAAGAAAGAAAGAAAGAATAAAATAAATAATGGCAATAAAAAAAAGACCGGTGTGGTACCCAAGTCAAATGAGGGAAAATCGGACAGCGACAGACCCACGGGCCAAAACTACAAACTTCGAGTTATTTAATTTTTAAAAAGGCGGAATGAAAATCATTACTATCACATTTCCCCCATTTACCTTAAAAAAGGGCTGCCCTAAGGTAAAAGACATCCCTGTTGCCATAGCAGAAGGCTTCAGCGAGAAAGATATTTATATTAAATTATTTATAGTTTTGCTTAAGATACTAATAAGAAATCGGCTGATAAAAAACAAAGCCCTCATTTTCAGTGAAATGAGTCCTTAAAAAATTGCAAAAAATTCAAAATCTGTGGCTCAGGTGCATTCAGACTTCTATCCAGAACAAAATTTAAGACTTCTCTTGCACAATCGATTTGCCTGGCCCATTACAGGGGTCAAATAAAAAATATAGCTAAATTACTTCTTATCACTGTGTGCTGTATATACAGATTCTGAAAAAAAAAATGAATTCTCTGCCAAAACATTCCGCTGAAAAAAAGGGTGGGATAAATTTGGTAACAATGAAGAAATTGCCTTTTTAATTAAAATGAAAAAATTCAAATAGAAGTGAAAAATAGGATTTCGAAGTAAATAAAATTGTGTCTAGAAATACCTTCGGAACCAAATTTAATAGCTGTAGGTGCAGCCATATTTGTCATCAACACAACAAACACACACACGAACGCGCGCACTAAAACCTGCTATTTATTATATAATAACTGCGTGGCAACCCGTTGTGTTGCATTTCTATTTTATTAGATCTTTTGAATTTTTGAGGAAAAATACTTATCAATGCAGTTTTTTAATTAAAATGCATAAGACATAAGCTAAAAATCTAATTTTTATCTATATATTTAAAGCAAAAAGCACATTCTCTTTTCAACACAAAAATCGTCTCATTACTCATGCTTCAACTTTTTTTGAAGGCTTTTCCCCTCAGAAACAGGAAACAGGTTTAGCCTAGGGGGATTGAAAAGGGTTGATTGAAAACGGATTGCGTAATATAGCCATTGCGTTGAAAGCTTTTTTTTTCCCCCTTAAGAACTCATGTTTTCACTACTAAAATTTTAAAGAGAGCTTGGATACAGTTAGATTTATAACCGATTGAAATTTCAGAGAGTCCAGAAGATGAGAACTATTTTTTTATTATTGCTATGTTAAAGGAGACGATGCGAAAACAAGCAAAAAGGCGAAAAGAAAACATTTATTTTACAACTAGATAGCAATATTGTTTCATGAAATTTTTACACGGGCTCTAAAACTGTTTTATTTCTAACCAATAAAGATTTCAAAGAGTTCGGACAAAAATAACTTTTTATTATGAAACTACCCTATGTGAAAAAACAAGAAAATGAGCGCTTTTATCACTAAACATCAATATTTTGTCGTGAATTTTTCATTTAAAAATATAATTTCATACAAAATCGAGTTAAAGATATAAAATAATAAAAACTTTATTTTTTATTTGTTTACTATCATGGACCCGGGCAACGCCGGGCGGGCCAGCTAGTCATTTATTAATCGTACTTAGACTTTTAAATCGCCACCGTAAGATTCTTTAAAATTGATCAATTAGTTCTCCAATTTTTGAGCATTGAAAAACTGGCTGATTCCTTGATTCTCCCGGGTTTTCCCTGTTTTCTCAAAAACTATTTTTATTAACCGACTCAAAAAAGGAGGAGGTTATCAATTCGACGTGTATGTATTTTTTTTTTTTTTTTTTTATGTATGTTACAGATTACTCCGATGCCATGCGTCCTATTTATGTGATTTTTTTTTTTTTATTCGAAAGAGAATACTCTCGAATTGGTCCCATTTTGGTCCCCACGGACTCAGGCCTATTTTCCTTCACGGCACTCGGGCCGGGCCAAAGCCGCTTAGCTCACCTTTCAAGCGACGGCACCGTAAGATTCCTTAACCCCTTGGGGACGAGCGACACCTATACGTGACGCATAAGATGCTCAGAATCCTCGATTATTTCCACCAGTTACTTTTTATTGTAAGCTTTGCCTTATTTAATGATAGCATTTCTGCGGTTCAATTAGGCGATAATTTCTGTTTTGAAAACCGGTGGTAAAAGATTAAAAATTCTGTAAAGGATGCTCGTCGCGAAGGGGGTTAAAGATCCCTTCGTTCCCGAGTTTTTGAGTATTGAAAATTGGTTGATTGTTCAATTCTCCAAGTCTTTCCCAGTTTTCTCAAAAACTACATTAGTTACCGGAATGCGACAAATTGCGAGTTGTAGCCAAAAACATTTTTTATCCGCCCCTGGTAAGTTTAGTGATTGAATGCAACCGTTTCTGAGCTTATTCTGAACAAATAGACAGACAGACAAAAAAAATTAAAATGTTATTTTGAGCTATACGTCATCTAAATAATCGAATAAACTTAGAAATAAGTGTTTTTTCTGAAAATAATGGACACACTCACATTTTACAGATTAGTATAGAAATAGAAAATACATTTCTATTATATCTTTGAACAAACCTTAAAAATATGAAGGGGTTAGAATAACAGTAAAAAAATCTAGATAACCATATTTTCACTGAACGTATATTAATATCTGTTCAGTGCGACAGTCAAATAAGTCATAGTTCACTTAGGGAGTCGCTAGAAGGCAAAACAAGTTGCCTGACATGTAAATGTATTATATATTCTTTTCTTACGTATTAGTATATTCATTTTTCAAGGATCAACACATTTTTCAGTTTAAGACAGGATTCCGTCATAAGCAGGTTCATTTTCACACGTTTTGCTATATTTTAATTTAGCCATATTTTAATAAGTGTATAAATCTACTATTCTTTAAAAAGAATAAATTTTAATGTTTAATTGTAGAATAATGGCGATTTAAAAATGCTTTGCAGAGATTTTTGTGCCAGGTCTTATTTTACTGACTTTCGAACGAACCAGGCCATGCCGAGACAATGATTTTCATACGGGTCAAAACCAGGACTGAAAATTTTGGGGTGTTAAGACTAGGAAGAATGAAACCAGTCCCGGCTCTGTATGGAAAAAATAATTTAAGGCATGGGTGAAGTCTGTCTTATCTATGGACTTGCAATGACAATAGAAAAACTCCCTTCACTATACTAAACATTCTTTCCACTCATATCAGGTCACTTCCCTACTCGGATTAAGATTCCAGTTAGGAAAGAAACGTTAGTTTAAAGCTTACAGTACACCGTAGATAAGCACACAAAAAGATAATATCACATAACAATAGTTCTAAACCCCAGCTGTCAGTGAAAGCCTGACACCCCCCCCCCCTCTACCTTAGTGGAAAATATGCCATTTAGGGGCTAATTTTCCTCAAAACTATGTAATATCTGAGAAGAGTTCAACAGTTCCTTGGTAGGTTTCTTCATTACTATAATTACATACATATTTCAAGGTGTCTGAAAATTACCTACTGACATATCTAATGAACCATATACTAATATGATAACCATATAAAAAAAATTACACACTATTCTAATACCCTTTTATAAACACAAGATGCAAATACAATTATAAATACACAAAAAAATAAAGTTACACTAGGATTACGTCATTTCAATGTCTGTCCTTAGACTGGCGTTGCTGGAAGCGATACTACTTTTTCCTTTCAGTCCTTCTTAGTTAACCTAATAGGTACATCCCTTTCTGCAGTACACCCGCTTGAATGCCTAACTTCTGCTTCTGATGTCTTAATTAAATTTTCCTCTAACCGATAGAAGAAGGAAGATGTGGGGTGTTTTCGCCCATCTTCCTCTTTCGCCGTTTGCCACAGATTTTTTGTATTTACGCCATTTTTCGAAACTATTTCAAAGGCGGGGAATAAGCAGGGGAATAGTATGGCGTACTTATCGCTGTCTTGGCTCCTTTTTCACTCGATATTTTCTTATTTAAACGTTTGACAGGATTGTTTTGATTTTTTCTACGTCTGTTATGCGAAGGATATGTTATCTAAGGAGTGTAAACATAATGCAATCTATTTAAAGCTTTGTTTTTAAAGTTATGTATATTTTCTTTTTATTATGAGGGGGGGAGGTATGTTTTTCCTAAATACCAATAAAATAATACTTTAAAAACAATAATTGGTTGCTTTTATAACTAATATTTAATTCGATATTTTCAATTTTCCGATATTTGATATCTTTATTTTTATGACAATAAAGAACTCCTGTCTAATTTCTTTAAATAACTCATAAAAAAGAACTTTGTTCAAGAATAAGTTTAAATTCGATATATTTTAAAACTTTTTTTTATGTTTTTCCTAAATACCAATAAAATAATACTTAAACAATAATTGGTTGCTTTTATAAATAATATTTAATTCGATATTTTCAATTTTTCGATATTTGATATCTTTATTTTTATGACAATAAAGAACTCCTGTCTAATTTCTTTAAATAACTCATAAAAAAGAACTTTGTTCAAGAATAAGTTTAAATTCGATATATTTTAAAACTTTTTTTCATGTTTTTCCTAAATACCAATAAAATAATACTTAAAAAACAATAATTGGTTGCTTTTATAAATAATATTTAATTCGATATTTTCAATTTTCCGATATTTGATATCTTTATTTTTATGACAATAAAGAACTCCTGTCTAATTTTTTTAAATAACTCATAAAAAAGAACTTTGTTCAAGAATAAGTTTAAATTCGATATATTTTAAAACTTTATTACGCTTTCTTACGTAATGCAGCTACTTTCAGTGCCTGATTTATGGCAGGGCATTCGGGGCACGGTCCCAGGGCCCCCGACTTTCCTGGGCCCGCAAATGCTTATTGAAGATTTTTAAATTATTAGCCAAAATCTGATGAAGTTTTAAACTATTAAAAAACAAAATTAATATGGAAAGTTTTTTTTCTTTTTCATGTAAAAATAACTTTTAAGGGCTGCATCACTCACGCGAAAACGCCTGCTCGCTAATGTTAATCCTATGGGAGAAATTTTTTACAATATCTCATTTGCATTTCAATATTTAAAAATAAATTTTACCATTGGATATTCATACCTGCCAACTTGTAAGGTTTATCCTTACAGTGTAAGGATTTAGGTCCAATTGTAAGGTTGTGAGGGCAACAGGTAAGATTGTAAGGTTTTTTGATAAAACTTGAAATGATTCTTCAAATATGTTACTTATTGAGTAAAAAAATAAAACGGATGCACATATTGCGTTTATGTTACATGAGTAAAAAAATAAAACTGATGCACACATTGCGTTTATGTTACAAAGATGAGGAGTGTGATTATCAATATAGTATGTCACAGCAATCAAATAGTAATTCACAACACGTTATTATATGCCACAGAATGTTTAGTCATGCTGTGTATTTAAAAAATTTCTCGCAGCAATGCTGAATGCAAAGCTAAAATTGAAGTTTTGACACTTTTTTTTATTAGAAATTTATTAGATTTTATTTATTTATTTATTTGTAAAATATTTGGTACTTTCATATTACCTGTGCACCAGTGATAACCCACCAAATCTTGTTTCAGTTGGAATTGTAACCCTTTCAATTCAAATGATTTGAATTCAATGATTTTAATTTTGATTTTAATTCAATTCTTGAGTTTTTGTTATTTGTATTGATGTGTTTGTGTTTACGTATTTTATCATGATTATATTTTAGCTATTTTTAAGTATTGCTTAAGCTTTTTTTAAGACATTATACTGCAGCGTTAAAATATTTATTATTATTTTTTAATAGCTAATGTTAAAAGATTGTCGAAAAAAAAAATGCTTGGCAAGATTTAAGAAAAATTTGGCAATCACTGGTACCTGGCTAACATAAAAGTACTAAAAATTTTAATAATTAAAAGCATGCAACACGATCACTATGGAGAAATGTATGACAAAGAATTGTTGGGTAAAGCCAAATCAGCCTATTTAACGTATATCAAAAAAGAATTATCAGTGCTAATAATATTTGTGTTATTTTTATTATTTAATATTTTTGTAGTCATCAGTAAATTTTGTATCAAATCATATATTACCTTATTAGACGCCTTCATAAATACCGTTTACTACATATATATGTTTAACCCCTTCAGGGGCAAAGTACTCTTGTAGTTATAATATTGAAATGATTGATTAACACCAGGATTCACGAACGAATTTATTTTAAAATAAGTAAAAGCTTTTCCTCATGTAACTTATAAATTCAAAATTTGATTATAAAATTCTGGTGTCATTCTGGCATTTTGGAATTAAAATTAAGTGGTATATATAATATACCGGTGCCCTTCAAGGGGTTAAAGATGCATAATGATGTACGTCAGAAAAATTGTAAGGTTTTCTGAATAGACATGTTGGCAGGTATGGATATTTAAAATTGACGAAAGATTGAAAAATCGTCAGCGAGATAGAACACTTAAGATTATGAGGATGTTATAAAAACTTTTACTGCTAAAAAAATGAGAAGAAACATCATTAAATATCAAAACATTATTAAAGCATGTGTGGCCAGGGCCCCCAAATTTGTAAATCAGTCGCTGGCTACTTATAAAATAAACACATACATTTACCCCCCCCCCCCCTTCACCTTCGTAATATCGACTAAGAATTGATTGTATTCACCTGATTTTAAAATTTAAAACCAAACCCTTATTTAAATTTAACTAGAATCCTTTTTATTTTGATAGGGGGGGGGGGGGGAGTAAAATTTATTCTTTACTAGCTGACCCGTACGGCGTTGCCCGAGCCCTTGTAATAAACTTAAATCTCTTAAAAAACGGAACTCTGGCCACGGTCTACGATGGCTTCGGAACCGTATACCCTGCATGCTCGTACGCTCTAGAAAATCTTTTATTTCCCCCTACCACCGCCAGAGGAGAATTCTGTTCTAAACAAACCTCTTTCCGAACAAACTTCTGAGACAGGTCCCCGCTGCCTACGTTACTGTATAGTAGGCGCACCACAAAATTGAGCTGGTTTCGAGAAGATTGGGACATTATTAGCCCAGTTATTGCAATAAGGCAGAGTTAGAGAAAATAACCTTGAGTGAGGTGCCGAGGGGAGGAGATGTTCGAGTGTACTTCAGAAAATGACTAATTAGGAAGCCCACTATGCAGTCATAAAAATTCGTTCGTTTTGTTAAGCTAGGAACTTAAATACAAAGTTGGCTTTAACTCTTATTTGTAAATAGTGGTAACCGCTACTCATAAATATAATTTAATGTTATAAAGGGTGACTATTAAGTTAAATATAATGTTTGGAATCACTTGCGTTGAAATCGGAAAGATAGTTGCTGATATATAGAAACGGGGCATAGTTAGAGAAAAACCTTGCAGGAGGGGCCGGGGGGGGGGAGGTTGTTCAAGTACCCTTCAGCAAATGACTAATTAAGAGGAGCACTATGCATCTTTCGAAATTCGTTCGTTTGCTTAAGCTAGGAACTTAATTACAAATTTGGCTTACCCAATTAGTCGGAAATAGTGGTAACCGCTACTCATAACTTTAGTTTAATGTTATAAAGAGTGACTATTAAGTTAATTATAATGTTTGGAATCACTTGCGTTGAAATCGGAAAGATAGTTGCTGAGATATGGAAACGGAGCAGAGTTAGAGAAAAAACCTGGAAGGGGGGATGTTCAAGTGCCCTTCAGCAAATGACTAATTAGGAGGACCACTATGCATCTTTCAAAATTCGTTCGTTTCCTTAAGCTTTGAATTTAATTACAAATTTGGCTTAAACTGTTATTCACAAATAGTGGTAACCGCTACTCATAAATTTAGTTTAATGTTATAAAGGGTGACTATTAAATTAATTATAATGTATTAATGTAAATTAATTATAAAGGAGGATCACAATACATCTTTAATGATTGATTCATTTGGTTAAGCTAAGAACTTAATTTGAAATTTGGCTTACACTATTATTCAGAAATTCTGGTAACTGCTTTCTAGAAATACACCTTGAAGCTTAAATGTAATTAGACCTTTGCCCCTCTTCATTCCCGCAAATATAAATAAAAAGAAAAGTGCCCAGTTAAACTGAGGACATTGAGCTCACAGGCTATTCACACTAATTGTATAGTATACTCTTATTTCAAAGAATTTGAAATAAGCCCCTCGAAAAGTAAAGAAATCGACAATATATTAATTGAGGGGGGTCATCCCCCCGTTACCCCCCTCATAGTTAACTAATGAACCCCTTAAACTAAACATGGAAGCCTCTAATTACAATGAATATATATGCAAAATTTGAAGCAAATCGAATAATTCTGCATCAAAAACCTATTTATCTAAATTAAGGGGGATTAGCTCCCCCCTTTCCCCCTTTATACTTAGCCAGTGAACCCTCAAAACTATTCAGAGAAGCGCATTATCACAATGAACCTATATACAAAATTTGAAGAAAATCGTATAATTCTGCATGAAAAACTGATCTACATAATTAAGTGGGGATTATCCCCCCCCCCCTTTCCCCCTTTATACTTAACCAATGAACCCCCAAAACTATTCACATAAGCGCATTATCAAAATAAACCTATATACAAAATTTGAAGAAAATGGGATAATTCTGCATGAAAAACCCATTTATCTAAATTAAGGGGGGTTAGCCCCCGTTTCCACCTTTTATACTTAACCAATGAACCCCCAAACTAATCAGGGAAGCGCCTTATCACAAAGAACCTATAAACAAAGTTTGAAACAAAACGGTTATTTCTATCAAGAGTTATCGCGTTACGTACTTACGTACAGTCGTGGAAAAAAAAAACTGAACACCCCCCACTAACTCTGCAACAAATTATAGTAGAAGGAAGTGACTGGTACCAAACGATTGGAAATAAAGTGTACTTTTAAATGATGTATATAAAATTTGCTTAGGGGGCCATCTACATATAAAAACACACCCAAACTTTGTTTTTTTCAATAGCAAGACTCAAATTTGACAACATATTTGAAATCTGCAGTTCAAACTATGCCTAGATACCAAATTTCATTAAATTCCTACGATTAGTTTCTGAGAAATTAATTACTTTATAATGAGCATATTTAAGGGGCTGTATCCAAATTGAAGTTCGGTACTCGATTGTTGAAATGCTGCAGAATGTCACTTCTTTTAATGTATTATGTTTTACCGATATGACCATTTTACTCACTTAATAAGTTTCGGTTATTGTTATATGCGGTAAAATAATGTTTACAACTGTTGAATTATCCGATTTTAACCCCTTGGGGACAAGTGACAGGTATACGTGACGCATAAGATGCTCAGAATCCTCGATTTTTCCCACCAGTTATTTTTTATTGTAAGCTTTGCCTTACTATATCTTAGCATTTCCACGATTCAATCAGACGAAAATTTCTGTTTTAAAAAACCGGTGGTAAATTATTAAAAATTCTGTAATAGACGCACTTCACGAAGGGGTTAAAAAACCATAAGATTATTTGTAATTAAAATAGTTTTAGAATATGTAAATGTTATTGGAATTTTACAGGTGCTTTTATAATGCTGTTTCTCAGATTTTGCATCTATTTAACTCGCCTTTTTTTTAGTTTATTGTCAGAAACGTGAATAATAGTGACAAATACAAAATGTAGAATTTAAAAAAATAGTATAAAGCAGCGTAAGGAATCAAAGTAAAAAAAAAAAAAAAACGCAGATAAATTGTTTTTTAGTCTGAAAATAAATCCAGACATTGCTTTTTTTTTTTAGTAGCGAGGGGGGGGGGGGTGTCGCAGGATTTATATTTCGATTTATTTGAAGACCTAAAACTAAATCTATGTTATAAAGACATCTGAATAACTTTACATTCGTTATTCTCCTTCGGAATAGGGTTAATAATTCTATGATTAAACCTATTCTGGTAGTTCATTTGAAATTTTACAATTAACTCATTAATGCCTCTTGGCAAGAAAACTTACCGTTTGCCATTTATTATTATTATTATTATTATTATTATTAGATTTTTTTTGCACACTGCTAGCGATTGGGAAATAATCTTGCATATCAGAAAACCATAAAAATAACTTATAATTTTTTTTTCAATTAGCCTGTTTAATCGAATAGATCTAAATACGAAAGTTATAGAAGAAAAAGTTTAATTATTTTAAGTTCGTTATTAATGGAATAAAAACTGAACATCCATACATATTTGTAAAGATTACAATTTTTGATTGATATACAAAAGTTAATAAAAGTTTAAATTAGCATTTTTAAGTAACAAATAATTTCGCGTTAATACTTTATCTAACAACCATTTAGTGTAATATTGCAAACAATTTAACAAGATTTGAGAAAATCTTGTTTTAATCCCAGCCTATGAGTATAATATTTTCTCAAACAGGGATGAGCGCGCTCCGACCCGAATATCGATTCTTATAACTAAATTTTAATAGTATTTTCCAACGTAAAGAATTTCAGAAATTTTGTTCTTGAATAAGGTAACAAATACTATTAAAATTTAGTGGTGCCAATCGGGATTTCGAGTCGGAGCGCTCCCATCCCTGTTCAAACTATGCTTTAATGCACATCATAGACGGCCCCTTAAAGCAGCATCTTGCCGTTTTTTAAGCGTAATTTGAAAACTACTTGGTAGAAAAATTTAAAATTTTGAATACACATAAAGCAGGACATAATAAATATAAATCCATCAAAAAAATTGTAGGTTGCAATTCATAATTTTTTCGAATATTAATTTCATAATTCATATTATAAAATTATAAAAATTACAAATTTGACATATTTATGTTTGGGTTTTTTAGTATTATAACCAAAAAAAAAAAAAAAATTAACACATTAGAATTATAATCTCAGGAGATACTAATAAAAATATGAAAATGTAATTTAACATTAGAGGCTCTAAAATTTGAATGTTTATAACTCGAAAACTTATCATCCAAATGACTTAAAATTTTGTATCTAGGCATAGTTAGAACCGAAGATTTAAAATATCATGTCAAAAGTGGGTGTTGCCATTGAAAAAAATAAATTTTAGGCTTGTTTTAATATGTAGATGGTCCCTTAGGCAAATTTTAGATATATAATTTAAAAGTAGACTTTATTTCCAATCGTTTGGTACCAGTCACTTCCTTCTACTACAATTTGTTGCAGAGTTAGTGGGAGGTGTGCAGTTTTTTTTCCACGACTGTACATACATACAGAATGGGCGGGCACATTAGCTCTCAAGCTTTGATAGCCTGTGAGCTAAAAAGAATCTGTTAAATAAAGTTTTCCGTATTAACAATCTCCATCATAATAATAAATGCCATGTAAAAAAAAAAAAAAAAAAAACGACTATTTGTCATGAAGAAAAATATGCCTGGAAAATATTTCAATCAGTGGGACGTATGTGTAATTTGTCATGTACAGGTGGGTGACAATAGCATGGCTCCTCTACGCTGATAACTTCAATCCATATTGACACTATTTAGTTAGAAATCCTTATTTATGCATCGCTACTGTGGTTTATTTAATTACTTCTGTGAAGAATCGACGCAACCAGCCCAAGAGAATAAAAGCGTATTTTTAATGAGAGTTCTTTGTGCATTTTAATTAATATTTCAGAAAGTAATTAAAATATTAAAATTCTGACGCTCAGGTACACCAGGAGAGGGTTTGGACTACCTAAATCTAAATTTAAAGACTTCTAGGTGCGCTAAATTTTCCTAGCCATCGCCAACAGACACACACACAGCCACAAAGAGCGAAACTTTCTTTTTTTAGTATAGACTAGCTAATCTGCCCGGCGTTGCCCGGGCCCGAAATATTAATAATCTGTTCTATACGAATATGACTGAAATCTGTAAGGCTATCGAAATCAAGTCGAATGAGGCAAACTTCGTCGTAATCGGGCTCATAAAACCCAAGTTCGGAAGGCGCATCCTGGCGGTCGAAAGTGCAGCTAAAATATTTAAGGCTATAGATATCAAGTCGAATGAGCCTAACCCCGTCGTAATCGGGTCCATAGAACCAGATATACTCCTATAGTTCCACTTTCCACCGCCAGGGGGTGCGGTCTGTTCTGGAAGAGGCCTTTTCAGAACACTTGACCCAACCAAATTTCCTAGTAGAATTGAAATTTTACTACGGGTAAACATTGCCAAAATAGCGGATATCGCGAAAGTGGGTTACGTAATCGATCGGTTTCTAAAAGGTTAATGTAGATATTTTTTAAAACCCAACGATGCATTTTGAAGAAAATGAACGTGTCTATGATCTGGAGTCTACTGTTTGTCCGTACTTGCATTTCCCGAGTCGATGCCGATTTTTAAATCTGGACCAAAAAAAGGAAATTCGCGTGAGTGAGTTTTGAAAAGGAATTTTTTCGGAGGGTTAAAATTAATTTTTTTCAAAACGGATACCAGATTTTAAAAAACAAAGGGATATGGATTAGGCACGGTATTTTTAGTTTTTCGTATCTTGTTTATAAACGCCAATTCGGATTTTTAAAGATAGGAGAAGTAGTTAAAAAAGCGAAATTGACTTACGGTTAAAAACGTTTTCGAAAGGGTTAACGTGATTTATTTTTAAAACTAAAGGTTTCTGCCTAAACCCGATAGAACGTAGATGTCTTTAGGTGTGTTTGCTTTTTGTTTGGTTATTTTACAAAGCCGATGCCAGATTTAATATATAGCAGAAAATCGGAATTCGCAAAAGAGAGTCCTGCGCACGAATTTTTTTTGAAGGGTTAATATTCGTATTTTTCAAAAACAAATACATATATCGAAAAAGGAATAAATGTAGATATTGTCTGGTATTTTTAGTTTTTCGTACCTGTCTCTGAATCGCCGATGCAAAATTTTAAAAATTGCCAAAATCGCAAAACGGCATACAGAAAATATACTTTTTCGAAGGGTTAATTTTTGTATTTTTTAAAACCAAAGGTGGCTTTGAAAAGGACAAAAACAGTTCTTTAATTTGGTGACCTTCGTTTTTCCGTATATTTTGTATTCCGGTAGATGCAAGGCTCGGAAAACGAGAGAAAATAAAAAACACGAATTCGATGCTTTTTGATTATTTTTTTTGAAAGGGTTAAATGTAAAATTTTTTCAAACCAACCAGATCGTTCGAGACGTAAAAGTATGTTCTTTTAGAATATGTAGACGGTTTTTCCGTATTTTTAGCTGTTTGTCCATGGCGAATTTAGAAATACTTTAAACAAAAACGGAATGTCTTCTGCTTTCTGGTTCCGGAAGATACGGAAATTGGTTTCTGCACATGCGCCAGCTCGCTTCAGAATAATGACTTTTTTATTTGTGATCTGTGATCAGTTTTTAATTGATAACTACTTTAATTTTCAAAATTTTAAAATTATGAGGCTCAGGTATACCAGGAGAGTGTTTGGACTACCTAAATCTAAATTTACAGACTTCTAGGAGCGCTAAATTTTCCTAGCCATCGCCAACAGACACACACACACACACAGAGCGAAACTTTCTTTTATTAGTATATAGATAAAGGACTAAATAATTAAACAGTAGGATAAAATATATATATATACTTTTTTTTTTTTTTAGTTAAAAGGATTTAAAGTAAACGTTTCATTTTATGAAATTAGGAAATACTAATAAAATGTATCATATTTTTTATTTCTATTGTCAACATCCCTTTTTCTAAGCAACTAAAAAAACGCAAAACGATAAATGAGATACCATATGAAAAAATTTTGAACAGGTTTCTGACATATTATACTCACATTTCGTTAAAACATGTTTGATGAAAATTACATTTAATTAAAAATTAAATCAACATTGTTTTCATAAATGTTATGAAAGGTTTTTCTCAAATAAGCGTTGCCAGAGAAAAAAAACGATTAAAATTATTAAAATAAAAAATATATGTTCCAATAAAGATAAAGTGGGACAAAGTTGTTGCACACGTTTATATTATATTTATGGTTAAAAAGCAAAATTTAAATTCAAATGCTCAATTTTTTTTTTCTCCCATGCTTTTTCCAAAACAGATGATGTCACCCTCTAATGCAGTTAAAATACAATTAATTATTATTATTATTTATTTATTTTTTCCGTTTGCTACCCTTGGCCAGATTTTACTGTAACTTTGGTTGAATAAATTAGATGATATTCTGGCTTGACTAATGTTGTTTAAGAGATACTTTTAATGAAATGAAATTAAACAGAATGAAATTAAAAGACGAAGAGCGAATTTCACGGGCACAAGTCAAGACACGATATGAGAATGACAAAAGCGAAAATACCGGCAACCCATCATGTGAGGCGACGCGACGGTTAGTAGAAACGTCTATGCCAAGATAAAAGCCAAGTTTTCGCCAATATCGGGAGGGTTGCGAGCATTCTGTTTGAACACTTTCCCATAACCCCCGTAGCAATTGATGGGCGAAAACACCCCACATCTTCCTTCTATCTTATATTTCCTTCTTCTATGGGAATACCATATACCTGCTAAGACTGAAATCTGTCTTATACTGTAGAAGTTTTTCGAACCCCTGTGATTTTATGCAGGTGAAGTAAACTGAATCTATTTTATGAATAATTAAGCAAAAACTTTAGAGAAAACGTTTCCGGAAAACATTAATGTAAAATATAAATTTGTTTCAAATTATAAAACTGTGAAAAGAATGTTTTGAGGGGAGCGGGAGTTACCAGGTGGCCGTGAAGTCAACATTTCCATTTTGCGTTACTGCATTTGTTAACTGAAAAAACTGGATACCTTAGCTACTTCACTTTTCCACCTTTTTAAAAATATTTATTTCGATAGTATAAAAAAATGATGAAAAAATCAGATAAAAAATGTTTTCTTCATAATTATTTCTATCGCATTTGAAAGGTGTTCATTCATTTAATTATGACTTACTACTCCTCGAGTTTTTAAAAGGGATGCACCGATCAGTAATTTTGGCCGAATACCGAATATTCGACAGGCGTGTGAACCGAATATTGAATATTCGGCTGTCCGAATACTTCTATATCTCAGAAAAACTATTAATAAGCCTTTAAAGCAATTTCACATAATATTTAACACAAATATTTCAACTTTAAGGAACAAGACCTTTTTACTTTACATTAAAAAAGTGTATGCTTTGAATTATTATTTAAAAAAATGATGATCTTGAAATTGTATGAATTAATAAAAGTTAAAATCCACCTTTTCTTCTAAAAATTAAAATAAATTAATGAAACTTTCTTATATTTTAAGACAAATATTTTAAAATCAAAGTGAAATTTCGAAGGATTTAGAAGTTAAATTTTTACAGTCGTGTAATGTTTACATGTAAAAAAGGGACTAAAGTGAAACAAGTGGGTAAGTGTGATCTAAGATCGCACAAAGGGTTTCGTTTAAGATTCCTTTCAAAACACTTTATCCTTTCTTTAATAAATCCAAATAAATTTCATTTTGAAAAATAAAAAAATAAAGTAAGTCATATATTTTATAAAGTAAAAATTTACCGGTTTATTTTTCTCGTTTTTTCGAATATCTGAACCGGCCCGATAGCGGGCGAAGTCCGCTATTATACTCTGTCATAATAATATCTGTCATGTGGACTAAATGCTATTACTCATGTTGATACTCTCTTTGTATTAGTCTCAAACATTTGAAAAAGTCCGTTAAACTTATAATATGACGTCTGATTAATTTTCTTTTAAATTCTCTAATGACGTCATATTAGCCTGATTTCTGCACTTACACATACTCATACTCCTTGTATTATTGAGAAATGTTTGAAAATTTCCGTCTTATTTCCAATATGACGTCATATTAATCTTTTTTTCAATTGGTGAAACTTTTTATTTCATTTTCATTTTTCACGTGGAATCTTTCAATAGAAAATTAATTATTGTAGAAAAAAATTTATTGTGGATTTTTAACTGTTGGCAAATGCTATAATAAATATTTAAATTTAATATGAAAAGTCTATTAGCTTTTTCGTTTTTTATCTCTCTATATTATAATAAAACAATTTTTTCAAAATTTATGATTTTCAGCGTGAAAGTAGGTATTCAGCTGTAAGCTGTAAGTATACAAAATTTCAAGTCTGTAAGTTATACAGTTTCTGAGAACCGGCTCTGTGACGGATACACAGAGAAGCGGGACGAATAGGGTTTCGTGAGATGAACGAAACCCTAAAAATAAAATCTATTCAAAAAGTGGCAACTCAGCAAAAAAACTTTATTGCTTCTTTTGATTTATCAATGAAGTTTTTAAATGCATCAAAGTGGGCGCTCATTTTCAGAAGTTGTAAGCATACAAGGTGTTCCTAAACTTTTGAAACAAATTTTCAGGTGAGATAATGCGGTCAAGACAAACATTTTTTGCAATGTAAGCCAGCATAGCAACTCACTTCTTCTATCAAAAGTATCAGGTGATTATAAGTAAAGTTACGATTCCAAAAATCGATAATTTTAAAACTGCTGGTCAGAATGACTTAATATTTTAGCAGAACAATCGTGAGGCAATGGAATTTTGTTTGGCGAAGGAAAAAAAATAGTTCCAAAATGTGCCGATAGATGGCGCTGTCAGGGTAATGTCAGGGGAAAGACAAAAATGTATTCGTTAAACACAGGAATGTTGTTAGCCAAAAGTAAAATATAGAGTTCATAGATTTACTAAAAATTTATTAGCGAAAATACAAGAATACGTGTTTACAGCGACAACAGCAATAATGACAAAAAATGAAAAAAAAAAAGAACTTCATGGAACAAACACCTTACTGATGATTAAGGCATAAGTTGTTCGATATGCCCCGCCTTGTTCCGCTACTAATTGGAAGCGCAAAATGGCATGCTCCACAACAGATCGGAGGGTATCTGTACTGATGCAATGGGTGTGGTGTGTGATGCTTGCCTTCAAGTCGGCTAGATTCTGAATCCGCCCGCTGTAAACAACATTCTTAAGGTACACCCAAAGCCAGAAATCACACGGGTTTAAATAGGGGGAACGTGGCGGCCACGTTGTTGTAAAAAGGCGGCTTATGTTCCTATCATCTCCGAAATTAGCACTCAGTAGCTGCTTCACAGGAGTAGCAATGTGCGGAGTAGCACCATCTTGCATGAATATTGTGCGATCCACACACTAACGCTGCTGGAGTGCCGGAAGGACATGGTTACGCAAAAGTGCTTCATACCGCTTGCCAGTAACGGTGCTGGTGCAGGTAACTCCTCGAAGAAAAACGGACCGACGATAAACGCTGTCGTTATTCCGCACCACACAGTGACCTTTTCAGACTGATGAGGCTATAGCTGGGACGGATTCTCGGTCGCCCATATCCTGCAATTTTGCGGATTTACAGAACCTTGCAAATGAAAGTGGGCTTTGTCAGACCACAGAATGTTCCATGGCCATCCGTTGTCCACTTCCATCCGGGAAAGAAATTGTAGGGCAAAAGATTGACTTGCTTCCAGGTCAGCAGGTAGTAACTCCTGCACATGAGTTACTTTGTACAGATAACAGCACAAGATGTTCCGCAGGACTTTACGCACCGTGCTGTTCGGCATATTCAGCATTCGGCCATTTCCCCGTTCACTGCTGATTCCAGCATCACTGTTAGTCTGTTCTTGTAATGCTGTAGCCACATCTTCCCCTGCCGCAGCCGAAACTGGTTTTCTTCCTCTAATCCCGTTTAACGTCAAATGAACCGGTCTTTTCGAATTTAGCAATCATTTTTCACAGATCATTTGTGGTTATTGCACCCCTTTTTATGGATTTTAATGTCCGAAACTTTCTAATAGCTGTAAGTGCACAGTTATCGTTCTTATAAAAAAGTTTCAAGAGCAGAGCACGATCCTTCATAGTCAGAGTCATGATGAAGCATTCAGGCAAAGAGCTGGTGCTCTGCATTCTTATGGCATCTATGTCAGCGGTGCACATGTCACGTATTAGTAATTTGCATATCTCCAGACAATGTGAAACCTGACAGTGTCATCTATCGGCACATTTTGGAGCTATTTTTTTCCCTTCGCCAAACAAAATTCGCCAACAACATGCCTCACGATTGTTCTGCTAAAATGTCCAGTCATTCAAACCAGTAGTTTTAAAAGTATCAATTTTTGAAATCGTAACTTTAATTATAATCACACGGTACAATACAGTCAATCAAAAGTACTGGGTGTCTCACTATAAGCTGAACCCCAATTTTTGTTCATAACTTTAACAATAATGAAGATATTTTAGCGAGATTTTTATCATATTAACTTTGCTTTGTTTGAAATGTAATGAAATCATTGAAAGTGATTGGATTTTGGTTTGAGATACAGTATATGTACTGTCAGCTGCATTTTGAATAATGGAATGTCTAGCTTACAGTTTGGATGTGAATTGCGGCAATTTCCAGCAGTTCTTGTCATGTCATCATTTAACAGAAAGCCAAATAAATATTTCGAAAATATCTTCGTTACTGTTATCATAACAAATGAAAACCCAAGTCAAGTTCGGCTTGCAGTGAAATACATTTAGTTAATTTTCTTAACTGTTACTTTTCAAACAACAAATGAATAATGTAAAAACATTATATTTTATTTAAATCAGTCTATTTGTAACTATTCTGAATACCTGTATTTATTCACAGTTAAAAATTGAAGTTATGAAAAATTTATAAACATACTTTTAAAAGATGTTTTTTAAGTACTCCGTTTGGCCGAATATTTTGATATTCGACAGATCGAATAGTTTGATATTCGATAATATGGCCCCTGTACACAAAGTATAAGTGCTACATACTTTATTTTCAATACCGAACATGCCACAGTAAATCTGAATGACATATATTAATTTCATGGCACTCCGAGCATATTTACGTGAGTTAGAGCACGGACAGACAGACAGACAAAACGAATTCATACACACTTTTCAACTATGTTGGAAAGTGTTAATAAAAAAGGCTAAATTTGGACATTTTCTGCCTCTAAGCAATATTTTATAACAAATGACATTAATTAAAGAGCTTATTGGAAGAACATTCGATGAATATGTTATGAGATATTCTATCATATTGTAAAGCTAAAATACCAAGATTCTAATTAGTTTTGAAGAGCTTACAGATGATTTATTAACATTTAATATTTTAATATTAAATAATTTAAATATTATCAATAATATATTTCAAAATTAAATGTTGATAAGTTTTTCTGAGAGAGTTTAGTACCAGCTGTTAGCCTATTAAATATATTCTACCAAGAAATAAAAAAGAAAAAACAAGAAGATTTACGACAAAAAGTTTTTATTTCAATTTTCTCGCAATTTCATTTTTGTTACATAACA
This sequence comes from Maratus michaelseni, assembly GCA_963931845.1. Classification (NCBI taxonomy): domain Eukaryota; kingdom Metazoa; phylum Arthropoda; class Arachnida; order Araneae; family Salticidae; genus Maratus; species Maratus michaelseni. Next base: position 380,145,326 of record OZ007586.1, read on the forward strand.
TTTTCTTCCTTAAAGCGCTTCCATTTATACAGAATTTCAAAAATCTGATAGGGAGAAATTTACTCACAAAAAATACTCTCTGGAACTTGAAGCATAGGCCTATGTGGCAGAACCACAAAGAAAAGTTTCCGTATTTTAAACTACAGAATTTATTTGTGCACTGATAATTATGCATGGAAACTGAAATTACCCCAAACAAAAATTCGTCCTTCCTCAAAGGATGCCCCTGCCAAGATGTTCTTATTACCTACTCCTGGACAATTAATGGACCAACAACTGACAACTATTTCCTGGTTTGCCCCGAAAGAGATTAATTATCACTTCTTAGAATTACTGATATTGGTCATTTCAATACACGAAGTGTCCCCTCTCTCACCGGCTCTGACTACTGCACATAATATTTTACAGCTTTTTTGAAGGGCTACTAAACTAGAATTCTTAGAACTGATTTTTTATCATCACCCTCGTGACAAAAAAGATAACTCCCGCTCAGATTCGGAGCCTTCAGAAATTATTTAACTTTATTTCTTCTGGGTCCCTATTGCTCCAAGCCACATAACTGTTGTTCCTTTGACCCTCTCCCATCCCTCACACACACATTCACCTATGTGTGTGCACTCGTTTTGATTATATTAGTTCTCAAATCAGAAATATGTATTATATTTGTTTGTGTAATCTTTCAAATATTTGTAAATTAAAATTTTGAGTAATCAGTGTCATAACATTTTCACTTGAATTTGAAATTCTGGGGTGGGCACTGGAACTACTTAGGGTGGGCCGTGCCCCCCCCCCCCTCTCTCTCTCTCTAGTTACGCCTATGATCCTTCATAGAAATTGGTGCTGATTCTTTTTAGTGTATGCGAAACCTGTGTGAGCTAGAAGAAAGTTTTGGGATTGGCATATCCGACTAGTTCCTAAATGAAATGATAAAAATGATTCTTGGCTGAATCATGAAAACATTTGCTCATAAAAAATATTCAGAAATTAAAATAATACTTGTTTGAGCAAAATTGCATTGAATTGTAATTTATCATATAAGATATTCACCTTCATTTTTTTTTTTTTTTTTAACTTTAATAAAAAAGGTAACTTTTATTAGGAGCGACTAGGTATAGCGATTCCTCCTTTAAACAGCGCATGCGTCAACTGATTCTTGGGTTGCTTTCTGCCGTCGTCTTGGCGATGAAATGCCAAGCATTTTGGTTAAGTGTTGTGTATAGCAGGCACGTGCTTTGTTGATAGAATCGGTTTGTGGATGATCTGGCTTAGTGGTTAAAGCAAGGGCTGTATTAGAGTTGTAATCGTAAGGTTGCGTGTTCTGTCCTCGCTGAAGGTTTTAGTGTTTTGTTTTAATTTTTACCAAGCAGTTAATAAATTCAGCTGATCTTTATTACTTTTATTGTCAATTAGATAATTACATTAAATTTGAATTATAATTACCGTATATACTCGTGTATAAGTCGAGGACTTTTTGACAAAATTTGGGAGTTGAAAGTGAGGGGTCGACTTATACACGAGTTAGTAAAAACAAAAATAAATAAAGAATATTTCAAACTCCGAAAGAAGTGTGAAATAGCGGAGTGAAATACCGGAGTCACCTGGTCTAGGTTGGAAAGAGAGATAAAAGCAGACAATGGTCATTTCCTTGTGATTGACAAAAAAAAAAACTGAACAATAATGTCTGTGTAAATGTTCTGCACCCATTTTCTCTTGTGATAGAATTTTCTTCAAAATACAGGGACATTCCTTTCAATATTTTAATCCCCTTTTTAAAAAGAGTTCAACTTGAGAATGTTTCTAGATTTCTCTCCTAAAAGTCCTACAACACAAAGAAATACTATATTTTAGCAGTCTAAGAAGTTGTTTACCCTTGTAAATAAGGGTTGAATAGATTTTTCAAACATTTTTTTCTTTTTAAATATCATTAAATTGATGTGAATAGGCTTCAAAATAGTTTAAGCTTCTTCAGTTTTACATAATTATACAGTTTTAAAACGTTCAATTAAAAAAAAAGTCTGATTAGAAACGTTAAAAATAAAATGTTTGCTAATTTAATGAACATTTATTAATTTTTTTTTAATCCTCGATTACAAATCATTTTTCAACATACTACCAGAAATGTAGTTCGACTTATACACGAAAATTCGATTTTTTTCAAAATTTTGCGTAAGAATTGGGGGGGTTGACCTATACACGAGTCGACTTATACACGAGTATATACGGTACGTTCAATTTTTTAAATTTATTATTTATTAAATTTAAATTGTATTACATTAAATAGAATTTAATTTTAAATAAATTTCAGTAATTAAATTTTAAAATTCATTTAAGCTATTTTTCGATAATTAAAATAAACATTTATTAAAATGCAATAATAAATCTCCTAAGCTTACGTTAAAAATACTTTTATGGTAGAAGTTTAGTAACAGAAAAATATAAAATTTGCAGAATTAATGTATTAAAGTTTTCATCTTTTAAAATTATCCTTGATTAATATCACAATTATTATCATTATGAAGATTTTTGATTTTTTCTATCTTTACTTATAAATTTGTTATCAGTTGTCTTGTAATTTTTATTTAAAATCAACTATTTTATATGAAATTTTAATATTTAGTACTATTTATGAGATATTGTTAAATAATTAAAATAAAATATCCATTTAAATGCTATAATAGTATCTCTTAAAATGATATAGAAAACTGTTTTCATATAAAAGCCTCAAAAACTTATTTTTAGTTATACTGCTAGAAACTTAGCATTTATTATATACATCTGTGAAAACATTTAAAAAACTTTATACATCTTGTGATAGCAATCTCATTATTTTCTCATAACTTAATTAATTAAGTCATATCAAATATTATATTCTTTTTGAATTTTTGATCATTTTTTGACTAAAAGTAAAAGTCTATTCGCCAAAACAAGCGATAAATTACCAAACTAGTCGACTTCACAGAGATAAGATTATCGCCAAGCTGTGACGCATGCGCTGTTTAACTGAGGAATAGCTATACCTAGTCGCTCGTACTTTTATTTGCTTTAAAATTAAATTAATTTCAGATTATTCAGTCAAAAAAACATAAATAAATTTAACAAGCAAACAAAAAAGAGTGGGAGGAGGAGTATTTATATAATTTAAAATTAAATTAATTTCAAAATATTCAGTTCGAAGCAATTGGACATTAATAATCTAATAAGAATAGTAATCTAATGAAATAAAATAATAGATTACTACTTTAAATATAAATATTTAAATTTAGTTACATTATTTACATTTAAATAATAAAAGCTAACTTCAGTGATATGCACAATGGATGTTAAACGATATACTATATTGCAAAAAATTAACGTTATTTTGTTTTTGTTTTTCTTATACTAATAAAAGAAAGTTTCGCTCTGTGTGTCTGTGTTAGAGGTAATTTAATCTAAATTTTTATATTTATATTTTCATTAATATCTTAAAACATTTCTTTTTTATAAACTCATTCTATTTTGATATCTAATCAAACCCCCTCCTCCTTTTTCTTATTTTTCTTAAACATTATTAATTAAAACTCTTATTTTCAAAACCCAAACATTTGTATTTTTCTATAAGTCAAGACCACCCAGGTTCTTCTTTTTTCACTGTGAGATAGTTTCCACGCAAACAACTTTTACTTGAAATTCTCTCGTAATTTAAGGGATCGTAAATTCGAAACACACACAGGCAGATTGGATAAAGTACAAAAGGCCTTTATAAGAAGTCATGGGAATAACTGAAGCATTATTGTCAGTTGTATTGTGTGCAACTTTTATTACCCTCAGAAAAGAGAGTCATAAAACTATTTCGAAGGCTTGTTAGGAAGATGCATCAGTATATTGCTTTCGAGTCGTTGTTTACGAAATAGCAGGTGCAAGCGTGCACGTGGTTTCTTTCTTTTCGTGGGACCCAACAGACGGCTAATTTCCAGGAATTGTAGCTAGGATTTTTCACCTAGCAACAACTAATCCAATAGGCGTGTTATTTTCTCCCCCCACTCATCCAATCAGCGTTGACCTTTTTTACCCCCTGGTCCAGCGTTACCAAGGAAACGGAGAGCTAGTTAGTAGACAGGGATGTTTTAAACGACGAACAGTGAGGTTGTGTGTGCGTGTTAGGTGTCATTTTCTCCCCACCGCCGCCTGCTCGAGCGGTAGATTGTTTTTTAGTGAGTAGGAAGACGGACGATTACTAGGGAGTTGATAGAAAATGGTTGGATGCTACGCGGCCTGAAATGACGAGGATGACATGTTGTTGTTGGAGTAAAAAGAGGTTAAGATTTCGAGAAAGTTTTTAGATGTCGAAATGTTAGGACGTGCAGATTTAGTGGTATATCGAGAGATGTGTTTGCCCTGGTAACAGACTCTGCTAGCGTTCTGCAAGATAAAACGAACAAAAGAAAACATTCTTTTGCAGCCTTTAAAGACTGATGTTTAAGAATAATCTTTGCTAGAGATTAGCACCACTGCTCGTATTTGGAGCCGGTATGTAACTGGAGATTCACACGGAGTGGCAGGAGCGTGTTATAAATAGTTACACAATAATTATTGGATTCGACTCCCGGTGTGGGAACAACAACTTCTTGTGAATAGTTGATTCTCGACTAACTTTATTTACATATATTTTCCTCGTGTATATTGTCCTCTACCGTCTCGGATTCTGTTTAGACATTTTTGACTACTTAGTGTAGTAGCCAAGCATTGTGGTCGTCACTAACAAGCCATTATGACTAGAACTTTCGTGCCTAAAATTCTCGAACTCGTATTAATGAGATAATGGAGTGAAACCAAACCTACCAAAGAATGACCAAAGCACCTCTAACATCACTATGTACTTTCTGTGGTAAATATAACATCAGTATTTTTAGTTAAATTTATCTGATTATAGTATATGATACTTATGATTTTTGGATTAACCAATTTGTTAATGTTTTTATCTATTACCATGATCTCAATACATTAGATTGCTATTATAATTCGTGAAAGCTATGAATAATGTGTTTCTGTAAATAAACAAAATATCTAAGTAAATTCCATCTTTGTTTTCTTTATCTTATTAATTTATTTTAAATCATTTCAATAAGATTCATGTTCAGTAATTTTACTTTTTGTTAATCATTAAAATTTAATTGGGAATACAATGTATAGTTTGAATTATCAGTTTAAAATGCACAGTAATTTTTAACTTAATTTATTCTATTGACTTAAATATTAATTCTGGTAAAATAAATAAATAAATAAATTAATTAATTAAAGTAAATTATTGTATTCTCTAGTCATGGAATTTCTAAATATTATTTTAAGCATTAAATCTAATAAAAAAAATAAACTGCTAATTTACTGGATGTTGTAATTTTTAATATTCAAACTTATTTTATTTAATTAACTGAGACCTTTTACTATTCTTTAATTAATTGCAGGACATACTTATCTGAATTTTTTATATAAAGTAATTTTAACATTTTGATCTAAAGTCTTATGAGAAGAATTTTATTATAATGAATTACTTATTCAAAATTTAATTATTTACTCATGGTCTCTTAAACAAGGATTAATCTATACGATCACAGCTTCAGTGTTGGGAATTCTTGGAATTAATTTTGCATTTTTTTAATATTTATCAAATATTATTTTGTTTAACCTATATTATCAATTTTATACCTCCCCTTTTTGTACTTTCTTTAAAAGAAAGATTTTGTCCCCTTTATTCCAAAATTTTCACTTAGTCTAAATTATTATGTCTATGAAAATTCCTTGTTGTTACCCTTCATATTAATTCTTGAATTCACAATGCTGATTGTTGGGGAATTGGATGTAGTGCAAATTGAGAATTTTGTCAGTGCTTTTAAATGATTAATTCTTATACTATTTTGAATTCAAAACTTAGAATTCATGTAAATTTAAATTCTTTAAATTTTAATTGTTTCTGTTTAATTTAATCCATTTCCTTTTTTTCTAAATTTATTTTAGTTTGAGAATAATTTTGTAAGTATGCATATTGACAGGATTCATTTCGATTTTTAGTCATAGGTAATTTGCACTCATTCATAATTTTTGCAAAAGGTAATAGTACCTAGGCAAGTGAACAAACCCCCAACAAAGAATTGATGCCGTGACACTTACCTGTGTGGCACAATTCAAATTTTTAATGTTTATTTGTGTATACTTAAAGTTCAGGGTATAAGGCAACTATTTTTTTTTCAAAATGTATTGTGCATTATGTCTTTGAGTATATGTTATGAAGTGTTAACCCTCATATCTGTGCTGTTCAAATTTTTTTTTTCATAATACCCCACCCGCACTGAATTTTTAGAAATTTTAACATACCTTTCCCATTGGTTTATATTTATTTGCAATTGATTATATATATTGACAAAGGCGACTAGTGTATACATGGGTGTAGCTCTCAATAATTTTATTTAGATTTTGCATTTGTGTAATTTTTTTTTTCCTTTGCTTAAGGTTTAGGTAGGGTTAATTATAATTTTTTTTTTTTTTATCGCTGAATTTTTTGTTGTCAAAACATTTCATAAATATGGCGAGACCCTTACCAAGGAGATGGCTGAGTTGCAGAAGAAATCGTCTTTGATGGATAATTTATCCAACATCCCACCTTTTAGCGGGGACTCTACTATATCCTTTTCCGACTTTATTGAAAAGTTCACAGATATTTCCACCTTCTTTAACTGGGATGAAAAAGAAAAAATTTTCGCCCTGTTTAACAGACTGTCAGGGAAAGCAGCCAAATTAATTAAGGCAAAAATTATAAGGAATTAGTGGAAATTATACAAGACAGATTCACGGAACAGGAGTCGCCAGATGTGGCATTATCGAAGTTTCTTAACTTCAAACAGACACCTTCAATGTCTGTCCAAGATTTTTTCGACAGAGCCTCTGATCTGTCACGCAGAGCTCTTGTCATCGATGGAATTGCTGAGGGCATTGTAAATAAAAGTAGAGATGCTATACTGCACTCTATGCTTCTAGGTAACCTATCTCCAGAAATTCGGAAGGGTGTCATTTCAAAAGATCCAAAAACCCCTCAGGAAATACTAACGTTTGCCTTACTTGAAGAAAAGGCTTGTAGGAGTGTTAACCCCTTCTACAGCTATGAACCAGCAAACATTGCCCCCCAGGTCCCCTCAGGTGTAGCATGTGCTGCTGTTTACCCCCCTACACCCCAGGTTAGCCATCCCAACCGTGAAATTGTAGAACTCCAAAACAAAATGGAAATCTTAACGGCTAAAATTGATAGTCTTGTTATGCAACAACCAGCTACAGCGAGACCACCAGCCCAGGAAAATATCCAGTACAACCCTTTTTTCTGTTTTGGAGATATGGCGACCCCAACCATTTTTTTTCAGGACTGCCCCCAAAACCCCAGAAATCAAGGCTGGCAAAATTATAATGAAAATCCCTATGGTCGTAGAGGTATGGCCAGGCCTAACAATAACTACAGAGGCAATTATAGTAACAGGGGATATGAGAATCAAAGAAACTATAGGGGAAATGGCAATAACTATAGAAACAGAGGTACCAACAATGGCCAGAGAGGTAATTATAGGAATAGGGGTAATCAAAATAATGTAACCCAGCAGAATAACAACACTGCCAATGAACACAATGTTCAACAAAATTTAAACGGGTAATGGCTGAGTCTGGAGTAGTCGGACTAACTCATGAGAAGCCGAACGACAAAACCCCCTCTGTATATAATGTTTTCTCACCATCAGCATGCAATCTCCCTACTGCAAGGATTGCTGTCGGTGATATTTTTATTTCTGCACTGTGTGATACGGGATCAGGTATCAATTTAATTTCTCGACAGGGATTGTGTTTATTCTCAGGTGTAAAAACTGAGGCATGCAATGTACCCATTCTAACTGTGACAGGTGAATGTGTCCCTCTCACTGAGAAAGTTAAGTTATTTTTCAATTTCAGTAATGTCAGCTGCCAAGCTGAATTTTTTGTAGTAGCAGGTAAACTCGCTGATGAATTTACTGCTATTTTAGGTATGCCCTTTTTGAGTGAGTACAAGGCTATCATAAGGTGTAGTGACAAATCTATTAGTCTTGGTATTAATGAGCAAACTTTTTGTAAATATGTTCCAAAAATTTCAGAATGTCATGTAAATATTAAACCGCCAATTATTGTAAATAACAAAATTTCTTGCCTTAAAAATATGTCATGTCAAACTGAGGGTAATGTAGAATGTTTTTCTAATGTTAGTAATATTTCTGAGAAGAATAAGAACAGTGAGAACAATGTATGGTAGTAAAAGCCAATGTAAGGGATAATAGAGAACAAATAGAGAATCGAGATAATGAAAAATGTAGTAGCGAAGATAAAAATAAGGTGATTTTAGATAAATGTGAAAGTAATGATAATAATTCCTCTGTTCAAAAATCTTCTGAGAGTGTTTCAAAGTTAGGAAATGTTAATAGTACAAATAATCATGAAAATTGTAGTAGTATGGATAGTGATAAATTAAATGAAAATAAGGCAATTGGTCGGGATAATATAGGTGAAACAAATGGTTGTGATCTTAGTGTAAATACTATCACGGATGTGAAAAATAGCGAAAATGAAATCAATGTCCCTGTATGCCAAGTGAGTTGTCATGATAGCGAAAAGTCACCATCTAATGATGTCGAAACTGAAGTAAGTGATACATGTGAAAAGTCTAAGATTATTAAAATTAGTTTTGCTGTTTTGAAAAATTTAGTAACTATCCCCCCCCCAATCTAAAATTTTAGCTCAAGTAAACTGCTCGAGAAGCAATTTTATTGATAATAATGATGTTGTTATTTTGGAACCCCTAGTAAAAAAATTTGGTAATGGTGTTTTAACATCTAGAACAATCTGTTCTCAGGAGCACGGGTTATATATTTCATTCGCTAACTTTTCGGATGATGAGGTTACTTTGAATAAGGGAATGAGGGTTGCTAAAATTCAAAAGTGCATCGATGATTCTGAGTGTAATTCTAATAATTGTAATTATGCCCTTAATGTTAATGTGCCCACTCCACTAGCTGATTTTGATCATGCTGATCTCAGCTGGAGTTCAGATATTAATCTTGACCATTTAGACCCCCCTCTTAAACTTAAAATGCAGGATTTTCTTAATAAAAATAAAGATGTGTTTGCAGCATCAGTCCTAGACTTGCCCGGCTGTGACACTATTCCCCATGTAATAAATTTAACTTCTGATAAACCTGTAAAATGTAAAGCCTATAGAGTTCCCCATAATCTTAAACAAGAAATGGAAGATCAATTAGATATCCTGTTAAAAGCTAATATAATATCCCCCTCCATTTCTGAATTTGCGGCTCCAGTCATTTTGGTTAAGAAAGCAGACGGATCTTATAGATTGGCTGTCGATATTAGAAAATTAAACAAAAATTTAGTTAAAGATGCATACCCCATCCCTAATATCACAGATTAGGTTGATGCACTATCCGGTTCAAATTTCTTTTCTACACTTGATTTAACAAGTGGCTTTTTCCAGCAAGTTGTGCGTCCTGAGGACAGACACAAAACAGCAATCATAACTCATAAAGGACTATTTGAGTGGTCGAGAAATTGTTTTGGCTTATCAAACTCAGGAAATTCTTTTCAACGACTCATGAGTGCAATATTTGGAGATCTGGGAAATATGGGAATTCTTGTATATATAGATGATATTGTTATTGCTAGCAAAGATGTAGAATCCCACCTTGAAAAATTAACAACTGCTTTTGATAGACTTCGCCAGCATAATTTAAAATTAAAACCCAGTAAATGCCTTTTTCTATCAGATAAAATTAAATATTTAGGTTTTGAAATCCATAAAGGTAAAGTCTCACCCATTAATAAAAATATAGAAGTAATTGAAAAATTTCAACCCCCTGATACCCGCAAAGCAGTTAGATCTTTTATTGGTACAATTTCATTTTACAGGAGATTTATCCCTGATTTTTCTAAACGAGCTAAAAACTTAATTGAATTAACTAAAGAAAATGGTCGTTTTTCATGGAACCCTGCAGCGCAAGCAGAATTCGAAGATTTAAAAGCTGCTTTAATTTCTAAGCCATGTATTGCCCTCCCTGATTTTTCGAAGGAATTTTATCTTTATACTGATGCGAGTGGTGAAGCTTTAGGCGCAGTTTTATCTCAACTGGATGAGAACAACTTTTTACACCCTGTGGCTTTTGCCAGCAGAAAGTTGAAGGACCCTGAAACAAGGTACTCAGCCACAGAAAGGGAACTTTTAGCTGTTGTCTGGGCAACCGCCCATTTTAAGTGTTACCTAGCTAACACCCACTTTTTTATTTTCACTGATCATGCCCCCCTAACTTATATGCTTAAAATTCAGGACCCAACTTCTCGTATGGCAAAGTGGATTTGCACCTTATCTGATTTTACTTTTTCAATTAAATTTATCAAGGGCAAATGCAACAGTGTTGCGGATTTTCTTTCTAGATACACTACTTCTAATGAAATCTCTGTAAATACAGTAAGTTGTAATTTTTGTGTACAAATAGCAAAGGAGAATGTTTTTATGCCCCAAACTGATCTTCTTGAAAAAATTCAAGAACTCCAAAAGACTGACAAAAAGTGTTGCCAAATTGCTCAGAAGCTAGATCAAGGAGTGGATATAGCACCAAAGTACATGAAATTTTTCTTCCGAGATGATCTCTTGATGTGCGAGGACACTCGAGACTCTCCCATTTTAAATAAATTGCCCAAACTGGTGGTGCCAAAAGAACTAATTCCCCAAGTGTTCGCACTAACACATGATTCTCTAGCAGCTTGTCATCAAGCCTTCCAGAAAACTATTGATCGCATTCGCGAAAATTTTTACTGGCCAGGTATGTCTGCAGATGTCAAGCATCTAGTAGAATCTTGCATTAGTTGCCAACAAAGAAGAGCTTATCGACCTAAACATCCAGCCCCTTTGCAGAGAATGCCAACACCAGAATTTCCATTGGCGAAAGTGAATTTCGACATAATTGGTCCTTTACCGACAACCTTTTCGGGTAACAAGTTCATCGTGACATATATCGATGCTTTTTCTAAGTGGCCTGAAGCATATGCTGTATCCTCTATCACCTCAGACGTTGTAGCGGATACTCTAGCAGATTTCGTTTCAAGGTACGGTGCTCCTAGCTATATTGTGTCCGACAAGGGTAGAAATCTGATATCAGAAGCCATTGAGAGAGTCTATAAAAACTTTGGAATGAAACATATTCACACGTCAGCTTACCACCCAGCAGGAAATTCTCAGATTGAACGTCAAAACAGAACTCTAATTAATGCCCTATGCCATGTTGTCAATGAAAATCAGTCGGACTGGGATACAAAATTAAAATTTGCTCTTTTAGCTCTCAGGACAGCCGTGCATTCGTCTACAAAATTAACCCCAGCTGCAGTAATGTTTGGCAGAAATTTAAATCTCCCCTATAAACTTTTTTCCACCCCCCAAACTTTAAATTATAATGACGCCCCCACCAGTGCCATCGCTAAGACTTTTTATTGAGGGGGGAGAGGACCTTAAATTGCCAAGTCAAATTTCAGTATTTGCCAACTCATTGAAAAGGAAAAATAAATAGTTCTCGCCAATTCAACAAGTTTGCCAACTAGTTTTACAATTTACCAAAATACCACAAGTTAGAAAATGTAATATAGTTCTTATTTGTAAAAAGTTTAATAATATTCCCAATTAGATCTGTAACTTTTGTCAAGTCTATTAAAAATAGAGAGTATATTATAGTTTTTATTAAAGTTTTATACAAATTTGCCAAATAAAAGTTTGTACATTTGCCAAGTGTAATAGCATTCACATATGTTTGGGGGGGGGGAGGCTCCCCCCCCGTCCCCCCCCTTAGCGAGGCCCCTGGCCCCCACCTATTGTGAACTTTTATTCCCTGCTTTGAAGAAAGTGTATGCTGAAGTGCACAGTAGTTTGGTGGAAGTTTCAGAGAAGCAAGAAAAATACAGAGAAAAAACTGCTGTTTCTAAGAATCTTAAAATAGGTGATTCAGTTTGGCTCTTTACACCAGCTGTTAAACCAGGACAATGTAAAAAACTATCTAAATTTAATAATGGTCCCTATACAATAACTGAAAAAATAAATGAGGTAAATTTTAAAATCTCCCTCCAATCAAATTTAAAATTAACGCAAGTGGTACACGTCGATAGGCTGACTGAATTTAAAAACAGGCATGTTGATTTCCAAACAAATGACCAACGGCCGCAGAGTCAATTCGATGATCAATCGAATATTCAGAATCCAACTACTCCCATTCATCAATCGATTAATGATAACCCAGAACGGCGGACGAAAAAACGCAGGCGCGCGTTTATCATACCAACAGCATCAGCAGTAAACAGAGATGAAGCATTGCCCATGCAATCAACAGCCAACACCTTGCCTTCACTAGCCACCAGCAACGAACCTTTTTCCCCCTCTCTTCCTTCAGCCGAGTTCGAGAACTCACGTGCTGAAACCACCCCCTCCCCCTCCACGGCTGAAAATCCAGTTACGGACACGCCAGATATCGCGGTAGCTAACGAAGTTGTTGAAGCTCAATCCTCTGTTATTCCTTCAACCAGTCGTATTCCGACTTTAATCGAATCTCAGCGCAAACCGACTGATTCGATTCCTTCGTCCAGAAATACTTATGGATTCAGGAACAGGGACAAGCGTCCCAATTATAAACTTTAAGTTGTATTAATTATAGTATTTTTATTTTAATAACCTTATATTTTGTTTGTATAATGTATATAGATAGTCTAGAGTTAGTTTTTATTGTATTTTAACGTGAAAAATAAGCTTTTTAGAGTACTTGTACCGTTTGTTTTGGTTAGCGGTAGCGATCTGAGCGGTTGTGTTTTCATCACATTTAATGTTCTATATAGCTAATTTTAGTGTAAATAAGGTATATTTCGATAGTTATAGTGCAAATAACCTCTCCGCAGGTATATTTTGGAATTATGTTACGTTTTTTCTCGATTTTTGGGTAATTTCGAGACTTTGAAAATGGGAATCCAAAAATTTGTTTCCCCTTTTTTTTTCATGTAGTACTCCCTGTTTGTGAAATACGATAGTATCCATCGATTTGCATATTATTTATATTTTAATTGATGTTCTAGTTAAGTTCTCAGTAGATGAGTATAAGTGGATTTACAGGATAATACTATATTTGAGGGAACTATTAATTTTACTCATTACTAGATATAATATGTAGGTATTTCGTAGTGTAAGGTAATATTAGTGTACTGTTTTGTGTATATTTTTTTTAACCTGAAAATTTTTGAGGTTATTAATTTTGTTCTTGAGTACATTACTTCATTAAAGTATAGTGGTGTGGTTTTATTGAAAAATGTATAAAATTTTGTCTAGTTCTGTGCTATTTTTCCTTTTTTTTTAAAGGATTTCTTTTGTCAAAATTTTTATTTTTTACTGTATAAATTAAGTTTCTGATGGCGATAATCTTCACCATGGCTTTTGGGTCTTCTTCGCCCCATTATGCTTTTATTTTGGCAATTGTTTATAGCACAGATAAATGGGTTGCTCTTCCAATATGCACAGTGTCGCTGTAAGTGCATATGTAAATAACTTACTTCATAGTTTCAACTTGCATATCAATCGACTGGAGAAAGTGTTTCTCAATTTTTACACATTGATACAATTTGTGTTAACTGAATTTTAATTAGTGAAATGTATTTTATTGTGAATTAACTGTATATTGTGCAAATTGCCTTTTACCCATTTTTATTCTTTTTGTTTGTGTTTTTATATGCATATACATTACTAGTTCGTATGTTTTTATATATCTGTGTACATCGAGCTAACAATTTATACCTATATTGATATGCATTATTATTGTAATGGATTTGGCGATTCTTTCGGTTGGCAATGTTCTCTCCCAAATTTTTATTTGGCTTAAAAAAAAAAAAAAATTATTTTGGCAATTTTCAAATTTTTTTTTTGTGGTTTAGCAAACAGTGTTCAGGTAAATACTTTGAATGGAACCTTCCCGATTGATAAGGTTAGTGGTGACAAAAGCAATGGCCAGCCTTGTGTTCATCTTTTAAATTTTTTTTTGTTATTCTACAGGTGTGTCTAGGATTTTGTTGACAAGTGAGGAGAGTTTTGTGTATGCAAACTCAGGTTATGCATTCCGGACTGTATACCTTGAGGGGTAGGCTTGCTAAGTGTTTCTTGATAATTCTTCGGACCGAAGTCTGGTTTGTTTGAAATGTTAGGCCCCATTTAGTGATCTCTCCCGCATCCATTGAATTTTTACTCGCACTTTTTACTTAAAAAACAAATTTTTTTTTTATTTTTCAAAAAATTGTGTTTTTTAAATAGAGACGGGGGATTCTTGTTAGAGGTAATTTAATCTAAATTTTTATATTTATATTTTCATTAATATCTTAAAACATTTCTTTTTTATAAACTCATTCTATTTTGATATCTAATCAAACCCCCCTCCTCCTTTTTCTTATTTTTCTTAAACATTATTAATTAAAACTCTTATTTTCAAAACCCAAACATTTGTATTTTTCTCTAAGTCAAGACCACCCAGGTTCTTTTTTTTTCACTATGAGATAGTTTCCACGCAAACAACTTTTACTTGAAATTCTCACGTAATTTAAGGGATCGTAAATTCGAAACACACACAGGCAGATTGGATAAAGTACAAAAGGCCTTTATAAGAAGTCATGGGAATAACTGAAGCATTATTGTCAGTTGTATTGTGTGCAACTTTTATTACCCTCAGAAAAGAGAGTCATAAAACTATTTCGAAGGCTTGTTAGGAAGATGCATCAGTATATTGCTTTCGAGTCGTTGTTTACGAAATAGCAGGTGCAAGCGTGCACGTGGTTTCTTTCTTTTCGTGGGACCCAACAGACGGCTAATTTCCAGGAATTGTAGCTAGGATTTTTCACCTAGCAACAACTAATCCAATAGGCGTGTTATTTTCTCCCCCCACTCATCCAATCAGCGTTGACCTTTTTTACCCCCTGGTCCAGCGTTACCAAGGAAACGGAGAGCTAGTTAGTAGACAGGGATGTTTTAAACGACGAATAGTGAGGTTGTGTGTGCGTGTTAGGTGTCATTTTCTCCCCACCGCCGCCTGCTCGAGCGGTAGATTGTTTTTTAGTGAGTAGGAAGACGGACGATTACTAGGGAGTTGATAGAAAATGGTTGGATGCTACGCGGCCTGAAATGACGAGGATGACATGTTGTTGTTGGAGTAAAAAGAGGTTAAGATTTCGAGAAAGTTTTTAGATGTCGAAATGTTAGGACGTGCAGATTTAGTGGTATATCGAGAGATGTGTTTGCCCTGGTAACAGACTCTGCTAGCGTTCTGCAAGATAAAACGAACAAAAGAAAACATTCTTTTGCAGCCTTTAAAGACTGATGTTTAAGAATAATCTTTGCTAGAGATTAGCACCACTGCTCGTATTTGGAGCCGGTATGTAACTGGAGATTCACACGGAGTGGCAGGAGCGTGTTATAAATAGTTACACAATAATTATTGGATTCGACTCCCGGTGTGGGAACAACAACTTCTTGTGAATAGTTGATTCTCGACTAACTTTATTTACATATATTTTCCTCGTGCATATTGTCCTCTACCGTCTCGGATTCTGTTTAGACATTTTTGACTACTTAGTGTAGTAGCCAAGCATTGTGGTCGTCACTAACAAGCCATTATGACTAGAACTTTCGTGCCTAAAATTCTCGAACGCGTATTAATGAGATAATGGAGTGAAACCAAACCTACCAAAGAATGACCAAAGCACCTCTAACATCACTATGTACTTTCTGTGGTAAATATAACATCAGTATTTTTAGTTAAATTTATCTGATTATAGTATATGATACTTATGATTTTTGGATTAACCAATTTGTTAATGTTTTTATCTATTACCATGATCTCAATACATTAGATTGCTATTATAATTCGTGAAAGCTATGAATAATGTGTTTCTGTAAATAAACAAAATATCTAAGTAAATTCCATCTTTGTTTTCTTTATCTTATTAATTTATTTTAAATCATTTCAATAAGATTCATGTTCAGTAATTTTACTTTTTGTTAATCATTAAAATTTAATTGGGAATACGATGTATAGTTTGAATTATCAGTTTAAAATGCACAGTAATTTTTAACTTAATTTATTCTATTGACTTAAATATTAATTCTATTAAAATAAATAAATAAATTAATTAATTAATTAAAGTAAATTATTGTATTCTCTAGTCATGGAATTTCTAAATATTATTTTAAGCATTAAATCTAATAAAAAAAATAAACTGCTAATTTACTGGATGTTGTAATTTTTAATATTCAAACTTATTTTATTTAATTAACTGAGACCTTTTACTATTCTTTAATTAATTGCAGGACATACTTATCTGAATTTTTTATATAAAGTAATTTTAACATTTTGATCTAAAGTCTTATGAGAAGAATTTTATTATAATGAATTACTTATTCAAAATTTAATTATTTACTCATGGTCTCTTAAACAAGGATTAATCTATACGATCACAGCTTCAGTGTTGGGAATTCTTGGAATTAATTTTGCATTTTTTTAATATTTATCAAATATTATTTTGTTTAACCTGTATTATCAATTTTATACCTCCCCTTTTTGTACTTTCTTTAAAAGAAAGATTTTGTCCCCTTTATTCCAAAATTTTCACTTAGTCTAAATTATTATGTCTATGAAAATTCCTTGTTGTTACCCTTCATATTAATTCTTGAATTCACAATGCTGATTGTTGGGGAATTGGATGTAGTGCAAATTGAGAATTTTGTCAGTGCTTTTAAATGATTAATTCTTATACTATTTTGAATTCAAAACTTAGAATTCATGTAAATTTAAATTCTTTAAATTTTAATTGTTTCTGTTTAATTTAATCCATTTCCTTTTTTTCTAAATTTATTTTAGTTTGAGAATAATTTTGTAAGTATGCATATTGACAGGATTCATTTCGATTTTTAGTCATAGGTAATTTGCACTCATTCATAATTTTTGCAAAAGGTAATAGTACCTAGGCAAGTGAACAAACCCCCAACATCTGTGTGTGTGTCTGTTGGCGATGGCTAAGAAAATTTAGCGCACCTAGAAGTCTGTAAATTTAGATTTGGTAGTCCAAACCCTCTCCTGGTGTACCTGAGCGTCAGAATTTTAATATTTTAATTACTTTCTGAAATATTAATTAAAATGCACAAAGAACTCTCATTAAAAATACGCTTTTATTCTCTTGGGTTGGTTGGTTCACTGGTTGGTTACATCGATTCTTCACAGAAGTAATTAAATAAACCAGAGTAGCGATGCATAAATAAGGATTTCTAACTAAATAGTGTCAATATGGATTGAAGTTATCGGCGTATAGGAGCCATGCGATTGTCGCGCCACCTGTACATGACAAATTACACATACGTCCCACTGATTGAAATATTTTCCAGGCATATTTTTCTTCATGACAATTAGTCGGGTTTAAGATTTTTTTTTTTTTTTTTTTTTTTTACATGGCATTTATTATTATGATGGAGATTGTTAATACAGAAAACTTTATTTAACAGATTCTTTTTAGCTCACAGGCTATCAAAGCCTGAGAGCGAGAGCTAATGTGCCCGCCCGTTCTGTATGTATGTACGTATGTACGTAACGCGATAACTCTTGATAGAAATAACCGTTTTGTTTCAAACTTTGTTTATAGGTTCTTTGTGATAAGGCACTTCCCTGATTAGTTTTGGGGGTTCATTGGTTAAGTATAAAAGGGGGAAACGGGGGCTAACCCCCCCTTAATTTAGATAAATGGGTTTTTCATGCAGAATTATCCCATTTTCTTCAAATTTTGTATATAGGTTTATTTTGATAATGCGATTCTGTGAATAGTTTTGGGGGTTCATTGGTTAAGTATAAAGGGAGAAATGGGGGGGGGGAGGATAATCCCCCCTTAATTATGTAAATCAGTTTTTCATTCAGAATTATCTGATTTTCTTCAAATTTTGTATATAGGTTTATTGGGATAATGCGCTTCTCTGAATAGTTTTGAGGTTTCATTGGCTAAGTATAAAAGGGGAAAGGGGGGAGCTAATCCCCACTTAATTTAAATAAATAGGTTTTTGATGCAGAATTATTCGATTTGCTTCAAATTTTGCATATATATATTCATTGTAATTAGAGGCTTCCATGTTTAGTTTAAGGGGTTCATTAGTTAACTATGAGGGGGGTAACGGGGGGATGACCCCCCCAATTAATATATTGTCGATTTCTTTATTTTTCGAGAACTTATTTCAAATTCTTTGAAATAAGAGTATACTATACAATTAGTGTGAATAGCCTGTGAGATCAATGTCCTCAGTTTAACTGGGCACTTTTCTTTTTATTTATATTTGCGGGAATGAAGAGGGGCAAGGGTCTAATTACATTTAAGCTTCAAGGTGTATTTCTAGAAAGCAGTTACCAGAATTTCCGAATAGTGTAAGCCAAATTTCAAATTAAGTTCCCAGCTTAACCAAATGAATCAATCATTAAAGATGTATTGTGATCCTCCTAATTAGTTATTTTCCGAAGGCCACTTGAACAACCCCCGCTTCCCTCCCGCCCCGTCCTTCAAGGTTTTTTCTCTAACTCTGCTCCGTTTCCATATCTCAGCAACTATCTTTCCGATTTCAACGTAAGTGATTTGAAACATTATAATTAATTTAATAGTCACCCTTTATAACATTAAACTAAATTTATGAGTAGCGGTTACCACTATTTACGAATAACAGTGTAAGCCAAATTTCAAATTAAGTTCCTAGCTTAACCAAATGAATCAATCATTAAAGATGTATTGTGATCCTCCTAATTAGTCATTTGCTGAAGGGCACTTGAACATCCCCCCCTCGGGACCTCCTTCAAGGTTTTTTCTCTAACTATGCTCCGTTTCCACATCTCAGCAACTATCTTTCCGATTTCAACGCAAGTGATTCCAAACATTATATTTAACTTAATAGTCACCCTTTATAACATTAAATTAAATTTATGAGTAGCGGTTACCACTATTTACAAATAAGAGTTTAAGCCAACTTTGTATTTAAGTTCCTAGCTTAACAAAACGAACGAATTTTTATGCGAACGAATTTTTATAGTGGGCTTCTTAATTAGTCATTTTCTGAAGTACACTCGAACATCCCCTCCCCTCGGCACCTCACTCAAGGTTATTTTCTCTAACTCTGCCTTATTGCAATAACTGGGCTAATAATGTTCCAATCTTCTCGAAACCAGCTCAATTTTGTAGTGCGCCTACTATACAGTAACGTAGGCAGCGGGGACCTGTCTCAAAATTTCGTTCGGAAAGAGGTTTGTTTAGAACAGAATGCTCCCCTGGCGGTGGTAGGGGGAAATAAAAGATTTTCTAGAGCGTAGGAGCATGCCGGGTATACGGTTCCGAAGCCATCGTAGACCGTAGCCAGAGTTCCGTTTTTTAAGATATTTAAGTTTATTACAAGGGCTCGGGCAACGCCGAGCGGGTCAGCTAGTTATAACATAAAAAAAAAAATCATAAATACATATTTATATAATATTATATAGAAGGTGATTGAAATTTTTCAATTAAAATTTCACTCATATCCATTGACAAATAATTAGATATCGTATTTAATGATACAAGTTATATTAATTATATTTTATTGGTTTAATTTAATAAAAAAAAAATTTCGCAACCTATGTTGACGTTGTCAGGCTTATAATCAGCATTGAGAAAAATTCAGCTCAGAGCTAGAAATCTGAACTGACCTAACTTCCAGGTCCGAGCGAAAGCTATCTTGGCCTGGTCAGTGTAAAAATAAATTCGGCCCTTGCTCGGCCCGTTTATATTTTCACAGTTCACGGCTCGGCCCGTACAAAAATAAGTGAAAACAGACCTGGCCCGGAACGTGCGAAAAAAAATAATAAATAAAAAACTAGGGCCAAGACCTAAAAGTGCATATTTATGGGAAAATTTTTCAGCATATTATAGATTACTACGTGTTCGAAAGACAGAAAATACACAATAGCAATCTTAATAATTATTTAGAAACTTGAGACTTTTTTTCAAATTTCAAATAAAGATTCATTAAATAACAATAATAATAATGTAGTTTAGAATAAAATTAAAAAAGAGGGTTAAAAAAATCATAACTTTTAAAGATGTGTAGTAAAAAATAGATTTTTGAAAATATTTCTTTGTAATTTATTAAGGCTGTTCTCAAATCAAAAGGAAGTACTTTCTGTTTCTGGCACATTTCTGAATTCATTCTTGTTCGGAAAAGTATAAAATGGGTATGTGTTCATATTCAGAAACTGCATAATCGGATGGCGATTTCCATTTTTAACAAAGACAAAAGATCTTTCAGAAAATACTGTCAAAGTTGGCGTTTTGAATCGAATTCCCCGACGCGATAGCACGCGAAAGGAGAAAATCTGTCGTCATGTGAAAATAATCGCTAATAACTAAATAAGTAATATATTTATCAAAAAATGGAAAACACAATTCGTTTACAAATTACTTCAGTAGTCAGGCGTGTCAATTTTTTGCCTTTATAGTTAAAAATGAATCAGAAAGTCTGTCTGAAAGTTTCGCGTTGTTGAATAGGGAATTTGAGAATCACATGAAGGTATATTTCCAATGATTCCATTAACAGAAGTTTATTACGGTTATTACTAATTTTACAAAACATATTGCCTACTCAACACGTACTGGGAGAAATTAAGTCCAGTTTCGACCCAGCTCGACATATCTAGAAAGAAAAATGTAAGCTTGATCCCGGTCCGGCCCGAGTCTGCTGCAAACGTTAACTCTGGTCTCATACACAATGTAACTGTCCGATGCCGATCTCTACGCTGGACATGTTATATTTCTGTATTGATGTTTTCAAACTAGCTTCGCCTTCTGCAGCATAGTTATACTTAAATCGATTCTCAAGTGCACTGCTGAACAAGCGCGAAATTTTCTGACACATTTGCAAACTCCTTTTTAAACTTAAAGGTACAAAATTGGCATGGCTGACAATGGAAGCGATTTGGAATCGAAATGAGTTTTCCGTTTTTCCATGAATAAATTAATTATAGATTTATAAGCAATTTTGGTCACGAGACAACCGGTTTTTCTTCCCTCTTTGGCTGTTTTTCTTTTTGCCCCTTTCGTCCGGAAATTCGGTTCAAACCGCCAATTTTGATGGTATTTTCTGAAAGATCTTTTACATTTTCCAAAAAATGGGAAACGTTTTTTGATTACATAGTTTCTGAATAATAACACCTGCCCATTTCATGAGTTTCCGAGCAAAAATGAATCAAAACTTGAGTCATAAAGTACGTAAAAAGCGGCATTTTTATATTTGCGAGAACAGCCTTATTCTCTCGAAAGTCATATTCATTGAAAATGGTTCATATATTATCGGCTTCGTTTAAATTTTTTTGTCGGCCGGCTCGGCTCGTTTGAAAAATTGTCCTAATTTTACCGTCCCGGTCCGTTTGAAAGATCAGTGGCCTTGGCGAAGCCCGTTCGGTCATGTTCGCCAAAGAAATAAGGCAGCAAGACGCATGTTCCGGTCAACTTTCACTCCCCCTCTCTCTTGACCTTTGGGGAGAAAAAATCAATTAAAGCGAGCTCCGTGAAACTCCGCGGTTGCATCAAGTTATTTTATTATATTTGAAAAATTCGTTATGAACAATGAATTTTTTCAAAAAAATTAAATTGGGTAATTTATTATTACGTGTAATATTTTACCATCTGAGCGAAAATGTGTCCAGGCTGGGACTCGAACCCAGAACCTTTGGCTTTAATTGCCAATGCCCTTCCAATTGAGCTAAAAGCCAAAGGTTCAGAGTTCGAGTCCCAGCCGGGACACATTTTCACTTGGGAAAATTACTACTCGTATGAATTATTTACCAATCATTTGATTGTGTTAAAAATAATTATAGTGTAATTTATTGTTAATTTTATGAGTGGTATGTATTAGTAAGTGTATCTGATTTTAACATGCTTATAAACCAAAATAATGGCGAAATATAAAATGTAATACATTGGCAGAGATTATGTGATTTTCAGAGTTGAAATATTCATAATCATTGTTTAGAAATTGTTTGTATTAAACAATATGTTGCTAAGGATTTTACGAACTGATAGTGCTTCAAAGTCTTATAAAATAAGCATAAAATTTATATAAACTCATTGTTGTAGTACTCATTTATATGCAATTTATTAAGTTCTTTTAATGTTCTATTCAATTTTATTTGTGATTAAATATTAATAAAAGCTACAATGATTTTGTGATATATTTTTAATTATTTGTTTAAAGTCTACTTAATGGATATTTTAGTAACAGCTACTGCTACTATATATTATTATTGTAAGTTTAAATTATGGGTGCCTGCAAGGGGAGCCAAGTGAGGGAAAATGTCCCTCCCTGGACTTGCAAATTTAATTATCAAAATTTCTATTCCTCTCATTTCGTTAAAAAAAAAAAAAAAAAAAAAAAAAAAAAAAAAAAATTCCTCTGATGAATTTAAGGAAATTAATTAAAGTATCGTTTAACAAAATTAAATGATTTAAAACAACTAACCACTAACAGAAAAATGAATTACATCAGAGGTATCTCCCCCGCACTGAACCCCTGTGGAATACATTTTTTCGTTGGTTTCTTTCCATTACGGACATGTGTTAAAATTTTATCTTACATAGAGATTTCCGAGTGGTGAGTAGGGCTGGACGATATCAGAAATTTAATATCGCAATATATCAACGAATTAATATTGATATTGGTGATATATCGCGATAACTACCTTAAAGTGTGTGGGAATAGAAAAAATGTTAATTTTCAAAGATAGATGGTATGGTAGCAGCAATTTAAGTACAAACAGGTGTAGAAAGCAACGAATCAACTCTCCTAACCTATTTGCTCACACAGCATCCTTTAAATATTATAGTTTCATATTTATACAAAACAGAAATATTTTAGGAAATGGACACATTGTGCGATATATATTTGGCTTATACCATTGCTTGGATAGTGGTTTTCTTTCAAAATAGTATGCTCCCTATTCTTCCTATTTTCTGCACCATTTTAACTATTTAATATCCTCGTGTATAACTAAGAATATTATAAAAAATAAACTAAAATAAAATGTTCTTAAATTTAGGACATTGCTGATTTTAATATTATTAAAATAAGTAAAAATCAACAACAAAAACTGAAATTAGTTTAATGCCACATGTCGTGCTAATATACTTGTAATTAAACTGCTTTCAATGGATTACAGATGCTGCAGAAATGTTGTTTTTCAATCTTTCTCTTAGATATCAATGCATTCTTAATAGAAAAAAAATTAAAAAAATTCACTGTATTTACAGCTTCCTATCTATTTACTATACATAAATACAACATTGAAATCTTTTTTGAAATATAAATATTCAAATCACATTTCGGAATAGTTTTGTACTAATTAAAATGTACTTTTTTGACTTCGTTTTAAGCTAAAGTATCAAGACAGCATATATTAAAATCAATCCGATTCGCACGCTCTCTAACAATAAAACAACAGACGAAATAGGAATAGAATAAACACTGGCTGGCTATCCAGCACTCGCAATATTAGACGTTAATAGCTAGGAAGCTCCTCTCAAAAGAAACGAATCGCAGTGAAAGAATGTGGAAGCTTAGCTTCACCAACGTAGCCGAAAGGCGAAATTTTACCATTTCGCACTCTGATTGGTTGCTCGCAAACCGAGCTTTCCAGCTGCTAAGCTCTGGTAATATTATCAACTCCACAACTAACTCGTACGTATTTTAAGCGCTTCTTTATTCGTTTGAATTTGGACATATCAATATGTGGGATATATTGCAATATGTCTAAGCAGCGACGGAAACACAGACGATAACAGTTTTATTCAGTAACAAACGAACAGGGGAATATGCGGTTTGTTTAAATAAAAGTAAAGCATAGATTGTATCGGGATATATTGGAATAACAACGAAAAAGAGATAATCATTAGAAGGGATATTTGGCTTTGAATGAAGCAGGCAGGAATAAATGAATGGGGGAAATGATTATTCTGATATTAGTACTGCAATTTCGGTGCTTTTTCTAGGATTTCGAAGTCGCGCTGCGGGAAAAAAAATGTTATTGGGATACATTGGATTACAGTCGCGCTGCGGGAAAAAAAAATGTTATTGGGATACAATGATTATTCCGATATTATTACTGCAATTTCGGTGCTTTTTCTAGGATTTCGAAGTCGCGCTGCGGGAAAAAAAATGTTATTGGGATACATTGGATTACAGTCGCGCTGCGGGAAAAAAAATGTTATTGGGATACAATGATTATTCCGATATTATTACTGCAATTTCGGTGCTTTTTCTAGGATTTCGAAGTCGCGCTGCGGGGAAAAAAATGTTATTGGGAAATATCGGTAGAGTTTCAGCTTAGCTATCGTTATTGGGATATATCGTCAGAATCAGAGCTCAGGTATCGGTATTGCGATAATTAAAAAATATCAATATTTGACCGATATATCGATAAATAATCCAACCCTAGTGGTGAGCCCTTCTGAATGATGAGAAGGTGGGAGAAGAAATTGTAAATCAATTGTTAACTCGTTGTTGCAAAATTTGTGAGTTGTGTTTAATGAATTTTCTGGAATTTATACATAAAATAAGAGTAGGCATGAACTCTGATCATATTTAATACAAGTTCCTCTTTAATTATTTCATATGTGTAGACACAATTTTATTTAAAGGGGACCAAAAAGATGAGCTTAAAGCATTCAGTTATTTTTGTTATTAACTAAATGGGTAGTTATACATTTTGAATTTTTTTTCTAACGGAATCAAGACGTGTCCTTGCCGCGACCCGAACCCAAGACTTTTTGGCATTAGCCACCAACGCTCTACCAATTAAATTATCATGGACAAGTCCGGCAGACACCATTTACTCAGACAACTTTGGGCAGTAGCCTCTAGTCTGCTATAATTGACGTAGCGGCAGATAAAGCCAAAAGGTCCTGGGTAAAAATTCAAATTGTATGATTTCTATATCAACCAGTTTGAAAAAAGTTTTAAAAAGTTGACTTAAAAAAATAAATAGGTACTAGATGTTCATTGTTTAAAACAGCAACCCAAGTTTATTGGCATCCCATTACATTTGTTTAATTTTATTATATGTAAATTATATGAAAAAAATAAAAGTTCAATTAATCAACTAGATATGACTTGTAATCAGCTTTGCACCAACCTAACATAAATGGCTGATAACTAGCTCTATAAAAATATTCATGATTATTCATGGATAATTTATGAAAGGTGGCCATGCATTGGGAATTACAATATTCCCCTTGTGACTGACTTCTGGGTGTGGCTTAACATTTAAGCCTTTACCCCATAAATTAGCCCAATATTTTGCTATCAAAACATTTGGATCATTCAAGCAACCATAAAATCACTGTAAATATAAAAAATAAATAAGTAAAAAGTGTAAACTACAATCAGGATGATAATTTTTAAGTTTATTTGTTTATTTATTTTTTTAAGTATTGGCAGTGGGCAAAGTTTAGTGATGGGACGTTTTAGTTCTCCATAGGCAGTAGTAGTGTAGAAATACGGGTATGAGGACACGTCGAAGCCGGAGTAAGTGGTGGTGGGGGTGGTGGGGGTGGTGGCGGCATGCGGTGGTGGCGAAGATAAGATAAGAGGCGTAGGGTGGATCTTGGTGGATTGGATTACGGTGGTAGACAAGATAAGAGGCGTCTTATAGTACGAAAAGGGATATCCGCCCCCTTTTGAGAGTGGATTTGTGCACCCCCTCCACTTTTGAGGGTGGATCTCAAAGGGTGGATCTTGGCGGCGTGCGGTAGTAGATAAGAGGCATGCGTCACTTGGGAGGGTAGATTGGGATGACTCATGGCAGGTTGATTTAGGTGGATTTGTGAATACGAAGCGTCTTATAGTACGATAAGGGGTATTTTTAGAGGAGATATAATTTTTGGACTGCACTAGAGTAGGGATTAAGGAAATAAAATAAGAATTTAAACGAAAACAGGAATGGGGACTTAAGAAATTGCACGCGATGTTCTGTACGCAGTGATTCATATCTTGAAGTCGTTTGCATGAGGCCCATGAAAAAATACATAGCTCATATGAATTGCTCACAAAGAATTCTCAAATGGATTGAAATATAAAAATAGGTTTTACAAGAATACAGTTTTTTTTTAGTATAGCGTGCAAAAATAGTTAAATGTTACAGGAAAACCTTCGAATGGAATGATTATATGTTTTGGAGACCCTTCAAAAGAAATTGGAAAAAGTTATAGATATTGGACCCCCTTCACAAAAATCCAATGGATTCAAGAAAAAGCTTTATGGGAGACTGATAGCCAAAACATATAGGATTCTCAAATGGATTAAAATATAAAAATAGGTTCTACGTGAATGCATTTTTAAGTATAGTATGCAAACATTAAAAATAGTTAAAAGTGACCGGGACTCTTCGAAAGAAACTGGAAAAAGTTATAGATATTGAATCCCTTCACAAAAATCCAATGAATTCGAATTGTACATAAATACCAGAACCCTTCATAAAAATTGGTTCATTTACACATCCCCACCCCCTTTTTTTATATTTCAAGTGAGGCTAAAGATACTGCATGAGAATCGATTTGTGTTATGTTCAAAATACCTTCAAAAGAAACTGGAATAAGTTATAGATATTAAACCCCTTCACAAAAATTGGACATATCCCCTTTTTGAATGAAATGGCCTAGGGCCCTTCCCAAAAATCCAATGGATTCAAGGAAAAGCTTTACCCTACTGATCGCCAAAACATATAGGATTCTCAAAGGGATTGAAATATAAAAGTAGGTTTTACAGGAATACATTTTTGCTTTTTAGTTTAGTGTGCAAAGATTAAAATTTAAATAGTTAAAAATTACAGGAAATCTCCGAAAGAAAGTGGAAAAAGTTATAGATATTGAGGCCCTTCAGAAAAATTGGACAGATACCCTTTTTGAATAAAATCATCCTACACAAGACCAGGTAGACTTTCTTATCGCTATAGTCATCGGAGGTTATCCCCTATACTGAGTCACTGATAACAGATTATATAAAGCCCGGTTTAATGGCTGCTCTCAAATCCAAAACAGGCTATTTCATTTATGTGCGCAAATGGTAGAATGGAAAATATTGGCAGATTTTCCTTTTTTAGAAACTATGTAATCGAAACATGTTTTTCATTTTTTTTTAGTAAAGTCAAAAGATTTTTCAGAAAATACTTTCAAAGTCAGCATTTTGAGCCGAATTTTCTAGCAGCAAAACAGAAAAGTGCGAAAAACGTCTCATCACAGAACACGAATCGCTTATAACTCGATAAATAATTTACTTTTGCACTATAATATTGTTACCATTATTAAAGTTTCCATATAGATTTTACAGATAGCATTTATTTTACTTACACAAACCTACGCATACTTTTTATATTTTTAGTTATTTTTATATTTTTATATGCAGACTTTGAGATACATGTACTTTTTCTCTTAACAGAGAACAAAGGGATTTTTAAAATATATGTCACATAGCTCAATCTTGTGGACTCAAAATGATGTATTGAATATTGAATGGACACGTTACGATAAAAAAAAATGCAGAGACTCTTTTCACAGATTATATAGTGTACCTTAAAAAAAAAAAAGAGTATTACAATGTTAAAGTAAAAAATAAATGAGTTCTATTTATGCATTAAATTATGTGCACTGTAAAAATAATATGCTTCATTTTTTATTTATAATTCTGCAAAAGATATGAATAAAGCACATATGTTTTACGCTGAATACATTTTTTAGCATAGCATGCAAATAAAATCTAGGAACTTTTCGAATAAACGTTACTAGCAATATACTAACATATAAGAATAAATCGCATGACTCAGATTTTTTTTAATTACTAGTGAATCATTAACACTTTTTTAAATTATAATTCTATATCATATGACAGGAATGAAATGTATGTTTAAAAGTGAAATCTATACGGTTTGTGTTTAGATCGACACTACCTTACATATTAATTAGTAAAACAAATTCGATTTTATGCTTATGGATACAGAAATTTTAATAATACTGCTTGAAAAACATTTTTAAGTAAACTATATTTTTGTTTATTGAAACTTTACACTAATATTTTCTCAAGAATTTATACTAACCGAAACAGTGACAATTAAAATATAATAATTACTTATGCGATAAATTATTTATTGGGAGGTTTGTCTTTTTTCATTCAATAAGTAAACTTGTAGCTCTAATTGCGTATGTTATGAAAATAAAGACATATGCGAATAATTTTACTTACCATAAATAGTTTAAGATTAGAATTTGCATTTAACTTACCCTATAATACATATGCGAAAAGTTTTAATTAACATAAATAGTTTACACCAATGTGATTATAATACCACGAAAATAAATTATTGAATAATAATAAGTATAAACTATGTCAGTACTATGGGCATATTTTAAACTGTAATAGATTAGCAGTTAAATACTATATGGTATAAATATTTATATATGAATGTTTTTTATTAGAATATCATTTACTCCGATGGGAAATAATTTTTTTTAAATAGAACATATATTTTTAATGCAATGACCTTGAATAAACGTGCAAAACTTCATCAAAGATCCATAGGAGACTAAAATGAAAATCATTAAAATTTAAAAAAAAAAATCCATGGTGAAGAATTTTTTTAAACTACCAGGGATTTTCAAAATTTCTCTCCCAAAACCCAGATTTTATCCTGGGAATAAACCTTGTTTTTCCAGCCTTTGCAACGCAACCAATCGAATTTTATAACCCGTATTTCGTCACTCTCATAAAGACGAGGCTAACGAAAAAGAAAGGCTACCGCGGTGCTTTACGCGTATCTTTTTTTTACAGACCGCGGGAGTCACATGATGCTCGAATTCACCAATGCAGGTGTACGAAAAGAGCATCACGTCACTCTAGCGGTCTGTAAAAAAAATAAGTGGAATGCACTGCGGTAGCCTGTCTTTTTCGTTAGCCTCACATAAAGAGGTACCCTATCCAACATTAAAACAATATTAATATCGTACCGACAGCGCTGAGAATCAGGTGCGATTACAGAAAAAAATTAGGAGCAACTCATACAAGCTATATTTAAAATAACATTCTTAGATCTTGTAAAAAATTTTAAACAAGTAATCGGTGCTACAGTCATTTAGTTATTTGAGACCGAAAAAATTAATTAATCATTTTAAGTGATTACAAAGTTTAACCGAGTAACTAATGGACATTTTATAGATTTCACAACTTAGTTTTAACTAACTTTAGTGTTAACTAACAGGAGTTTATCGAAGAATTTGTCTGAACAACCCCAAGTATTTCCACACTCGGTCACTCTTTATTTTATCACACAATGTGCTCCAACATTGGAACTTACACTTTTCATCTCGTTATGCTTTCGATGTCGTATGAGACATTAAATGACGTAATGAAAAGAGATAAAAATGGGTTTTCGTTCTCCACAATTTCGTTACATCATTTTGATGTCACATCAAGGCAACACTAGATACCGGGCTTGCTCATTCACTCTCAAAACGTCACAAATGGTGGCTGACCGCGACCAGCGATTGGTCCAAAGCAACGCGCCCATCGTTTTGCGCCAATCGCTGTATGTCTTTCCTCCTAGTCAGCCACCTTTTGTGACGTCATCATAATGAATGAGCAAGCCCGGTATGTAGTGTAGCCCTGGTCACATACAATTGCGAAAGCATAAAGTGAAATGTCTGTCTGAGCACACCCTGAATATACGCCATGTGCGTATATCACCACTCTCATATAGAGGCACTCTAATAACGGGAAAAAACCGCTTTGTTTGTTTGTTTATTGAGAACATACATCTGACCAAGGCAGCACTAGATACCGGGCTTGCTCATTCACTCTCATAACGTCTCAAATAGTGGCTGACCACCACCAGCGATTGGTACAAAGCGACGCGCCCATCGTTTTGTGCCAATCGCTGCTTGTCTTTCGTCGCGGCCAGCCACCTTTTGTGAAGTAATGATAATGAATGAGCAAGCCCGGTATCTAGTGTAGCCCTGATCTGACTTGTGTGCTTGACATCAAGTGCCCGCTTATAAGTCATCGTCAATATACAAGGACGAGATAGCCACAAGGAAATTTAAACACCAGAGAGTTACATGCGGGAGCTCCACAAAGTGTGTGCAATAGAACTGGCGGGAGTCAAACCCGCCGACCTGACTCCTACGCTCTCAAGCGATTAGCGGAATGGTGTCTTAACCACTCGGCCACGGAGGCCCCAATAAACCGCTTTTCGGGACACTTTTTTCCCATACATAGATCATTAGAGAAGACATTTTTTGACGTTTTATTAACATACATCTGACCTGTGTGCTTGGCGTCAATCACACAGGCTTATAAGTCATCGTCAGTATATACAGGGACGAGATAGCACACACAAGGAAATTTACAACACACAGAAATACAGCCGAAAGCTCCACAAAGAGTGTGCAACGGAGCCAGCGGGATTTGAACCCGCTCCCACCTACACTCGCAAGCAATTAGCGGTGTGATGCCTTGACCACTCAGCTACGGTGGGCCCCATTAGAGAAGAAATGTAAACCATAAGTAGGGACCCACATAGAAATTTCGCTATTTACCAAAATTGATTGACGAATCAGAAGGTTATATTTTGTATGATTTTCGAAAAGAGCAAAAATTTAGGCTATGATGTCTTACACTCACGCACAGTTTTTTTTAGTCGGTTACAAAAAGGAAAAAGTCACCAAATTTTGGGGATTTTTCCTTCAATAGTAACCTAGCTATTGTATTAAGCTATTGGTTTGGCGCGAGCCTGGAAATCGCGCCAATCAAAAAGTCACCAAACATCGGTGCGTGAGTGTAACACATCTGTTCCAAAATTTATTAAAAATTCAGGCTTGTGATTTATCAATCTCGTTTTGAAAATAGCGAAACATCTATCTAGATCTTTGCCCCAAGTTTCACATGTTCTTGCATAAATACACGTATTTGCTTGTAAACCCTATACGAAAAAGAATTCACTGATTCAGTGCATGTATATGAAAGGTTTGATCTTAATTTCTTAATTATAAAAGATTAATTTGAATTAGAGTACCTTTTTAAGAGAGTGTCGACATAGGAAAGAAAAATTTGATTAGTTGAGAAGATTTTGGAGTAAAACGAATCACCAAGCAACTTGATAAGCATCTATCTGCAATCTAATATTTTTGACTTGTATTACTCGTCTAACAGAACTCGTCCACGCCAAGTTCTCGGTTGCCATATTGTGCAAAAAAACTCTTATCTAATCATGTGCCTTGTGCATATGCCACAATAGATCAGTTTCGGGGCTAACGAAAAAGACAGGCTACCGTACTACATTTCCCATTAGACCGCTAGAGTCAAGTGATGCTCTTTTCGTGCACCTGCATTCGTACATTCGTGCATCACGTGATTCAAGCGGTCTGAAAAAGAGCCACGTGTAACGCACTGGGGCAGCCTGTCTTTACCGTTAGCCTCGGATCAGGGCTACACTACATACCGGGCTTGCTCATTCATTATGATGACGTCACAAAAGGTGGCTGACTAGGAGGAAAGACATACAGCGATTGGCGCAAAACGATGGGCGCGTTGCTTTGGACCAATCGCTGGTCGCGGTCAGCCACCATTTGTGACGTTTTGAGAGTGAATGAGCAAGCCCGGTATCTAGTGTTGCCTTGCTCGGATCAGTTTCAACTGACATACACCATAGCAAATACCTTAACAACCTTGTGGGCATTTTGTATGCCCACGTTTCGTCGATTTTGATTGGTTTAACGATAAATACAGGCTGACAAATTAACGATTTTGATAGGTTGGTTACAAACTGAAGTATTGTGATCTCGTGGGTTAAACTAGGGCGCGTTCACGGACCGAACCCCGAGTTACATACACTGAGTAACACATGGGTAAACCGAAGCGTTCAGAGACCGATACCACGTGGCTTTTTGAGGGTTACCCGCAGCGTTCAGAGTCGGAAATTACCCAGACTTCGTGTAACCCACATTACCTGGAGAATTTTGTGGGGTAAAGTGATCCCGTGGTTGGAAAATCTGATTTGGTTGTTTGTTTCTTAGCTAACTGCAACTGTTAACTGTCTTTCTTCACGACTCCTATTGTAAGTAGCGTCTAGCCCCTGCACTTTTGCTTTTGGCTACTATTTCAGAAAACGGATCACTCTGCTGCGCGCATGCGTGCTTGTCTAATACTTTAAAATTTTGTTCTAAGCCGTTTTAAAATGAGTGTGTAATAGCTCTGTGGTATGTCATTTCTCTTCCGTTCTGTGGTCTTGAGTTCGAATCCCAGCGGTGGAAAGTTTTATTTTTCAGTATTTATTTGAGTTATAAAAAATAATTTGAATAAAGAAAATGTAAGTTTTATTTTTCAGTATTTATTTGAGTTATAAAAAATAATTTGAATAAAAAAAATGTAAAGTTTCCATTTTTCAACATATAAGCGATGGAAAGTTTGAAACAAAATGGAAATAAATATGAAATTTGGTTATAAATGAATTTCGTACATTCTAGAGAATGCTGTAACAGCGAGTTTGATGCGTCCAGTGATATTTTTTTTCGGTTAATGTACGCGAAGCGTAATCTGTGTATGTACGCGAAGCGTACATACACAGATTATTGACCGCGGCTTGAATGAATTTCGTGCATTATAGAGATTGCTGCAAAGCGAGTTTCATGCGTCCAGTGATTTTTTTTTCGGTTAATGTACGTGAAGCGTACATGCACAAGTTATTGACCGCGGCTTGAATGAATTTCGTGTATTCTAGAGATTGCTGCAAAGCGAGTTTCGTGTGTGCAGTGATGTTTTTTTTTATGTTAAAAATTGTTTTTGGATGTTAAAAATTCGCTTTAAAACGCTATAAAATCGTTAAAAGTCCTTAAAAATTGAAAAATCCGGTTGAAAAAAAATGTATTTTAGTAAAAGTCTGAAATTGAATTTCTTTAAGAATGTCGGAAAAAAAAAAAAAAAAAAAAACTAAAAATAATGAAAATTGTGAAAGAAAATATTTAGTTATATTACGCTAAATGTTTTAAATCAAAATCCTTTTACGAATTTAAAAAAAAAACTGCCGCGAAATGGAATAAAATTAATATGGTTCTCGTTGAAACTGTCTAGAGCAATGCGCATGCGCGCAGCAGAGTGATCCATTTTTTGAAATCGTAGCAAAAAGCAAAAGTGCAGGGGCTAGACGCTTGTCTATTGTACACTTGAGTCCTGACCATTTGATTGGTCTACCTTTAACATGATTATGATATAATTGGTCAACGTCGCTAGGATGGCTTCTGCAATGTTTCTACGATCAAAATGTAATGGTAGATTGGTTCATGGAAGTGTTTGATTGTAAACATGCCCATAACTTTACCCAAAAGCGTCCACGGTCGTTTTAACCCAACGTTACCTTGAGAAAAGCAGATGGCGTCATTCCCCAATTATATGAGTAACACGCATTTCGGTCTCTGAACGCGCCCCTGATCTATTCTCTTATTTCAATAGGGTGCCTCTATATGAGAGTGGTGACATACGGGATATAAAATTTGATTGGTTAAGACAATTTTGGACAAAAACGAATGACCAAACATTTTGGCGAGCTCGCCATTATCGCCAAGCTAATGTTTGTTATCTTGTCTCACTTATGGGAGCTCTATGTGAGAATCACTGAGCTCCATATATAACAGGAGTTCTGAGTCGGCGGTCAGAAGCATGAAAGGCAAATGAAGCTTCAAGGCAAAAGTAAAAAATAGTCCGCGTTGTCAATGTCAGATTTTAGGGTTCTCATTTACTATTATCCTAATTTATGCTTCTATAACTAAGCTATGCTTAACTAATTCATAAATAATTCACTAATCATGCAAGGGAATGCGATAAACAGCATGTTTTACCATGAATGCGAGCTAAAATTATCGTTACTGTATCCTTCCGCACTGACCACTGGAAATCATGTTGGGCAATAGGAAGACAGATCTCCTGTTATATATGGAGCTCAGTGGTGAGAATGGCGATATTCGCGCAGGGCGTATGCTGAGATTCTGCTCAGGCAGAAGCTTTTGTCAAAACTTTGGCAAACCTACGTTCCAGAACTTAGCGATACTCGCCTGGACGAACGAGTGAGACAATTTTACAAACATTAGGTTGGCAATAATGGCATGTATGCGAGCCTAGGAGAAGTGTGTTCGATTTTCACAGCAGGTCCAATGGTGAAAGGTGTTTATCGGAACCGTATATGCGCTGTGAAAATGTCAACAAAGATGATTTTTCCAAGAAAAATCCTCTGTTTTCTGATTTTCATTGGGGGTATTGTGAGATTTACTATATTTGTTTAAGTGTTTCGTGTAAAAGTTGTGAAGAAAAAATATCTAACTTGTGATTACCGTATTGATAATTGTGGTATGTGTCTTTGGAGTTTCATTATGGTACTGTGTTATGGTATGAACTGTTTCATTATGGTACATCCGATTTAAATGGACAATAATTGCCATCATAGAGTGCGATTGCCAATTCAACCTGATACTATGAAGACAGGAGTTAGTTTGGTAATAACAAGAGAAATAGGAAGATCAGAAGGAAAAAAAGTATATTCGTATCAGGTTGTCATATATTATATCTAATACTGTAAAAGAAAAATTGCATTTGTAGCAATTTCTGACTGTAAAAATCAAGTTTCGATTATAGACATGCTTATAAAGAGTGACCTTTTCTGCAGTTATTGTAAACGTCTGTGTTGATCTAAAAAAAGATTGTCTTCAAATTAGGTGAGTAGTTACATTGTTACTCAATATGTTGAATATTTTAAATAAATTTAATGATTAAATGTCATAAAATTAGTGGCTAAATGCATCTGTATATATGGCCAAAAATCACCAGACACTTTTGATTTTACACGTTTTGTCAAATATTTAGAGAAATACTTGACGAATTCTTCTGGAACTTCGAAAATATAAATAAAATGTTTGACTTCTTATTTTTTAGGTAAGGCTTGATCACAAGAGTAATCAGCGACCAACAACAAATTGAAGGGAAAAACATATTTGGGATCACCCTGTAAAATAAATGCTTGAAATGATCTGTAGCTACAGCACATGATTCTGTAGATATTGTACAACATTTGTGTTTATTTGTATAAGAGTAGCACTTGTACTCATGACGATATAAAGGTTTCTTTAAAAAATTCAAGACTTTTTGCATGTTTTTTGTTTTAGCATGTAGGGTTTTCAACCAAATTGAACGTCACTTTCAGAAAACTTGACAAAGTACAGTAGAAACAACATGGTACAATTAAAATATAAATATATTAAATATTTGATTAAATATGAACATATTTATGAAATAAATTTAACTGCGCATGTACAGACGATACCAAAGGCTTTTTTTTAATGATTTGGTAGTCATCTCTGTAGAGGATTTATATAAAAAGATCAGTCTTGAAAATTCAGAAAAATAAATAATTTCATACAACTGCCCATACTTCATTTAATAGATTTATAATTTATTTGTGCCATGTTGTTTCTACTATATTTTGTGAAATTTTATAAGACTGGCGTTAAATTTGATTAAAAACCCCGCGTGCTATACATAAAAATACATGCAAACATTTCTGATTTTTTTTAAAAAGAAGTTATATCTTAATGAATATACGTGCTCAACGTTCTTACTCAATTGAACACAAATGTTGTACAATATCCACATAGCTATTAGTCATGCCTTTTACTTTACAAGGTGATCCCAAATATCTGTTTTCTCAAATTTGTTGTTGGTCCCCTAATTGCCCCCGTTTTCAAATCTTCCTTGAAAAATATGAGGTCAAACGTATTCTTTATATTCCCGAAGTTCTAAGAGAATTCGTCAAGGATTTTGCTAGATATTCGATAAAACGTCTAAAATCGAAACTGTCCTGTGATTTTTGGCTATATAGTGTATCTCTCTGTAATATTTTTTGCAAGTTAGACATTTTAAAAATAAAAATAAAACTGTTAGTCATTTAAACTGCATATTGCAAACTGTCCTGAGGTACAACATGGTGTTGTACCTTAGGACGTTTTATAAAAAACAACATCATAATATTTCCAAAGAATGTATTTTTAAATTAAATATATATTTATATGAAAATATTGTAAATAAAAGAAATTTTTTAAATTATTACATGAGAAAAGCATTTTCTAGTGAAAATTGCGGCATATTTAAAGCGAATGGTGCCTTTTTCCTACTTTGAAATATTATTTTAATGGTTTATTGATAACAGTTGATAAAGGAAACTTTTAGCCTTCATGCTTAACAAGAGACGTTTATTTTTATCTAATTTTGTTTTTTAAGATTATTTAACAAAATTATTATTATTTTCATGTCACTGTATTTCAAAACTTTCAGCAAGATAAAAATATTTTGATATCAATACATTAATTTTGAACATTCAATATTTGTTTTTTATGTGAAAGTTGCGTCATATTTAGTAGATTACGTGCAATTGCATTTATAAATAATGAACTTTAAAGCTTCTGTTGGAGAAAATGTCGTCATATTTAAAATGAAACGTCCATTTTTATTCAGAAACTTAAATTTTTTATTACACTTACACAAAGCATAACGTCCACAAACCTTTCCGTCCATAGTTCCTTTCTTCCAGATTTTGCTAATTTTTTTTCTTTTTTTTCTGATGTGCGGGAACAATGATATTTTATTAAATTAAAAGATCTTTTAATGCTTATTTCAATCACTTAGTCCATTTCTTAAAATAATATTTATCTTGAAATGACTATTGAGTTTCTACATTTGAAGCAACTTTTTTTTTGTCTTTTTTTCAAACACAGCAAATTAACGAGTTTTTAAAGACCATGTGGTCTAAATAGGGGGAGGAGGTGGTTGGCAAGCATATTTCGTAAGAAGCAGAGATATTTACTTTTCAGAAAATAAAACTTATTTTGTTTCACAATTTCATCTATTCGTGATTTTTGATTGTGTCTGTATTTTTCTGAATCTGTTGCTGAATGATAAAATAAAAAATAGGGATAAAGTGTACCTCTTATTAATATGTTCTTAGAAATTGACAATATCCCAAGGTACCTTCCCCTAGAAATTGAGATAAAAAAAAATCGAGAATCTATCTAAATGAGATAAAGAAAATCAAAGATAATCAAAGAAGGTTCTTCAAATGAAGAAAGCGAGGGACCTTCTTTGGAAGTTTAAAGATATATAAAAGCTGTCATGGAAGAATTCTGGGTGGTAAACTGATGCAACTCAACCCTTTAACGAATATTTTAAAGAATTTCTATTGCACAGATCTGCATACATGTAAATGAAATTAATACCTCAAAAATTAAAATAGCCTTAGTTTTGAAAATTTGAGTGCTTTAATATTTATTCCTTTATTGTTCATATCTATATTAATAAAAGAAAGTTGTGTGTGTGTGTGTGTGTCTGTGTTCGATGGCTAGCGAAATCTAGCGCATGTAGAAGTCTGAAAATTTAGGTGAGGGCCAAGGCCTCTCCTGGTACATCAGAGTCTCAGAATTTTAATATTTTGAAAATTAACCTAAATATTAATTAAAAACTCTTTAAGCATCCCATCAAAAAACTCATTAAAATGCGGTTCAAAAATGGCTATTTTTATCGTAAACTCAAAAGAAATTACCGTTTTGATTATTCCAGACAGCGAAATATTCCCATTTTCATTTATCCTCGAATATTAAAAAAACTATTCGAAAACTATATCGATTCGGAACTCAGACTACATAAGTAGTTGATTTTTCTGATTCCAAAAACATAAATTTTGTGAAAATCGGACTGAAAGTTTTCTTTATTTCGGTTAAAAACTGAACAGACGCAAATTAAATCGACCCAGACGGAAAACAGGTTACTGTAAATGGGGAGATGCCAGATTAAAAAACACCTCCTACTTTTGTGGAACTATTCAAATAAATAAAACTATTACGTTTATCGATCGAATAGGGTTGTTTGTATTCTTTTTTTATTTGCGGGGAAGGCGAGGGGGGGGGGGGACTTTTAAATAAATATCCCATTTAGTGGACCGCGTCCACTAGCGGCGGGTTTATCGTTATTTGGCACCATTTTTAATATATACATATCTAATGACCCGATTTCAACAGAACTAATTCCATTTACAAATTTAATTTTTTTAGGTTCATCCGTAGTGTTCAAATGATGTGATGTATAGATAATTACCACTATTTCCAAATAGTAACTTCGGCATTTTTTTAAAGTCCCAAACTTTTCTACGATTTTCAGTCTTTGAACAAGTAGCCCTGTAGTCTTAATTAGTTGTTTGACAAAAAGCAGTCTCATCTCCCCGCCTTCATTCAAGGTTTTTTTTTTTTTTTTTTCTAACTATGCCCGGTTTCCATAACTCAGCAACTAACTTTCAATTTCAACTCAAACATTATAATTAACTTAATAATTCCCTCTATAACATTAAAGTGAACTTATGACTTGTATATACCACTCTTTTCGAATAATAACTTCGGATATTTTTATATTTTATTTCAGTGTATCTCGGGTTCTACGGTCCCTAATAAGACGGAATTTGGTTCATTTGACTTGAATTCGATAGTCTTACAGATTTCAGCCATGTTCGTATAGAACAGATTGCGCCCCCTGGCGGTAGAAGGGGCAACTACATGAGTATATCGGGTTCTATGGGCCCGATTACGACGGAGTTTGGCTCATTCTACTTTATATTGATAGTCTTAAATAATAAGTTGCATTTTTTACCGCCAGGTGGTGCTTTTCTGATCTCGGGTTCTATGGGCCTGATTACGACGGGGTTTGCCTCATTCGACTTGATTTCGATAGCCTTACAGATTGTTATTATCACGGGCCCGGGCAACGCCGGGTGGGTAAGCTAGTTTATATATATATATATAATGTGTGTGTATTAGTAGTATAGGTAGTACTACAGGGACAGAAAGGGACGTGTCCAGCTGTCAATCAAAAAGGAGGGTTGGAAGCGGGAGGAATGTTACGTGACTTTTTTTATATAAGATAACGCGGATAATTTGTTGAGTTGTGTTTTTCTGAGAGTTCACTATAGGGGGCAATAGAGGGCGTGTTCACCTGTCAATCAATAGGGGGTTGGGAGTAGGGGATTTCATGTGACTTTTTTTCGTATAAGATAACGGATAATTTTTTTATGGATGTTAAGTGGTAGATGGCTGTATGTGTTAGGGAGTTCGAGAGTGGGAATGCCACGTAACTTTCTAGTATAAGATAACGAGGGTACTTTGTTGAGTTTTTTTTGCTGTGCTTATTTATCAAACTTTAACTTTTTGTCGAAACACGCCAAAATAAATCTGATTTCCGGACTTTATAGTTATTTTTCGCACTTTTGATACTGTTTTTCCGGACTTTAATTTTTTTTCTCTTAATTCCTGGACTTCGTTATTTTTTAGCTTTTCAAACTTTAACTCTTTTCTCCATAATTCTTGGACCTAGCCATTTTTGAGAATTTTTAAAATTTTAACTTTTTTCCCCCATATTTCTCGGACTGAGTCATTTTTTTTTCTTATTTTTTTTAGTATTTGCTTGACTAACATTTTTCCAACAATATTTTTCGAAAAATCATAAAATAAAGTTTCAACATAGAAACTTTAATATTTTTTAGTACTTTATTAACATTAATTTCATACGAAATTTAGTTTTTGATCTTCAAAAATTGCATTTGTCCCAAACGTTTTTTTCGATTTTCGACCTAAAAACTTGTAAACCATCTATTTTTAAGTAATAATTAACATCTACGAGGTCAAAAATGCAAAACTCACAAACAAATTTCCACTACGGCAATTGCGTTTTAACATAAGTGCGGGAACGTCATGCCACAAACGGCAACGCTTCATAAGCATCTGGTGTAAAACACGACAGCATCTTTAACGATTTTCTTATTTATTTCTGGTAAAACAATGTCAATAACTGGTTTTTGGTATCCCCTCTCACAAATACTTAAATTAAACATCTTATCTCATCAAAATTAAATACTTTGTTAACGCCGAGACTTGGTCCCCAGAATCGGCGGCGTCCTGCAAGTGCCACGTGTACAGTACAACTTCTACTCCTTTTCCTGCGTCACCTAACTTTTTTTTCATTATTATTAATGTCTTACTATTACTATTTATTTTTTTAAACTGTCGATCCATATCATTTTTATGTTATCATTGTATTTTCTGCCAATGACCCTTTTTTTACACCGGTGCACAGTGGGGCGTTTTGATGATCTAGGTGGACAAAATTCATTTTTCCGATTGTCTCGGAATTTAACAAGACCGCGTATACTGGTAGCTGAATGTCTCTTTCGTCGAGATCCGTAGGAGTTTTGTCGAAAAAACCCGATGTGTCGATTAACTACGACCGTAAAGAAGGCAGTTGATTTGAGAGACTTTCAACAGTTGCATTATTTTTCTGTAAGTTCGAAAGCAAGTCGTGACTTTTCTGTTTTATTCGAAAGCAGCAGTTTACTGGACATATGTCACATGTTTGTCACACGATTTAACCTATTGTTGTTTGAAAATAAGCGCCATCTTGTTTTCAAACTTCAGCTTGACTTTTAATATAGTATTAAGCAATAAGCATTTTTTTAAATCAAAGTGCCATTCCTAAAGTATTGAAAACTTAAGAAAGCTCCTGCGAAAGTTTGCGAATCATTAAGTTATATTAACTTGAAGTGTGTGTCTGAGTGTTTAATTCAAATCTTGCAAGTCAATTTTAACCACTTTTAATTATTCGATTGAGCTGAAACTTTGAGTACATGTGTAGTTTCAATGACGATACAATATCATAATATAAATAAATAATAATAATATAAATAATAATAATAATAATTAAATATGCCAAATATTTATCACTGTTTGATTATTTTATTACTGATACATTCGAAAACCCAGCAAAACCTAATTATTCTTCAACGCAATAATTTTGTCCACCTAGATCCTCAAAACGCCCCACTGTGCGGTGTATACGTTTTTCGGCAGTCGGGTATTTGGATGTCTGGACTCTTAACTATTTGTTGATCAAATCTGGACAAATTATTTTCACAAATTTTCGACGTATTCTCACCATTTAAAAAAAAAAAAAATTAACTTACTTTCAAAATCTTCTAACTTTAACCATTTTTCGCCCATTTTCCAACTTTCACCCGTATTCCCGTGTTCATAAAAAATTTAAATATTTTTGGAGCCTTTCTAGATTTTAAGTTTTAACAATTTTTTAACTTTTATCCTTTTTTTTTTCGTCCACTTTAAACAACTAAATATTTGAATAATGATTTATTAAGTTTTCTGTACGGAGTTTCGAACTCAAGTGAAAACTCATCGGCATAGTATGTAGCTTCCATCATTTTTATTTTTGGTACTTCTTCGTTAGCGTGGTGCCAATTGTAACCAAGAATAAGAATATTAAACAAGATAAGAATATGTATTATTATGGAAAATTTAATTAAGATAACATATAAAAAATACTAATCCAAATACATCAATTAAATCTAAACAAACGGCATGAAAGCATCTTCCTCATGCATGACGGAATCTTCTACATTTTCTGAAAATATTTCAGTTTTGAGATAAGTAAGCGACGCCCTTGGATTTCATGTGCGCGCAGTGCTGATACATTTGACCACGTCTTTAATGAGTTTCGTGCGTTTTAGAGATTGCTGCATACAATGACGATTACCTTTGGCTTTCATGTGCGCGCAACATTCATACATGGGGTAGTTTAACGAGTTTTGTGCATTTTAGAGATTGCTGCATTCGGTGATTTTTTTTTCTTTTACTTTTCCGTCAACGCTTTGACTGGTGCCACGCTAACGGAAAAGTACCTTATTTTGTATTCCATCGAAGTACAAGTATATTTTCACGAATTTAGGTATGGAAACAGGAATTTACTAGATGAACAGTTTATTTTTAGCATGCATCGATTACTTTTTACCATGTTCAGGTTGATTCTCACATATCTTTCTCGAGTTATTTTTGGATTTTCTACATAGTTTTTCTAATTACCTAACATAATCATTTAATGAATATTTATTTAATTTAATGAATAATTATTTTTATTAATTCTTATGCTGTAGAATATATTGTTTAAATTACAATAGGAGAAACTGGTACACAGTGGACACTTTTTCAGTTCAATTTTTTTTCTCTTTAACGGACAGACTGATCTGAATGAAAATATTTTTGAATATTCCTTAGACCTTTTTTATATTCATCATAATTTTCTCAGAACATAGTTTTCAATACATTTATGGACCCCTATTAGGTATTATCTGAAATACAACATAAATCTATTTTTCATTAATCTAATTCTTTTTCATTTCATCTTTACCTCCAAAATAACACAGTAATATAAATTTACAAGTAAGATTTTGAAAAAAAAAATTACAAAACAAAGCAAAAAAAAATTAAAAAATATATTTTGAAAATAATAACAGATTAATACAGGAACAATTGCAATTTAGATAAAGTTATTACTTAAATTAAAAAAAAAAATTAATAAAAAAATCAGCGCGCATTAAAAATATGCAAATGAAATTCCAAAATACTTTTGAGTAAGATTGAGCCTGGAATTTTCCTGAAATACTTTTGCGTCTGGGTTTAGCAGCAACATTACGAAATCATTGACATCAGCAAAAGATTCACCTACAGTTTCTGGAAAATAAGCTGATTTCCATTCAATTTGCATCTCACGAATCTTACTTAAATAGAATCATCACCAATTAGACTGCAGTTATATTTCCCGAAGGCTATAAATACAAAAAATATTTGTTACTATGTTGAATAAATTTTTATTTTTCTTTCTTTACTTTATTTTACAGTTAAATAACTACTTTAAAACAATATTTCTTTATAGAAAATAAGCAATTATTAAGTATTTTGAACATTCTGCATTACAGGAGCAGAGTGGATTGAGGACCACTGTGCCCCATGTTGAAGTTCAATAAATACTCATATTAATATTGTCCATAGTTTCTTTTAAACATATTAACTGTAAAGTTAAATAAAAACAAATATTTTACCTTTTCATGTACTTTTTAGCTGTTTTTATCTTATTTATCTACAATCTTTAATTACTAAAAAAAGAAAAATATGATGATGAAAAATTTTACTTTTAGAAGCTCGAAATAACCAATCAGGATAAAATGCTTCACTCTGAGCTAAACATGTTCTCTGAAGGCAATAACTAATCAATCGAGTGCTGTTATCTATTAGGATAGAAGAGAAGCTTAAATTTGTTTTAAATAAATAAAATATTTGTGCCCATAGGTTCAGTGTGTATTGGTCTCCCCTATATATCAATTAACTAATTTAGTAACGATTAACACTACCACACTCTACTTATTTTTGGATTTTCCACATAGTTTTTCCACATAATAGTAAATATTAGCTATCTTTTTAACAACAGATAACTCACACATATGTTTTTTCGACATTGGTTAGTTTACGCGAGAGAATTTTGTATATTATAACCAATAATTTGAGGAAAGAGTAGATATTTTTACATACGTACGATTAATTTTTAGTTTTACTCACGCGAGAGAGGGGTTTTGCTATACATTAAATTTTTTTACCATATTGTTTTAGGAAGAATGCCTTCAGGGAGGACTTTTGAAGCGAAACTGACCCAAATTATCGATTTTGTACAAGGAAAGCCATGAAAATCTTGCACAGCACCTCGCCCAGACTGCACCGGTTCAAATCCGTGAATACGCCCAAGCTCCTCATCGTATGGCCAACATGTTAACCTTTAGGCTGAGTGGGGTGGGCCGTGTTGTTTACCCACATGAATATGAATACAATCTTCGTTTTAGAGTGTTCATAGAGTATGCACGAATATAATCTTTCATTAGGTAAACACTTTCAATCTAGAATGCCTTATGCATATATTTGTTTTAGCACTTTCTGACATTGTTTTAAGATATCCTTATTTACATAATAGATTATACATACTATCCGTTACTTTTAGGAAAATATAGATATTTTTCTAGTTTTAAAGTTATTACAAATATAATTTTTATAGTTAACGCAGAACAGTGCATCCCAAAAGTTTATTGACAACAGGGGTTTACTTATTTTACAATTGAAACAGAGGAGTAACAATTTCAAAACAATTTGTAATTATAAATAATATCAAGATAATAATAATACTATACAGAAATAATCTTACACAATCACAAACTTCGTGAGAAGAATTAAAACTTAAATTTTACTGTCCTAAAAGTTTATAGACAACCCATTCTTTTCCCTTTAACGTTCAAATTTTTAAGCCGTC
This sequence comes from Maratus michaelseni, assembly GCA_963931845.1. NCBI lineage: Eukaryota > Metazoa > Arthropoda > Arachnida > Araneae > Salticidae > Maratus > Maratus michaelseni. The sequence goes on from OZ007586.1 coordinate 380,189,739, forward strand.
TTTTCTAATCACATCAAAAACTTGTTCACACAATTCTCAAAACAAGAGTTTGAAGAAATTCTGGCTTTAAAGAAAACCAACTTCGTTCAATTTGCATCTTTAAATATCGAACCTTTTCAAATTGACGCCCATTAGCATATACGTATTTAGCTAATATTCCCGAGAGGTTCTCGATTGGGTTCAGGTCAGAACTTATGGTTGGACATCTGTCCAATTCATGTGTTTTCTGATCCACTGAACATGAGCGTCTTTATGCCGTTTTGCAAACTTTGGCGAACGACGTATTTTGCGATAATCAAGAAATGTACTTGCCTGCAGTCGTCGATGGACCATGTATTTTGATACTGGAATGCTTACGTCTTTGGACACTGACCGTACAGACAGGTTCTGGGTTGAAATTAATATCAGAATCTCTCTGCCTTGCCATTTAGTAATTTTCTTTGGTCGTCCAGAACAGGATTTTGTTTCAAAATTGTCATATTTTGACAGAATTCGGTAAATACCAACCCTGCCGCGTCCATTTTTTCTTGAAATGTCGGCAACTTTCCATCCACGAACCTTTAAATGGATTTAAAAATTTACTTTTTGGAAAACTTCACATTGCGAGGCATCATCTTTGCAATGAGTAGGCAACGGAAAGACAGATTCGCTTTTATCTCAGGAAACTATTGCATCACAAGTACATGACCTTGGAATATGCAAATTCTGGATATCAGTACTTAAATCCGCTTTTAATACTGGTTGTCTATATATGTTTGGGACAGCATTTTTTTGTTTTTATTTTTTATATTAAATCTATGACTGTTAAAAGTAGTTTAAGTATTTTATTATTTTTATTTCATCATTATATATTTGCATAATTTATTTCGTCTTTCTTACTTGTTTAGTTAGCTCTTAAATAAAACAAAATGGTTGTCTATAAACTTTTGGGACGCACTTTATTACGAATGTAATCTTTAATTTTAAGTAATCATTTAATATCTAAAAAATCTAGTTTATGTAACTCGACTATGTCATGTTTGCAGCTTAGATGTAAAAAGGTGCAAATAGATGAATCAAATAGATTGAAGAAGATTAAGTTTATTCTAGAGACAGCAGCATGGTTGTGTGGGAGATCGCGAAGGAATAACAACTACAAAACGGTTAAGGGGACGGTTACAGTTAATAGTTTAAATCGATTACGATTAATTGGGGTTATGGTAACAGTTAAGTACATGGTACATGACATCTCCCTTTTTTTTTAAAGGATAAATAAATAAAGCACATATAAAGAACATACAGAAATACTAACACAATAATAAGACAATAAAGTAAGAAATATAAAGAAATTAAAAAATGTCTTAAAGTTCATACAAAGTCTTTCAAATGTCTTGGTGGTTTAGTTACTCGACCTGTGCGAGTTGTTTGAGCAGCAGTACAAACATATGGTCGAGTTTGAGGCAATGTAGCAGAGCTACTAATAGATGAATGCATCGAAGCTGTTGGAACACTAGCTTGGTTGCTCCTTGTAGGAGATATAAAATGATCTCTGCTTGTAGGTGTTATAAATAAATCTTCAGCTGTTGTTTTACGATTCACTGGCTGAGCAGATTAAAAAATATTTATGTGCACACGATTCCTGTGATATTCTCTACCATTTTCTGCTATTATTATGTAAGACCTAGGCTGAGGTCCAACTTTGGATATTTTTCCTTTACACCACTGATTTTTTAGACGAAACAGCACTTCTTGATTTTCTTGCAATGGTTGCAAGGGGTGTGAATGAATATCATATTTATGCTGTCGTTGCTGCCTGAACTGCAGACGTTCTTGCACAGCACTGCAATCATATTGAGGAACACGTTGTGATGGAAGAGTAGGAACCAGGGTACGAATACGACGACCCATTAGAATTTCTGCTGGAGAGGGCAGGCCATCCATGGCAATTTTTCTGTACTCCATCAACACAAGGTGGACATCATTCTTGTCTTGTGCAGCTTTGGTAAGGCGGGATTTGACAGTTTGAATGCATCGTTCAACCTGTCCATTAGAGCGAGGATATCCAGGACTAGATGGGTTAAAAAATATGTCCCAATTTGTGCAGAATTCACTAAATTCTTTAGAATCAAATGGTGGTCCATTATCAGCGACAAGTTCTTCAGGAATTCCAAAACAAGTTTTCAATGCATTGATAACTGTAGGAGCTGTTTGGTTCAAATGCTGAAGCTCGATATATTTGGAAAAATAATCTACAACTAAGAGATATGTCACTGAAGATAGATGGAAGAAATCAATTGCAACCTTTTGCCATGGTCGCTCTGCTAGTTATCTGTCCAAAAGAGGTTCCTTGCTGTTAAACCTTTGGTTTTGTTGACAGATAGCACTGTGCGATATCATGTTTTCAACATCAGAATTTATGCCTGGCCAATAGATTGATTGACGGGCAAGATTTTTACAAGACACAATGCCCCTGTGTCCAACATGAAGACGCTTCAGGACATCTGTACGACATGATTTTGGAATGACAAGTCTTCGCCCTCTGCAGATAAGGCCATTCTCCATGTCAAGTTCAGCCTGACAATGCCAATAAGGTTGTGCATGCAGGATCACATTATGTTTATTTTTAGGCCATCCATCTTCAATGTAATTCTTGACACTTTGGAGCTCTATGTCATTTTCAGTTTCTCGCATGATTTCATCTAGTTTGGATTTTGATGCTTGCACTAGTAGAGAAACCATTACATTTGTGTTGTCAATTTCAGATGTCGAAACAGTCTGTACTGGCAAGGGTGCTCTGGATAAGGCATCAGCAACAACTAAATATTTTCCTGGAACATGAGTTAATTTGAAATTGTACCTTTGTAGACGCAATAAAAGTCTTTGTAATCTTGGCGATATGTTTTCAAATGGCTTGTGGATGAGTCCTAACAAGGGCTTATGGTCAGTTTCAACTTCAATATGTTGACCACAAACGTAATAATGAAAATGTTCACAGGCATGTACAATTGCGAGGAGCTCTTTTTCGATTTGAGAGTATCTAGACTGAGCTTCAGAAAGAGTTGCAGATGTATAAGCAATTGGTTGGTTGTTCTGGAGAAGAACACCACCTAAGCCAAAAGAACTTGCATCAACGGAAAGCACTATGGATTTATCCTTGTCAAAGAACTGGAGAACAGGGGTTGACTGTAACAATTCTTTAACTCGCAAGAAGGCTTCATTATGATGAGAATCCCATAGCCAATTGGTGTCTTTCTTAAGAATATCTCTTAAACTGGATGTTTCCTGTGAAAAATTTGGTACATATTTCATAAGATATGTGGCTATACTTAAAAATCTCATCAATTCTTGTTTGTTGGTGGGGACAGGAAAATCTGTAATAGCTGACACTTTTTTAGGATCAGGAGAAAGACCATCAAGTGAAATAAGGGAAGATAAGGGCATGTACAATTGCGAGGAGCTCTTTTTCGATTTGAGAGTATCTAGACTGAGCTTCAGAAAGAGTTGCAGATGTATAAGCAATTGGTTGGTTGTTCTGGAGAAGAACACCACCTAAGCCAAAAGAACTTGCATCAACGGAAAGCACTATGGATTTATCCTTGTCAAAGAACTGGAGAACAGGGGTTGACTGTAACAATTCTTTAACTCGCAAGAAGGCTTCATTATGATGAGAATCCCATAGCCAATTGGTGTCTTTCTTAAGAATATCTCTTAAACTGGATGTTTCCTGTGAAAAATTTGGTACATATTTCATAAGATATGTGGCTATACTTAAAAATCTCATCAATTCTTGTTTGTTGGTGGGGACAGGAAAATCTGTAATAGCTGACACTTTTTTAGGATCAGGAGAAAGACCATCAAGTGAAATAATATGTCCTGAATATTGTAATTTTGAAACACCAATTAGAGTCTTATCTTTGTTGAGTTTCAGTCCACTTTCTCTAGCGATTTGAAATACTTTCTTTAATTTATGACAATGATCATCTAAATTTTCACTATACACCAAGATGTCGTCAAAGTATGGATCAATATCTGGACAATTTTCGAATATGTTAACCATAGACATTTGGTACACCTCAGGAGCACAATTTAATCCGAATGGCATTACTAAAAAACGAAATCTACCAAATGGTGTTATAAAGGTACAAAGATCAGAACTTTCCTCATCTAATTCAATGTGGTAAAATGCATTTTTTGCATCAACAAGGGAAAAGATTTTAGAACCCTTGAGCTTTGACAACAATTGGTCTTGTGAGGGAATCTGGAAATGTGATCTTTTAATATACTTGTTGAGGGGACGAGGATCAAGACAAACTCTTATCGAACCATCTTTTTTTGGGTACTACAACAATTGGATTTACCCAATCAGTAGGTTTTGTGACCTTTTCAATTATACCATCCTGTTCCATTTTTAAGAGTTCATCTTTAAGTTTACTTTCTAATGCTAATGGTATTTTACGAGAAGCAGCTATAACAGGTGTTGCATTTTCATGCAAAATAATTTTGTGTTTAACAGGTAAACGACCGACACCTTCAAATATATCATTATATTCTTTCACAATTTGTAATAATTTAGATGTATGAGAATTTACATTATTAGATGAGTTAAAATGGGCACTAGCAGATGACAGATAATAAGGAATACCACTTATTGAATCAATATTTACATTAGATTGAGAATTCACAGTTGCAGAAAAATGTGTATTTACACTGTTAACATTATACTTTCCACTTACTTGTACAGAGGAATCCGTTCATTGTATGAGATTTAAAGCTGTGCATGAAGTTGCACTTAACACTGGTTGCACATCAAGATCAATAATAATAAATTTTAATTGATAACACATTTGATTAACTTTGCACTGGAGAATATTTTCACCTACAACTGGTAAGGAATCACCGGAGTATGTACACACTTTAAGGGAAGTTGGACAAATTGCTGGACAATTGTTTAAGCTTTTAAACACTGATAAGGGAAGCACATTCACTTGGGCGCCTGTATCGAGCTTGAATGTAATAGGATGATTGTTGACATAAATTTGCTGAACCCAATCACATTGCTCTGAGGTTGATATAGCACCAATATAAGCTACATCTGGATTGCAAACAATTGCTGAAACTTGTTGTTGTTGCTTTGATGATTGCCGTTTGGGTTGTCTGCAGACACTGGAAAAATGGTTTAACATGTGGCAATTGTGACACGATTTCCCATAAGCTGGACAATTTCTGGGTGCATGATGAGATCCACATCTGGAACATGGTCGTTTTTGTTGAGCTGCCTGTTGCTTGTTTCTGTAGTGCTTGGAGTTGTTGATTTAGTGCTTGGCTGAGTCTCCTTGACCCTGGAATTTCTTATTTTTCTGGCTGCTAATTGCATCGACATGCGTAGATGATGACAATGATGACTGTGACATGGCAAGAGAGTGTAGCTTAGACATTTCAGCTGACTTACAGATTTCCATCGTTTTCTTTAAGGATAGTTGAGACGTTCACGTAAGACATCATTACGTAATCCTTGAATAATGCGATCTTTGACGTTCCGTTCGTAAGCGGCATCGAATTCGCATTGGTCTGCTTGCAATTTAATTTCAGTAACAAAAGAGTCAAAATTTTGTCCAGGTTTTTGAATCATATTGTTAAAAATAAACGTAGCGAGAGTAACGTTCCGATATGGTCTATAGTCCATCAAATTTGTCTAAAACATCTTTTACTTTTCTTGTTTGACCATCTGTAAGAGCTGGAAATTCGAACGTTAAATAGTCCTTGTACGAAGCTTTGCCGATGACGCTAAGTAATAAAGTGATCCGAGCATCATCCTCTTCTTTATGATACTTCACTGCAGTCTCAAAAAGTTCATATTTTTGACGCCAGTCCATCCAGGACTCTGCTGGATTGTCACCAGGAACAAATTCTTCCATATGCAAGAAGTTGTGAGCCATGTTGTCTCCGAGTACGAATATAATTTAGCAAAAAAAAACTATTTAAATTGATGATAGATGAACGAAATACTACTATAATTTTCACTTCTGACACCATGTCATGTTTGCAGCTTAGATGTAAAAAGATGCAAATAGATGAATCAAATAGATTGAGGAAGATTAAGTTTATTCAAGAGACAGCAGCATGGTTGTGTGGGAGATCGCGAAGGAATAACAACTACAAAACGGTTAAGGGGACGGTTACAGTTAATAGTTTAAATCGATTACGATTAATTGGGGTATGGTAACAGTTAAGTACATGGTACATGACAGACTATATGAATTTTACAGTATTTACAAGGAAGGTCTCCTTAAAGCACATGCTTCGAATATTTTGAAAAAAATGCTAATTGAACTACTGATGTACGTAATAAAGGATCAGTCAAATTTAACTGCGGAATCCAAGTAGAAAATCTGTAACAAAAAAAAAAAAAAGAATGCTTTCGATTAATTGGCGCAAAAAGAAACATTTTTTCCTCGCCAAATGCAAGCGATTTTTAATGTATTTGAAAATTCTTAGTTAAACGAGTGTTTAAATGCTCAGTCCTTTATGTATTTAAACTTAAACGATTAAATAGATTATTATTTTTTCTATAAGCTTATATTATATATACAATTTGCATATTGCTGATTTACACTGTTTTGCCGGCAGGAAAATTTTAAGTGTATTTTAACAGTTATTGCCCGATTAAGAACGCTCTCATTATATATATTAAGTCGTCGTTTCTATGACAACAATACTTTTCTCTTATTGTCTCCGATACTAACAATATCGAAGTCCAATTGACAGTGCTCAGAAAGCGTCATTAATTCTTAGTTTGAAGCAATTTAATCAATTTAAATTTTGTTCTAAACCGTATAATACGATCATTAATTTTCTTTAGATATACATATCAATGCGTATGCTTAAATCGTAGTTATAAAAGTGTATTTATTTAAGTTAAACTTACTTAAACCAGTTCAGTTATAAAGAGTAGAAAAGTTTTTTCTAAAAGAGGAAAAACATACCATCGTTTTTTTTTTCATCGTGTCGCCAACCACCGATAAATCCCCCAAAACACGAAATTTTCATAATTTTTTTACGGACGTTATATCGAGGTTCCGCAGCAATTTCTTTTATAAACGTATATATCTTCATAAGAATATTCTGTATTTTTTTTCAAAATTGTCTGAGTATGCGCTTATGGAGACCTTCCTTGTTAGTAACACTAAATAGTTTTAGGTAATATTTCAGCATTAGATAGCTCATACACCTGTTTTTCTACATAGGTTAGATCATATGACAGTAGTTTACCCAATCTTTCTAGAAACAGCAGCTATTTGCACTGCATTTTATGATTAATTTTATTGTTTTTACACGAATTGAAATTAAGTGAACGTCTTTATAAGAAAACTTCTTTTTACACATAATTTATTAACTTAAAAAAGTAAGTCTACTTTTATCGTTATTACGCTATGATTTTGGCGTTTAATAGTTACACAACAAACTTATATTATTTAATTTCGCACTTTGACTCTACACAATTCTAACAACTTTTTTTCACCAAGAGACTAAGTTAAATATTCTAACAGAAAATAACGAGCGATTTTTTTCTCTACATTTTCAAATTATTACTCAGACATACTATACAAACATAAACATAGTATAAATAATTGCGATATACAACATATATCGCAACTATTAGATATGTATTATACAGAAACATTATCAGCTTAAAAAATACAAAAAAATTACATATATATATTAAATATTAAATAACCACATGTGTGAAACTTAACGCTGAATGATAATACTAAATATCAATTGAAGTTATTCAGTATATATATAAAACATCAAACGTAAAATTAACAAATCAGTGAAAAATGTACAAGTTAGTAAAACAAAATTCAAAGTTTTGTAAAACATATACATGTTAGTAAAACAAAATTCAAAGTTTTGTAAAACATATACATGTTAGTAAAACAAAATTCAAAGTTTTGTAAAACATATACATGTTAGTAAAAAATTCAACTATGACATAAAGATTTCATCTATTATATAAAAACTATTCAATGAAAAAATACAAGCTAGTAAATTTTTTTCAAACTTTTCTAAAAATATGTAACTATTGAGTGAAAAAAATATACAAGTTAAAAATTAATATATATATATACATGTTAGCAAAAAAAAAAAAAAAAAAAAAAATCTATGTTTTCTAAAAAAAAAATTCAAGTTAACCCAAAAGTTTACAAAAATTGATAGATGATCGAAAACATATACAAGTTAACCAAAAAAATTCTATGTTTGATAAAAATATTTACATGTTCGCAAAAAGTTTTAAAAAAATAATAGATGAGTGAAAAATATACAAATTAACAAAAAAAAAATTATCAATTAAAAAAAAAAATATGCAACTCAATAAAAAACATTTCAAAGTTTTCTAAAAATATTTAGAATTTAACAAAAAAATTCACAAAAGTGAAAAGATGAATGAAAAATAAATAAGTTAACAAAAAAAAATTCAAAGTTTTCTAAATAAAATTACAAATTAGTTTAAAAAAAAGTTTCAATGTTTTCTAAAAATATATACAAATGGGAAAGAAGGAAAGTGATAAATAGATATGAAAAAAAGTGCATAAAGTGGGGTGTATGATAAACGTGTTCTGAAAGAAGATTATTCTACTGTAACATACGGTTTTAAAAGTATGTAAAGTGAAATAGGGTAACCCCCAGTGATTTACACCTAACCAGTAACTGACTCTTCAGCAAAAATCTAACTCAAATACGCATTTTGTTGTAAAATTCTCCAAAGTAATGTCAGCTAGTGGTAAATGAGACATTTATTTTTATCTTGGAGTCAATTTATTCACCACTGGAAGGCCAAGAACATATTCAATGAGGAAAAAACAAAAAGTGCCATTTTGAAACAACCATCTTATTTCTAAAATTAAGGACGTGTTTTTCTAATCTATTTGTAATGCAACCATTCTAAACTTTTTTCTTAAAGTTATACTAGTAGAAATTAGTTTAAAGATGCATATGATATATTAGCGCCATGATTTAGGGTTTATAGTTATTTAATTTAGCTTAATGGGAGGTGCCAGTTGTTGGTTCCTAAAATTTCATTTCACCAATCTCTGACAGAGGCGTTAGTTATTGGTTATTTTAAAATGTGTAAATCTATTATTTGAACTGTTTAAAAATGCATAATAATAAATTAAATTTATCTTGTAGTAAACGCCATTAAAATTTAAGTTGTTTTACCGGTATCCGACACAAGATGTCAGTTACTGGTTCATAAATGTCAGTTATTGGATATCTGCATTTCTAATAATGCAGTACTGAATATTACTGTTATATACTCTTACTATATACTCTGCATTACTAATAATGCAGTACAGCTTACTAAATCCCACTTTTTATAATAAATATTAATTTATTTTTTTATAATAAAGAATAAAATTTTTTAAAAGCATTTTAATCTTTTAAAATAAAGTGTCAGTCACAGGTTCACTTTGTGTCAGTTATTGGTGTTTCAAAATAGGGATGGTGTCAGTTACTGGAGTTTTTGACCACATTTAGGAATAAAATTAATTTTTAATAATAAAATGTATAATTTTCAAAATTTTGCCAACAATAATTCTTTAATATATCTCTACTATCCTTTCAAAAACAAAGGTAAGTATAAAATAGATTTAAATTTTTGTAATAGTGATTTGAACAAGAAAGAATCCTTAAAGTGTCAGTTACTGGAGGTTTCACCCTATAATGCACAGTAAAATAAAATGTATTTATTTTTCTTTTTAAATAGTCTATATTTTGATTTTTAATAATATTTAATTTAGGTGATAATTTATATTTTCAGTAAAAGAAAAAATATCTATGTTCAGGAAAAAGAACAATTATGTATAAGCATAAATAGGTTGTTTCAAAGAAAGTTAAAAAAGTATATAGGAAAGAAAGAAATTACTCATACACAGTTAAAATTATTTAAAAAAATATTTTGCTCATACATTTTGTTCAAGTTGCAAACATAGTTTTTACATTTTCAACCATGGTATTGGTAAAGTGGACTTGGTGAGACGAATTTCTTCTTTTCAGTTCTGGGCTAGCATAAATAATTTTCTCTTTCTTTAAATGCTTGTTTTTATAAATTCTCGAGGAAAACTGATATTTAAAAGTTCTTGAAACTGGTCAAAAGCAGCAGACTTAGACTTGTATCTCTTAGCAAAAATTTGATTAGTTGAACAACATCTGATCCGACGATTGCAGTATAATCTTTTTTGAGTTCTGTGTTTTATGATCAGGAAATTTTTGTTTAAAAAAATCCATAATTTTCGTCACAGTAGTTTTATGTTTCACTGGAACAGATTTCGGAATTTCATCTTTTCATATCAAACATCTTTTCTGGGTGTTGTTCAGTAAGTTTTTCTAAAGAAGGTTTGTTAATATTAACGTTTGGAAAAGGGACATATTTCGGCAAAATCTGAATATACAATTTGACTTTTTCATTGTCATCCATTTTCCCTTTTAAAATATTTTAAAAAGAATACCCGATTTTGTCGGAGAAGCAATAACACACGTGGACGGGTGTTCAAACTTAAGAAGTCCCATTTTCTAAAATGACAAATTTTTTCAGCGTGATTGGACTTTTATACGTTTTTCTTGACCTTCCCCCCTTATCCCTTTTCTTCGTTAAACAAATCAAAATTTCTTTTAAAGTAATACTTAAAAAGGAGATTTTAACAAAGAGAAATAATAATGGTTAAGTAAAAAACAAACGCACACGTTAAAAAAAACACTCTTTTTTTAAAATAAATATTTTTTATTCTTTAAAAGTCATGTTTACACCATATCTTTTTTACAAATTGAAATATTCGAAAATCATTCCTTTTACCAACAAGTTGTTTTACAATATAGGTCAGTTGCAATTGACGTCATGCTGGATGTCACACACTACAAATTGGTAGTTCTGATTGGTGGAACTACCCTGACCTTCAGTTGAAGTACAATGGTTGATCAGCAACTTCCCTATAATACATACAAAATCCTTGACATCTTTTTACAATGAAGTAGACACATAAATTCTCGCAGACATTTGAAATTAAACATTGATAGGCTGTCTTGTTCCAATTAATTCGATGATTCTTTTTAACAAATCTTGCTATATCTTCTGCATTAGGCTTCAGGAGGTAAATCCGTAAGAATAAATTCAAGAGTCTTTTTATCTTAAATGTACAATTAATTCCTTTTTCATCATGCTTATCAGTTTTAAAATCAACAATTTTTTTTTTTGCAGTGCGGTCACTGCCCCTTAATTTCTGGACATTAGTGTATTTTTCAAAATTATTAAAGTTTGTTGATGATAGAGTTATTAATGCATAACCTTGGTATATCTTAAAATCACTAGAAAAGTATATAGTATTATAAAATAAGAACCCTTATTACAAAATAATGATTAATTTTAGAATAATAGTAATTTTGGAAAAAAGAAAAAAACTTTTGAAGCATATTCTTCTGGATCATAATCTGGTAAGAAAATGGCTGATCATAAAATACTGAAAATTTTATCTATTTACCAAGACATCTAACATTATCTACAGACATAACTTAGAATTATTTAAAGCATAAACGTTTTCGGGTAATACCAGAGATTCCATTCATTACCACTCTTTCCTATCAGTTATAAAATTTGGAATCCGCTGTAATTAATCTGAAAACGTACAGCTGGGATGTTCATATTTCTTTTGAGTATTGATGTAAGTAACCTATAATGAGATTAAGCTGTAGAAATGGTGATCATGCATCTTTTAATTATTGCTTAATATCTTCAAAATGCCATTAACATTTTTAAATTAATCTTTTCACTATTAAAATAGTCAAGTACTTTGGAGAGAAAAATTTAAATGTCATCTGAATAATGATACTAGTTTATCCCCTAAATCATACTTTGTAACATTCTTCTGCAATGTACTACTGATACCTCACATTATCCGACTTTCTCTCTACTATAAGAAATCAGCATTCTTGGGACTTGAAAACTTAAAATATATTAAATATTTTAAAGCATTTTTAGGTATGTTATGTAATTGACATGACTCTTATAAGCTTTTCTGTAAATCAAAATAATTCAAGGGACATATATTATGCTAATAGAGAAAAAAAAAATGAGAGTTCACCCTCAGCAAGCGAAAGAGTGAGGGCCGAGAAAAATTTCAGCAGTTGGAAAACATGGTGTCAATGCTTGTTAATTTAGATTTCTTTCTTTCTATGTTTTAAAACGGTGTTGATTGTATAAGTGAGCACTTTTTATGTAACATTAAAGTAGAAACTATTCGAAATGTATTTAAATCATTAAAGTAAATAAAATATATATTTTTTTCACATCTGTGTGTTTATTTTTTTTAAATGTGGTGTGCTTATTATTTTTTTTTATCTAGTATAACTTTTAAGTGAACAGGTGTAACTTATGTGTTTTCAAGCTTTAAATGTTTTAACTTATGTCTGTAGACATCATATGTTGTTTAGTTTTACAAAGCCTAAAATATATCTGTTCATTCAGATGACACATAGTGTAAAACACTTCACTCTTAATTTTATACCATTGATTTAAATGTTACTTTCTCTTGCTTTGAAGACAGGTAAAAGTAAATATGGGGGTTATTTTTAAAATAAGGTCCGTTTTTTAATAAGAAGAAAAATACTTTAAGTATCATTAAAATATATTTATTTCCATAGTCTACACTGTAAAAAATGAGTACTCAAAATTGAGTAAAAATTGAATTCGTCACATACTCAAAATAGCTCCGATCCAAATGTACTCAAAATTGAGAAACACATGTACTCATTTTTGATCCCATGGATGTATTCAAATATGAACTGCTATATACTCATTTTTGATCCCATGGATGTATTCAAATTAAAAAAATTTTATGTCGTTAAAATAAAATTTATAGGATAAAAAAAAAGTTACTTCGCGAGGACAACCTTATAAGGGATATATACATTTCTGCTCATTTTTTTCATTAGTGCGTGAGTTTATAGTAATTAACCAACCCTTGCCCATGAGAGGAATCGAACCCGTGATGTCCTGTTTACTAACCTGACGACTCAGACCAACGCGCCATGAGTGGTCACGCCTCCTTCTCAAATGTTGTTAGTTACTTTGAAACTCCCCCTCTATCCCTTCCTAACAGCATCTAGCGCCATCTGTTAGGAAGGGATAGAGGGGGAGTTTTAGAAAAATCGGACTGACAGAGCAGAAATACGAGACATCAGTATTGAAGATGCCTGGACAAACGGTCGAAAATATTCTACTTTTACGAAACTTTTAGCGTGTAGACTGGTTTTATGTGTTTTTAAATATGTTTTTAAGGATGTACAGTGCCTGTCTATATGTGTTAAAGATTAAAATAATGTCTGAAGTAACAGTAGTTCGAAGAATTATTAATTAAAAATGACATTAGAAAAGATCATAGATTGAAATACTAAAATTATAAACTTTGTAAAATTATAATTTATAAAATAATAAATTTTAGCGTAATTCATAAATTTGTAAGCCAAATCAGTTTAGTTTAATACCAATTTGCATAGCTATAATTTGCAAAGATATTATGTTATGAAACTTTTAAATAACACAATATTGCCTCACGTTAAAAAAGATAAATAAATTTTTAAAAAATTATAATTTTGAAGTACTATCAAGAAGAAAAAAAAGTAGATGTGTAAAATGTGAGGAAAAAAAAAGAGTAAATGTGTTGTAGTGGATCCACTTTGATGAAAATCCAGAACAACCAGATCCACTTTTTATTTCTCTTATTCTTCGTTTTTCCTTCAAATAATAGCTTTTTAGGCTCCGAAATTTCGTCATTACACATTCTGAAATATACAAGTATGTTGGGTTTGATCATATGTTCATTTTTGATCCAAAGATACTCATTTCGAAATGAGTACATGAACTTACTCATTTTTGATCCAAAGTTATTCATTTCGAAATGAGTACATGAACTTACTCATTTTTGAGAATACATATATGTTCATTTTTGATCCAAAAATACTCATTTCGATATGAGTACATGAACTTACTCATTTTTGAGAATGCACATGTTCATTTTTGATCCAAAAATACTCATTTCGATATGAGTACATAGACGTACTCATTTTTGAGAATGCACATGTTCATTTTTGATCCAAAAATACTCATTTCGAAATGAGTACATGGACTTACTCATTTTTGAGTACTTCACTTTTTACAGTGTACGTACTTTCATCTACTTTTCTACGTAATTTCAATTTTTGTTCAAACATTTGTCATACCGTTCAACAAGTTTTTGAATTCCGACGTCAAAGAAATCTGCCGCCTGTCAAGAAGCCCAAACCATGACTGCAGTTGTCACTTCTTCGTCGTCGTTGAACCGTTGACCACTAAAGAACTACTTTAAGTACCGAAACAGGTGAAAACACGGTCCTCTCGAATTTTGTTGTCCACATCACGAACCAAATCTTCAGAAACCAGAGAAGGTCAGCCTTGGCGTGGCTCATCATACTCATCAACCCGCCCGTCCTTGAACATTCTCACCCACTTTTAAACTTTACTATCACTCATATAGCATTATCATCGGAGGTTTCACAAATCTGACGCTGAATCTCCACTACTGCCAAGTTTCTTGCACTCAAGAATCGAATTACAGGTCGTATCTCACAATCGGCGGGCAAATATTTTTTTTAAATATTATAAACTTCTACAGCTCAACACACAGACAGACGACACGGCTGCAAATGGCGTCTGAACACGCTCAAAGCATGCTGGAAGCAGACGGGCATGCGCACTACGGCGATGGCGCGTTATTCATTACTCCCATTCACAAACGGACCTTATTTAAAAAATAACCCTCGTATATAATTTTAATTTGCTGAATATGATCATTAATTATAATTAGAATAAGAAAAATAATATTTTTTTTAAAAATAAAACAAATTATAAGGGTGGATCAAATGAAAACGGAACAATGGTTATAATTTGTTTTATTTTTGGATGAGTGTGGTGTAACTTTGCGTGGAGGTAGGGCGGGAAGTAAGGACGGCAACCCTTTATTGCAAAAATGGACTTGCCCTAGGTAGTCACGCAGAAGCACGTGATATGTGCTGGCAATCGGCCAACACTTACAATCAACACCGTTTTAAAACATAGAAACAAGAAAATCTAAATTAACAAGCATTGACACCATGTTTCCCAACTGCTGAAAATTTTCTCGGTTATTAAACAGAAAACACCCTCACTCACTTTTGTTAGTGTTTGTGGATGCAATGTAGGTATTTGTTATTAAGACATGAAAGAAACGAGCGTTTAAATAAAATTATTTACATTGATATCAACCGGTCGGCAGGTCAGTTATTATTGTTATTCATATGGGTCTGCGGAATGTTTGCGAGTAAAAAAGAGCAACACAGTGTTATTCTTATTTAGTGGCAGAAGAAGTTGGATGGAGTGGACAAAGTGCATGGGCGAATGAAGACAGTGTATGGAAAACATACACTGTCATTGACTCGAGTGCACGACGAACGCAAGCACGTCCACGGAGGAATCTGTTGGAATATCAACCGTATAGTCCGGATCTTTCGCTATATGACTTTCCCATCTTTGGTCCGCTGAAAAAGGCGTTGAAGGGTTGCGCTTTTACTCGGACACCAAAGTCATGGACAGTGTTCGAAACTGGCGTCGGATTTCAGCCAAAGGACTTATATGAGCAAGATATTCACCACGTGGTGAAACAATGGGACAATTTTTTATGTAGCTTTGGAGATTATGTTTGAAATTAACTATGTCATTTCCTTCTGTGGATGCTGTTCCGTTTTCATTTGATCCACCCTAATATTTATTGTAATTTTTAATTTTTAAAGTTTACTATGTCTAGACATTTTATTTGTTCACAATATACTAAAATGCATTTAAAATAACAATCAACCAAGCATTTAGCTTAAAATTTTAAACTTTTCACATTTAAATAAAAGAACATATAATATTTTAAAATAAATAAACTCATGTTTTACTTTGACACATTAAGGTTTTATAAGTTATCAAGTTAATTAAATTTTGTTCAACTGGAACAAAGATCTTTTAGCAAAACTATCTGACAACTTTTATTCGTTAGATTAGACGTTTATTATTTAAGATTATGTTTCATATCATAATAAGATTGTTTCTAATGTCTTCTTAAATATTATGTACAGTAAAAACTTATATTACATGCTTCAATTCTTCAATGCAGAGACTTTTATATAAATGTGCGAATAATATATAAAAAAAGGAAATTAATAAGCATTAAAAAAATAATATAAATGATTTTTTCATATATACGTACATACAGCAGTTGCTAGAGTACTTCTAAAAATCCATCTCGTACAATCCCCACTTGGAAAATGAAAATAAAGACCATCCCTATCTCACCAGAGGATGTAATGAAATGATCACAGGACTCTCTTTTCAGTAATGTCACAGATGCATTAATACATAAAAGAACCACCGTGCTTGTCATTTCTAAATTTTGTTTTTGTGAGTATTTGTGGGTGCAATGTAGATATTTGTTATTAAGATATGAAAGAAACGATCGTTTAATTAAAATTATTTACATTGGTCGAAATTTTGGTTTTTTTTATTAAAATATGTGAGAAACAGGTTTTAAAATAAAATCACTTTTATACGTTTAAAACTTAAGTAAGTGGTATTTAATAAAATCATGCATATATGCATGTAAGTTTTAGGGTTCTTTTTTTTAAAGATATGTAAGAAACACTTTTAAAATAAAATCATTTATATTGATTGATAAGTTTTGTAAATGGTATTTAATAAAATAATGCATATATATTTTAATTGATTACCTTATGACTCTCCTCTTAGACAAAATTGTTACCCACTTGTAAAAGAAATCTTTAAATTGGCAAAATCGCATACTACTGAATATCATTTAAAATATAAGACTATATGACCAACATTATGTAGAACTAAAATTTCATGTATGAGACCTAGATATTTATGAAGAATTTAATTATCCAAATACTATGGTCCTTATAAAATTATGTAAATTACGAAATAGATCGCAATAGTACTGAAATAGTACATGTTTCTAAATTATGTCCTTATAATTCTCCTGATAAATTTAAATTACTTAGTGAACAGCAACAAACTAAAGTAATTTAAGTCAATAGTTTTATTTTAATAAGTAAAAGAATAAATATTCAGTAAACTTAAATCTATTTTAATAATAATCTGTTTAACACTACGAGTGTATCGTTAGCGCGTGAAAAGGATATATACTTGTTAGGAATTTTATTGGAGATTTACTTTTTTATGAAGGCGCAAATTGGTTGATTTTGGTTAAAGTTTTGTGTTAATGTTAGATTGAATTAATTCTCTTAATTTACCTTGGATTTATGTACTTACCTTGGATTATTACTTACTAATTATAATTACCAGGACACTTTTTTTTAAATTGATGATAGATTATTTTTTTAGGTATGTGTAGGAATGAAATACTTAAAAATCTTGAACGTGACTAGAGTGTCACATGTTAAAGATTCTTGCTACAATAATTTTGTTGGATGTAGTTTACTTTTCTTTTTTAATTTAGTAGTTTCATTTCTTATATAAATTTGAACAAGAATTTTTTATCTTATGTAAAGCTTATCCATCAAAGATCATTGAATGCACAAATCTACTTTCTTATTCTTATTACTTTATATTGACAAAATTATAATTTATCGTTATTGTATTGAAAGACTTAAATATGCTATGAAGAAAGAATGTAGTAATTACTATGGAAATATTAGACTAGTTATTAAAATATTTTTTAAAGGAATATTACGGATTAAAAGAATTTATTAATGTTATTCTATGAAAGGTAATTTTAAAAAGTTACTATTTGAAACTTATTATTGAGAATTGTGACAAATGCTGAATTAAAAAAAAGTGGAATTTCTAGTAAACAATAGAAATTTTAAAATCTTGGTTACTAATTATAAAGACTGATTTTTATTTAAAAATTGAAATAATGTGATAAGCAATTATAAAAGAGGACAATGTCAACAACTATAACAATTGACAGTGAACATTATTAGTTGTGATCATGTTAAAAACGTTTAAGGGTTGCCTGAACTTTGCCATAGACATTAATAGACTTTTCTTTTTATTTGATTGAAACAAGTTATTGTTATTTACTCTTTATTATTATTTCTTTTGTTTGTTATTTTAATATCATTGTTATGTGATACTTATAAAATTTAAGTATTTTTTGTATTTACTTTTCTCGCTTTCAATCATTTAGAAAAAAAAATTATTATTATTCTCCAATATCAGTAATTTGATTTTTTCCAGTCTTCTTCTGATGTCTGCCAACTTGTAATTTGAGCTCGTGCAGGCCCTCATGAGATTGTAAGCCTATTGGTGTCTCCAAATCTCAGCGGTTTTTTTTTTGGAGGGGGGGGGGGATAAATATAACATTTTAAATGTTAAACTGTCTTAAAATTATTCTTAATTTTACTATATTTCGTCTTAAATGTTATTCTTTTTTCTTTTATAAAATTCTAATATTTTCTTCGTGTCATTCTTTTATTTTCATTTTTAGCATTGCGCCAGTAATATTTCTCTTTCAATGTATTTCGAATTCGCAACATTTTATTATGATCAAGAAATTTCTAGAAACTTTTTTTCGCGCTTCTTTTGGGACCATTTTGCTCAAGTTTTTTTGCTTATGCGGTAGATAGCTTATCTTTTGGCTTTTGATTGGATAAACTCCATGTGTAGTATATACAGGGTGATCTATTTTAAAGTGACAGTGTTTGGAGCACCCTGTAGTGCGATCTAATAGCCGAAATGGCACCAAACTTGGTATTTAGACTAATAAGACATGGAGAAAAGGATTACGTGAAAAAATAGTTCCAAAAATCGCCGCTAGGGCATTTTGTGGCGCTGCTGTAGCTTACAATAATGAGAATTAGCATAAAACACAGGTATCAAAGAAAAATGCAAATGTTGTGCGATGACAGCGCCAGTAATAGGGGCTATAAAAACAAGTAGTAGACAGCTCCGACAAATAATCTCAGCTGAAGTAAACGAGCTCCAGTGGACATGCCTCTCACGTTACCGGAACGTGCGTTACTGGTGAAGCTGTATTATATGAATCAATGTAATGCATCCGCAGCTCTTAGGGAATTTCGAAACAGAAAAAAATTACGAAAGCGGCCTTTATCGCTGAATGGTCTTAAGAAAATGATTAAGAAGTTCGAGGAAACGGGGTCACTGACCATTCGCGCTGGGAGAGGACGTAAACAAGTATCAGAAGATGTAATAACTGATGTGGCAACTGCAATTGTCGAAGGATCGCAGGGAACCATTGCTGGTATTAGCAGCGTCCGGGGTGTAGCTCGACAATTGGACATGAATTATTCCACGGTATGGAGAGTTTTGCGGCGCGTTATTGGATTTTACCCCTACAAAATCAGCCTCTTGCACGAACTGAAACCAAGTGATTATGATAAGCGAGTGACATTCGCTCTATCGTTTCTTGCCAGGGTAGAAATTGATGATGCTTTCCCATTGCACATTCTGTGGGGAGATGAGTGCCATTTTTATCTCAATGGGTCCGTAAACACACAAAATAGCCCAATTTGGGCTTCTGAGCATCCCCACACTGTGCATGAAATCCCATTAAATTTCCCAAAAGTCACTGTTTGGTGTGGTTTCACAGCCGAATCACAACGAACAACTTTTTCGTTGTCGGGGACTATCAAATCGGTAACTTTCTTTTACGGTTTCAATAAAAATAACCATTTTTGATGCACGCGCAGGACAATCTTTTAATTACACCGTCCCGAGATGCATTTTGGTCTAAACAAATTATCCGACACGTGTCCCCGCTGCCTACGATACCGTGTGCAGCAGGCAAGCTAAGCACGCGCTGCAAAATCTTTTAGTTCCAGTTTCCACCACCGGTTGGAGCATTCTGTTCTAAATAAACCTATTTCTGAACGAAACTCCGGCACTAGTTCATGCTGCTTACTGCACCGTGTAGAAGGCGTGCTTAGCACGCGCGAAAAATCTGTTAGTTCCACTTTCCACCGCCAGGGAGTACTAAATCTGAGTCTGAAATAATTAGCTATATCTTAATTAGTTCATGTTAAGTTGAATCAACCGATTCCTGTTGAAATGGGACCCATAGAACCCGAGAAAATAAATCATCACCCCTGGATATTAATATTCATAAATGATGGTAACCAAGGGCAGAAAAAATGATACCAAAGTTTATTTAGTACCTGGGAGACCTCGGAAGAATGTCAGAAACGATTTCATTTGAATCGGACCAAGATTAAATTCAAAATCTTTTAGTTACATTTTCCACCGCCAGGGGTGCACTTTGTTCTAAACAAACCTCTTTCTGAACGAAACTCCGGTACGTGTCCCCGCTGCTTATGACAACGTATAAAAGGCGTTCTGTGCACGCACAGAAAATGTTTTAGTTCCACATTTAACCATCAGGGGGCGCGAAATCTATGTCTTAATTAGTTATCTATATCTTAATTATTTCATGTTAAGTTGAATGAATCAATTGTCGTTGAAATCGGGCCTTTTGTTTGAATCGGCCAAATTTTAAATGCAAAACTGTTTAGTTTCACTTCCCACCGCTAAGGGGTGCACTCAGTTCTAAATAAAACTCTTTCCGATCGAAACTTTGGTACATGTCCCTTCTGCCTACGACACCGTATAGCAGGCGCTGCAAAATCTTTTAGTTCCATTCTATATCTTAATTAGTTCGTGCTAAGTTGAATGAACTAATTCTCACTGAAATTGGGCCCACAGAACCCTATAAAATACCACTCGCTGGTCATTAATATTCAGAAATAGTGGTAACCAAGGGCTGAAAAAATGATACCGAAGGTTATCTAGTACCTGGGGAACTGAGAAAAGGTTTCGTTTGAATCGGACTAATAATTAAATAGTTCTGATTTTGGAGGCAGGGTGGGGGGGAGGGGGAGGAGGGAGTTTCGATCAGAGCATTAACGCGATATTTAAACTAGAATCGAACATTCACCTCTCCCCCACACAGAATTAAATCAACGGCGTTAAAAAATTAGGAATTATTAACTTTTGAAACAGAAACAAAATGACTTTTTCTTTTCTTTTTTTTCCTTTTTTTACATACAAAAACAGTAAGTTATCGTTGTCAATTTCTGAAATCAAATACATAAATGACGTATACATGAAAAAAAATCTAAAAATCGCATAAAACAAATGGCAAAAATTCACAACTCGCTGTTCGAATTGCCATCAGCTGATGACCTTTTCATCTGCCAATCACAATTGCTCGGTTGACTTCCAGCTACCAATCACAACTGCTCTCCAATGATGTTTTGACTTGTAGTGAGCGATTTGTGACGTCATTTGAATAAAAAAAACGCTGCAAGACATGAAAAAAATGTTAAAAAATGAAACTAAAAGAAAAAATCTAATAAAAATAATCGGGTTAATAAATAATCCGCCTTTCCCTTTTAAAATTAAGATTTTTTTTTTTTATCTGTAAAGAATTATCAACTTTCTCCAAGCTAAAAAGAGTAAAAAAAAAAATGGCGATTGTGAGTGTATCTGAGGCTGAAATGAAAGCAACACCTAACTAATCAAGCGTTCTGGGCAAAATTACTTGTTGTCGAAGGAAAAAAATCGCCAAAAAATCAAAAATCGCTGTACGAATTTCGCATAAACTTTATTGAAAAGAGGATAAAATTTACTATATTGGGATAAAAGATTGGAACCGGATTCCGGTTACTAATATGGGTAAATCGCAGCAAAACGTCAAAAAACAATAAAAATCGCATATTTAAAATCATGATTTTTTATCTGTAATGAATTATCAACTTTCTCCAAGCTAAGAGAAAAAAAATGACGATTCTAATCGTATCTGAGGTTGAAATGGAAGCGCAACCACCGAACCAATCAAGCATTCTGGCAAAATATCTTAGTGCCAAAGGAAAAAAAATCGCCAAAAATTCAAAAATCGCTGTACGAATTTCACATCAACTTTATTGAAAAGAGGACAAAATTTACTATATTGGGCTAAAAGATTGGAACCGGATTTCCATTATTAATGTGGAAAAATCGCATAAAAACGTGAAAAAACACTAAAAATCGCATAAAAAAATTAATTAAAAAAATCTATTCCAAAATCTGGCTTCGAGGTACAAAACTACATGCATAAAGGTACCTTCCCATCAAATTTTGTAGCTCTGCGTGCAGCGGTCTCTTCAGAACACAACTGAGAAACACACACACACAAACACACAAACTTGCTTCTTTATTGTAGTTGGAGATTCTATGTGCATGATAAAATGTCTGACATGATATATTCTTCTTCTCTCCAACAGCATTGGATATGTGGTTGTTCGGAGTGTAGCATCTTTAATTATTGGCAGGCTAATGTTTTGATGTCTGTTCAGCGAAACTCAACAACTTCTACGATACGTAATTGCTGTATAGCTACTTGGATATCGTCACAAACACACACACACGAATAGAGCTATTTGTCATGCAAATCTTCTGAAGAGTATATATATCACTGAAAAAACTGTATACATATAATTCGAAGACATTAACGGTTTTTACTAAAGATATTAAAAGACATGTGAAAGAATAGTTATCACATTATGAGTAAATATAAAAATTTACTTATTATCACTACATACTAATTATGTAAATTTGTAGTTTTCATAAAAACATAATACCGGGTGAACCAAAAGTTCGTTGAAACTTTAAAAATGCATAAAAAAGGAAGAAATTATGATAAAGAAGTGTGGTTTACAAGAAAGGACTCACAAGGTAGTTGGATTTTTTTTTAGCAGCAAAAAAATTTTAGTTAAAAATATCACCTGTAGATGGCGCTAACATGCGAGAGATTCAGCAGAATTATGCATATTAATCCTGCAGTAAAAGACCGGGATACACGGGGATTTCTCATTCTCTTTCAGAATGTTATCATTACCCGATCAAGCGTTCTATCGAGATTCTATCTGTCGTGAGGTTTCTGCAATTCATTCCGGCATGTTGCATTCAGCTGTAACGGGCATTCTGAGTCGCCTTAGTTGTGTCGTACAATGTTCTGGAGGTCATGTTGAACAATTGTTATTGCAAGAATAAATGGATGGAGCGTACTGTTGTCCTGTTCATTGTGTTTCGGGTCGACAGCACCCTCTACCAGTGACATTTTTAACTAAAAAATTTTTTTCTGCTAAAAAAATCTGACTACCTTCTGAGCCCTTTCTTGCAAACCGCACTTCTTTATCATAATTTCTTCCTTTTTTATGAATTTTTAAAGTTTTAATGAACTTTTGGTTCACCCGGTATATCTTTTAGGCAGCTTTCATTACAAAAAGCTACCTATTGCAGTCGTTCGGAGGAAAGCAATACCAAAATATTTTGATATATTTTCACCGATCATGACCCCCAAACCACCCTCCGTTCAAATGTTGATTTATATATATATATATATATATATATATATATATATATATATATATATATATATGGATATATCCATATATATATATATATGACGTATGTCATGCTGTAACTCTCTCATTTATGAACCGATTCGGATGTGACTGAGCATGTGTATAGGACATACCAAGGTCTCGACCGAGTTCGTTGGCCAGTTTCATCCGCCGTCTTGTTTCAAAATGGCGGCCATTTAAAATTTTTAAAAATTCAAAAAGATGTGCAAAAAGTTATAAATTGAAAAAAATGTTCATGTTAAGTGTTAGAACGTGATACAAGGATTCTGGAACATGTTTTGTTTTGGCTATATTTAAAAAAAATGACTGGGATATGACAATTTGAAATTCCAGGGTGGCTGAGTTTTTGAAACAATCTGATATTTGTTATGCTGTAACTCTCGTATTTATGAACCGATTCGGATGTGTTTGAGTATGTGTATAGGACATACAAAGGTCTCGATCGAGTTCGTTGGCCAGCTTCATCCGCCATCTTGTTTCAAAATGGCGGCCAGTTAAAAAATTTAAAATTTTTAAAAATTGAAAAAAAATATTTATGTTAAGTGTTAGAACATGATACAAAGATTCCAGAACATTTTTTGTTTTGTATTTGTCTTAAAAAATGGCTCAGATATGGCAGTTTTAAATTCTAGGGTGGCTGACATTTTGAAACAATTTGATTTTTGTTATGCTGTAACTCTCATGCTGAAATTCGCATTCAAATTCAGTATTAACGAAAACCGGTATTGAATCTTCTATAATCGGGTTCCAAATGAGTTGAATTTTTAAAAACTTGGACTATAAAAGCAACGTTTTCCTCCCGGTACAGGCCGGAACGACTTTTTAAGAATAAATAACAACAAAAATGTATACATATAAATCGAAAAAATCTTAAAGTGTAACGCGATAAAAAGAATTTAGTAAAACTTTTTTTTTTTTTTTTAATCAAATCAGAACATGTTAATCGTATTTTTAAAAAAATATATAAATATTTTACCAAAAATTAAAATTTGTTTTAAAAATATTAGTACATTGTTAAAAATAAATAAATATTGTGTTACAGTTTCTTAAAATTTAATACATTATTAATAGTTTCGAAAAAAAAAATCTCTCTCTCTCTATATATATGAACACTTCTTAAGCATTAAATTCAGTTACAAAATTTAGAATGGTTACTATTATATATATATATATATAATGAAACATGAAAAAGTCATTTTTTAAAAATAAATTACGTTTTTCAATTAATCATTTTATTTATTTATTTATTTATTTTTCAATCAGATCCTATCTTACAGTACGGTTTACTTCCACTCTTCACAACAGAAGGCAGAAGAGCCGCTCCTCACACCTCACTCATCATCCTGCTGGGGGTGAACTCTAATTTTCCCTCTACTTATTTTAAAAGAGAAGTGTTTTCTACAAGCTGCATTTCGTGATACAGAATTTCTGAAGGTTTAACTGAAGAATTTAGTTTAACGAGTTTTCATTTCTTCAAATAAAATAGTACTTAATGAAACTCTTTGAAATATCAAATGTAATATTGAAAATGATAATTGCACTTTTTTTTTTAAGAATACGATTTGAAAAAGGGCTATATCTTTCTGAAAGCTCATTATTCAAAGTATTTCTCCAATTAATCTATAGATACAAAACAAAGCCTGGTTTCTAAAATAACTTATCAGAAAAATTCTATAAACTAAGAATCCATTATCATAAAATAATGTACGGATTTTAATAGTTACCTACGGCAAACTGGAAATTTTTTCAGTTTGAATGATCACGTTTCTAAATTAGCAAAGTCCAGTTAGTTTGGGAATAAATGTGAGAAATACAGATTTCATATTTTGAATTTGTCTTACTTTGTAGCATAGTACGCAGCTATCTGTAAAAGAGTTTTCTTCGTAAAAAATATGTATACATGTAAATACATATTTTACATGTATACATGTAAATACGATGTATACATGAAAATTATGAATTATTGAATGTTTTAATTTATTCAGTGCCCAGATAGGAAAAAAAATATAAACAGCAATAAATTTTGAATTTATGCAAAAATCACCTTTAACTAATGATTATCCTTGAATTAACCGAATGCAAATCAATTCTGTTAATTACGATGGGATAATCAATGCATTAACAGTGATTATCATATAATACTATAATAATGGTTATCATTACCGCTAATTGGAATGGAGAATCGATGATAATCTTCTGATTTTACACATAGATAAGATAATTCCGAACAAAATGTTATCATTTCATGATGGCGCTTTCAGGTAAGTGGTAGAAAGCCTTTTTGTTATAATATTTGGTAAGATAGCTGATAACTTAAAAACATAACAATAGCTGATAGATATAATAGAGTTCTAGTGTTTGACAGTCCGAAATCAGTTATTTTCTAAATCTCGCGTGAGCTGTTGTTACTGTCATTTGCTGGTTTTATTTCACCAAACATTGGATTAAAAGCAGGTGATCGTATTAAACCTTGTAAGTATTTTAATTAACTAAGCTTTTTGCATTAAGAATTATTAAATTAAATGTTTTGAATAGTTTCATATTTAATTTATTTTTTTATATATTTTTATGTCTTTAATTTTTTATATGTAATTAATAGAAAATAGACGACATTTTATAATTATGAAAAGGAAAATTTGCCAAATAGTCCCTTTTATGAAAAAACTATAACACCATACGCAAGATTGAAAAGAAATTGTTATTAATTTTTGGATATGATTTACCAAATTATATTGTTAATATTTTAAAATCAACATTAAGTTAAACAACAACATTGAGAAACTAATGTTGGCATTTATTTACGCAATAGTAAAAGAGATATTTCTAAGCATCTTGTCGTTTTCTTAGCATTTGTTCCCCAATTTAAGTTTAAAAAGCTTGTTCGAAACATCAAAATTCCAATCAAAAAGGCAATCGGTTGCAAAAGTCCTAATCTTATCTATCTATCTATCTACCATCAGACAACATTATGAAGTAAGTTGTGAAATGTAAAGACCCAATTCGTTATTTTTCTGAGGCATCAAATTCTTTAACAACCATTCTTTGTAGATGGATTTCAGGGAAAGGTAAACTTGATAAATGTTTACTGAATATCTACAAAATCCAAACTTGGTTAATTCCTTATTTGATCCCTGACCTGTTAAGTTTCGTTTTTTCAATTTCAGTTCGGAAATACTTTTCCAGAAGCTCTGAAAACGAATTTTCATTGGTTATCAGGAAACTTTTGAGGTTAGTTACGGCCAGTGATTATGTATTATAAGGGAACCAACTCTTTGTTATATGTTATAAAAGTGGAATTTGCTAACAGAACGATAAAAAAGATAATTGTTTTAATGATAAACTGTGATAATTAGAAAATATGTCTAATTAATGACATTAATAAAGAAAAATCTCCAGGGATATAAAATAAAAAGTATTATATAATTGGCGATGAATCCAGGGTTGGCCCAGAAGGGAAAGTCTAGGTGGATTAGACTTTCCCTTCTGGGCCAACCCTAGATTTGTTCCCAATTATATACCAATACTTTTCATTTTATATCCCTGTAGATGTTTTTTTTTTATTAATGTCCTTAATTAGAGATCTTTTCTAATTATTACAGTTTATGATTAAAACAAAGATCTCTAATTAATGACAATAATAAGGAAAAAGCTACTGGAATATAAAGTATTGGTATATAATTGGCGATGAATTCAGGGTTGGCCCAGAAGAGACAGTCTACGGGGATCAGACTTTCCCTTAGAGATTACTCTGGCACCGGACGATTTCCTACTGTGTTAATGGCTTAGAAGGGAAAATCCCCCATTGTAGTTCTATAAAGTAGAACTTCTAGAATGTTTCTTCAGGGACTATAGAAATTCCTCATGAACGAAAAGGTTTCAATTCAACACTGTAATTTGCATAAGAAGTCCAAATAGCTTTTCTGATAATTCGCTTTTTTCTTTTTCGGTATTTAGGATTATTAAGTCTATAACTCACTCGTGTAACTTAATGACTCATTATCGAATTATAGAGAAAATAATTAAAATAAAATTGTTGAGTAAAAATTTAAATGGTTACCATGTAGAAAGAAGCAATTAAAATAATCGTAAAATCAACAACTAGGCACAGGTTGGCTGAAAAGTTTGTGGACAGTTTCAAAAGCTAACAATTTTTAACTTATTTTTTTTTTCTTTATCTTTTTACCACGCAGATATTACATGGCTGAACAAAAGTTATTTCAGTTGATATTAAATGGATTCATTTTTCACATTATTCAGATTTTGAACAAAAAGTAACTGTGATAGAAACTTATTTTGAAAATGAATGCTCAATATTCAATATTGTTAAGAAAGAATGGGGTCTGCATGACCAAGGTAAGCTCGTTGCAGAATCTTATTGTCGAAAATATGGTCTAAGTAATTGGATGTAGTTAAATTGAGTAATCGTTGTGGGAGGATATCTCGCATTAAAACTCCTGCAATATTCTCTCTGAGTCACAATAAATGGCGTTGATTTTCAAAATAAATTATATCCAACTCTGTATCTCTCTAGGGAAAAACTACAAAATGTCCTTCTAAATATAAAATGAGCAGAAAAATCTAAATACTAAGTTATACACTTTAAATTCCCTAATAACTTTTCGGCCACCCTGTAATTTTACAAGGTTCTGAGTAGGTAGACCTTGTAACATGGCCTATCTTGGAACACCTAATGCTTCAGAAATTGTAATACTAATAAACAGTAGTGCTTATATGTAGGGATAAATGGCAGAGCAATCTACACCTGAGAGTAATATGAAATTTATGCGATAAATACATTAGAATTTATATAACTTTCTTTGTTTTGAGAATATTGCAGCAACTTTATTTTATTGATTTATAAGTATTTTTTTAGTATAAAAAGTTTAAAAAAAAGTCAAACTTTTGAAACACACATATTTATTATACTATTAAGTGTAAGAAATCTCTCTATTGTCCAAAGCTTTTAATATGTAGAAATTGTAAAACTAGAAGACAGAAAGTGGGGCAGGTTGAGACACATAGTATGGGGCAAGTTATATCTAATGTAAGCAGCTAGAGATAAGAAAATCTCTATTTCTAGTATATAAAAAGGGTATTAATATGCATTAATAAATAAGTAATATGAGAAAAAGTAACAATTATTCAGTAAAAATAACTCAATTACGATAATTACGAATGCCTTTGTAAATATTTTAAATAAATAATTCCTTCTTCGATGATTTTACTTCATTATTTAATAACTGGTGAGTTTTATTATCATATATCACTCAATCAAATTTGACTTTAAGAAATAATGTATCCCAATATATAATAATGTATCGAAAAATGTATCACAACAGTGTAAATAACATATATATTCTTAATGTATGTAATATAAAACTGCCGCACCAGGTGGGGCACGTTGGGACAGTTGAAGGGGTGTACATTTCTTTTAGTTGAACTTTCTAAGGAACCTATTTTTGTCACATATATTTTTTTTTTACTAAGCCGAGTGATCAAGTAATACGAAACATTCATTGTATAAAGAAATTGAGCAAAAATTAAAATGTACAACAATCATTAATCAAAGTGTCCCTTTACTTGTAAAATTACAAGTACTTCTCACATTACATATCAATTTAGAAAATGTATAGCAATTTAATGGATGTCAAAATTTTCATAAATGTAGAAGTGTAATGTTACTAAATTGCGAAAAAAGTGGAGTCTTGAAATTTTTTTTTACAATTATAAAAAATATTTTACAATGTTTAAAGCATGTGTTTCCATAACGCCAAAATTGTAGATTTTTTTTATGTTAAGAAAATTTATTTCTAAGAAAATCGATTTGCATCAGTATATTAGCCACGTCGAAGTAAAATAGAAAATAGCTCGAAATTTCAAATATAAAACAACTAATTTTAATAAAATGAAAAAAAATGTATGCTCATTTTTATGTTTCTAAATTGCACTAAATGTTTCTAAATATGTTTCGTGAAATGGCCTTAGAATTAGCATAGCAGATTATGCTATTAATATCTGGAGGGGGGTGGGGTGGAATTGGAAAAGATCAAAGCAGGTGCGCTATTTCAAAAATTTCTTGGGGCGGGGCAAATTTTTTTTTTTTTTTTTTTTTTTGAGAAAGGGGGGACGAATTTTTTTTATATATTTTTTTTTGTGCACAGCAAAGAAGCAATTGATACAGTTTTATTCTCGCATATAATTTAAAAGTTAACCAAAGTAATCTTTAATGATTTGTGCCGCTTTTAGAATATTTCAATAGCAAGGCAAACATATATTGATAATTATTGATTTACGTACTTAGTGTTTATTCATGCTAATGTTTCTATTTTATTCAAATTTAACAAGTTATTTTAGATTTTTTGCAATTTCTGAAAAATATTTTGAGTTTGGTATCTGTGATGACAGATGTATTCGACTATGAAAATCTTTAGTTGTTGTTGTTGTTGTTGGTGGTGGTGGTGGTGGTGGGGGGAGGGGGGGGTCCTCTTCCTAGCCTCCCCCAAATTGCGCCCCTGCACCAAAGGATTTTTTTTTTTCAAATTTTAGAAAAATATTTTTTCTCAAAATGCTGTAATAAGTGTTTTTTCTATCCGAATAATTTTCAGTGGAAGCAACTGAAAGCATGATACAAGCAGCACAATTTTATTTTAAAGAAATATTTTTTGAAATTACGCTGCATGAGGCAGCTTTATAGCAATCATTCGTGAAGATTACAGACATAAAATAAATTACTTTTTTCCATAATAATTTTAATAATTCTTGAAACAATGACAAAAAATATTTTGAGTCTCGAAAAAGATATAACATACTAATTTATTTTTCAGGCATTTTATAAAGTAATAGAGCATTTTTTAAAAGTATGCGAGGAGAGGGAGGGGTGAGTGTTGAAGCTCTGTATTCCAAGCTATAAGCTTCCATTACTTGGAATGTATATTTTCTTAATAGTTGACATTCCAATGCGCTTTCTTTGTGTAATAACAATAGTAAGTTTTAAGAAATATTTATGATTGCATTATGAACTAACATTTTAGACTTAGGGTTGGGCATCCTATCAAAGAAAATATTTATAATTTTGTCTAATTTCATTTATAAGCATGTTCTGGATAATTGTATTCTTTCACAGTATGGTTGAGGCGACAGTGTGATATTTAAAACCAAGTTTATGAATAATATTGTCTGAATTGTAAGGGGAAGATGCACTGTTAAAAATTTGCCACAAACTGTCCAGTCATTTGACCGTTTTTATAGAAAACGGTTACATAACTGTAATTTAACTCTATTTTGACCATATTAATGTCCATATTATGGTCATAATAGAGTTAAATTACGGTTATGTAACCGTTTTCTATAAAAACGGTCAAATGACTGGACAGTTTGCTGCAAATTCTTAACAGTGTGAGGCACAGTGAACCGCTTTTCAAGTATTTTTGAAATTTAGAGACACTACTACATGAAACTGTACTACATGAAAATATTCCTAAATGTACACTCTGTGTCCAAATATATATATATATATATATATATATATATAATCATTAAATGAACGTTACAACCACCAACAAAAACTGTGAAATTATGAATAAAATTAAAATAACTAATTGACAACAAAACAGATAAAAAAAAAAAATCAGAAATTGAATAATGGAAATTTGTGGAATTTAGACAGAATCTTCAGTCCCCAAATGCCTAATTTCCACAAATAACATGTGTGGTTTCATCTTCATATTAGCCCTAAAATAGCTAAAGAATAAGAATTTGGGACAACCACACGCAGAATGTAGAGAAATACACAATGGAACAACAATTAAGTTCAAAATAAAACATGATTAAAAAGGATTGAGGGAAAAATAAATAAAAACATGAAATTACCCCGTTTGAAAGCCAAATCCAAACTTGAATCAGCATATTACAGGAATTGGAGTTTTAAGCATATGTTGCCAAAAAAAGAAAAAAAAAGTTATTTAAAAATTGATGGACCATGGATCAAGGAACAACATGTAATGCATAGCCAAGCACATACCCCAATATATAAAACCAGCACCCTCTATAGAAAAATTAAAATTGAACCCCACCATAAATTCACAATAATAAATCAATGAGGTGCTGCCATCTATTGGTAAATATATACAATTATATAATAATTTATTTCATTATTGGATGATGTTTTAAAAAAAATACTGTCTTAAGACAGATAATTGAACAAAATTATGTTAATAAATTTATTGCATCAGAATAAGGAAAAACAGATGTATTAAAAAAAAATAAATAAAAAAAAAATAAATTAAACTTATGATTATTGATTAATGTATCACATAAATATTTGTACCTAGCGATGACATATCACCATTAATATTACTGTGACACATCGCATCATATCTTAATTTATAATTAATAAAAAATGTATATAATAAAGATGCTAAGGAATTGTAATTAATAATTAAATTTTGAAATTAATTAGTTACATTTAATGTGTCTACAAACTTTCTTAAATATTAAAAGGGGAGAGGGTAAAATAAAAAATAAAAATTAATAGATGCAATGTATACTCATTTAAGAAAATAAACTATGTATTAGAAGCTAATATGATATTGTCCGCAGTGGGGCTAGAATTTAAATACAAGTAATCGTAAAAATATTAATGAATATGAATACATTAAATATGAATAAATAAATAAATATATAAATATAACAAAACCAATATGAATATAAAAAATCAAAACAAAGTCCATTACAAAATGTGTAATTGCATCGTAGTTATAAATCAAATACCCATTTCCATTTTTTTTTATTATTTATTTTTTTATTATTTTATTTTTTTTTAATTTTTTTTGTTAAATTAACTAATGCGTATTGCCTGAAATAAATTACTAGTAACTGAAATAAACCCAGGAATAATTTTTCGACGTCTGCAATTGATTAAAAACCATAAATGATTAAGGTATTTGAAACGTTTAAGTCGGAGATTCATAAAACGATTGGCAAAAGACATGATAAATCCAAAATAAATAACCAACTAATTTAAAAATACACCCCCACCTTTTTCAAATAAAAAATTAAAATTACAATTAAATGACTAAAAGGCCCGTTGAAGCCATATAATATGTATAAATCGAACACTTTGTGCGAATTTTAATTAATACACTAAACCAATTACAACGTTGTAACGCACAAATATAAAAATTGAGACAAAAAACCACATACGGCCGTTTCAAGGATGCATCGATCCCCTTCCTCAGTGCGAAAAAAAAAAAAATCCATTTTTCTAAATCCAAAAATTTTTCCAATCCAAATTTTGAATCAATTTTTTTATTTATTTATTTTTTTTTTTTTCGCACTGAGGAAGGGGATCGATGCATCCTTGAAACGGCCGTATGTGGTTTTTTGTCTCAATTTTTATATTTGTGCGTTACAACGTTGTAATTGGTTTAGTGTATGAATTAAAATTTGCACAAAGTGTTCGATTTATGCATATTATATGGCTTCAACGGGCCTTTTAGTCCTTTAATTATAATTATAATTTTTTATTTGAAAAAGGTGGGGGGTGTATTTTTAAATTAGTTGGTTATTTATTTTGGATTTATCATGTCTTTGGCCAATCGTTTTATGAATCTCCGACTTAAACGTTTCAAATACCTTAATCATTTATGGTTTTTAATGCGTATTATCCAGATAACTCCACCACACCTCCTTAATCTATCATTTACCCACCCATCCGTCCTATTATAACTTTTTATTATTAATTTACATTTTTTATAATTCTTTTCTTATTTTATAGTTTTTTTTTTATAAATTTTTTTACGCATGTGTTAATTTGGTTTTTTAAGATCTTTAATGTACTAATTATATATATTAAAGAATATATGAATTTTTTTGGAAAACCATGTTTTAATGCATCATAAATTAGTTTTATAAGATTGTTGTTAATTAGATGAGAAGAACATAAACACTTTATTCTATATAGTATGATTAAGGAGTTGTAGTAACTCCTCTATACCGACCCGATAAAAGATGGTGAGTGGTAGCGAGATCGGATCGCTGGCACAGAGAATTTCTCGTATAAATTAGAAAATAGAATTTATTGCATACCAATATTAATTCTAAGGAAAATATGTACAAGAAAGTTAATTACAGCATTTAATTCTATTTCGTGAGTCAATCGCTTATAAATTAATGACCTCTTGACTCCAAGTGTAACTGAAACAAACAAAAGTCTCTAAACATTACAGTCAGTCGTGACTACAAAACAAAGTTCATTCGGACCAAGGCTCGTCCGTTCCTTTTCTTCGGAAGATCTACTGATGCTCGTTAATTCTGAGTCTAAGAACTCTCACTCTCGCACTTGGTGTGCTTTTTCACTTCGCTGGGATTTTCAGCGGATACCTGCTGTATCAATTCTAGAGGTCGGACCTCACTAGCGCTTACACCACGCTGAGTTAGAAACTGACGTTTCCTTTTCCCTTCTCCAGAGAGTCAACACTCTCCTTTTCGATCTCTCCAAAAAACTGTCCTCTCTCACTTTTTCATTCTCGCAGGAGAACTTCTTCTCGGGGCGGGGGCTTTGTCGAGGCGGGCCCCTCGAAACTCTCCAGCCTCTTAGCAGCCTTGAGATCCCTCTGTTTCGTTTTCACTAAGTCCGTCATTGGACGTTCTAAGACAAAGGGCAAAGTTTCGGGCGCAAACCTAAAAATCGTGTGCAGAGATCGCTTCTCTCGCAGATGAACTCTTTCCCACGAACTCGGCAAGGATCAAAGCATAAGACCCCTTTTTGGGTAACGCCTCACCACTTCATCACTGTCCGAACTTTCCGCTCACAGTACAATAGAATTCGGCGTCTGCTAGTCTTCAAGGCAAAAATAGCGAGGGAAGGTATGCAGTTAAGTGTACTCACAGGAAATGCTAGAATGACACATAGTGCAGCTGGATGTCGAAGTTCAATTCTTTACAGAATGACACATAGTGCAGCTGGATGTCGAAGTTCAATTCTTTACAGCACCTCCTCCTCAAACGATTCTTAAGGGTGAAACACTAAGAATCTCTAAGAGTCGGATAAAGAATTGCAAGCTCAAATTACATCAGAGTGGCAAGAAATAAAACATACATGAATAAGATAATACTACCTTCCTTTTTTTTTTCCGCGCTCTGATAAGAAATCATGAACATATAAAGAAATAAAAACACAGTGAAATAAAAAATAAAAAATCTTAAAATAATTATATACAAAAGTTTATCAAGAAATCTCCTTAAACTCGACTCAGACAATCAACATGCGGAATGTCTTTGCCTGCGCGATGAGAAATGGCATAATTATAAGGTTGCAGAGCTAAGGACCACCTTAATAATCTGGGATTATTTCCAGAATTTCTTTTTAGAAACACCAAAGGATTGTGATCGGTTTCGATAGAAAAGTTTTGTCCATCAATATAATGCCTTAACTTTTTTATCGCAAAAATAATCCCTGCACACTCTCTTTCAGTGGCGCAGAAACTTTTCTCACTATCAGTAAATTTTCGACTTAAATATATTATGGGGTGCTCTTCCGATCCCTCTCTTTGAGCCAAAACCACGCCAATACCTAAGTCACTAGCATCAGTTTGTACAATGAATTCTTTCTGAAAATTAGGAGCGTAAAGCACCGGTTCTTCAGTAAGCTTCATTTTCAAAGTCTCAAAGGCTTTTCCCATTTCGTCGCTCCATGCAATCTTTTCTTTTTTATTTTTCCCTTTAAGCGCCCTCGTTAATGGTTCTACAATCACTGCATAATCTTTTATGTACCGAGAATAATATCCAGCCATTCCCAAACATCTACGAATTTCAGTTTTCGATTTCGGAACCGGTAATTCCTTAATTGCCCTTACTTTCGCCTCAGCTGGCCTCCGTCTGCCCTCACCTACAATATGCCCAAGATATTTTACGGTTTTCTGAGCGAACTTGCATTTCGCCAATTTGATTTTTAGTTTCGCGTCATTAACACTTTTTAATACTATTTCTAGATGACGCATATTGTCCTCCCAACTATCTGAAAAAATCGCCATATCATCTAGATACGGTAAACAGAAATTCTTAAGTGCGTTTATTTCCCGCGTTAAGATATCTGCTAACTCCACCCGTTTTCTGTAAGGCTTTACTAAACTCACGTGAGAAGTCTGAGATTTCTGTCGCCTCCCAGGAACATTCACAATATAATTTGTTTCCGTAATTATTGACTCCTTTCTTCCCGGCCCTATCCGACTATCTGACATTTTAATTGGCTTTCTGGTAGTTAAAACTAAAACCTCATCTTTCACATTAAGCTTCCGTTTCACCGCCTTTCTGTCAAACCAAAATTTCCTCTTTTCTCGTTTTTCTGACACATTTTCAACGGCTAAAACTCGACCTCTTTTTAACCTGTTCATGAGATTAAACACACATCCCTTCACGAATTTATTTTCCTCCGTTTCTCTTATCCATTCTCCAAATACTAACGCTTTCAAGAGCTTTCTAACTTTTCGATGCCAACATGCAATACTATCGCTTATTGTGCGATACACTCTCGGATTTTTCAACTTAACTCCGAACCTTTTTAGAAATGCGGTAGTTAAATCGTTTATCAATCTTTTCCCAAGGTCCAAGTATTTTGACACATTTCCTTTAACCTTCCCTTTCGCTAAGTGTAATGACACTTTTTCAAGGCACGCGCCAAAAATATCTGCCTGATAAGGCAATGGGACAAGCACCTGCTTCCCCACATTCACGCGATTGTCTCTGGCTTTTGCCACTATCAAAGAATCTCCCGCATTACCATGCGTTTCTTCAATTTCCCCTTTCCCTCTAATCTCTTCGAGAGATGGATACCTGTCATTTTCCATTTTACTAACCCCTCTTTCAATGTTTGCTAAGATCGAAGATTCCTCACATATCGGCAAAGGCGATAATCCCTTATCCACACTGACCAGTTCAATAGGGTTTTCTAGATTTTCACCCTCTAGTTTTGAAATCAACGCTTCCGCTTCACTGCACTCGCGAAAAATTCCCCCTTCTCTTTCTTTTACTGAATTCAAAGTTTCCGTTTCAACATTCCCGCTAGAAATATCTTCTTCTTTTTCTTCCTCGGAAATCAAAGTTTCCGCTTCAACATTCCCGCTAGAAATTTCTTTTTCCCCCTCGGAAATCATAATTTGTTTATTTACCGGATTCGGAGCTGGGCCACCCTTTTCTCTCGTTTGAGCTCGTGTCAAAACTGCATTCATCAATTCGGGTTTTTTCTTCGCCTGTTCTAACAATTTTTGAGTGTGATTACCCAACAAATAGTAAAACATATCTGAATCTTTATTGTTAACTCCCGCTTTCGTTTCAATAACCCCCACGCCTTCAATTTCTAAAGTGACCTCTGCTATAGGTAAACAGTATAATTTACTGTCCAGCGGAGTCTTAATCCATACGTGATCTCCATTCAATTTATCTTGACTGACCAAGTCGTATGCGATGATGTCAATTTCACTCCCAGTGTCAGTTAAAGCAGTTGTCTGAATTCCATTCACTAATACTTTACTCAAATAAGGTGAGAAGGTTTCTTCAAGTGTCGGTTTACTTATTAAGTGACCGACCCGCGCAACATCTCTCCTTTTAATTTCCGGACAATCTACTTTGTAGTGCCCGCTTCGAAAACACGCATGACACTTAACTTCTCGCCTTTTTTCGTAAACCCTTTCCCTTTCTTTATGATCATCGCGATCCCTCCAGTTAAAGTTAGTCTCCGGATTTCTGTTACCGTCTCGCCCATTTTCAAAAGTCTTGGGTCTTTCAAATTTCTTCTCTAAAGGGAGTTTCGGATTCCAAGTTTTTTTAGACGGGCGCTTGATTGCCTCGTACGCATCTAAAAGCCTCACTAACTTTTCGGGATCTTTAATCTCTGCCCAGTTATCTATAAAATGTTCGCGCATTTCTGGAGACGCTCTCCGTTTGATCTGGTCCGTGACAAGCAAATTTTTCAAACCCTCAAAATCCGAAACTTGTAAGCATGACAGCCATCCTTCTAAAAAACTATTAAGTTCAAAGATCAGGTCCTTCCAAACTGAATTAGGATTTCGGGGATGCTGACTAAATTTTTGTCTGTACGTCTCTGCATTCAAACGATATCGTTCTAACAATTTTTCTTTCACATATTGAAAATCATCAATTTTGTCTTCGGGTTCTCTCAAAATTAACTCGGCCATTCCCACAGGTAATAATGATAGTAAATTCGTCACCAACTCATCCGAATTTAGATTACATTTTTTTGCCTGTCTCTCGAATAAATTCAAAAACAACGAAATATCCGAATTCTTTTCATCAAAGCGATGCATAATTGTTTTTAGGGGTAAATGATTCGTTCTAACTGAGATGCTACTGGATGCGGTACTCCGGTCATCTGACTCTTGTGTCGCTTTTAATCTAGCTAACTCATGTTCGCGTTCTTTTTCTTTTTCTGCTTTCTCCCACAATCTTTCTTTCTCTAACTGAAGTCTATCATTCTCTTCCTTCTCCGCCAATAACTTATTTTCCCTGTCTTTTTCTAACAGTTTAATTTGCGCTAAGGCTAGCTCTTTATCAAATCCCTCTGACGACTCTATTTTTTTTATAATTTTCGGTACAGTATCATTTTCCTCTAAAATGACCTCAAATTCGTAAGCTAACGTTTGCAAATCAGCTTTCCTATAATATTTAAGCTCCGACATTTTTAAAGTTTAAAATTAGAAATTATCTTTCCCACAATTATAAAACAATACAATAAGATTAAATCAAATCCTACCAAGTGCGTCAAAATATTACCAAAATATACGCTCATAAAAATAGTACGCTTAGCAATAATATAGGAAATATGCAACATATAAAGATAAGCAACTCTATCCTAACGTCTACATTCACCTTGGTATTTGGTTATAAAATACATATGGGATAAATTCTACACAAAACAAAAATTTCAAATTCAAAAAGTACAGTAAAAATATTTTAAATTGCAAAAGTCTCATTCAATTCCCTTTTTTTTTTTTTTTTAAATCAGTGGTGGTCTTAATCTCTGCATCCACTCTTAAAAAAAATTTAGAATAATTCACAAAAAACATATAAAATCAGCTCTGTTATCGTAAAATATGAAATGCGTTCGATACTTTTTTTTTTCAATGAACTCTCATTTATAGATTCAGCTAAAATTTTGTAACACTGCACAACTCTCAGTTTGCATTAAATTAATTCAACAATAATTTAATTTTTAACTACAAAATTTGTCTATTAAATAAGTTACAGTAATCTCGGAAGTATCTCATAATGCTTTTTTTTTTCTACCGGAAAAATTTCTCAAAAATTTACTCTCACAAAAATAAACATACAACTTTTTTTTTTTTTGAAGCCTACAACACCTATACAAACACTAATAACAATTAAAGCCACTCTGAGTATAAAAAGAGCTTACCTCCATTACTAAGAGTCTTTCAGGGCGTCAGAAGCACAGACTTCAGAGATTCTCAGGAGCACAGACGGGGGTCTCTATCACACTTTTCGGATGGGGACTCTTCCGGATGGGGGAACACTCTCCAGAATTCTTGGTAGAATTCTCTTTCTGATGCTGTGTTGATCCACAGGGGCGTCTAAGGAGACTCAGGTCACAAGTCACAAGGAGACTCTTTCTTGGAGCACTTTGATCATTTAAATTTCAGAGTCCACTCTTTGTCTTTAGAGAATGTCATTAATTTTTGCTAATTAATCCATCACCGCAAGCCACCAGTTGTAGTAACTCCTCTATACCGACCCGATAAAAGATGGTGAGTGGTAGCGAGATCGGATCGCTGGCACAGAGAATTTCTCGTATAAATTAGAAAATAGAATTTATTGCATACCAATATTAATTCTAAGGAAAATATGTACAAGAAAGTTAATTACAGCATTTAATTCTATTTCGTGAGTCAATCGCTTATAAATTAATGACCTCTTGACTCCAAGTGTAACTGAAACAAACAAAAGTCTCTAAACATTACAGTCAGTCGTGACTACAAAACAAAGTTCATTCGGACCAAGGCTCGTCCGTTCCTTTTCTTCGGAAGATCTACTGATGCTCGTTAATTCTGAGTCTAAGAACTCTCACTCTCGCACTTGGTGTGCTTTTTCACTTCGCTGGGATTTTCAGCGGATACCTGCTGTATCAATTCTAGAGGTCGGACCTCACTAGCGCTTACACCACGCTGAGTTAGAAACTGACGTTTCCTTTTCCCTTCTCCAGAGAGTCAACACTCTCCTTTTCGATCTCTCCAAAAAACTGTCCTCTCTCACTTTTTCATTCTCGCAGGAGAACTTCTTCTCGGGGCGGGGGCTTTGTCGAGGCGGGCCCCTCGAAACTCTCCAGCCTCTTAGCAGCCTTGAGATCCCTCTGTTTCGTTTTCACTAAGTCCGTCATTGGACGTTCTAAGACAAAGGGCAAAGTTTCGGGCGCAAACCTAAAAATCGTGTGCAGAGATCGCTTCTCTCGCAGATGAACTCTTTCCCACGAACTCGGCAAGGATCAAAGCATAAGACCCCTTTTTGGGTAACGCCTCACCACTTCATCACTGTCCGAACTTTCCGCTCACAGTACAATAGAATTCGGCGTCTGCTAGTCTTCAAGGCAAAAATAGCGAGGGAAGGTATGCAGTTAAGTGTACTCACAGGAAATGCTAGAATGACACATAGTGCAGCTGGATGTCGAAGTTCAATTCTTTACAGAATGACACATAGTGCAGCTGGATGTCGAAGTTCAATTCTTTACAGAGTATATTACGATATACAGAATTATGAAGACAAGATTTAAAATTAGTAAATGTATTAACTTTGAATTTAAATTTTTTACGTTTGTCATATAGATCAATTATTATTTTCTTTTCTTTGAGTGTAATTTTAAGATCTAAAAAGTTAATTGTATTGTTAGATAGGAGGTTTTCCGTTAATTCTAAATTAGTAGGATAGACTACTGGAAATTGAGAAATATTGGTTTGATCAGTGGCAATTAAAATTATGTCATCAATATAACGATATAAATGTATATTACTATTAATAAAATTACGTTCATAGTGATATAAGTCTGAAAATAAACTGGATGTACAACCACCTTGTGGTATACCGACTATTTGTAAATATAATGTGTTAAAATGTATAATAAAATTATTATATATAATGAGATTTGTTAGAGTTTTAAAATAAGCTGTATCTATATGCAATGGTAAATTCAGTTTATGATGATACTTTTAAAATAATTCATTTATTATATTATGCAGATCTAATAAATCTATATTATTAAAAAGATCTTTAAAATCATATGTCGTTATATTGTTTATACTTTTAAGATTTTTTATAATATTGACCAGTTGATAGCTATTTTTTATATAATGTGTATTATCAGTGGTTGTTGTCAGTGTATATATTTGATTGAGAATTTTTAATAAAAGTGTATTGGCAATATTATTATATGTATTACAACCAATAGTTACAGTCCTAAATTTAATTGGTTCCTTATGAAATTTGGGTATAAGAACTAAATAAGGATAATTAAATTTAGTAGAGGAAATATTTAATAGTTTATAATAACTATGAATTTTACGTATGTTTACAATTACATTTTCATTAGTTTTTTGAAAAGATTGATTAGAGGAAATACAGATGTAAGAAGTTGGTGATAGTAAGATTTACATATGGTTGCATAATTATTAGGAGATTTGTCAATATATGTAATAACATAGTTTTTTGTAATTTAGTAATTTGCTGGAAAAAATGCTTTGTGTTAATAGTTATCAAATCAGAAATATTATGTTTTAAAGCCTTAGTTAATTTTTCAATAACTAGTATTTTCCATTGTTTAAAATATTCCATAGGTTTATTGTATGAGATTGAAATTTTATAAATAAAAATATCAATATCAAATGTAAACTGTTTTATAATAGAATTTACGTTAAATTTAGAAGGAAGTCTATATTTAGTACAATAACCCATCAGTTTTTTCAGTTTAAAATCATTCACAATATTAAGATTTCCAGTGATTATATATGACCATGATCATTATTAATGTATTTTTTTAGAGCGGGGTCATTGCATTTACACGGAAAAGTACTTGCTATAGATGTATTTCTTGAAAATGTACTATAGTTAAAAATCTTTCTTCCGATTGTATTCGGATATTTAAATGTTTTTGAAATTTGACGATTATTAATAGAAAAATAACAGTTTTTATCATTAATTATGTAATTAATATTAATTTTATTAAATATTTGATTTGAAAAAAAAATATATATATACATATATAATATATTCCAAACTCCAATCGCCAGATTATTCAATAAATTTTACCTTCAGATGCAAAACAAGAAAGTCATTTGATGGAGTAGTTTAGGGATTATATAGATTTGAAGTTTGGAAATCCCAATGTTAAATTCCTTTTTAGTAGTTGCAAAACAAACTGCAATGTGGGCATAGTTTTTTTTAAGCATAACTGAAAAACTACTTGGCGAAATGAGTTATAATTTTGGTGTCGCATATTTAAAGATTATAGAAATCTATTTCTGTTGAAATTTTTATAAGTTACCATACATAATTTTTCTAATACTAATTTCATAATCTAAATATTTCGAAATTAATATTTTAAAAAGTAACGTAACCTACATAAAGAATATCAGAAATTGATATCCAGAATCTTTAAATATGCGAATTCAAAATTGCAGATCATTCCGCCAAGTATTTTTTTTTTTAGTTATGCTTAAAAAATATCCACATTGCAGTTTATTTTTCTAATTATTAAAAAGGAATGTTCGGTATTGAAAATTTTATATCTGCATCATTCTTATTCTAAATCACCGAATGACTGGCTTCCCGTTTGGTATCGAAAGGTAAAATTTTTCGAAGCATCCAAATATGTCGTCAAAATTGGGTGTTCGTGCTAAAAATTTCAGTTTGTTACAATTTCAGTATGAAAACGGCCCCCTAAGCTTATTTTGTTTTTAACGTAAATTTAAAGAAGAAATAATTTCCAACTGAATGACTATTTTTGTTTTCCTCTGAGTCAATTCACCAATTAAAATGTATGGGTTGTATTTATTTATTTATTTATTTATTTTTTTTTTGGCACAGACTACACCTCAGTTCCTTATCTCCATTTATTAATTTTCTCAAAGCATAAATGTTAGTACTTTTTTAAAAGAAAAAATACTTTTCAAAGCTTAAAAGTGTGTCGCCTGTATCCACGTGAGACACAGTGGGTCATGCATAGTAAAAGATAAATTACAATATTAATGCACATTTGAAGGGCCAAGTATTTTATTAGAAATCTGTATCCACATTTTTCAATACATTCTATAGCACAGAACACAACAATTTACTGATTTGACATACATAAAATCATGTAAAAGAATTTTTGTACATTATATGAACATTATATGAACAAATATATTTAACAAGACTTTACGTTTAGATTTAATTTTAAATAAAAAATTGTTAACGCTTTTTAAACAATATGTGAATAATATAATTTTGAGAACAACTTAAAAAAAAAAAAAAAAAAAAAAACATCCTGGTGACAAAAGTTATAGATTGAGTTACCACACGTCCGCACAGTCAGATGTTCAGCACCGCATTTGGCATGATGTCTGGGGACGTTAAACAAAAATAAGGATGTTTTATAGCGGAAAGCAACAAGGAGTTTCTGTACGTGAGTCTCATCAATTTCCACGCCTCCTCAACCCCCCCCCCCCTCCTTCGGTTGTTTAAAGCTTTCCTGGTGTGGTTTAAATCTAAATCCGAATGCTGATGGTAACCCTAGTTATAGCCCTTAAAAAAAAGTACACTACTAGGTTACAACTATTTCTGCATTAAGTGGTATAACTGTTATGTTCTTGTAAATAAAATAAAATAGACAGCTAGTAATCTATACTGATAAAAGAAAGTTTCGCTCTGTGTGTGTGTATTTTTAAACCTATTTTTCATTTATTCCAAACGACATTGTTTTTTAAAAATAAATCTTTATTCGAATGTGATAGTCTAAGAGTATAAATAATCATTAACGTTGCTATTGCGTATTTTTTGAATAGATGCTAAGCTCTCGTTGATATTCCGTTATAAATATGTTTATTTGACCCAGATTTAATACGTTCGAACCAGAAACTCTTTTAAGAAATTCAGTT
This sequence comes from Maratus michaelseni, assembly GCA_963931845.1. NCBI lineage: Eukaryota > Metazoa > Arthropoda > Arachnida > Araneae > Salticidae > Maratus > Maratus michaelseni. Next base: position 380,233,376 of record OZ007586.1, read on the forward strand.
GAATAAATTCGACTTCAAACCTTTAAATTAAATAAGTCAAAAATTCATTAAATAAATTTTCTGGTTTTAAAGTGGTTCACTGGTTCAAATTAATCTACATATTAGGGAGGATTGGTGGGAGGTTTGGCAGCTATGTTTTTGTCATGCGAACACATAGTAATCTAAAATATAATTTAAAATTTACTTATAAATATGTATGTCGTATTCTTTAAAATAATCTTAATTGTATCTTAAAAAAAATGGGAATTTTTTGTACAAATTTCGGCCTGTGCAGAAATCTAAAATATGCACAGACACCTGTCTAGATAATGAATTAAATAAAATTAAGTGTATCGCCGATGAAAATGGTTTTCTTTCGCATAAACCCATCTATGACCTGAAACATAAAGAGCATAAAAGAAATTTATATCTCTAATAAACTTAAATGTTGTAACTTTGGCTGTATACCAGATTTGTATGAAAGACTAGGGTATGCGTTAAACAAATTTAATATCTGTACCCGAGAGCCAAACTATCGAAAATCATATTTCACTTATTTTTCATGAGAAGGAAAAGAAAGAAGACAATTGTGTTAGGCAATATGTGACTTACAATGTTATAAAACAGAATATCTCTGAAATAACTTATTTTTTTAAAAATTTTGTAAGAAGTCTTATGATATGATTCTGTTTACAAATTATATGGTTAACATCACACAAAAAAAATCATAATTCTAACTCTAAAAATAAATAATAAAAAAAATGTTTCCCGGACACCTAACAGTAACATTGTTTCTTGAATTACACGCATTTTAATTTGTGTCTGATCCCTTGATACCTCACGAATTATTAAAACGGACATATCTCTTTGAGTTTTGCAGATATCAAGATTGATTTTTTTTGTTTAATTCAGGAATGGATATGGAAAAATTTCCTAATTGGAAATTTTATCCTACGGGGGCCGTATAAAAATTTAATTTTTGTATTTTATCAAATAGACCCCCCCTCCCCCATGGAGTTGCAACTTATCTCATCAAATTTTGCACCTTTTTTTCTGAAACTTTGCAATTGGAAGTATATGCCTAGGGGCAATATTTATGGAGATAGCCTATTGTTTCAATATTTATGAATCACACTGTATACCAAAACCATTCTTGAAAAGTTATCAAACTAACAGTGCAAGTCCCATCAAAATCTGTTCGGTAGAATCTATGTAAAAATGCGAATATTTCATAATAGGGTTTATCTTATTATAGAACTCCCCAACCCCCTCTTATAGATCTATCACTAAGCAATGTAGAACAATGTGGTATGTACTAAAACCTTCACACGAAAATGTTCTACCTAACAGTGCAAGTCTCATCAAAATATGTTCAGTAGAACCTAAGTTATAAACGGTTGGAATAAAATATGAATTTGCATTTTATATTTAAGGATCCTTCTCAGGTTACAGAATATACTACCCGGTATACAGAGCATAGGTAAAAATAATTTTCTCTTTGAAAACTCTAATCAATTTTTTACATTTAATATATTTTTTTTTAGTTGCCCACTAACAACACCAAAAAGTATTTTCGCATGAAAAATACCAATATGTATTAAAATAAAGTTTTGAAATTTATTAAAAGCGATACTTTCGTATTAGCCGCATGCCAGAGATTAATAACTGAAGAAATCGCCAAATAATTTGCTATTTACAACAGCCTTTTGTATTCTGATTTTTTCAGTGTTTAAGCACGTAGTTCGATTATGTAGCTGTTACATTTGTGTTGTATTTATTTATTTATTTACCAGCTGGTAAGACAAAGCTACGCTCGATTAAAATTAGCTTTGTGTTCAACTCGATATAACATCGACGTTGATGTGACAGTTGTATTTCTTCAGCAGGTATGCGTTGTACGGAACAACGTCTGTGTTGCTCCAGAACGTTCTATGTACTCTGATTATTTAAATCATGTATATCGGCTCCTATTGAGAATTTCTGGAAAATTCCATCATATTCTGAAAGTCAATTTTTTTGCCAAATGCCGCCCAAAATTTGGCGAAAAGTCGCAAACTTGGCGACTTTCTTGCATTTGGTGCCAAGCATGCATTTTGGTATTGGTAGAAAGACGATTTTCCCACCCAAATCCCACCAATGTCGCCAATATTTTGCTAAATATCGCCAAACTTGGCGAGATGTTGTCAACTTTGCACTTCGTTTACCGCCCACTGTTCAACAATTTAATAACTGTTTCAACCATCATTCCTATTGAAATGTATTGACCCATAGTGACCCCAAAATGATCCACTAATTGAGTTTTCTCGAAGATTTGATTTAGCTCAATGGTCTTCTCGTAACAAGAAACGGTAGGATATAAAATTTGTTCAAAACCGTTAGATACGACTTTTAGATAAAATTAAATTGGCCCGTAGTGACCCAAAATGACCCACTAATCGAATTTTCTCGAACATGTGACCCAGCCCAATGGGCTTTTCGTACCCCTAAATGGTAGGATACAAAATTTAAACAAAATCGTTAAAGCCGTTTTTTAGATAAAATTAGCTTGACCCGTAGTGACCCAAAATTTACCCACTAATCGAATTTTCTCGATCATGTGACCCAGCCCAGTGGTCTTTTCGTAATCCAAAACGGTAGGATACAAAAACATGTGACCTAGTCCAATGGTCTTCTCGTGCCCGAAAACGGTAAAATACAAAATTTAGTCAAAATCGTTAGAGCCATTTTTTAGATAAAATAAAATTTTCATATATACACACACACACACGCGAATTTTCTCTCTCTATTTGCTCATATTATAGTATTAGATAGATTTGTTTATTAATGAATTATTAATTTATTAATTTCGTTATGGAATATTATCTGGAAACAAACGCTGAACTATTTAATATTTTTTAAGTGCAAACGGGTTAATGTTCAGTAATGGAATTGCACGCGGTAGCAATACAGATTTAAAATAAATCATTCTTGAAAATTATTTTTAAAAACCATAAAAATTCAGTACACTGATGTACAGTTTTCAAACAAATTGCACTGGCAAATGCATTTTTCCCCACTACAGTGTAAAAATTTTAATTATGCGATATATAGAAGTAATTAAATATACGGAAAAGGGGTAATGGACAGCTTAAATCGTTGCCACTCTCGATATGACGTCAGTGCTACTCATGAACATGTTTTGCTTTGTAATATAGATTATAGATGAGTACACTGAATTTCTTTTTTGGAGATGTCATTTTAAGGTTAGCATGAAAAAATGTCCCTGTGAAAAATAAACTCCTCCTCTTTTTACATTTGTAATTGAGAAAAAACTCGAGAAATATATCGTGGTTTTAATCATAAAGTGACACAGCTCAACAATGCAGTTTTTCACAAAAGGGTAAAAATGTTTTCAAGCGCGAAAACAGATGGTTTTCTATTTAAAATAAATCTGTAATATTCAAAAATTTTATACCTATAGTCAAAAGTAGCTTATTCACTTGAATGTGCGACACGTTACATTTTATTAACACTTTCGAACATAGGTGAAAAGTGTTTATGAATTCGGTTTTTCTGACCACCTGTCTGTTCTTGCTCTAACTTGCGTAAATATACAGGGTGGCCAGAATTAAAACACCCCTACTCCTATCTCTCTATATATTGAAATACTCAGTGTATAACTTCGAATTTTGTACACATACTATTCAAGATAAGGGAAACAAAGTTCAATTCCAGAAATCACAGATAGATGGCGCTGTACAACTTGACATATTCTGAAAAGACACAAAAAGACATTATTAACACATTTTATTTGGACGTGCCAAACATTCATGTGACAAGGACCTTATCGACGCAGGGAATGCTGCTCAATATGTTCCCTTCTTGAAGATCTAAACTCTGCAGCCTGGGGACAGCTTGTTCAACTGCTGATCGTAACTGGTGGACTGAGATGCTTCTCACATACATGATCTCTGATATGTTCTTTCAAGTCTGCCAAGGTTACCAAACGTTCTCAATAAACAAGATTTTTTAAGTATTCCCACAGCCGAAAGAACGAGATAGCCAAGTTGTCGGAAACACACTACTGATTACTCTGTTATTTGTAAAACGTTGCCGAAGAAATTTCTGTACACAGAGTCCAATGTGTGGAAGCGCTCTATCTTGCATAAAAGTAATTGATACAAGACATTGCCGTTGTTACAAATTGGGTGGAACATAATTTTCGAGCGTCTTTTTGTACCTGTGGCCATCACGATGCATGTCATAGGACCATTGCGAGTAGCTTTTTCGAAAAAAGAAAGGTTCACGAATGAATGAATCCACACCAGACTGTAACTTTCGGTGAGTCCGAATCTCTTGGAAGGTACGGGAGATTTCCGTGTCCCATATCCGACTGTTATGGATGTTTACTCTTCCATTGAGGTGGAAAAGGTTTTTATCGCTCCACAGAATTGCCATGGCCACGCTGCATCCACTTCCACTCTATCAAGAAATGTCAATGGAAAGATCAGTCGCTTATCCCTGTCGATGGCCAGCAACTGTTGATTATGTCTGATTTTGTACGGGAAACAATGCACCATTTTTTTCAGTACGTTCCACACTATGCTATAGAGAACACCCAAGTGTCGTGTCGTGACACTGCATGTGCACTACTACAGCCTACAACATTATCCATTGACTGTTCAACAACAGCGGTGGCAACAATTTCCTCGACCCGGCTGAATTCCAAGATGTCCAGTTTTCTCGAATCGAGTGATCATTCTTCTGAGAGCTTGTGGAAGAAATGGTCCTTTGCACAAATTCTCAAGTCGGTGAAACTCAGCTGCAAAATTTCCTTTGTTTTCATAAAAGAGCTTGATAAGCATAGCACGTTCTGGCAGTGTGACAGAAATCACTGGTAATAAGTATATTTTCCAGTTTTTATCCTCATTTGTACCCAGAGCATAGCTGCAAACAATGGGTTGAGTGCGAAAACAGTACAAAATTGCATGACAGTTTAAGGTTCTTTTCTTTTTTTTCCATAAGGGTAATAGAAATTTAAAAGGAAAAATTTCATTTCGCATGTGTTTCTTATTTTCAATTATAATTTTTACCTTGTTTTATATTTTTGTACAGCTCCACCTATCGAAGTTCCTAGAACTATTTTTTTCTCGAGTAATCCGTTTCCCCATGTCTTGAATAGTATGTGTACAAAATTTGAAGCCTTTACACTGACTGAGTAGTTCAGTATACATGGAGTGTTTTAATTCTGGCCAGCCGGTATTTGGATTGCCATGTAATTGGTATGTGTTATTGAGGTTTACTATGGCATGTTCGCTATTGAAAATGAAGTGTGTAGCATTTATGGTGCCTTTACAGGGACACTAAAAAAAATTCCATTACATGTCTACAGGAAAAAATCGTTTGCGGTGTATTTTAATGTCGTTACACTATTTGAAACATAATGAAATTTATATACATTATTGAAAGATGGTTACTATACAATATGTTATGTGTAGCACTTACAGTTCGTTTATTGGTAACTCAAAAGAATTCCATTATACACTGGCCACCAAAACTTAAGGTACAACGAGTCTTTTGTGTCTAATTTGAAAACAATTGAAGATTAAAACATGAAATTTAGAAGAATTCTGCTTTAAACGGTTCTTTAACGAATTTTATTTAATTTTAACATCAAGCATGATGTACAAATAAAAAATTGCATTTTTTGAAAAAGTCGACTGTTTGATAAAAAATTAAGTAGCAGTTTTTTGTGAAAAAAATTAAATAAACGGATTTTAATATGGTATATGTCTGGCCCTACTTGTAATGTATTTGTGGCATCGACTTTCCATACTGTCAATTAAGTTGTCGGACACTGGAATGGGAAACAATGCCCATACATGTAGCAACGCTTGTTCCAGCTCATGTAACGACTTCGGAGATGAACTTACTACAGCCTCCTGTCTGCTGAGATAGTCCCAAAGATGCTCTATTGGATTAAGGCCCAAAGATTGAGCTGGCCTTTCCATTCGTTCCAAACCTTGATCCTCAAGATATTTGCCAATGACTCCAGCTCAGTGCAATCAGGCATTATCATCCATTAAGATTAATTTATCACCAATAGCACCGACATAAGCTGTAATAAACGGAGAAAGGATCTCGTCCCGATATTTCACAGCAGTCATAGTTCTTCATGACACCACGAAGATTACTCTGACCACTAGAGCGATTCCAGCTCAAACCATGATTCAGCCCCCTTTATAACTGTGTCTTTCAACAATGTTACATAAGTAGAATCTGATACCTTGTTCTCTCCAGATCAGCACACGAACGGAATCACTCTCCAAAGTAAACCGCTACTCGTCTGTGAAGAGTACGGAAGCCCATTGTAGTCTGTTCTAGGTAACGTGCTCTCTTGGCCAACATAAACGGGCACTTATATGTTGTCGATTAAGAGGGACACATTCAACGAGACTCTTGATTAGAGTTCTTAATTGCGAAGACGTTTGTGCACCGTATTAGCAAATATTGTCATCCCTGTTGCATTACGATGATCTGAAATGAGCTCCACCACCGTATAGGTTCTTCCTCCTTCGGGGAAAAAAAACAAGAGGAGATCTTCTGCAGGGGTTATTACCCGTGAGTGGTCTGGAACAAGTATTCTTGATACTAAATTTTCAGATTCAAATTGTTCCCAGAGTCTTTGGACCACACTTACGTGACACATTAAGACGTCTAGCAGCACCAGCTTGTGATAATCCCATTTCCATCTATTTGATTGCCTGCCATCTTAACGAATCATGTATAAGACATCTTCTAGATATGGAGAACACTATTTCAGCAGTACCAGTTCAAGATTAAGAAGCATAAAAAATTCCACACAAATTACAAAATTGCGATATTCGCAGTTTCCCCTTGACTGCCATATAAATGCCCAATTCTTTAAACAAAATAGAGACAGATATAAATATTTTACAAGATTTTATTGCAGTTGCTTATGATAATTCATATAAACCATATTTTTTTACCTTTATTATCATTCTTTTGTGAGCATCGAAAAACTGGTATTACTTTATCTTTTGGAGGCCAGTGTATTATGATCTATGAGGAAAAATCGTTTGTGGCGTATTTTAATGATGTTACATTGTTACGAAAATAATGAAATTGATATAAATTTCTGAAGTGAACTAAAACATGCTTTCTGTAGAATGTGGAGTGAAAGGCATTTATTATTCATTTACAGGGTCACAAGAAAGAATTCGGTTAGAAAACATATTTTAATTATGCTGCGTTATTTCAAAAATGATGGAATTGATATACATTGCTGAATTTTACCACAATATGCTTGCAGTTGAATATGATGTGCATCGCATTTATCGTTCATTTACAGGAACACACAAAATATTTCTGATAGAGTACTGTATCCAAAGTATTGTCTATTAGGGATAATTGCTAGAAGTTCCTTTTCAATTATGGTATACGTTTTAAAGTTTAACTAAATTTTTGCATGATATTTGATGTCTATAAACTCTATAGATCATATACAGGGTGGAACAAAATAATTCATAAAATTATTTAGCATGAGCATGACTTGCTTAAAGGTGTTTTTAGATTGAACTATACATTTTAAATCTCGCTTCAAGTTAGTATAGTAAAAGATGTTTGTAGAATATAAATAAAATTATGTATAGGGCTATTCAAAGAACTGTATGCATGGCCGCCTATGAATAGTAATTCCTTGAAATGTGAATTCGCTATCACTAGTTTTAAACGTGTTTTTGTGTGAATTAAATTTTAACCTAATATGTGGCGTGTAGAAAAATATGTAGGATATATACAGGGCTGTACAAAAGAAATCAAGTACGCTTCTTTCTATTAGTAGACCTTGCTGATGGTGAATTTTCAAATGTGTTATGCGTTTTCTTACTAATCAAAATTTTATCACACTATGTAGAATATATACAAATCTATAGATCATATACAGGGGTGCACAAAAAATTGGGAGTACCTTTCCAGTTATGTGCAGTAATTGCTGAAATCTGGTTTTCAAATGTGTAATGCGTTTTCTAAAATGTTTACTTAAGTATCTTTTTTAACTAATTACACGGCGAAGTCTTGTTAAAGTATTCTGGAAGTGTTGGAAAGTGTTTGATAATCTATGCTTGATGCATGATTTTCCTTTCTTGTAATCTTAACATTTGAAGTCAGTAGGGTCATAAACAAACGTCATAAACAAAAAACGATAAAGCTGTTCCAATTCTGTAATTTTTAAAGATTTTTAGAGACAGGTGCGGAAGTATGTTTGTGATTCAGTAATATTACTATCTCAAGAATTATGTTTTTTGAGTTGTGTTACTTTTCGAATAAGTATGTGATATACTATAAAGTTACCCATTTTAGCATAACATCAGTTAAACCTAAGCATGTTTAGTTTCATTAAACTATCGTTAATATCATCTAATTAAATTTTCAGCGGAGCTGAAATTTCGCTGGGAATTATTGAATACAAAGGATGTGAATTATCACTATTAATTATCACTTACTACACACAGAGTACAACCAACAGAGTGAAAAAATGTCCAGACCGGGGATCGAACCTGGATATCAATAAGGGGAGGAAATCCCTTATAATCCAATGGGATTTTTTCCCCAATTTGTCAATTAGCTGACTGTATTGTATGTATCTTTTTGCGTTTTCACGATTTTTGACTCGTCTTTTATATGAGTTGCTCTATAGAATTGACAACCAAATCATGAAAAAAGAGTCTTTCGTATACTTCGTGCATGCGCAGTTAAAATTTATTTCATACAAATGCCCATATTTCAACAAATATTCAATATTTAATTTTTTTAATTGTAGTATATTGTTTCTACTGTTCTTGAAGTAAAACATGTGCTTTGTACATCGTCGAATTTCAAGGACAATTTGTCAAGTATTTCAGTATATATTCGACATAAATAAAAACAGGAGCAATAATAAACCGGAGCAGTGAAAGCGTCCGGTCACTGCTCCTTAATTTTTGGACAGCAGTGTAATTATTAACATTTGATAGGTTTTAATTTTTTCTCACCATTAGAGTGCCAGTATGGTCGAAAAACCCAAACATATTTTTTTTTCCATTTTGATCATTGAATATCACATTATGGCCATAAATATGGAGTAACGGCAATGTTAAAAATCTATTACTCTATATTTACATGATAAAAATGGTTTTTGTATGGAATTCTTCGTTCAGGGCGACGGTGTGGCCCCACATTGAGTTTGCACTTATCTCTATAGCAGCGTGAATGATGAAAAAGTTTAATTTCGCAAGCATTCTCACGTCTCAGAAAGGGTGATACGGGTGGCGCCCCAGCACTTGTTGCTTTGTTGGTGCCGTCAGTTATCTCAATCACACTACTACGGTGATCTTCGCAAAGACAATGTTTTTCAGCAGTAACAGGCATTGAAAATTCAGTTTATTAAGCCAACAAGTACTTTGTTCGCACGAAATGATGAGAATTTACTGAGCAGTTTGTCATTGGCTTCAATCAGGACAACTTTTTTCGACTTGCAATTTTTAAATATTAGGTTTTGAAAGTTTAGATATAAGGATTTGAAAGTGTTACTAATAAAGACATGAGAATCCACCAAAGAAAATTTCTGCTCTGAAAATAGTCAACATGGGAAAATAAGCGGTTTTAAAGCCCGAATTTCCGAAAAGTATAAAAAAATTCAACTCTGAACATTCGATGCAATTTCGCAACTATTAGACTACAACAGTACGGAGGTGGTGGTGGGGGGGGGGGGGGTTGTAGATCTCTGGATATAAATGAAAGGGAAATGTTCAGACAGGCAGCGATTATCTGTTTCGATTGACATACGTTATGTCACACCAGTAAGTATTACTTGTGAAATTAGTTTACTTTTATCAATGCAACCTTGCAGCTAAAATACGTGTGTTTATAACCCAACAATCTGAGCAAGCGCCTGATACCACTAAACACATAAAAAATGATGATTCAGAATTTTTAATAACGAAAATTGTTATCGTGTTTATTTCAACGTAGAAGGCAAAAACGAGAATCAGAACACAATTACAAAAGTTGCAACCATGATCTTTGACGATAAATGTGTGGGCGAAACTAGTAGTAGCATTATCTTATGGAGTCGCGTACAATTGCATGAGATTAATTCCATGGTGTGTAAAGTTTCGTACAAAGTTATCCGTTATTACTCGTAGAGCATCATTTAGCGTTCATAAAGTAGAGCATATAACAGGACTATGCTAAGGGGGTAGCAAATTGGGCGGTCGCCCAGGCCTGCTAAAATTTCATCATGCACGTAGCAAAAATAGACATCTGTCACTTTCTGGTCTTTTAATGCCTCCACAAAAATAAAACAGACATTTAAAAAACATTGTTTCTTCGAGAGTTTATGATATTTCTTCCTTTCCCTTCTATTTTCCAAAACATTGTTTGACTCAAAGACGTCATTCTCCACCGTCCTCGAAAGTTAAGTATTCATACCCCTTAAAATCCTTTGTAATGAATTCTGGATTAGGTGAAATGGTGTAGAAGAAGACATCTCTGTGAGTTTTTGGAGTGATGGGTTTTCAGTTTTGGCGCAATTATAATTTGATACTTGAGTTTTAGAGTAGCAAAATATGCGCTTAAAATAAAATTTGTTCCCTGTACGATATTTGGGGCCATTAAAATCATATGCACATCTCTGCGCACATGCATTTAATATTAAATTATAGTGATATTATTTTATTGCATCATATTTTACTGTATTGTATATTTTTAAATTAAATTATACATTACACTATCGGCGTATAGTTTATTAATGTAAGTTCATTTAATTTTAATAAAATAATCTCTAATGAATGTAGGTTGAAAGTAATCATTACACATTTATGAGGGGGTATAAAAAGTTTCTGGCTATATATGTATTTTTCTCTCATATAAATATTTTGTATATGTACTTATCTGTCTTCCCTCTTCTACATTAAGCCGCAACCTTCTCAAAAAACACTCAAGCGTGTTTAAATTAATATATTTCGTTAATAATTGTTTAGTAAGAAACTAAATTTACACAAATAGAGAACTAAAATTCTATTCTCTCCCAAAAATTCATATTTACATAATTAAATTTGTTCTTGTATAAAAATTCAGCAGACCAGACAAACCCTCATAGACTTTTCTTTGGTCATGTAGTATCAAGAATATGTGTCTATATTAAATTCTTATCTAATTTTTGAGCTAAAAAAGTGACAGTTGGAACCAAAAGAATAATGAAAATGATAACAGATTATTTGTGTCACATCTCGTAGTAATTCTTGTCTTTTATTATAAAAGATAAAAATTTACAGATATTTTTTTCAAACGTATTCTTTTAAAGGTTATTTTTGATTCTGAAATAGAACAAATCTTACACAATAAGAGCAATATCAAATGTTACAACTGTCTTGTATTGAAAGAAAAAAAAGAGCAAGCAATCAAAAAACAATAACAAACTATCTAAGAGTTATAAATAGTAATTGAAAAATAATACTGAATTTATCTTCGTAGTTAAAAAATAATAATAATAATATCTCCTGTTGGGGTAATTTGTATATAAAAATCGTAACTTTAAAATCTTACAGATACTGCAAATGACGGGATTTATTTTATTTTTTAAGTTTCATTTAGACAACGTGTTCTCCGAGAATGAAATTATAGTGTTACGTATATTGCCCCTTTTATTATCTGGAAATAAATAAAACTTTAACTATTCACAAATTACGAGTGGGGAAATTTGGCTATAATGTATATTAACACAGAAATATGTGTTTTATTCTAACTATACTTAAGTTACCCCTCTATATGTAAATTTCGGTATGCTCAGAAATAAAGAAGGCATTTTAGAGGTTTATTAATGAAAATTTATTAGATCTAATATCTCTCTCTCTCTCTGTCTGTCTGTCTGTATATATATATAGTAATACCTTTTGAATTTCAAAATACATTAAACAAGTTCTTGCAACAATTCTAATCTAATCTCCAATAAGATTATATATAAAATAAATTTTTTGTAAATAATAACCATTAAACCACATTAAATAATCGGCGATAGATAAACCGATAATTACAATACATATATCTATTCAAAAATTTAAGATTCTCAAAATTAAAATAAGTGGGGAAAAATACTTAGATATGTAGAGAAAAAATCCAATGTGCAGAAAGTGAAAATTATTTCAAGAAACAATTGGAAACTTAAATAGTGGAACACTTTTTCAAAGGAAATATTCCACTAATATAAGTAAAATATAATTGATTTCTGTTTGAGTTAATAGCCATGAGCCAAATCTATTAACTCAAATTGCCCGATCAATTACATAGTCAAATCTAAAGGAAATTGAATAAAATTGAACAAATATTGAGTAACTGAACATGATATGTTCAAAAATCATTGAATAGGAAGCATTATTAAATACAAAAACATATTTGATAAACAATTGTTAAAGAAAAGAGAAATACATACTGAACCAGTGACGTTTTAGCTATCAAAAACCACGTTATCCGTTACAAAGGCACATTGCACATAACAGTTACATTGATAGTTAATAAAATAAACTATTTTTCAAATTTAAAAATAATTCATATACACCTATAACTTTTTTTTTTATCTTATTTTAAAACAACATCCAATCTTAATAATGATGATAATAATGAAAGGAATTTTGAAATTAAAATACTTACAGCACAGCAGCGTCATCTATGAGGAAGAAAAAAGAAGTAAGCTTTACAATTTATTAATTTATTAATTTGTAAAATGCACATATTAATGAAAATATTCAATGAAACAAAAGTATATAAAATTATGGATTAATTACGATTATTTCCTTTTTTTGAGAAATTATAAATTCCAATCAATATTAGAACATACTGGAAAGTAATTAAATACCAAATCTTTAGATTCTAATTATTTTAAACTCATTAATTTAGTGCTGCCATCTATAATGAAACATATGTAACATTTACGTAATTTAAATGAATTATAATGTTAAAATAAAAATGTTTGTATCATTCAAATAAGGAGGATCTTTAAATAAAAATATAATGAATGAGTTAATATTAAAATTAAATATTAGTAAATATAAAATTTAAGATTTAAAATGATAATAATTATAATAATATTTTAAGACCTTGTGTAAAATTGAGGTTATTCTTACCTATTGAAAAATTATATTAAACAATTTACAAGTAATATAACAACGTTTGAATCTAGAAATTTAGTTTATAATAGTAATTTGAGAACGCAACCTAAATATAATAAGATTATCTTTTATGTAAAATAAACTAAAAATGTATATTGCTATATAACCTTTTGTATAAACATATCCCTATAATAACACAAACCTTATAATTAAACATAATATAATAATGTGAGAAAAGTATTGTAAATAATTTTAATTATCGAGTAAAAGTTTAGATAATTTATAGATTAAAATATATTGATATATATATAAGATATTGATTGTAAGAACTAATAACTAATGGATATATATTCTATTCCTATACTATACCATAACCATCGTTACCATAAAATACACCAAATATTATCCACTAGAAATTAATAACTAGTAACTTAACCTTCCATATATATATATATATATATATATATAATATAAATAATTAAATAAAGTAAAATAATAATAAACTCCAATGATAAAACACTTGCAGAACCAATATCAGAAAATCAAAGTAAAATCTATAAGCCACATAAATACAAAACAAAATAACTAAACAAACTACTTAAACACAGAACTACAAATCACAACGAACTACTTTAACACAAAACTAAACTATTATATATACAGGGTTATCAGAAAATGAGTATACATTTGAAAAATTAATAAATCACGAAATAATGTAGGTAGAGAGGTAAAAATTGACACACATGCTTTGGAATGACATGGGGTATTATTGCAACCACAAAAAAGTAAAAAAAAAAATGGCCGAAAGATGGCGCTTCATGTGACAAGAAAAGCAATAATTAGCATAACAAATTATGACAAAGCAAAGACGATGTTCTTCAGAACAAATGCTCAACATGTCCACCGTCATCCCTCAACAATAACTGTTATCGGGGGGAAATGTTGTGCACAGCACTGTACATATCTGTAGTTATGGTGAAAAATTGGCGTTGGAGGTTGTCTTTTAGCATCCCTATTGATGTCGGTCGATCGCGGTAGACTTGCGACTTCATGTAACCCCAGAGCCAAACATCACACGGACTGAGATCTGGGGACCTGGGAGGCCACGCATAAGGAAAATGGCGGCTCATCACCCGATTATCACCAAACGACGTGCGCAAGAGATCTTTCACACGTCTAGCAATAAGGGGTGGAGCGCCATCCTGCATAAAAATAGTACTTTCCAGCAGGTGTTTATCAGCCAGGGATGATGTGATTCTGTAACATATCGGCGTACCTCTCACCCGTCACGCTAACAGTTACAAAACCAGAATCACGCATTTCCTGGAAGAAAAAAGGTCCGATAACGGTAGATGTGGTAAATCCACACCACACCGTGACTTTCTCGTTGTGCAATGGAGTTTGCACGAAAGTTCTAGGATTTTCTGTAGCCCAAATTCTGCAGTTGTGGATGTTGACAGACCCTCGGAGTGTGAAATGGGCTTCGTCGGTCCACGACATGTTAGACAACCAATCGTCATCTTCCGCCATTTTTGAAACGCCCACACCGCAAATGCTCTCCGCTTCACAAAATCGCCAGATAACAGTTCATGATGACGCTTGATTTTGTACGGATAGCATCGGAGGGTACGCCTTAGTGCTACCCAAACAGTAGTGTATGGAATACCAGTGCAACTTGCGACTTCACGAGCGCTCACTTCCCCATGCGTAGACGAACCCGCTACAATCTCCATTCCTTCCTGAACAGTCTGAGCAACATTAGCACTTGTGCTCGGTCGGCCACTACGGGGTCCATCGTCAAAACAACAAGTGGCTTCAAACTTCGAAATCATCCTCTTCACAGCTGCAATTGTCATAGGACCTTTACCCGTTCGAATACCCTTCCTATGGCGATAGGATCGTAAAGCTGCAGTAGCAGATTCCCCATTTTGATAGTAGAGCTTCACTAAAATTTCCTTTTCTGGTAACGTCAACATGCTGCGATTGTTGGTGCATCTGATTCTCTCTCTCATTACAGCTTCTTTTATACACGATTCTCAGGCAGCGTCACTGATTTGATGTATAGCGCCATCTGTCGGCCATTTTTTCAACCTTTTTTTGTGTGGTTACAATAAAACCCTATGTCATTCCAAGCATGTGTATCAATTTTTACCTCTCTACCTACATTATTCCGTGAATTATTAATTTTTCAAACGTATACTCATTTTCTGATCACCCAGTATATATATATATAGAGAGAGAGAGAGACGTGTGTGTCCTTATATCTCACTTTGCAGCCACAATTACCCAGCGCAGACCACTGGTGTTTGTGTGTGGTAGTAGCCTCGAGTCTCCCATCGTGCACTATGGTGGTTGCATGTCGGTAGCTGTGGGGGTGTGGGAGATATGGTGGTTGAAAGTGGTCGACCTAGGGCGTTTTAATATAGATGTGTGTGTTCCTATATCTCCCTTTGCAGCCACAACGACCCAGCGCAGACCACTGGTGTTTATGTGTGGTAGTAGCCTCAAGTCTCTCATCGTGCACTATGGTGGTTGCATGTCGGTAGCTGTGGGGGTGTGGGAGATATGGTAGTTGAAAGTGGCCGACCTAGGGCATTTTCATATTTCGACCAAAGTGTTCTAAATATGTTTTGAATCTTCTTCAATGGGAATTCGTTCATTCAACACTTGGCATGATTAGAACTAATTGAGATATAGATAACTAAGGAAGATGATTTCGTGCCCCTAGAGGTGGAAATTGAAACTAAACGATAGTGCAGCGCGTGCGTAGAACGCCTGCTATACAATACCGCAGGCAGCGGGGAAAGAGTGCCGGAGTTTCGTTCGGACTTTAGAACAGAATGCGCGCCGAAAATGACTGTTTTTATTGAAACCGCAAAAGAAAGTTACTAATTTCCGGGCAATGCCGGACGGATCAGCTAGTAAGTTAACTGAAAGTCCAGTCTTGACAAATCAGCTTGTTTTGAGGAAGCAATCACAATAGTTTTATATTTAGTTCTCTTTAGTTAACTTGAATCTTGAATATCTTAAAACTTGTACTTTGTTAGTTATCTTGTGTTACACTCAAGACCCAAGCTTTTCATATATATATGGTATTAATTGGATGATTAAAGCACTAGATAGGAAACAATGGAAAAATCTGGGGGAAACCTACATCCAGCAGTGGATTGAAAACGGTTGATGATGATGACATATATATATATATATATAATACAAAACGTCATCACGATAAAGTTCAAAATACTGAAACAATTCGAACCTAATTGAGACAGTGTATTTATCTTAGAAATATCTTGGATGAGTTCGTTAATGAAGTATGTAGCTCTATTTGTTCGTTTGTAGGGACACACAGAAGAATTCCGCAACATTATGGTTTAAGGGGAAAAAACGGTATGCATTGCAATGACGTCACATTATACTTTCGACACACAAGGTAACCACTTTTGGTGCAGCTCGCACCTAGCATCGAGACCTGGTGCATTTTGTAGCCCTATACATAAAAGCTAGAGAATCGATAAAATTTCTCTGTTAAAATAATATTTTATATATTTTTATACTTTTAATTTTTAATTATTGGATTTTTAATTAATCATTTTACGTCAAAAGCGAGTTAAGTCACCAAGCTACGAATCCAAACCACTACGCCCACACAGCAGACGACTATGTCAATCGGCCAGGGTTGCCGGAAAAAAATTCTACGGTAATGAATAGAGCTAATTTCGCGTCGCCAAAAATGTAATTATAATGCTGTAATTTTTCAAAATGAAATTTATAGGTTCTTGAAGAAATTTTTAAACTTTTTTCAATATTTTATCCTTATTATTAACTAATTTGTATTTTAAAGAACTTTTTTCAAAAAAACTTCTATTGTAATAATCCGATAAGTAGTCTCTAAATTTGCATTTTTAGAAAATTATGTTGCTGTAAAATCAAAAATCAATTCTCAAACTTCGTAATATAGGGCGTAAAACAGGTCTCAGTGCTAGGTGCGAGCTGCACCAAAAGTGGTTCCCTTGTCAGTCGGAAGAGTTTGTTGATTTTTTTGTTTTTTAAGGTAAAGTATCTTTGATGAGTTCGTTAAGCAAGAAGATTTGGCAATTCGTTTGAAAATAGTGACTCTTTGAAATCCGAATAACATTATTGTGAATAGGGCTATGTTTTCAGTTCAATATTAATAATGTTAAATTAATTCGATTGTGTTTTTAGGAGTTCTTTACTTTGGTAAGTGGGACTTACTAAAATAATTTTTTGTACTCATTGAATGGTTTGGTTTTGAATCTAGTTTGTACGTCGGAAATACATTATAGCTTAGTATCCTCATATGGCATCCTTGGTGTGTCATCACGATAACTTCAAAAATACTGAACCGAGTAGAACCAAATTCGGACAGTGGATTAATTTTGCTAATATCTTGTGTGAGTTTGTTAATCAGGAAGCTCCCATTATCCATTAGAAAATAACGACCCTTTGAAAATCCGTATAACATTACGGCCAATTGGGTTATATTTTCAGTTCAATATTAATACGTGTTAAAATTGTTAGATTTCAATAAAATCTTTAGTTGTTCATTAATTTGTTAGGTGAGACATATTAAAAGAAATCGATGGCATTCATTGAATGGTTTGGGTACAAACCTCGTTTGAGTGTCAGAAATATAATTATAGCCTATGAGCGATGATATGAAATCTCATATCCACACAAATAGATTTCGTAAGCCATATTTACAATTTTCCTACTAATTACTTTTCTCGCCAAAATGACGAACTTAGACGGAGTAATACTAATTTGTTTAATTTGTATTAAATCTGATGTATATATATATCTATACTAATAAAAGAAAGTTTCGCTCTCTCTCTGTGTGTGTGTGTCTGTCTGTTGGCGATGGCTAGCAAAATCTAGCCCACTTAGAAGCCTGAAATTTTAGATTTAAGTAGTCTAAACGCTCTCCTGGTGCACCTGAGCCTCAGAATTTAAAAATTTTGAAAATTAGAATAGTTATTAATTAAAAACTGATAAAGATCACAAATAAAAAAGTCATTCTTCCGAAGCTAGCACGCACATGCTCAGAAACCAATATCTGTATCTTCGGGAATAGAAGAAAGAAAGCACAAGAATCCCGTTTTTTTTTAAAAGTTTTTCTAAATTCGCCATGGGCGAACGGCTAAAAATACGGAAAAACCATCTACATATTCTGAAAGAACATACTTTTACGTCACGAACGATCTGGTTGGTTTGAAAAACTTTTACATTTAACCCTTTCAAAAAAAATTATCAAAAAGCATCGAATTCATGTTTTTTATTTTCTCCCGTTTTTCGAGCCTTGCATCCACCGGAATACAAAAGATACGGAAAAACGAAGGTCACCAAATTAAAGAATTGACTTTGTCCTTTTCAAATCCACCACTGATTTTAAAAAATACGAAAATTAACCCTTCGAAAAAGTATATTTTCTGTATGCCGTTTTGCGATTTTGGCAATTTTTAAAAATCCGCATCGGCGATTCAGAGAAAGGTACGAAAAATTAAAAATACCAGACAATATCTACATTTATTCTTTTTTCGACATCTGTATTTGTTTTTGAAAAATACGAATATTAACTCTTCAAAAACAAAATTCGTGCGAATTAGGATTTTTAGCGATATATAAAATCTGGCATCGGCTCTCTACAATAACCAAACAAAAAACAAATACACCTAAAGACATCTACGTTCTATCGGGTTTAGGCAAAAACTTTTAGTTTAATCACGTTAACGCTTTCGAAAACGTTTTTTACCGTAAGTCAATTTCGCTTTTTTATCTTTAAAAATCCGAATTCGCGTTTATAAAAAAGATACGAAAAACTAAAACTATCGCGCCTAATCTATGTCCCTTTGTTTTTTAAAATCTGGTATCCGTTTTGAAAAATTTTAATTTTAACCCTCCAAAAAAAAAATCCTTTCCAAAACTCACTCACGCGATTTTCGTTTTTCGGTCCAGGTTTAAAAATCGGCATCGACTCGGGAAATGCGAGCACGGACAAACAGTAGACTCCAGATCATATACACGTTAATTTTCTTCAAAACGCACCGTTGGGTTTTAAAAAATATCTACATTAACCCTTTCGAAACCGATCGTTTACGTAACCCACTTTCGCTATTTCCGCTAATTTAGCAATGTTTACCCGTGGTTAAATTTTAATTCTACTAGGAAATTTGGTTGGGTCGAGTGTTCTGAAAAGGCCTCTTCCAGAACAGACTGCGCCCCCTGGTGGTGGAAGGTGGAACTATAGAAGTTTCTCTGGTTCTATGGGCCCGAATACGACGGGGTTTGGTTCATTCAACTTGATATCTATAGCCTTAAATATTTTAGTTGCACTTTAGACCGCCAGGGTGCGCTTTACGATCATGGGTGCTATGAGCCCGATTACGACGGGGTTTGTCTCATTCGACTTGATTTCGATAGCCTTACAGACATTAGCCTTACATATTCGTATAGAACAGATTATTAATATCTCGGGCCCGGGCAACGCCGGGTGGCTTAGCTAGTGTATATGTTACCGTGAAAGACCGAAATTGGAGAATGTCGACTTTCACCGGTGAATGTCAACAAACACCAAATACGTCGGTGAAAGATTGAATATTTCATTACTTTCTTGTACATTCGGACCCTCACCGGTGTATGTCGACAATCACAGATATGCTCTGGTGGAGGTCGAAAAGAGAGGAGCTTCAATCTCTTTCTCCCTTGCGGTAGCTAAGACTCCTATAATAGGAGCTGACGCATATCCAGTTTGTTTCGGATTATTCGTGCTCAGTTCAGCATCAATCTACCGCAGCCGGAGTTGGGGTTGCCTAAGACTCGGTTCTGATTGGTTGAACCGGTTCTGATTAGCTTGGTTTTTCGACTGAACTTCAATTTGAGACCCAAATCTGCGAGGATGCGTCAGCCTGTATTATAGGAGCTTTAGCGGTAGCTAGCGTGAAGGTGTGACGTCACGATCCGTACATTCAGGGCCGGCGAGAAGTGTTACTGACCTGCGCGCGCAGCGCGATAATCGAGAAGGCCCCGAGCCGACAAAGAGGCGACTAGCTGTTTCCCGCCAAATCCTTTGTTCTGGTGGAGTCAGTCAGCTTTGTCAGTCTTTGCAAGGTTTGATGGTGAGAGCAACGTTTTCTTAATTTTTTTTTCGATACTCTAATTTATACAGAATGGATACTGCAGTGAATCGTGATCTTTTTCTTGAAAAGTTAAATGCATTAATTGCGGGTAAACGAGAAGACAATTGTTTTTATTTTTCTCAAGAAAAGTACTCTAAAATACTTTCTGAAGTGGTTTCTGCTAAAACTAAGTGCAACACACCTTTGGATTACAGACGATTAAAACGTTTTGACGTTTTAAAAAATAATGATGAAGAGAAGTTAATTGTACTATTAAAACCAGGAGAAACGAAGGAATTGTTCAGTATACTATATGAAACTCACACCAGAATAGGCCACGGAGGAAGAACACGTATGCTTAAGAGTTGCAAAATAAATACAAAAATATTACATATGAAGTTGTAATGTTGTATTTAAATTTATGCAAACAGTGTCAAATGAAACACAGTGTACCTAAGAAAGGTATTGTTGTGAAACCAATGATCAGTTCCGAGTTAAACTCAAGATGTCAAGTTGATCTGATAGATCTGCAGTCAAACATAAATGGCGAATATAAGTTCATAATGGTGTATCAAGATCATTTAACTAAGTTTGTCCAGGTACGACCTTTGAAAACTAAGAGGGCGGAAGAAGTAACGTATCACGTTCTTCCAATATTTTTAACATTTGGTGCTCCAGCAATATTGCAATCAGATAATGGTAGAGAATTCAGTAATCAAGTCATATCCGAAATATGCGCTATGTAGAAAGATGTTAAGATAGTTCATGGAAAGCCTCGTCACAGTCAAACACAAGGCTCAGTTGAAAGGGCCAATCAGGATATACAGAATATGCTAACTGCATGGATGAATGATAACGATACAAATAAATGGTCAGAAGGTTTACCCTTTGTTCAATTTGCCAAGAACACTACATACCACGAAGGAATACGCCAAAGGCCTTATGAAGCCATGTTTAACATTAAAGCGAAAAGAGGCATAGCATCGTCTTTTTTGCTTAGCGAACAAATCGCAAATATCGAAACCGAATAACAACTTGAAGAAATTGCCAATGCTTTTGAATCCGAAGAACAACTTGAAGAAATTGCCAATACTTTTGAAACCGAAAAACAGCTTGAAGAAACTGGTAATACTTCTGAAAAAAATTTGAGCGGTGGTCATACCGAAAACCATATTCCAAAGAAAAATATTGAAGAGGACTTGCAATCTACTACGTCTTCACATCAAGTTCTGACTGAAAAACACGATTTAATTTCTATAAAAAGAGCAGCCGCGAAAGAGAATCTTCTACTGCAAGCAACAAAAATGTTACGAACCTCACAAAAACAATTTCCTCCTGCTCAAATTGGTGATACTGTACGAATACAAGTCCCTGATGTCGACCGTGGTCGTACAGATAACCGAAATGTGTTAGCGGTTGTTGTTGGAATAGAAGACTCCGACTTCTATAAACTTGCAAATGAAAATGGTACCCTCAAGCAGCTTTACACACGTAATCAGTTCGTAATTTGTAAAGAAAAGTTACTTTCCATAGATGAGATTTATTTTAAAGAAATTTCACTGAGAGAAGCAGCTTCAGCTAATTCAAGAAGCGGTGGGCAAGGCTATACACGCTATCATTGCAAAAGGAAGTGTTCCACAAATAAATGCACTTTAAAAGCAAGGGCCTCTTGTGCAATTCAAAGTGTCATAATAGTTTAAGTTGTTGCAATAAATAAGATTTGAATCACATAATTTAGTACGTTTTTTATTACTATTATTTTATTTTCTCATTTAGAACGTACTGTATAATTAAGTAAGTTTTTAACTTCTATTATTTTCCTTTCTGATTTTGAATGTACTGTATAATTAAGTAAGTTTTTAACTTCTATTATTTTCCTTTCTCATTTTGAATGTACTGTGTGTTTTAAGTTCTTAGTCATTCCTCTCAGAAAGAGACGCGAAAAATTTATCGCGACTGAATTACGGAGAAAAAAATATAAATCTCGGACATGTTCAACATTCACCATTAGTGCATGGTGAATGTCAACATTTGCCGGTGTAAGTCAGAAATAAAGGTATTTAGCAAATATTTCGGACATACACCAAGCGACTATGTATTTGTTGACATTCACCGGTGAAAGTCGACATTCTCCAGATTTCGATGTTTCACCGTAACATAAACTCGGTTTATGGCGTCAGATGCCGCCATCCGAAAAATCTACGAGAGACTACCCAAAATCTCATCTAATTATACAACAAACCAAAAGAGGAAACGAGGAAGACCACGAAAGACCTGGATGAATGGTATAAAAGAAGCCATGAAGGATAGGGGTCTGGGGTCTGGAGGAGGAATGGACCCTTGGCCGGAAGAAATGGAGTGGTCACTCATTCTTTCAACATGACCAAACCAGATTCATTTTCTTCTTTTGGAGATCGTCTAATATGGTTTCCTTTATTTTCATCATTTCTTTGATTCTTTCATTTTTTATTCTTTCTATTCTTGATATCCTGCATGATCTTCTTAGGGCATCCATTTCCACTGCTGCTAATTTCTTTCTTTCTGTCTTCATAATTCTCCATCCCTCTGCTCCATATAACAATATGCTCTTTACAATAGAATTGTATATATTATATTTTATTTTCCTGGAGATCTCCTCACTCCACCAAATAGAATTTAATAGTTTTACAGCCTTTCTTCCTTGACAGATTCTGTATTTAATTTCCTGTGAATCTGTGCCTTCTCTATTCATGTCTACACCAAGGTATCTATAATACTCGCAGCTTCCTATTTTCATGTTATTATTTAAATTTAGTTCTGTCTCATTTCCTCCTATACATAGGTATTTTGTCTTACTAACGTTCATGTAAAGTCCCTATTTCTCATATTCTTCCTTAATTTTTATCGTCATTTTCTCTAAATTATTTTTATTTTTTTGCAATTATAACTTGGTCATCTGCGAATTGCAATGTGAAAATTGATGTTTCATGCACTTAAGCCTCTGCAATTTTCTTTCCAAAATTTCAATGTTTCTTCAACATAAATGTTAAAAAGTGTTGGGGAGACGCAACATCCCTGTCTGAGTCTTTTATCTGTTATAAAACCTTTTGACAATCTTTGGCCTTTGGCCTACGTATACCTTTAAAAAAAAGAAAAGAAATCAAGTTACTCTTCCGATTGAACCGGAAGCATATACATATTTAATCTTTTGTTTACCTTTCTGTCCATTTTCTTCCCAGTAGCGCTTTATCAGACGAATTATACTTATAAAGATCATTCTCTTAGACATGTACAAAGCGATGTCACAGAATCTTTATTAAACAAGTTGGAAATTGTACGTCAAACGTGACAAATGTGGTGCGTTCGTACTATAACGGGTTTTATAAATATTCAGATATTGGTGCAATAGCTGTCTTATGCAAAAATGCACGAATATAAAATTTATTCTATGTGCAGATTTTCATATTATAGTTATTAATTTTATTTTATGAAATTAAGTTTCAATACACTTTTACAAATAATTAATTACACATCTGTTACATTAAAATTATACTATGCGTAAATATCCAATACAAGACAATGTAAAAAAAAATCATCGTTATTATTTCAGTGGAATGAATTATAGCGTCTGTTATTATGATATGATTAATTTCTGTAATAAAATAAGTACATTTTAAGTTGGCAACATTTTATCTTTTGTTGACATTTACTGAAGATTCCAATGGGAAACTTAAGCCTAGCTTTGAAAATTTCAGAACTTGAAATCTATATTTATACTCATTTTCCATTCAATATCTATTTCTCCGGAAACATCTATCAAAAAAACTGTTGGTATATTATATGATTGCTATAATTAAACAATTTTAGTATACAAATTCGGTTTTAAAATTCAGTAATACGCAAATAATAGGACTCCATCTTAAATATGACGTAATCACCGTGGCAACCTAGAATTATTACTTATCATGGGATATCATTGAATTAATTACGTATGATAGGATTTAATAGAATGAAGAAAACTTTTATTAATATCTTTTTAAGTTTTGATGTGATTTTCCTAAAATTTGAAATGACTCGACAAAATTCTGCAACGGTTATATATATTAAATTTCACACAATTTGGTTGGGTAGTTTTTGCGCTGTTATATGCAGACAGATGGATCAACGACGACTATAGGTGCTACGTATTTATATAATTACGAATGCACCTAAAAAATAATCGCAATTGAAAAGTATTTATAATGTAAATGTGGTGTGATATAACTGTCCGATGCACGTACATAATGAAATAATAAAAATGTTATTTTTTCATAAAAAATAATGTGCTCACAGATCCTGACGAATCATGTCCGGGAATTGTCACGCCCTTAGTTTGTACAGCTTATTGGGCCTATAAAGTTGATCTAAAACTTTTTTCATCATACTTTATTATTTTTAATTTTGTACATTTTAAACCTAATCTCAGATTTAATTTCAGTAACTACTGTCACAAGAAATTGAGTCATGTCTGTGGACAGAAAATTCACAGCTTTCAAATAATTTAACAAATAGCAGCAAAAAAAGAAAAATATTTAGTGTGAAAGAGAAGCCTGTTAGTCATTTCAAATGTATAAATGCGCTGCAAGTGTTTTGTTAGTAATTGTGAAAAAATCATGAACGTAAGCACCGCACCATCAGTTCCGTGGACGAGATAAAAACAAGTATAAGAATTATAAAATAGTAAAATTAAATATAATAACGTGTAATATTAATTACACAAAACTTAATTCAGCAGCATCGTTCAAGTCAGTATGACATTTAGTGTATTAAAATAATTTACAAAAAAAAAAAAAAAAAAAAGAAAGAAAGGAAAAGAAAAGAAAAACAACTCTGTTTGTGAACATGATTTCCGTGGCCATCATAGTTACAAACTTAGACATAATGTATAAATGCAATTTTAATAAAGTATTTATCACGATCTATAGGAAAATATTGGCATGGTGTTAAATAAGTTTAAAATATAAACACATTTTTTAACCCTTAATTTGAAAAAAAAATAGCATTGAAAATGTATGTTTCTGAGAGAATGATCCATAATCACAGATATTTTGTGTCTCCGTTTTGTGGATCTTGTCTGCAATTTCAGAAAAAAGAACAATCAATGTATGAACAATCAATGATCTCAAATACCCTAGAGCTGCAATTTTAGGTAACTATTTCACCGAAGAACCACAGTCATAAATTTATTCTTATTAATTTAACACTAATTTGAACTAGTTATACTCTACTTTTAAAGATATTTTGAACTTGGAAAGAATTTGGATTATATAAATTTTTGTAATGCTAAAACTTTAGGCTAAAAGTCTAAATGGACATAACAATGATTTTTATAAACAATTTTTCTATTAGTTATGAAATGGTACTTTAGGTTTGCACTGAATTAATTTGATAATATAATAATAAATAGATTGCACATATCGATACAAATCAAAAACAAAAATATGCACGTTCCATGAACATTTATCTGTTGAAATCAACAAGTTTTTTGATAAAATTCTTTGAACAACCTTTAGAAGAATTGTTTCTTTTATCGAAAATCTGTTCAAGACCAGATATAAAGGCCAACATGTTAACTGATAGGAATATTGTTTCACATAAGATCTGATAATGATTGATTGCATATTTATTATTAGATGATGTCACTTTGTATTCATTTTCGTTCTGTTGTATTTTCCGTTTATAGCTGTTTCACTTTTATAAGAATTCTTTTAGTACAATAGTCAATTGTCATATTTACATAACTTCCAGATCTGATGCCTAACTATGACAGCAATTTAGAAGGTAGGTCACATTTGTTTCTATGAGAGATCTGGTAGAATTAATTGTATTTTGTAGAGAATTATATATTGGTTTACAATTAAAATGTAGTGTGTTAAAAAAAAATATAAGATGACTTTAACCCTTTATGTCCCAACGGTACTTTAACCTCTTGAGACCTGAAGTTGAGCCATCCAGATGTTTTGCTCATTATGCTTTGTTTCTTTTTTGGTTTTGTTATGGATTTCTTGAATTATTTTTTTCTTAACTTTTGCTTTGGCGCAGCTTGTCCTCATTGGGACCTAGCGCCATTAAACCTTATACAACCAACCAACCAACCAACCTGAAGTTGAAATAACACTACAAATACATATTTTTGGCTTTTGCACCAACAAAATGACACACCGTAGATGAGAGAAAGAGCTCTTTTTCCGAAATTCATAATTTAGGGGACTGGTAATTTAAGTTCATAAATATGGATCTAAAATTACTAGTCCCCTTAAAATATCAATTTAACTATCAATAACCTAAATTCATATTATAACAAATTGAAGGCCTTTAACACTCGAATTCCCATGATAAAATACGTTCTAGAAATTCCGTAAGTCCGAAAATCTGAATACATACCAGAAATTTCAATAATAAATTTAGCTTTGTTTAATGACGGAATGTTTGTTATTAAATGAAGCAAATATTGCGCTATTTTAAATTTCTGGAATGAATAGATAATATCTGAATTAAAAAATCCACTTAATTGGAAACGGTGGTGGTAGCATATATATGCTACCACCGGGCATTAGAGGCATTAGAGGGTTAAACAAGTGAATGATCTACAAATCCTCTTTTTTCTAATGTGTTTAATCCCTTCGGCCCTGATTTTGTTTTTCAATTTTGGGGAAAAAATACTGTTATGCTAACAAAATTAAAAATAGCTATCGTAATCACAGAAGTTAGGGTTTAATGAAAGTTAACGAATGCGTTCTTTACCAAAACCTCACAAATGTAGTTATTTTGCATGTTTTTCATATAACAATAGTCTAAGGAAGAATTTTCGAAGACGTTTGTAAAATGTCGTATTACAACTAAATTAAACAAGCATAAAAATGTAGTAATATTTTTTATCTTTTATCACAAATTACCAATTCGGAAAACTATTCCCAAATTTTCATTTAAAGTGTGAAACGTATGTTTTAATTAAAAGAAATGCCAACGGCTTGCTAATAATTATGAAAATTATTATTATTATTATTATTACTAAATGCTAAACATAAGTGAAGTCATAATAGGAAATGTAGAGATTCATACTATCACTATTAGGTGCTGGAATTAATAAAAATAATGTTTAAGACAAAATAATACTCAATAAAAGATATGTCCTATTAGTAGGGCGTCAGGGCCGAAGGGGTTAAGTTAAATAGCTATGAAAATTTCTTAATTTCTTGGCCATGTTGTTTTGAAGGCATTTTGCAAACTCAAATAAAAATAACGTTTATTTTATGAAGAAATAAGTATCCGTGCTGTCATTTATTGGTTTTGTTTCAAAGAAAAACACATCCAGTTACATAGAAGTAAAGTAAAAATGTAAAAAAATCAAACAGTTTAGTTTTTATAAGGAAAATAATAGAGGTCTACATTTATTATATGTCTTTCAGGGAACCGTTCTAAAACGACGTATAACCGAGAAAGACATACAATCGAAATTGTAGTTGCCTAAGTTGTAAAATCTTTTATTGTAGAAATATAACGCTGCAATCATATAAATTTAATTTTGCAACCACTTTTGGTTGTTTAAGATGAACTATATTTTGAAGAAAAAAAAGTTAAAACATTGAAAAAAAAATTAAATAATCATTTCTAAAATTTAATATAAAAGTGAGAATCATCAAACCTTATATCTATTGCACACCTTGAATTACACTTTTTTTTATTCCATTATTGAACGTACAAACAGATTTGACTTAAAATAATCTTTAATTGTCGTCAGGCGTTCGTCTGACAAATTCTTTGAAAATTTCAATTTTCTCTTGTAATGAAAGTGTCTTTCGTTTTCGGGACATTTTAGGAGCACGTTAAGTGTTCAAAAGAGACAGAAAGAAAAAATAGAAATCGCACTCACACGTGGTCTAAATTAAACGAAATCAGGAAATGAACCGACGTTTACTAATCTCAAGCTTGTCTCGTGAGCAGACCATACACTGTCCGTTCTTTTCTTCTCACCCCCTCTACAGGTTCCTTGAACTTGAAATAACCCCTGTAGTAGTCACACATGTCCTTTGTTCTTCATATTTCCCCAAATATTGCTTGCAGAAAAAAAAAGAACGACGCTGGGGGAGGGAATTCTGAGAAACGGCATAAAAGAAACTAAGTATAATGGAAGTTATGAGTCGTATAAACGGAACATTACAACATTAAAATACATAGGAATGAATCGGGACCACAACTAAAACAACGTATAAATGTAAAAGATATATAAATGAGAAACGTATAAACTGTGCTTTACTGTACAAGTTAAGATGGATTATTAATACTTTATCGTGTTACAAAAACATTATTCGTTGTACAACGCAAAAATATTTTAAAGTCGATAACTATTCAGCTTTCTTGATGTTGAAAGACATGAAGTAAAAATTTTCAGCTCTAAAGAAAATATATATTTATATTCTAAGGTGATTACATTTGTGTATTTTCTGAATCTGTAAAATACTAAAATCAATATTTAAAAAATATATTTAAGTAAAGTTACAAATATTCCACAAAACTCCTATAAATATAGATCTCATTTATTAATTTTAATAGACGATTTAAAAAAAAAAAAAAAATCTGTATTATAAAGCAAAAACATCTCCGTGAGTAACGCTGACGTCATTTTGACGGTGGCAACATCTGACCAATAAATTTCGTTTTTACTGCAAATTCTTAAACTTCTAAACATCGCACAATAACAATTTTTACACATTCGAAAAAGAAGGAGAGTTCTTTCACATCTAATTTGTTTGAAAACTGTATCAAACCAATTTGTATATTCCAATTTGTAAGAAATCATTATTACTGTATTACTGTTTTGTTATGGTTTTTAAAATAGTTTTGAGCATGACTATTTAAAAAAATCTTATCTCTATCGCGTGTAGCTTGATTGAAAAAATTGACCAATTTACACTTAAAACAATACAAATAGTTCAGTATGAGTTTCCGGCAAATATTCCATAACAAACTTGAAACTTCATCAATAAATAATTGAAATAATATAAATAAAACACGAATTTAACAGACATGTAATTGAACTACGCCCTTAAGCCACTGAAATTATCAAAATAAAATGGTTGCTTGAAGTAGCAAAATTTTTGGCAATTTCTTGGACATCTTCTGGCATGCGGCTAATACAAAAATATCGCTTTTAATATATTAAAATACTTACTTCGAATACATTATTACTATTTTTCATATAAAAATGTATTTTGGTGTTGTTAATGGGCAATCTAAAAACATATGTTAACCCTTTAATGAATTAATAAAAGGAATTACAGGTAAATTTTATTTCATGTTACTATAGTGTTAATTAAAATATAAATGTCAAAAAATACCCACTTTCCAAAAATCACGTTAAATACGCTTAATTAAATGAAATTGTACTTTTAAATACCGTCAGTATTAAACATTTACAAAAATATTCAGACTTTGAAAAATTTAAACATTCAGAAAATAATTATTATTTTTATATATTAAGAGGTTAGAATGACAGTGGAGTAAGTCAAACTTTAGTGATTTGAGAAATGAAGGGTTTTGTGAAACTTGTAGTATTGCCGTTGCATTGAGTGGTCCAACTTGTTTTACCCTCTAGCGACTCCTTAAGGGAACTATGACTTATTTGACTAGCACATTGAACAGAAATTAACATACGTTCAATGAAAATATAGTCATCTCGATTTTCAAAAATTTTGACTTACTACACTGCCATTCTAACCCCCTCACACAATGTATTATAAGAAGAGCATTTTAAACAAATCTATCCTTGATGATATTTACAAATAAATAAATAATTCTCGTTCACACACAGAAAAATATTTAAAAATGTGCAGTATTTTGAATGAGGCTTTGATTTTAATTTGCTAAGTCCGCAAAGTTCACAGCGGTCTTGATTCGATACGAATGTTGGCCAATGGCATCCTCTATTTTACAGGCTAATGTCTTTGGAAACAGAAAAGTATATATATATATATATATATATATATATATATTATTTTCGAGGGAACTGCACTTGAAGAGACTTTACGTTTTTCAACCGATCTTGGCCTTCCTCTTTGTTCAGATTCTGACTTGGGCTTGACGAGCAAATCTTGTGTGACACAATGTTTTTACTCTAGAAGAGATATAAATTCATATATTTCTATATATGCTATGTGTGAATTCACAAGGGCCATTCAGGCTAATCAGAACTGGCGGTACTTATAAGTATCAACAAAAAATTGGTTTGGTAAATAAATTATAAATAGTACTTAACTAAATGTTCTAACTATGTTAAATCGTATTCTAAGATCATAACACATGTGGAAAAAAATTATCATTCAACTATCTTCAGTATTTTGGCGTGGATTTGAAATAATTTCGAGCAAGCAGGAGATCACAATACGGCTGACTCAAATGCATGAACAAACGTTGAAATAAATGTTTCAATAAAAAAGATTTCGATAATTATAGCTGCTGTTGCTATCTAGTGAGGTTAAAGGTAATTTAAATCATTGATCCTTAAGGTGTTGTCAGTATTGTATGACTCTGTTCTGTAGGACTGCAAAGCAACTGACGATACTTAGTCCGTGATGATAAAGTTTACTTAGGAAAAGACGGTACTTAGTGATAAGTACCGTCGGTAGATAAAGGATTAAATGTATAAAATCTGTTAGTTAAAAAAATATTTTTTTCACTTATTCTGTAACTCGCAAAGCCCAGGTTGGATACTCTAGTTTATTTAATGATTGCCAAATCTTTTAACATACTTTTAACAATTCAAACAGGAGAAAAACTGTTTGTTGCTCAGATAAATCACAAGAGTTAAATTACATAAAAGGTTCTCTTCTCTATATAGTTCAAATCGGGACATGGGGGAAATTACAAAACATATTTTTTCTGTTTTAAACTAATTCTGAATAGATCTAGATGCTTTACATATAACATTATCCTGATAAATTCAAGTAAGAACCAGGTAACGAAATTTCAAATGGAATATGGAGATAATAAAACATCGTCTGATAAAAATTTCAGACAGAGGTTATTCAGTTGGTAATTTGGCATAGATAATATTTCCTTCTTCAAGCAAATGATTACTCTATATTAACTAATAGAACTTCTATTTATTTGGTGACTGAAACCTTCTTTATGTTTTTGATTCAAATCTTGCGGTAATGTTTTAGAAATCTGGACTGCCCAAATTAAAATTTTCAGTCGTATAAAAATATCTGTTTCCATTCTTTACCCCATGATTTTTCAGGAGTTTTTGTTTAGTCTTCAATTCCCTATGTTTGTCATAATAATTCGATTTAAAATATTTTCCCATATAGAAATGGGACATTCGTTTCTCAATTTCTTCCGGAAATGCCCAGTTGCAATCATTACAAAAGGCTATATTAGTCACGCGATAATCTCAAGTTAATATTAACCCTTTCGGACCTGACCTTTTTTCTTAAAGTCCAAAAAAATTAAAACTTTTGTCAACTTCTTGTTTTTTTACTATTTCAAAGCTAGATGGCACTAATTGTCCACTAAAAAATCAAAATATAGAATGCACATATGTGATTATGAAGTTTTTACGTATCTGCAAGGCGTTATTTATAGTTTAAAGCATTTTAAAAGTAAGGAACACATATGTGACCGCCAGGGCCGAAAGGGTTAAACCATTGGAGGAGTTCTTTACATATTCCCCATTTGCACTTCAATATTTTACAATGATATTTTTAATATAATATTTGACGTCGATGTCTAACATGATGTCTTTGTACTTTTTCGAATTTGGTAGCAGTTTATTTCTGAGACGCTTTCAATTTTGGAATAAACCAACAATTTTTTTTCCGAAATTGAGTGTTCTCAGAAATGACCTTCAACTAAAATCCAAAAAATACATAGGTACAACGCCTGACACCTGTCTCGGATATCCCATACAAAAAGCAAAATCATTTAAAAATATTGAAATGCAAACGAAAAATTTATAAAAAAAAAACGTCTCCATTAGTATGGCTTAAGCTTGCGAATTTTTCGTGTGATTTTCAATAGGAAAAAAGCAGTATTTGATAATTTAGCATCATCTTGTTCCTTTTTAAAAGTCCTGTCCTTTATCTAAGCACTTTGTAACAAATTTGTGTGGTTTTGCTTAGCACAAAAAAGCGATGACATATTAGAATTTATTAAGCGCATCATTGTAATTATTACTTGGCATAGTTTGGGGGTGCAGCAGTTGCGAAATCACAGTAAAACAGCTGACATTGATGTTCGACAAAAAATAACAAGAAAGAAAAATCCTGCGTCAAGCATAGCTTATGAAACACTTTCCAATACATTCAGAATTCTGTAACAAAACTTCACCGCTTAATAAGGTGAAGGATGATGTCTAAGTATATGCAATTTTGAAAACGGATAACACATTTGAAAAACCAATTTCAGCAATTACTATCTATAGTCGGAAAAATATCCGAGTTATTTTGTGCAGTTCTGTACATGATGTATAGAATTTATACACACCATTTAATATGAAAAAAAATAGTTAAATTTAAAAACGCATGCCACAAATGAAAACGCACTTCCAGTAATTATTGCTCATAGACAGTACTGTAACCGAATTCTTCTGTGTGCCACTGTAAATGAACGATAAATGCCCTGCCCACCACATTCTGCATCAAACATCTTGTGTTGCACGTCAATAATGTATATAATTTTGATTAAGTTTTAAATAGTGTAACATAATTAAAATACTCTGCAAACGACCTTCCTCATAGTCTATAATGCAACAAAATTATTTTGAGTGCCCCTATAAACGAACTATAAATGCTACATACTTCATTTTCACTACCGAATATTCCGGGATAAACCTTAATAACATACTATATCAATTACATGACAATCCCAATATATATACATGATTTAGAGCCCGGACAGACAGACAGACCGAATTTATAAATACTTTTTAGCTATGATAGAACGTGTTCAAAATAAAAAATACAATAATTATGCTACTTTTATATTAATTTTATAACAAACTATATTACATTTGTTTGTGAAACTGCGTGACTATTCTACAGGGTGTTTCAAAAAGAAACATCCGATTTTAAGAAATCACAACTATTCATCTTTTAATCGTTTTGATCAAATAATATATAGGTAGAAAGAGGGAAATCGCAAGTTTCACGCAGTTGCCGACAGGTAGCGCTAACGCTCTTCCTTCGCCCGCCACTTCAGTGTTTGTCTGGTCTCCAAGATCGCCTGATCTGTCAGTGTGCGATTTCTTCTTATGGGGGTTTATAAAAGAGTACGCTTATGTGCCTCCACTTCCAGCTGCATTATCCGAACTGAAGATACGCATAACAGCAGCCGTGGAAGCAGTAAATGCAGACATGCTCGCAAAAGTTAGGGACGAATTTGGCTAACGTATAGACATATGCCGTGCATCCAAAGGTGGACATATTGAGCCCCTTTAATTTGGTTTGTAATGGAAACTTATGATTAGTCATGTACTATAAAATTAATCTTAAGTGTCTATGTTCAATGTTTTTCATAATATACGAATTTCAAATCGGGTGATTATTTTTGAAACACCTTGCATTTTTAATTTTAATTTTTTGTCAAATGAATCGATTCATAGTTTAGAAACTGCGAAAACTGTTTAAAAAATTAATTGAAATTTCTTCAGTTGTTCTCAAGTAGAAGGTATATCATTGTCATGTGACTTTTTTTCTGCTTAAAAAAATCATTTTGAACGATAAAAAAATGTGAAAGAACTACTAGCGATTATGGATTACCACAATCACGTAACTGTCGCGCACTTTTTTTTTTATCTTTATTTCTTACCAAACTAAAATTTATAGTTTAGCAACTTCCAAAAATATTAAAAGTATTGAAATCACTTCAGTAGTTCCCGAGTAAAGTACACCAATGTGAGCTATTTTAACATGTGATATCAGAAATTTTGTCACCCCCTTAAAATTTATCACATTGCTACATTAGAAAATGCTTCAACAAATATAATGCGATTAATAAATTTAAAATCAATTTTAAAAATTTAAAACTCACTTTAGACTTTCCTAGATTTTGGTCAGAAATAAATTTTAAATAAATTCATTTTAGACAAAAGATGAACTAAAGGTAAGAAAGCAACCCTGAGCAACAAAAATTGTATATATTATTTTTACATTTTTTATGCATTTATTCTTACTAATATTTTTAAAACTTAAATAATTTTATTTATGTTTAAATCGTTCTTTTCACATTTCGTGCGTATTTCACATTCATCTTTAATTAAACGGGGTTTATAAAGATTAATATTTATGCGATAAAGGCAGAAGAATTTCTTTTTAAATTCAGTTTATTAATTTTTTTTTAAGAATTTTAAGAATTTTAGTCCATTTTCACAGAAAATAACCCTTGGTCAAAAAAGGAAATTTAATTTTCAAAATCAGTTCTAAAAGCTGTGCCTTATATCATTTGGAAAGTTTTACAGCTTAAAATATAAAATATTTTCACAAAAAAAATCAACAAAATATTTTACTTTAGTTGACATTAAAAGTGTTTGCATGGCTTTTTCCAACAATCGTTTTCTGCAGTGGTTTTACCGTGGCCTTCGGAGCCATTTTCTTTTCATGGGATCGGGACCATGAGATAAATTATTATAATAATGAAATTTCGATTTATTGTCGACCATACAACTAGCAGAGAAAATCCTTTGCTTTTAGTTTTAAAACACGAGAGTGTTTTATCTGTTTTTTTCCCATTTATTATAACTACCAAGTATATATAATCAAATGTGTACACATGATTTTTTTTTCTTTTTAGAAAGGGCTATTCTCAATGAAAAATTAACTTAAAAAAATATTTTATTGTTAATATTGAGTTGGCTGTGTGTGTTTGGGGGGGGGGGGGAGGGTGAACAGGCAATCTCATAAGTTGTAAACACTAACAGACGATTCCTGCCAAATTCGCCGACAGATTCTCTCAGATCCCTTGCTGTCCACTGACAGGCTCTATGAACGAACGGAGATGACAGGTATGGGAAGGGAAAAGCGAAAAGAAAGTTAAAAAAAAAAACGCAAAAAACTGATCTTTTAAAGGCGACATTTTCTGTCCTTTTTCAGAAAAATATCCTCTCTCAAAAACAACCCAGGTGGTACTAATTACAAATGCTGAAAGATGTTCCAGGTGACGATTAATCTCAAGATGACACTTATGAAACCGTTAAGTGATTTAAGAGAAATCGTTTCTTGTAGATTTGTAGATTATCTTTCTTATCAGTTCAACTAGAAAAATTCCATGAAATTGCATTTTTTCAGCAAGAAAGAAACTGTTCCTTTTACATTACAAATATGCTTATTTTATATAAGTACATTTAAAAAAAAATAATTTTAATGCTTGTGTCTTGCTTCGTCTGAAAGACAAGTCAGAAATTGGTATACTTGTCTGACAATTAATAATGAATTTGCAACAACATTCTTTGCTAAAATAATTAAGAAATGTTTTTATCTCGCATATTTAATGCATTTATGATGGTAATAATAATAATAATAATAATAATTAATAGCTTCATAATTTCATTATCTCAATTGCATGTTATTGATTACGTATAGGAATAAAGTTTAATTTTTCAATAATTTGAAAAGTTGAAATTAAACATTAGTTAAAAATAATATTTGTTTTAAGAGTTAGGCTAGCCAAAATAATATTGATTAATTATTGTAATTATTTTTCTTAATTTTTTAAAATTTCAGTCAAACGGTTCTTTTAAACGTTTTCATTAGTCGAATTCGACGGGTTTTGACTCGTAATAATAATAATAATATAATAATTATTACTATTATATATAATAATAATTATCATATATAATATAATATTATATATAATATATAATATTACTATTATTATATATAATTATTATTAAAATAATTATTACATTATTATTAATAGTAGTAGTAGTAGTAGTAGTATTTTCTACAGATTAAATAAATATTGAAAAAAAAGATCTACTTACTTTTATGTTATCAGATTAAAAATAGAAAGAAAAAAAAAACCTATCTGTCAGTTTTTATTCTATTCTAAAAAGATAAAACTAACTAACGCTGCCACCACTGCGGCCGCCGGTGTAAATGAATTTTTTGTGTCCGGAGATCTTTCTTCGCTAATATTAAGAAAACTACTACACAAAAAAATACGAAAATTGGTAGTATTATAGAGAAATATTTGATAAAAACGCTGAAGTAGACAATTTTTAAATTGAAGATTTATTTAGAGATTTTTAATGCTAATGTAGGCCAGAATCGTCCCATTAAAAAAGTTTTTTTTTTTAACAACAAAACTATGCATAGGATTTTAATTTTTTTTTTGTAGGGATATGCTTCTCAAGTTAGCGGTGTGCAAACTGCGCTTTTTTTTTTCAATTTTACTGATATTTGAAGGTTTTTTTTTTCAATTTTGTACTTAAATTTTCATTATTTCAAAAGATATTATTTTCATATTTAGAAAAGGTATTTATTTTTTTTAAGTTGATGCCAATTTATAAAACTGCGCAAAAAATTATATTTCCTCTCAAATATAAAAATGTATTTACACATGACTATTAAACACAGAAATGAAACTTTAAAATAATAATAAAATGATCACGTGTTAAAAGCTGGAAATATGGAAAATTACGCCATACAAATTGTATTTACACGTGAATATTAAAAAAGTAAGAAAATCTTAACATAATTAAATTATTACGCGCGAAACGCATTTAATGGGGACAATTACGTCATATGTAAAATGCTGAAATATTAAATATCGTCCTATGAAAAATGCCTGAAATAATTAAATTATTACGTGTAAAAAAACTTTTAATGGTGAAAATTAGGGCATTTTTAAAACGTTCACGTACTGATATTACCAAACACTTTTAAATATAATCATGAGAGACGGTAGTTTCTCGAGTGACGCAGCAAAAAACAGAAAACCGAAAGTCCAAAACCGAAGATTTCGTCACTTTTATATATACAGCTAGAAGGATATCAAAGGAAAATCTAAACGCCGACATTTAATATCTCAGCAAATATAAAGGCATACCATTCTGATTTTTTCGCAGTAGTCTTATATCTATGGTCTAACTCTAGTCTGAAATTTATACATTTCTACATGCAGTAGATTTTAAGACCTGGAAGTCCATTTTTAACTAAATTTCTGTAAATGTAAGGGCGTCATACCTGTTATCTCCAAAACGGCTCGGACGATTTTTTTTAAAATTAATATATTATATTAATCGGTTTTAGATGAAGCGAATATTGTTTTGCGCTAACGTAGGAAAACTCTTGTTTTCTATATAATCCACTTTTAAAATTGGACTATATTCCTATGTTTTTTCCCATATGAAAATATGAAACCGCTTTACTACTTTTTCCTACGCGAGAATTGGCTTTACGTTTCCTTCGTACCATCGATTACGTTTGTTGTTTTGTCACCATCTACTGACAAATTATTTAGACATATTCTGTTTTAATGTTATTTGTTATTATTATAGATTCATTCGCTTATTATATATATATATATATATATATATATATATAAGCAGTAATCATCACATCACAAACAAAACAGCTATATATTCCTGTGAACAGCGCCAAAGCTGCATATTAGAACACAAATTCAATATAATCCAGCAAAAACATGATTTTGGTCTGAACTAGCACCACCCCCCTCACCAGAAACAAGACAACAGAAGAAAACACTGTAGAAAATATATGTAAAAATAAACAGAAACAAGCTGCGGCCTCATCAGCAGTGGGTAAATTCAAAGGCAGCCAAGCATCCGAACATAAAGATTAACAATTAGTGGCAGTGGGTTTCGGCCAGAGCGCTGCGTAGCAAAAATTCAAAATGTACAGAAACATATTTGAATACTACTTAACAGACGCTCCCCCCACCGTACCCTACGCCACAATATAAGCGAATACTGTACCAAAATCACAATACTGAATCACCATAGTTGAAACAAATGTCTCTTCGAAAATACACACAACCAATTCAGCCACGTTGCCACAATTAAACAAGTTGGAAATTGTACGTCAAACGTTACAAACGAGGTGCGTTCGTACGCACGTTTTAGAATTAAATTCATGATATCCCGTGCGTAGAACGGGCTAAACAGCTAGTTAAGTATATATTATATGACGCTGTTCATACAAATATCTTAACTAGTTATATAGATATTCAGATATATATGTATCAGCTAGTTATATAAATATTCAGATCTTGATGATTTTTAATTCTGTGAAATGAATTATATCGTCTGCAGATTAATTTCTGTAATAAAATAAGTATCTCGGTCGCTTGACGATTTAACATCCATCGGAAGCTCCTCTAACAAAAAAGCACCGATTTAAAAAAAAAAATCAAATTTCTTAATAAATATTTTTATTAATATCTCCTAAAGTTTTGATTCGATTTTAATAAAATTTGAAATGTCTCGACAAAATTCTGCAAAGATAATATATTTTAAATTGCAAACCATTTGGTTGGGTAGTTTTTGCGTTGTTATATGCGGACGGACAGACAGACGGACGGACAGACAGACAGACGGACGGACAGACGGACGGACCAAACGACGACTATAGGTGCTACGTATTTATATAATTACGAACGCACCTAAAAAGTAAAATACGATAAACAAACCAAATCCGTTATTCAGTACACAATCCAGATTCGTTCCACGTCGGATGCCAACAAACACAACCATCATCATAAAACCGTCCTTTTCAGGCTTTAGGAATTACGAGTCATTTACTGTTGAATGTAAGCAATCTATCAATAATGGAGGCAGTCTGCATAATCTGAATATTTTTTGATAAAATTTAGAGGGATATTGTTTTTATAATATAAATGACTGATAAAATAAAATAGTTCCTTATTAAACAGGTTTTTATTTGAACAAATTCTGTAAAAACGGTAATTTTGATCAATTATAATATGTATATATATATACGTTTGTGAATATTTGAAGACCAATGAATTAATTGAATCACAGTAAACGGAAAACTGGTACGCTTATCAAAAACTGAAATTTGTAAACCATTTTTAATCAAAATTTTTAGATCAAAATAATTAGCGAGCTTGTTATCATCATTAGTTTTCTTTAATACTAAAGAGTCAGGGAAAATTTCTTGAGAAATCACCCCAAAATCCCCATCGAAATTTAAAACAATTAAATCATCTATGTATCTGTATGCAATAAATCGAACATCAGCTGTATTGATATTATATTGAAACTCATAATAAAATAAAAATAACTTAGCGGCCGTAGATGAATAACGCGTACCCATCCCGATACCATTGATTTGCGAGTATATTTTGGAACCTGTATAAACATAATTGTTATAAAGACAGAAATGACATAATTTGAAAAATAAAGTACAGTTAAAATCCATGACATCTAA
Organism: Maratus michaelseni; assembly: GCA_963931845.1. Lineage (NCBI taxonomy): Eukaryota > Metazoa > Arthropoda > Arachnida > Araneae > Salticidae > Maratus > Maratus michaelseni. Next base: position 380,273,060 of record OZ007586.1, read on the forward strand.
AACCAACTCAGCTGTCTTTAAAAGTGCTTCCTTTAAGCTATTAATAGGGATATTTGTAAATAAATTTTCGAAATCATAAGTTTGGATGGAATGTATATTATTACTTTTTATTTTCCTTGCTATATCATAAATATTCGAAATTATCCAAAAACAGTTAGTATCTTTGTATTTGTATTTTAACATGTTTAAAACTTTTTTAAGCAGCTCTTCGAATTTCTTATTGAAGTTATTACTAATACTATTGACACTACTGCATATAAACCTGTATTTAACAGGTATTTTATGAAATTTGGGGGAAATAAATAAAAATGGAAATGATAAGTTTTTATTGCAAGGAAAAGGAATTTTAGTTTGTTTAGAAAATGCCAGATGCTTTTTAATAAGTGTTTGTACTGAAGAGTTATACATTTTGTAGGTTAAACTATTATTCAGCTCTGCATTGAGCATTTCAGCATAATATTTTTTACAAATAATTTCAAAATTACCAACAGCCTTATCGACTGGACAAAAAACAAAAATTTCTTTCAACTTTGTATAACTCTTCAGTACAAACACTTTGACACAATTGAAGCACAAATGCCTCCATAGAGGTCTGCACGGAACGAAAATTCCAGGCCCGGACCCGGGCCGACCCGTTGAAAATTTTAATTGGCCTGGTCCGGTATAAAAACTGGAAGTTAAGCCGGAGTACGAAAATATTTATTTGCCCGGCGCGTTTTTAAACTTAAAATCTTGACTCGAGCCTGGAGCTGCGAAGTTCAGGCACATCCGTTCCAAAATACTGTCCCTCCCTAGATTGATTTCTGCATGTGCACATGTAAACTATATTTATATTTTTAATGAATCTCTATTTGTACGTAAATGTCTGAGTTATCATTAATATCATTAATCCATATTCCATGGCTTGGAGACTTAGAAATCTGAAAAATGCTATACAGAAAAATCTTCCAAGATTGAATCAATACGCATAGCAGAGAAGAAAAATCCGTTATACAGAGGTTCCCTCAGCAGGTACACCGTCTGTTTTAAACGTATTGTATTCGTTTCGCCCGTATTATTATATTCATTTTGCATGGATCAACACCTTTTTCCGTTTAAGACCGATTTCGTCATAGACAGGTTCTTTTTCAATGGTTTATAGGTTTTCCTAGAAATATGTTATTTTTTAAATATATGTTATGTTTTAAATTTATTTTTTTAAATAAATTTTAAATTTCACTCTAAAAACGGCATTTTCAAAACTGAGCAAAAAATACTCAAATCTGAGTATGTCGCATAGTCAAAATGGCTCCGAATCAAAATTACTGAAGTTTGAATTATGTACATACTCATTTCTGAAAACATGCACACACACAAGAATAAAACATCATGTGCTGATATTTGAGTATGTCTATGTTTCAAACAACAGTAAACAACAGCTAGAAAAAAGCGCTAGTGCTGCCATCTCTGGTTCTATTTACAATTATGGGAGGATAAACTAAATTTATGCTTTTACCCAGAGCCAGCATCGAACCCGAGTCCTTCTAATTACAAGTCCATTGCCTTAACCACTTCGCCATCCAGATCACATGAGAGGGTTATTTTAAATGAAAGTCATCGAAAGATTCGGACACATGTTGGTATTTTTATAGGATTCATTAATTTGTTGCTGAGACAACTGGAAATTTTTATCGTGATTTCGGATAGATTTGGTCAATTTGAAATGGTGGTTAAGATTGTAGAACTTTATTATTTATGTATGGGGAAGGGGAGATATGAATTATACAAGTTTTCAATTCGATTGTTATCAGTATATTTCTTAAATGAAAAAGAGCTCCCTTGATATTGAAATTTAACTGACTAAATTTTCTTTTTGATATATTTTTAACGCCACAAATATTTTTCTCTTGCAAAATGAAAATATTTCATTTCATTCAATTGAGTATGAACTGACTTGTATGTGCCCATTTTTGAGTATTGCCATGTTTCAAAAATGAGTTTGAACTGAACCTAATCATTTTTAAGTATGTCCATGTTTCAGAAATGAGTATGAACTGACTAGAAGTCTGCACGGGCCGGAATTTCCAGGCTTTCTAGGAAATAAAGCTATCTAGGCCCGCCCCGTTCAAAAATCAGTGAAAACAGGCCCGGCCCGGTCCGACCTGTGCAACAATCAATGAAATACAGGTCCAACTCAATTTCCACATAAAATTCCGATTTTTCTTAACATACAATTAAGATTTTTTTTCTAGAATACTTCATACATATTTATGGAAAGATTTAACAGTATATTTTAGATTTCTATATGTTCAGAAGCCAAATCATACAGAATAATAAATATAATAATCGCTTAGACTCATTAGACTCTCACATTCAAATAATAATTCATTGAAAACAATAATAGCATTCAAAATTAAAGAAAAAAAGATGTTAAAAACCTAGCTTTTGAAGCTTTATTTAAAAAAAAAAGTAGATTTTTGAAAATATTTCTCTGTTAAGACATTTCTCAAATCGAAAGTAGTTACTTTCTGACATATTTCTGAATTCGATTTTGTTCAGAAACGCATAAAATTGACAAATGTTTTTATTCAGAAACTATGTAATGGAATGGCGTTTTCCATTTTTTTTTTTAATGAAAAGATCTTTCAGAAAATACTGACAAAATTGGCGTTTTGAATCAAATTTCCGGACATGATAGCATGGAAAAGGATAAAAACCTGTCGTAACGTGACAAGAATCACTTATACTCAGAAAATGCTTCGGAGAGTTGAGTATGTCCATGTTTCAATATTCTGAGTATTTCTGGTATTTCAGAATTGAAAGCATTGGATCGTCATATTTGAAACAAAAAGTTTCAAAACAAAAGGAAAACATCGATTTACTCAGATATGAAAGTGTCATTTTTCTCAGTGTAATTGTAGAATAATGGCGATTTGAAATATATGCATTTTTTGCAAAAGTTGTTGGGCCGGGCCAAATTTTACTGATTTTTGCACGAGCCAGGCCAATGATTTTCATAGGATCTGCGTCGACACCGGGCCTGAAAATTTCTTCCTGTGCAGACCATCTAGAAAGAATGTCCAGGATCGGTTCGGAAAAAAAAATTCTGGCCCAGCCCGAGCCGAGTCTGCAGAAAAAAAGTAAAGCCCAGGCTTGGCACGGCCCGAGTATCGTGAATTAAAATTGCTCCGAGACCATGGAGGCCTCTAGGTCCACACATTTATGCATAAAAATGTGTATGTAACATCTTGAAAAAGTAGAAATTTTTTTTCATCACTCCGATTCTACATAACAATAAGCAATGCACGTGTATCTCTATTCTCTACCCTTATATTCAGGACTTAATTTCTAAGGAAAAAAAAATACCGGAGCCCTAATAGTCTGCAGTACTAACACCCGTAACGTACCCCCGTCCGCCGTCACTTCAATCTGCGCGCATATTTATAATTCATATTTTTTTTCATCATATTTTTTTTTTTAGCACAATAAAACTTTTAAATACACCATTCTGCGTATACTTAGCTATCAACGATTCCACATTTTAGTTATTATTACTTTCAAATAGAAACCTTTGCCTAATCTTAATGTTAATTAACCGCAAAATTCTGCGATTAAATAAGCTCAGGATTATGATTTGGAAATAGTGTTAAAGGAAATGTTAGCAGCTATGCATATATAAATATGAATAACGAATGAACAAATTACCAAAAACATTCATAAGAAAAATTTTCAGACAATCTTATGCACCAAGGAATTATTATTATTATTATTAATCAAGCAGCAATTTCTGGGAAAGAACCTCATTTTGTGATAGACCATGGTCAGTTTCGACTAATATTTAAATATTCACTGAAATAAAGAAGCTTTGAGCATCGGCGCAAATTAAGCAATGATTGTATGTCATTTGACATTCTTCTTTATAATTTAAGCTAACAGCACATAGAAAAAAATATTTTACTTATTTAATTATTTATGACATTAAAAAATAGTAAATATTATTATTTTTAAAATGTATATATGAAAGATGCTTATTTCAACAATACTCCTATATATAATATCGCACGTAGAAATAATTACTACGTACAGAATTGAAAACAGAAGCATTCATTCAGAAACCAAGCACCTCAGCCCTTAAATCAAAAACCAATGTTAATAAAATTAAAAATGAGTAAGTTTTTATTTAAACCTTACTCACGTCTTTACACAATATTAGGCAAATATATTTAATTTTCTTAAAACAAAATTGTGGTATAGCATACAATTAGGATTACTATAGACTGCAAAATGAAACATAAACCAAATATTTTATTACAACTGTCAGGGATCTCTTTAGAAAAAGAAAATCGAACTGAAAGCAAATTCATTGTTCGATCTTTTGAGTGGCGCCATATCAATAAGTCATCAGACATAAATCTGCAAATAAAAATAGAATAGAAAAAACTATTTCTGGTTACTCTTTATTCTCATCAAAATAACATTAAAATAATTTGAAATGGAATACGTAATTTTTAAGAGGGAAAGTTTTTTTTTTCTTATACATGAATAAATAAAATTTTGGAATTTAAGACAGATTGAGCTCGAGCCTGCCCAAACCCGAAGACTGATATAAAAATCGAGCCCGTTTCATCTCCATCTCTTACGTGTGCGACACATTGCGTGACATATAAGTGTTTTGATACAAAATAAGGCAAAAGATTGGCGATGGGAGGGAAAGGAAAGGGTATTTTAGGATTCGTTTTTTGGAAGGCTTATAGCACTGGGCTCCGAAGAGCAGTATTTATGAGCTCCGGAGGGCTACGGCACAAATTAAACCCTGATTGTCACTAAAAGGATAAAATTCTTAATATATGTACTACATTTCATGTTTTAAATTGCCAGGGAATTTTTTACACACACATACCTTTCAACAAAATTTATTTCACCAAAGCTATTTCAGAAGACATCTCACGGATTGTGTGGTGTAAGCATTATCAGGGCCCCATTAACATTGAGTGTAAGAAAGAATAAAAGTATGACTGGCTAGTAGAAAATAATTATTGGAAATAATATACCATCCTGACTTGCATAAAATAAATTTGATATATCTTAGTATTAAAAGGATAAAATACAAATTCTTAAATTTTAGTATAAAAGTAAAATTTTTAAAACAAAAAATAAATTTATAAAGTACACGTAACAGCGATAATAATGAGTTTCTATTTTAGATAAAAAATATATAAATCACATTTTATTTTATTTAATTTCCAATTTAACATTTAAAAAATTATAATCAATATTCAGCCTAAAAGTTGTCCGTATATTTTGTATTCAAATCACTGTTCATTACACAATCAGTTCTCAGTAAGGAACATTTCTATTTAGCAAAACTTTTTTTAATACAAGTGCAAACATCTGGAAAACAGGTGCTTATGAAGAAAGTGATCTAGAAGGGGCTGTCCATTTAATGAAAAAAGTAAAAAAACCAAGTGAAATTTCCTGCTTTTCGGAAGGGGTTTGATCATTCGCTAATGACCTGCAACAACGGAAGTTTTTGAGATAGTAATTACGCATCAAAATGGCGTAGCTTCTGCTCTTTTCAAATTCTGAAAGGGAGGCGTGTCATTTTTGACACTAATAGTTTTTTTTCGGTGAATCAGGAATTCACCAATCTGGACAGTCTTGGTATTTTCATGCCTGAAGAACGGAAGGGGTCCATTGTATGTTCTGTGATAAGACAACTACTCTACTTTTATATAGAATCCAATGTCCTTGATGGCTCCAACCCCTACGCTTAAGACTCCTAGCTATAAAAGTTCGAATAGACTACGTGTTCGCTAAGCGGTACCTTTCATGTGGTCAGTCTTCAGAAGCTTGTCCAGAGGTCAGAGGTTAGCGGAAGAGATCCCTGACATTTTTATCACCTCCTAGTTCTTTTGTTAATGACCACAAAATCTTTGGAAAAGAAAGGCAAGTAGAATGATTTACGATTTTTTGACGGGAATTGTTGAAATCCCCAACTTTAACCCCCTAACTCACCGTCAACCTCAACTGGCGAGTTACGCTGTAACTCTCGGTTGACCCTGAAATCAAATTCTCCGCTAACTCAACTAGCCGAAAATGGAGGAGAAAACGAAACATAAGTTCAGTAACTGAACTAACCTATTCGTCTACAGTTATTCGACACGCGCATGTGCAATTGAAGCAAAGATGGCGGTTGCGTTGACAAGTGTTTTGACGTTTATTTCGTTTTCAATGCTATTTGTGATGCAGAAAGCAAACGAAATGTTAATTTAAAAAATAATAATAATGTGAAAGAATGTGTTACTTTTAATTATTAGCCCTTTTAGGATATTTTAACTCTGTAAAGTCAAGATTATAGTGATTATTAAGAAAGTTTTCAAGACGTAAAATATCTACTGAGAATATTTGGTAGCGCCATCTAACGAATGTAAAATCAAATGTTCTTACACTCAAATATTGTATATAAGATTCAAATCTTTTTATTTATTTTTTTTTTTTTTAGAATAAAAAAACAGCAGTTTTTCTTAAATTTCAGATTTATTCCTACACTTCATGTTTGTTTAAAGAATAAAATTATAGAAGATGGAATTTTGAGTTAAAATATCGTTATAATATATAAAAATGTTTATTCGTTTGTAATAGATAAATAATTTGAACTAATATGTACTTGTTAGTTAAAAATAATTATTTTTGTTTGAAAGAAACATTTTTAAGCGGATTATTTGAAAATTTTCGCTGTTCACGAGAATTTTTTCAAACAGCTTTTTAAATTATTATGTAGAAATTAAAATATATATATATATATTAATTATAATAATTTACACATAAAAAACCCCCCACCTTTTTGGGTCTCGTATAACGGATAAATGCTACCAAGCATGCAATTTCATCCAAGATAATTTAATTGAATCTGTAATCAATTATTTTAGTTAAATAAAACACATACATTAGAAATAAATATATGAAAATATCTTTTTATATAATATTCTTGCAAAATAAATAAATCTAGCTCGCTATTTGCTTTTATTCCACTTATTAGTGTTAGCATGGTCATAAAATTGTTTATTAAACGTAGATAATATATATATATATATATATATATTCTTTAATCAAAAAACTTTAAAAAAAAATCCTATAAAATTTTGTAAAAATGAGCATTTTATGACTGTGACAATATTTCTAAACCACCAAATCAAAATGTTAATTCAAAATTTATTTGTAAATTTATTTATCAAAAAGTAAACACTCCAATTATGCTCTTTCAATACTCTGTTTTGTTTCGTTATTGAAAACTGAATCAAGGGAGGACAGAACCCATAAAGACTATTGCTACGTCATGTGATCCCTTTGGCCAATGAGATATACACATTTCAACCTGCCGTCGAGTAACCCAGAGTCGAATAACCATGTCCCTGAAGTTAACGAAGAATTCGGAAATATCAACCGGCAGTTAGATTCGCGAACCTCGGGTTACTCAACTGAGAGTTGACCGGGAAGTTGAAGGTTGGTGGTGAATTGACCGGTTAGAGTCTTACCTACGCTAAGTTCTAGGAAGTTGCATATGGAAATCAGGTTCTCTGTCTCAAAGAGCATTTTGCTTTATATAGTATTCTGTGTGAATCACTAATATATAGTACTGCGTCACCCATATTATGTACACAGATGATCGGTTCTGTATTATGTATGAAAGAGCAGATAATATTCAAAGGTATGTTTGTTTTTAATAAGGTTTAAAATTTTTATATTTATTTTACAGGAAGAGAATTTTCAAAACAGTTACTATATTGTTCTTTTTAACTAATCTTCTTGAGCGCTTATCTTTTGATTAGTCAGTTAAGGATAAGCTTTTCTAGTAATTTACCTAAGGTTGATAGTGGACAAATCTGGCGATATGATGTGTGTTCAGAAAGTGTCTTCCCTTGTTTCAGAAAATATACCAGCTCTCCTTGCCTCAGAGTGAAGAGGTGGTGGTGACATAGATTTGCCCAACAGGTGAAGATCTCTGGCAGTGTGTGAAAAGTGCGTTTTAGTAGTCGAAAGTCAATGGGATCTGGGGTATATACATTATATATAACATATTTTAAATTTCTATATTTTTAGAATTCCGTACTTAAGAAGTAAAAACGGAACCATTATAAAATCACTCGCGTATCTGTCTGTCCGTCTGTCACAGCCATTTTGCTCGAAAACTACGGAACGTAGAAGGTTCAAACTTGGCAGTGTTATAAAGGCTATTGACTCACTTATTTATAGATTATTAGCCATTCACAAATATTTAAATCTCATTTTTCCATTACACACAAACTTTACTTTGTGGTCGCTCAGCGGGAGAGTTTAGGGATGCTCGAGGTACCTATTGACACAGAATCACCCAAGGATTGTTAATAATGATTTTCGAGAAAAATTGTGTGTAATTAGCTACGATATCAATTAAAAACCTTTCTAGAGAAAGGCAGCATGAACCACGGCGGCGTTGCCACTTTGCGACGTCCTTTCGAAGCGTGCTAGGCACAATTGCAAGTTTAAACTTTGTATAAGGTCTTTTTAAGTAAGGCGAATTATAGTGATAAATAGTCAACGTTTTTATTAACACTTTCCAACCTAGTTGAAAAGTGTTTATGACTTCGGTTTGTCTGGCCGTCTGGCCGTCTGCCGTCTGGCCGTCTGCCGCCTGTCCGTGCTCTAACTCCCGTAAATATGCTCGGATTGCCCTGCAAATTTTATATGTTATAATCGTTATCTATAGCATGTTCCCTATTTCAACGGAAGTGTGTAGCACTTATAGTTTTTTTACAGGGACACTCAAAAGAATTCCGTTACATTGCGGTCTATGGGGAAAAATCATTTGCGGTTTATTTAAATAATGTTTCAATACTTTAAACGCATTGAAATTTATATATATCACTAAGGTGCATTAGAAGAAGCTTAATATGGAATAGGGTGTGCATAGCACTTATACTTACTTTACAGGGACAGTCAAAAGAATTCCGTTACATTACGTCTATGGAGAAAAATCGTCTGCGGTTTATTTAAATAATGTTTCACTATTTTAAACGCATTGAAATTTATATAAGGTTCATTACAAGAGACTTACTACAGAATATTGTGTGTATAGCAGTCATCGTTCATTTACAGGGACACACAAAAGAATTCTCTACTGTATGTTAACAATAATTCCTGGAAGTGCGTTTTAAGTTACTGAATGCGATTTTAATTTTAAATCGCTTTTTGTATATTACGTGGTGTGTATAAATTCTGTAGATCCTATACAGGGAAGTACAAAAGTTCGGGAACACATTTCCGTATTATTTAACTCCAGACGGAGAATTTTAAACTGTGCTACGTGTTTCCTAACTGAACTAAAATTTAGCATCCTATGTAGTATATATACAAATCTATAGATCCTATACAGGGCTGAATAAAGTATTCGGATTACTTAGATGTTATCTTTTAGCTTATAAAAGAGTATGATTCGTAAAATTATTTTGGAAGCGTTGGAAAGTGTTACATAATCTATGCTTGACGCATGATTTTTCGTTCTTGTTTTTATTCCAATTGAATTCAATTATTGAAGGCAATTATTGAAAAATAATCCAAATTTTTACAAAGTTTTATTATTTTTTTAGAAATATATATTTTGTAATATTGCAATTAGTAATTAATAAATTTATTGTACGGAACACTTTTTGCACTAGTAAAACTCGCGCTTGATCGGTTATTTTTCCATTTAATTTACTTATTTCCACGTTAAAATACTTTTTTCTATTACTTCCCATTTCAAAATTCCATTATTTTACTTTTTTTATCTTAACTTTTCCGTATTAAAATCATTCCATTTCGAATATTCTTTTTCTTTCATGAGCCTAGTTTTTTATTTTTTCGGGATGCGCTCTATGCTTTTTTTGTGGCTTTTTTGTACCCATTTACTCTTTTTTATTTCATACGCGGCTACTTAGTGCCTTTTGGTTAGCTGATTGGCTGGGGATCCGGTTTACTTGGGTTTTTAGCATTTTCTCTGTATTCATGTGTCCATTAGCATAAAACATTGCTCACGCTGGCAGAGCTGAGATTTATCACTAATTTTGTTGTCTAGAAAAGTTGCGGCAGTTCATGTCATTCTCCGGCAAATATCTTATGTTATTGGAATCACAAACTTTTTTCTCTGAATCTCTAGTAAATTCGATTGATTGAATTGTTATGAATTATTATCGAAGCTGTTTAGCGATTAAAAAATGTTTTTACTGGAATTAGAGTCATCAGTTATTAAAGCTGTTCGCTCTATAGAACTTGACAGTTTTTGAAGGGGTCTCTAACAGAATACATCCCACCTGCCTTCTTTTCAGCCACGAACCGACTGCTAGTAGTGATTGCTAGATTTTCCTAGTAAATAAAACTTGTGGTCTTGGGTATTTCTTTTTATACAGGGTGCCCACTAAAGTCCTGTTCACACCATTAATTTTAGAACAGCGACAGCTATAGTCATGAATGTGGTGTCTAGATATAGTAAGATGACTATGCGCTACACGATGAGACGGTTTTCAGCACCACCTAGCGTTAAACTCTAGAGTTATCTATCCTATCCTCGAAAACGGTACGAGATACAAGGGAAAAGTCAATTGCAAAAATTTAAAGCGTCCTTGATTTAGTATGAAATGATGTTTTATATGTAAAAATAACTTTATTAGAAGTCCCGAAATGTATATTTTTATGTCCAATCGCCAGCATAAATACGCCACTAAATGTATGTAGCAATCCGGTTATAAAAGGCAGGCTCACATTTACTAATAAAATTAACACATGTAAGCTAGGTACAGTTTACTTTAATAATAGAAACAAATTAAATATTCTCAATATGTTCCCGTCGGCAGCAATGCGTCTTGCATTATGTGCATTCCACGATCACAGACACGTCAAGCAAGACGGTCGTTCTGCTAAGCCTAGCTTAAAATTAAACTAAGCCCACCAAACAAACAATCGCCAAGAAGAAAACATCAGACTGCTTACAGGAGTCAACTTCTCCATACTAATTCGGCCAAACATGCCAGCGTAAAATATCAGATGTCAAAAGAACCAAGAATCGCAGAAAATAAATTTAAAAGTAGAATTTAATGGAGTAGTTCTTTAATTTGAGGTCCAACATAACATTGTAAGTGAATTATAAACATATATACAGGATTTAAAAAAAGTGGAGTTAAGTATCTTCCGTGAAGACACTTAAAATGAACTATTTAATTTAGTATTCTTCGTCAGTTCAATTTTTAAAACAACATAGAGACTTAAATAAGGGCCAAAAAAAGGTACAGATTGAATTTTTAGACACGTAAATACTGAAGCTGCGCGCTTTTATAAAGTTCAATTTTAAAATGGTTCAGTTTGTCGTAAATAATAGCCTATTAAAAACAGTCAATTTTGGGGTATTTTTATATGAAAAAATATTCTCACACTTATGCAAACAGATAGGGATAAACATAGTTGAGTAAAATTACATTTTTCATCCGTTTTTCTATACAACCCCGATGTGAATAAAGATGAATAGTTGATTTCTTTCAATTTTTAGATGATTTTTTATTAAATAAATTTTTCTTTCCTCGTGTTTTATGCAACCCATTATAGATGAAATTGGTAGATTCACCGATCTTTAATCTGATCTTCAATACTCTAGATGCCTGTGGTGTCTATTCTTGGGTTAGCCGTGAATATTTCTGCAAAACTTTGTAAAAAAGAAAGTTACCACTGAACAACCAACTAACAGAACAATAACAGATCTTTATTTTATTTCGGCTCCATCAGTTTTTTACTTGATTCTTGATTTCTATCCATCATAAAAATTAAATATCATATAAATTGAGAAGGACTGATATTTTGAGAAAAGAAATTGATTTTCACTGGTTTTAATTGATTAATTACTCTTAAGAAATGGATTATGCACTGTTAAAAATTTGCAGCAAACTGTCCAGTCATTTGACCGTTTTTGTAGAAAACGGTTACATAACCGAAATTTAAGTATATTCCGACCATAAAATGAGCAATAATACGGTCAGAATGTAGTTAAAATACGGTTATGTAACCATTTTCTACAAAAACGGTCAAATGACTGGACAGTTTGCTGCAAATTTTTAACAGTGTATGTAAACAAAATCTACACATATTATGTTTTAACCTGCTGAAAACAGTTGTATGAGAGCTCATGTTAATTTCATTGAGTAAGATTATTTAAATTATATAAACTGTTTAAAAAGAAAGAAACGATATAAAAAAATAATAACTTTTAAAAGCTAAAAAATAAAGCCAAGCTTAAAATAAAAATAAAAACAGAAAACCAGAGAAAAGTTGTGTCTAGAAAAGGGTGTGATATCAAATTTTCAAGATTGTATTCTGGTACTTATTTAACATTTTCCGAACTAAGTTACCATACGTAAGCCAAGTGTTGCATATGGTATGTTGGTAGAAATCATTTTCTCCTGTACTAAATGCACCATAACCTGTTTCTGAAATTAAAATTTAAAAAATATATGTATGATGGGCTTGGCAGCAAGCTTAAAGTAAAAAATACATAAATGAAAAGCGTACAATATTTCTTTGAGTAATAATTTTGATCTTCGTATTTTAACTACGCACTTGGATACTTACAAATCTATGTAAAATATCGAAAGATGGCCGTCAACTCATCATGCTTAATTTTTAAAATTTTTAATTTTCAGAAACTCTTTATGATGTATTTAGTAAGGTAAAAAAAAAGATTTCTATCAACATAGCATAGGTAGGCACTTGATTTATATATGGTAACTTAGTTAATAGAAAATGTTAATTAAGTACCAGAATATAAGTTTGGAAATTTGATATCTCACCATTTTTTGAGACACAACTTTCACCCTGTTTTTTTTCTTCCTTTTTTAAGCTTGACTGTTTTTATAGATTGAACATACTTAAGTTTATTTTCTTATTCAAACAAACTGTATCTTGCTTGTGTGCGTTAGTTTTATTAGTAAATGTGCGGTTACCTTATAAATGGCCACACTTCTGCATGCAATTAGTGGTGCATTTAAGCTTATGATTAAATATTTAAAAATTACATTCCAGACCTTCTAATACAGCCTTCTATTACACGCAAAGCTTCATTTCATACTAAATCGAAGACACTTTATATTTTTGTAATTGACTCTTTATCTCTTATCTCGTACCGTTTTCAAGATAGAAACTGCTAACTCCGCAGTTTTCCGCTAGGTGGCATTCTAAGTCGCATAGCACTAGGGAACCTGAGCCACTTTAATATGCCAAGATACTAAGTTCATGACTATACATTTCGCCGTTCCGAAATTAATGGGAGTGGACAGCACTTTAGTTGGCATGCTGATGATACGTCATAATGCAATTTACAAAACTGAAAATAGTTAAAATAATTAACTTTAGCTATTTGGTTTTATTTACTTGATTGCCCAAATTGCCTTTCAAGTTAAAGGAAATTAACTATTCCTTTTTCAAGTAATTTATTCAATTTTATTTCAGATTAAGACTATTAAGATGTAGCAGTAAACGACCAAGTTCAGAATGAAAGAACGTCTACTGCTTTTCTGCGTTGTGATTTTCTATCTAAAGTGTTCTACATGTGAGCAAAAGTGTACTTCCAGAGGTAATAATCACTATTTTTAATACATTTAGCCAATTATCTTTAATAAGAACAATAGTTAGCAGATAAGCATTCCCTTGTATTTGCCAATGCAGTACTTTGATAACTCCGACCTCTTTCTGTTTTTCTGGATAATCAGCATAATTTAACAATGAAATATGTTCATTATTTTTTCAATATCCAAACAATATTAGAATATTATATAATTCCAAATAAATTTAACAGAATATTTTGATCGCCTTATGGATAGTTTTCATATTAAGAAGGGCGATTAAAAACGTCTAAAATTTTTTTAGAAAGTTATATCACACCTTTACAAAAAAATAAGCCTATGTTATCTGTTCAAGGTTTATTTCAGTCAAAATTTACACTTAAAAAAAAATGTCTTCTAAAGATTCTTTATAAATATTAGAAATCAGCTATCAAATTCTAGAAAGTCAAGCAAGTTTATTTTAGAACAGTTACTTGAATACAGAATAAGCGGGTACAAGAAAATTTGTTGAACGCTAAATTACTTTCAAATGTTTTAAAATGTCTTTTAGTCCCATTGGAAACCCCTAAAAGCGTGAAACCAGGTGCGGCCTGGGTGCATAGTTTTTTTTTCAAAGATTTAAAAAAAAAAACTATTTCAGTCTCATTGGGAACCACTACAATCGCTGTACCCGGGTACTTTGTACCTGCTTAAATGAAAGCCTTTCACTCAAGATAACCAAATTTTCACTCAAGATAACCAAATTTTGTAGCGAGGTATGAAGAGTAATTCATGAACATAAGGTAATACAACTATAAAAAAAAATGTTAATTTAATTGAAAAAAACTCTTTCATTTCGCAAAAAAATATTTGTAAAGTTTTTTTAGCAAAGTTTGTTAACCCATTAACTGCCAGAACTATGTGGGCGGAGTCTTCGATATTTTTACTGAAATTCGTTTCCCACCAAAAATTCTGAAAGATAATATTTGGTAACATTAATAGCAAAGTTTTTGTCATTAAATAAAGTATTTTTTAACATATTAAAATAGTGGTGGCTAGGCAGGTTTTTTTTTTATCATACACTTTTATTTTGAATGTTGACAACCACGAGTATACTCGTGGTTGGCAGCGAATGTGTTAAAATAACAGAAAATCGTAATAAATACAGATTTTTCTTGAAAAATAAGCGGCTTTTTATTGGCGTTCTGGATGACAGTTTTTTTTCATTAAAATCAACAGCTTTTTTGTACAGTGCAATGAGAAATAGACCATTTTATTTACTATTTTTTGTCCTGTGAGAAAAAGTCTTGCATAATTTTTAAAATATAAATCTATCAGTCGGATTACAGGGTGCAAACTAAAGTCCGCATACACTCAAATAACATTTGAACAAATAATGCTAGAGTTATCGAAGAAGTATCTTACCCATAGTAAAATGATTATCCGCTATCATATGAAAGTGACATCGCATTCTTAGAGGCAAAATTTAAAAGTTATCGACCCGATCTTGAAAACTATGAGAGATATCGGGAAAAAGTCAATCAACACATGTAAACAAGGGATTATTTATGTTGATAAAAGAATCAACTTAAATATGCTCAATGCGTCCACCATTGGTAACAATGCAATAGAACCGCATGCATGCATATGTCTTGCTGCAGATGGTGAACAAATTAATCATTCTTTTCATTTTTTTTTATTAAAATAAATTATCTCTTGCCTGCATGTATTAGTTTTATTAGTAAATGTACATTTGCTTCATAATGCCAAGTTTTTGCACGGGATTAGTGATGTATTTAAGTCAATGATTGTATATCGAAAAACTTGCATTTCAGGGCTTCTAATAAAGTTTGTTTACTTGAAAGACATTGTTTCACACTAAATCAAGGACGCCCTATACTTTTCTGATTGATTTTCTTTCGCTATGTGTAATAGGGAAGTTGCAATCAGCTGATCAACCATTGTACTTCAACTGGAGGTCAGGGTAGTTCCACCAACCATAACTGCGTATTTGTAGTGTGTGACCTCCACCATGACGTCAATTGCAACTGCCCTATAGTCATAGCTGCAAACAGATACAATTTTTGGCACCATATTTTTTTAAAAAGAATTTCCGCCTTATTTTATCTCAGAATTTTTCGATTAGATAAGGAGTAGATTTTTATTCAGGCTTACTGGTGCCAAAAAATTCTGGCAGTTGGCAGTTATGGTCATAGATTTCGAGATAGAGTCAATAACTTCCAAATTTTGCCAATATGGGGCGCTACATTCACTCTGATATGATAGTGCAGAGTCATTTTACTATAGATAGAGACTTGTTCCATAACTCTAGCTTCTTTTAACCAAACGTTGAGTGTATCCGGGCTTTATTTTGCACGCTGTATTTTGAGATTCTACGTATAAATACTGTATTCTAGAATGTTTAACATACTTACATAAAAAAATACTGGCATCCTGGCTGACAGACTTTTCTGTAAAATCAACAGATTTATTTTTAACTGTGTAAAGTACTTCATTTATTTTGATATATTTAAATTTTAGTTTTTTTTTCTTTCAAAATCTTCTGAAATACAAGCATT
This sequence comes from Maratus michaelseni, assembly GCA_963931845.1. Taxonomy (NCBI): domain Eukaryota; kingdom Metazoa; phylum Arthropoda; class Arachnida; order Araneae; family Salticidae; genus Maratus; species Maratus michaelseni. The sequence goes on from OZ007586.1 coordinate 380,289,216, forward strand.
TTTATGTAATGAAAAGACACATTTAAATTAGTTTATATAGTGCTTTGCCAAATAAATATCATTTCGGAATGTAGAAAGAAAAGTTAGAAACATATATGCGACACATTATGAAGAATTTTTAACCATAATTTCTTAAGATTTGTTGAAAAAATGCTTATTACGTACGAGATTATTTAACATTTAATAAATTTATACTTTTTTAGGTACGATTATTAACAGACATTTTTATTATGGAGGACATGATTCTACTTTTAGAATAGAAGTATCTAAAAGAATTTCTCATCGATTGGTTTCTCATATTTTGCGCATCTTGTTAAAAGAGCCGCTTGGATATGAGCATGTCAACCTTGTGGAACAAGAGACTGATAACACTGACAGAACTGTACAAAAAATGTCAACATGTGATTCTCCAAGGTAAATTACAACAAATTTGTTTTCACAAATCAAATTACTAAAATTAAGAGTATTTAAATCCCGTATTATACCGGTTGTTTCAAATTAGATTTAAGGGAGATTATACCTTAAACCGCTGATGACATAAACATGCTTAAAATTAGAAAAAAATTAGAAAATCATGTGCAACTTTTAGATATGGCAATTGTTTTGCGAGCGACTGTATACACATTACATAGTTACCAAACCTTCAGATTTTTGAGCACCACTATTTTCGAATAGAAGTATTCGTCTTGTTTATTCGCAATATTCTGTCATTATAAAGTGAATATATCTATTCGGAAATTGTGGTATTGATAAATCGGAAGGTATCGTAGCTATTAAAATACTAAATTTAATTTTCAATTTTTTATACGATTTCCTCTTCCTATAACTTATATTTAGAAAATGTTACCTTGTGTCGAAACTGGACAAAAAAAAATCCTATTCTTTTACCACCAAAACTTACCAAGTATTGATACTTAGAATGTTTATGAATTTCCAGCCTTTTCCAGCACTAAAAACATCTTTACATTTTTATTTTTAGTGATCACTATTGCATTTATTTTGAATCAGACTTTTAAAATGTGACAACGTTATAAAATACTATTGGAATACTAATAATACCGTAACTATTTGTATATTTTTTTGCACATTTTTGCCGTGTGAAAACTAGGTTGATGCGAAAAATATGCAAGTTCTTCAAAGCATATTTATCAGCATTATTTTTACTTGAATGTGAATTCGGACTAAAAAAATTATAATCCTTACGTGGATACAATGCTTTAGCCCTTTCGACTCCTTTGTTGAATGAACAAACTGATGACCCTTATTAATACAGGGAGGTCAGTGGTCACCTTCTTGACTTACCACTATTTTCCAAACATTAATCTTCCTGGTAGATTTCTATTCCAAATTTTGTAGAAATCTACCACAGAAATTATTGTTTGGAAAATTTTAGTAGCCAAAAAGTTGACAGAGATGCTTTTATTAAAAGGATCACCACTTTGCCACTCTCGACAAAGAAGTGAAATAATTAATGGGAAAAAATGAAAATAAAACTAGATTGTAGTTTGAATATATTTTAAGGTGGTTTTTAAATTCGTTGAAGATACCCATTGGTCCAGGGATTTTGAGGTTAAGATGCCACTGTAATTTTTCTACCGCAGAAGATCTCTTCTTTAGGGAGAATTGATGTTGGACCCTGAGCTACTGAGACAATGAACTGCAGTATTAATTTTCTTTTTAACTCCCGACGGTCCTTATAACTTTAAACTCCTTAAAACTTTAAGGTAAAGTACCTATCACACAAAATAGAAGTTTATTGAGAGTTCGCAGACTACTCTTTCTTTCGACAACTATCCTTTCACGATGGCTATGGAATAGTTCCGTTTTTTGGTCAAAAATAAAAGTCATTTTCACGAATGGTGATGAAAAGTTTTTGAATGTTGAATGATGGAACCGTATTGTGTTTTTCTGATTACACCATGGAATGGTTTAATATGGAACTAAATTTTAACAGTGGGCGGATATATATATGTATATGATAAAGTGACACAATGGAACTTAAGAGGCAATTGGTGAAGTCTGTTGGGTTTCAATATAGTGACGCACAGGCATAGGCCGGATGGTTATACCACTAAGAAAATGTGTGTACTCCAGAAGTAAGCAGTCAAATTTTAAGTTTCAAAGCTTTATTATATAATCAGGAACAACCAAGCAGGAGAAATGCTCTAGAAAATCGGATTAAAATTATTACTTAATCATCTCTATGTGGCAGTCAGAGTTTCAAATCTTCTTTACATGATGAGGTCTTAGAATTAATGCGATGATATTACCGAAGAATAGATGTTATTACAGGTATCAAAGATCTTAAGTACAGTACAAATATACGACAGTCATCGTGGAAACTGTACGTCTCGAAAAGCTTCGAATAAACTTCGAACTCTCCAACCTCCGAAAAAACAACTCTCACTCATCTGTCTGTTCCCCGATTTTGCTGCGCGTGCGTATTTAAGTTACTCTAGTGGAAAGTAACAATCAAGTCACCTGACTTCCCTTTTCCAATTATAATCGCTTTAAGATGGACTTATTAACAATTCCGGTGAACTAATCTTGAGGTGATTTTACTTCCGTATCTCGAAAGTATTTTTCTAGAACAATTTATAGCCTCGAACTCAAGTTCACGACATGTAAACAAACAATACGCTCTGATCTCGAGAATGCCGGCTAAAAATAGATTTTGGATTGCCAGACGATAATTTTAGCTTACGTTAGAGAAAAACAGAAAAGAAAAATAAAAAAAAAATCCCTGACGGCTCGGCCTACAGGCACAGGTAGATTTCGAAGACGCAGACCGTGAGGCGCCTGTTTGTCGGGAATTGCGGAAGAAATGACCTTTTTGCGATGATTCTGCAGTTGGAACCGCCTACTTCGAAACCAAACTTGTTTGCAGGCGGAACCAGCAAGGATTTTTTTTTTGCTATAAGAGTTGGTCCTATAAAAAACATGTCAATATAAAAGTTTTAGATAATATTAAGAGGATTAATAATAAATTTAAGCGGATTTGAAATCTTGGGAATTGACGAAGTTATGAATTTTTTTCTTCTAAAACCCCCTCCCCCCCCCTTAAGGCAATTTTTAATTATATCAAAAATCTGTCATACATAAATTTTCGGCCCTTCTCCTAGAAGTAATAATAACTTCAAACGGATTCGATACGTATCATAATTAAGAAATTATGGGGTTTTTTCTGTTTTCACAAAAAGCCCCCCATCCCCCCCCCCTTAGTTCGATTTTGCCCATTAACGAACTTGACCGAGATTTTATGCCCCTTGATTTTATGTATCAGTTTCGAAAAGATGCGGGAGTTGGAACCGCCTACTTCGAAAAACAACTTGTTTGCAGGCAAAGCCGGCAGGGATTTTTTTTTTTTTTTTTTTTTTTTTTTTGCTATAACGGTTGGTCCTATAAAAAACTTGTCAATATAAAAGTTTTAGATAATATTAAAAGGATTTATAATAAATTTAAGCGGATTTGAAATCTTGGGAATTGACGAAGTTATGAATTTTTTTCTTCTAAAACCAACCCTTACCTCCCCCCCTTAAGGCAATTTTTAATTATATCAAAAATCTGTCATACATAAGTTTTTGGCCCTGTTCCTAGAAGTAATAATAACTTTAAACGGATTCGATACGTATCATAATTAAGAAATTATGGGTTTTTTTCTGTTTTCACAAAAAGCCCCCCCCCATCCCCCCCATTGGTTCGATTTTGCCCATTAACGAACTTGACCGAAATTTTATGCCCCTTGATTTTATGTATCAGTTTCGAAAAGATGTGGGAGTTGGAACCGCCTACTTCGAAAAATAACTTGTTTGCAGGCGGAGCCGGCAGGGATTTTTTTTGTTTTTAATTTTTTTTTGCTATAACGGTTGGTCCTATAAAAAACTTTTCAATATAAAAGTTTTAGATAATACTAAGAGGATTAATAATAAATTTACGCGGATTTGATATCTTGTGAGTTGACGAAGCTATGATTTTTTTCTTCTAAAAACCCCCCTTTTTCCCCCCCTTGGGGCCATTTTTAATTATATCAAAAATCTGTCATACATAAATTTTCGGCCCTTTTCCTAGAAGTAATAATAACTTTAAACGGATTCGATACGTATAATAATAAAGAAATTATGAGGGTTTTTCTGTTTTCACAAAAAGCCCCCCCCCCCCATTTCCCCCCCCCCTTGGTTCGATTTTGCCCATTAACGAACTTGACCGAGATTTTATGACCCTTGATTTTATGTATCAGTTTGGAAGAGATTTATGCAGAATTTTTCCAGTTATCGTGGTCAGAAAAAAGTGACATAGATAGATAGATAGATAGATAGATAGATAAAGTTTTGAACTGGGGGTGGTTTTGGGTTCTGGGAGTCATGATCGGCGTAGATCTGCAAAAATTTTTCAAAATTTCCAACTTAGGTGAGAATGTAATAGGTAGTATTTCTTACGAAATCTACCTAAAAGTGAACTTATTGATGCGGAATAAAACAAGAATATTAGAGCATTGAAATATTATAATAGACATTATGATATTTTAATAAAAGAATGATTTTAAATAAATAGATTTTTTAGAACGGGATAATTTAGGAATTATGATATTTTAGCAATTAAATAAAGAATTTAGAGAGGTTTGATATACACGGGAAATAATAGTGAATTTTAATAGGGATTTAAAGAATAAAAGTGTTTTATTTAAGGAATATAAGTAGTTAGCGCCATTTTTAGATTTAAGCAATTTGAATAAATATTATTAGGTGGATTAAGTCTTGTATCTTTACATATGGAGATTGATAGATTAGTTTATAGAATAGGTTTTAATTTAATAGGCTGGTATAATATATGGAATATTATTAAAAGGAAAATATATATATAGAATAATGTTAACCTTAGCAAAATAAAAATTTAAATCTTGTAATATATAAAGATATATATATATTATAAACTATCTTGAATATATTCTTCAAATTTTCAAACAATAATAAGTTAAGAAAACGCAAGTAACTCTGTTTAACGTAAATTAACCATTAGCATTAATTACGGTTGTACATCATGATTGATGGCGTGATATTGTTCTCGTATTTATGCCAGATATTAGAGTTTGGGGAGGGAAAAAAGCGGCAAAATTTTACATCATCTCTGCTAGGTCAAGCTTGGTGCCGTACATGAAAATCTTTAAGCATTTTTTAAGTTTAACGCTATTATTACCAATGAAATCAAAAGACCTTTAAAATATTTGGATCCTCAAATATTTTTATTTTGTTCAGTTATAAGACAAAAATGTAAACAATGTTATTATTTTCTGATTTATCTATATCCAGATGCATCAGAACGTTACGTCTCTTAAAGAAAGCTAAACAATTAGAAGTTCCAAATAGAATATATTTGCAAAGAGATGGCAAAAAATTGTTTTAACGCACGCATCGTGTGCACAGCGCACAGTGGGGCGTTTTGAGGATCTAGGTGGACAAAATTATTGCGTTGAAGTTTAATTAGGTTTTGCTGGGTTTTCGAATGTATCAGTAATAAAATAACCAAACAGTGATAAATATTTGACTTATTTAATTATTTATATTATTATTATTATTATTATTATTATTATATTACTTATATTATTATTATTATTTGAATTATAATATTGTATTGTCATTGAAACTACACATGTATTCAAAGTTTCAGCTCAATCGGATAACTAAAAGTGGTGAAAATTGACTTGCAAGATTTGGATTAAACACTCAGACGCACACTTCAAGTTAATATAACTTAATGATTCGCAAACTTTCGCAGGAGCTGTCTTAAGTTTTCAATACTTTAGGAATGGCACTTTGATTTAAAAAAATGGTTATTGCTTAATAATGCTTAATACTGTATTAAAAGTCAAGATGAAGTTTGAAAACAAGAGGGCGCTTATTTTAAAACAACAATAGGTTAAATCGTGTGACAAACATGTGACATATGTCCAGTAAACTCCTGCTTTCAAATAAAACAGAAAAGTCACGACTTGCTTTCGAACTTACAGAAAAATAATGCAACTGTTGAAAGTCTCTCAAATCAACTGCCTTCTTTACGGATGTAGTTAATCGACACATCGGGTTTTTTCGACAAAACTCCTACGGATCTCGACAAAAGAGACATTCAGCTACCAGTATACGCGGTCTTGTTAAATTCCGAGATAATCGGAAAAATGAATTTTGTCCACCTACATCATCAAAACGCCCCACTGTGCAGCGGCGCTCAATGCACAGTCCTGTGGAAATATATATCACCTCCTAGTAATTGTTGCAAATCATCCTATTAAAATGTGACTGGTACCAATCAATTAGAAATAACGCCTACTAATTATTGCTATATTATTTTTCTTCTTAGAGGTCGTCTACATATAGAAATTGTAACAAACTTTAAAGTTTTAAATACGAACATATTTTTATTCTTTTGGAAATTTTACTGTCGGATATCAAACAGAAAGGCATTCGGTAAAGTAGTTTAGGAATTATGAAGGTTTAAAGTTTGGAACTCCTAATGTTAAATTTATTTTTAATCGCTACAAAACAGATTTTAATGCGAATAGTTTTTTAAACATAACTGAAAAATAACTTGGCGGAATGAGCTCTAATTGTGGCTTTGCATATTTGAAGCTTCAACAAATTGATTTCTGTAAAAAAGAAAAATAAATCTTATGTTGCAATCATTAAAAAAAAAAAAAAAAAAAATCAAAATGTATATTTTTTCGAAATTAATTTGAATTAATTTGAAAACTACCCTAATTATCGGTTTATCTATTGTCAATTATTTATATTGTTTAATGGTTATTATTTACAAAAGTTTTATTATATACTAGCTAACCCGCCCGGCGTTGCCCGGGCCCGAGATAATTACAATCTCAGAGAAAGGCGTTAACCCCCTCCCTCCCCATACCCGCAAATATAATAAATAATTTGTTCAAGAGAACCACCGTCACCTACATTAACGCGATCATTAAAAAAATAATTACATTTTTCTGATAATTAGAACATAACGAAGACGCTACGCTAAAATAGCCGGCAGATGTCACACCTTCCCGACCGCAATTTCAAATCTATATCTTAATTAGTTACCTAAATTTTTGTTCATTAGTAAAAATTGGCAATTATTTCCTTTCATTTTCGCAAACTAAATGGAGGGATTTTCCCGAGAAACAGATCTCTTTGTAGTTCAGTTTTTAATGAAAGCCGATCCCTGTCTGAAACTTTCTGGGATCGTTTTCACTGGCGCCTGCAGATTTTTGGCAGTTTTTTGCGTAAATTAAAAAAAATTACCAACCGAATTTTTCAAAAATCACATAGTCAGATACAGAATATTTTTTTACATATGCTCAGAAATTTTCAAATTGATATCTCAATTAGTTTTCTTAAAATTCGCTAATTAATTAAATAATTTCGAATTCGTTCATTTCCGGTCGCAAATCCAATGCGCCAGTCCGTTTCTTTCGCCATTTTGATTTAAAAGTTGGCATTTTAGAAGCGATGGTTAATGATAATCTAATTAATATCTAGGCTAATTATCAAAATATTAAAATTCTGAGGCTCAGGTGCACATGGCCAGACCTTGGACTATCTACACCTAAATTTCCAGCCTTCTAGGTGGGCTACGTTTTCCTAGCCATCGCCAACAGACACACAGACACACAGAGCGAAACTTTCTTTTATTAGTATATATATATATATATATATATATATATATATAATACAACTTTTGTAAATAATAACCATTTAACTACATAAATAATCGAGAAAAGATTTTATATATATATATATAAAACTTTTGTAAATAATAACCATTAAACAATATAAATAATTGACAATAGATAAACCGATAATTACAAAACAAAACATAAATATAACCAAAAATGTAAGATTCTCAAAATTAAAATAAGTGGGGAAATACTTAAAGATATGTAGAGAAAAATCCAATACGCAGAAAGTGAAAATTATTACAAGAAGCAATTGGAAACTTATATAGTGGAACACTTTTTCAAAGCAATATTCCACTAATATAAGTAAAATGTAATTGATTTCTGTTAGAGTTAATAGCCATGAACCCAAATTTTTAACTCAAATTGCCCGATCAATTACCGAGTCAAATTTAAAGAAAATTGACTAAATATATATATATATATATATATCAAAAACATGATTGGAGTGAACTGCAAATTTACAAACCCATGTTTTTTGACGATCGTGGTTTATTTTTTGTAAAAACATAGTATATGTAGGACATAATTCATATTTGTTTAATGTGAATTTATTAATAGTTCTCATAATTAAAAATGTGTTTTTAAATCGAAAAATGCCTGAAATATGTTTTAGTGTATTTATTGTATCTCATTAAAATTGTTTTAATCGGATAAGCTTTTGGGGGAAGCTATAAATTAATGTGTCTCGTGGATGTAATATTAGCATCCTCAAACTGAAGCATCTTCTAACTCTATGAAGATTTAAGAAAAAGTATATAACCTATACATCTTTTTCGAGCTACCTTGGTACAAGGAACTGAAATATGGTGTCAAAATTATGGTGGGTGTTACCATTTTAAAATTCAAAGTTAGTATATTTTTATTGTGTAAACGATTCCTATTTCAAAAATTGTATTCATATTTTGAAAATAGATATAAATCCCAGTAGAATGGTACCTCTTGCATCTGGTTGCGAAAATTTCATGATCAAACAACATGGGGCGGTGCATTTTTTCTGCTTTCCCAGGACTGTGAAATCTGAAAACAGCTTGAGATTTCTGGTGCTAAGTCTGATAATACAATAAACTTTCAACACTAAATAAACATATTTGGGATAGACTGTACCTTCACTCTTATTGTTAACACATTAACAAAAAACTCCTATTCCACATGTAATATCGTTCACAGAGTTTCAGTCACAGTTGATAGAGACCATAGAGTAACTCCCATAATTCGTACACCACCAGCTATTATATACAGGGTGTCCCTAAACTCATGGTACGACGCTAGGGGGTGATAGAACACATCAAGACGAGTAATAGTAAATAGGAAACCAAGGGTCCCAAACGTATTCCAAAGGAGATAGGCACCATCAAAGTTTAGGGTCCCAAATTGCAAATGATGATAAAAAAAGGGAAAAATGGGTCGATTTATTTGCGGTTTTCGCTAAAATCATTCTTTAAATTAGTATTTTCTTTTAAAAAAAAGTTTTAAAGAGAAAGTTATAAAAATGACGGTAGAGGGCGCTCTAGACTTTGGAGTACCGAATAACTACTTTTTACCGAGTTTTTTTTAACACTGTTAAATGTTTTCTAAAGCTTAGCCCTTAACTTAAATTTTGTGTGCACAAGTGAAATCATCGGGAGTGGTTAAGTGGAGCAAATTTAACTGTGTTCGGGGGGTTGATTTTTGAACGATCGTATGTAATGAGCAAAATAATAAGTGATGAAGCAAACTTTAAGAGGTGATAGTACACATCAAAACAAACAACATTCACTAAGTAATGCATGATTTGAATTCAAACGCAAACGTGTTAGAGCATCTTCAAACTAGATACATGCAAGCGCTATAGCTACCATTATGCTGTAAGTTTCCGGAAGAAGAATATGAAAATGTGATATGGGGAAGAAGAAGAACGCGTATGTAAATTTTCGCTAACAGAAAAGTTACTTATTCGAGTGCGTAATTGTAAAACTGGGAACTGTTCACAGCAGCTGTCTTCATTTGCTCTGTGGATAGCCGATAATATGGTTTCGTACTCTAACCAGGAAAAGGCCGAGATGCATTACATGTACGGAGCTGCGCACGGCAATGCAACAGAAGCTAAAAGATTGTACCGAGAACGTTTTCCAACCAGATGTGTTCCTGATGCGAGGATATTTCAACGACTGCACCAACAACTGTGCGAAAGGGGTTCCTTTGCAAGTTGCATGCAGGATACCGGACGTTCCAGGAGTGTAAGAACGCCATCCGTTACGGATAACATTTTGGATCGTATCAGCGAGAGGCCTGAATCTAGCACGCTTGAACTGTCCGAAGAAGTGAACGTTTCCCGTAATACGGTGTGGCGAGTTCTGCGAGATGAAGGAATGCATTCGTACCATGCGCTTAGAGTTCAAGGCCTAGAACCAGCGGATTACCAGGCACGTATCAATTTTAGCACGTGGTTGCTCCAACAAACGACTGTGGACCCTGCTTTTTGTGCACATGTGTTGTTCACACGCGAGGGTATTTTGAATATCCACAATTATCATGTGTGGTCAAATGAAAACCCATACACAATACGTCAACGTTCGTTCCAGCGACGTTTCGCGGTCAATATTTGGGCCAGAATCGTTGACGATTATCTAATTGGGCCATACTTACAGCCAACGCGCCTGGATGGACATTCATATCTTGTGTTTCTGCAAGAGGTGTTGCCAGAACTATTAAACCATGTTCCAGCCCCCATCAGACGACGTATGTGGTTCCAACACGACGGAGTACCGGCCCATTACAGCCTGGATGCCCGTAACGCCCTGAATATCATGTATCCGGGGCGATGGATAGGTCGTGGCGTCCAATCAGCTGGCCGGTCCGTTCACGCGATTTACCTGTCTGGCTGATATACGAAACGGTCTCGTAGATTCTGCTGAAGACCTTGTTGCCCGGATATCCGTTGCTTCGGCCACCATAAGAGAGATGCCTGGTGTTTTCGCCAATGCACGGCGGTCAATCCATCGACGGCTTCAAGCCTGCGTTCGTGTTGGAGGCCGCAATTTTGAGCAATTCCTGTGATGAAGTACTTCGTGTTGTTTATTTTCATTTGGTTGAATAAAGTGTTTTTCTTCCTTTTGTTGGTGTGTTTTCATTCCATCTCTGTCTGTCCTGTTTTCCATCATTTTGTTATTATTTTGCTCATTGCATACGATCTTTCAAAAATCAACCCCCTGAACACAGTTAAATTTGCTCCACTTAACCACTCCCGATGATTTCACTTGTGCACACAAAATTTAAGTTAAGGTCTAAGCTTTAGAAAACATTTAACAGTGTTAGAAAAAACCCGGTAAAAAGTAGTTATTCGGTACTCCAAAGTCTAGAGCGCCCTGACGGAGAAACCTTTTTATGCAGTTAATAATCTCCACGTGTTGTGAACGATCGAAAGAACACTTAGAACATGTTAAAAACCAGAACCCAATTAACTATAAGAACTTCAAGTGATAAACGCAGCTGCAAGCCAAAGTGAATAAGACCAGAGACTGTCGAAACTGATCAGCTGAGAAATTCTACAGACCTCCCTACTTCAACCTACAGCTGATACCCTGCGCTAGAACTCAATAACAATCTCTCAGAATCTAAAATGTAGTCGAACAGTTAAGACGCCCTTGTAAATATCCCAAATAAAATGTAAAATTGGAGCACTTTTATGTAGTCTCAAAACGTGATTTAAATGTGTATATAAAGCCAAGAATTACAATAATAATACATATTCAAAGAAAAATGGATCTACTTCTTACTTCACGCAATATTACTTTCTTCTAATAATGTTGTTTATTGCTCCCATACAGCGACACTTCAATGAATCAAAAGGATAAATATCAGTGCATTATTGTGGATATTACTTTGCGCAAAAGCAGTTCTCAGGTAAGCTGAACAAAACTTTTTTACCATTATCGAAAGATGAAAATGTATATTAAAATATGAAGACTGATATAACAATTTATTAAGATAGAAAATAAATTAGCGGAGGGTGGAAACATGATCACGCATATCACTAATATCTTGCAAATTATAGATAAACTTAATGCCATTGGAGAAAATATTAGCGATTCACATATTTCCGCGCTATTTCTGTGTTCTCTTCCCCCCAGTTACAATACTTTGATAACTGCGTTGGAGACGAGACCGGAAAATGAGCTCACCCCTGATTTTATCAAAAATAAATTAACGGATGAATATAATCGTAGACATGAAATGTCAGAACAATCACATAGCGGATATAACAACAATGAGAGAGCATTTAAAACAAATAGGAGATATACACACACTGAAAATAGAAGAGAACAAAAATATTGCAACAACTGTAAAATGAAAAATCATTCCACTTACGAATACTGGCACTACAAATGCAAAAAAAAAAGGTACAATCCGGAAATCCTCGTAACAATCAATTCAAAAATAAAAAGAATTTCTCATCTTCATTATGTTATGAAAAGACCGAAACTCATAGGGAAAATAAAATTCCAAACGAAAGAAATTACGCAAATGATCAGACTCAAGATAAAGCATTAATCACCGAAAAAGTAGGCAAAAATAACTGGATTTTCGATTCAGGATCTACCTCGCACATTTGTAACGATAAAAGCCTATTTAGTAAATTTATTGATTATAATAAAACTTCAGTAACGATCGCGAATGGCAATAAACTGACAGTGTTAGGTTCAGGAGAAGTTTTTATAAAAACATTACCCCCCCCGAAGGAAAAGAAAAACTAACGAAATTACGCGGAGTGCTTCGACTTAGTGCGAAGACTTAGAGTGGAACCTAATTTCGGTTAGTAAAGCCGCTAAAAACGGGTGTAAACTAATCTTCGACGATAAATGCGATTTGATCTTTGATAATAAATGCGATTTGATCTTTGATGAAGAAATATATATTAGGGCGAAAAATGAGAAAAATTTATACATTATTGAGGAAATAGACGATGTGGAAGCACCACAAAATCATGTAAACATAACGTATAACTGTGACAGCAAACAATGCATAGATCTCTGGCATCGCAGACTCGGTCACAGAGATTATGACGCGATTAAATCTATAATAACAAATCAACTTGCGGACGGAATAAAGATAGGAAATTGTAAACATAAAAATAAAACATGCGTAACTTATATCGAAACTAAATTAACTAACATGCCGTATCCTAAATCAGCAACAAACCGAGCTACTAATATTGTGGATTTGATCCACAGTGACGTATGTGGTCCTCTAGACCCACCGACTTTAGGTGGAAAAATTTATTTTATGACTCTTATTGATGATTATTCCCGATATACTACGATATATTTATTATCTAAAAAGAGCGAAGTTGCTGAAAAGATAAAAGAGTATATAACGATGATATATAATCAGTTCGGTAAAAAACCTAAGGAAATTAGATCGGATAACGGTCGTGAATATGTAAATCAAGAAATAGATGAATACTTAAAACAGAACGGAATTTTACACCAATTGACTGTCCCGCATAATCCGAGCCAGAATGGAGTTGCGGAGAGAAAAAATAAAAGTTTATTAGATATGACTAGAAGTATGCTATCACAAGCAAAATTAAGCAAACATTTTTGGGGTGAAGCCATAAACACCGCAACATACTTACAAAATCGACTCCCAACCAAAGCAAATAACAACAGAACACCTTACGAATTATGGAAAGGAGTTAAACCGAATTTAAAACACTTAAGAACATTCGGTTGTAAAGCGCTATTTTATGTCGATAAAGTAAATAGAGGAAAACTTGATAACAGGGCTCAAACCGGAACGTTCGTAGGTTATGACACACGATCGACTGGTTATAGAATTCACACACAAGGAAAACAATTTAAAATAGCGAGAACGGTGAAATTTCTTGAAAATGAAAATGTACACTCAGATAACATTGAGGAGATACAAAACACCACAAAAACATCCGATGATAATACACAATTACAGGATAGACATGAAAATGACTTACAAATAAAACTTGACAGTGAGGAGACACCATCCGTGCCCAAACAGCAACCAATTGAACCAAGAAGGTCTAATAGGACAAATAGAGGCGTTCCTCCTGACAGATATGTTTGTCTCATAAATAGTTCATCTGAAAACATTCCCGAAAATTGGGAAGATATCGAAAAAATGGAAAATACTAATGATAAACAAAATTGGATAAAAGCAACACAAAAGGAAATCCAATGCCTAAGAAAAAATAACACTTGGACTTTAACAGATCCACAAACCCGGAACAAAAATTATCGGTTCAAAATGGACTTTTAAACTAAAAAAGGACAATTTAGGAAATATTCGAAGCTATAAAGCGCGTTTAGTAGCACAAGGATATAGTCAAAGATTCGGGATTGACTATGATCAAACCTTCGCATCTGTTGTTTCACACGCTACAATACGTGCATTTCTCATCTCCGTATTGCACAAAAATTTGAACGTGAAACACGTTGACATCACCACAGCATTCTTGCACGGTGAATTAACTGAAACTGTTTATATGAGTCAACCAGACGGGTATATTACACCCGGCGATGAAAGAAAAGTTTGTAAACTTCAAAAAGCCATCTACGGTCTTAAGCAAGCCGCAAAGGCCTGGTGCACCAAAATATCGGAAACACTCACAAACAATAATTTCATACAGAGCAAAAATGATCCATGTCTGTACTTTAAATCAAATCAAGAAAATCCGATATATATCATCATCTACGTAGATGATATTCTGATAGCAGGAAAGGACAGTGATATCGAAGAAACAATAAACCAACTTAAGAAAGAATATAAACTAAAGAACTTAGAAGAAGTGAATAATTACCTAGGCATAAACATTAATAAAATCAACAATACATATTACCTAAATCAAAACAATAAAATACACGAACTAGTGAAAAAACTGAATTTAAGCGACATGAAACCTCATTACACACCCATGATTGCTGGATTCAACAGACTTGAGGACGATGATAATCTTTTACCTAATAACACGAAATATCGACAAGCCACAGGCACATTACTTTACATATCAACAATCACGCGTCCTGACATATCTGCCGCAGTCAACATATTATGTCGTAGAAACGAAACACCACGCCAAAAGGACTGGTCAGCAGTGAAAAGAATCATTTCATACCTTGAAACTACAGAAAATTTGAATTTAACTCTTAGCGCAAACATTAAGCCCATCTTAACAGCATACGCCGATGCAGACTAGGCTGGTGACTTGAAAACACGTAAATCAACGTCAGGAAATCTATTCATGCTAGGAAAATCGCCGATTTACTGGATTACAAAAAGGCAGAATTGCATTGCACTTTCGTCAGCCGAAGCTGAATACGTTTCAGCTAGCAACGCAGCACAGGAATTAAGTTGGATAACAAACTTGCTTAGCGACCTCAACATTCCACAAAAACTACCAATCACTATATTTGAGGATAATATGTCCTGTATAAAAATGACTGAAAATGATAAAGATACTAAGCGATCCAAACATATCGACATACGTTTCCACAACATCAAACTGATGAAAGAAGAAGGAAAAATTGATTTACAATACTGCCCCAGTGAAGAAATGATAGCCGACACTCTCACGAAGCCCACTCCCAAACCTGTGTACGAAAAACACCGTAAGAAACTGCACCTTCAACCATTCCCCACACAGGAGATTACGGGGGAGTGACGGAGAAACCTTTTTATGCAGTTAATAATCTCCACGTGTTGTGAACGATCGAAAGAACACTTAGAACATGTTAAAAACCAGACCCCAATTAACTATAAGTACTTCAAGTGATAAACGCAGCTGCAAGCCAAAGTGAATAAGACCAGAGACTGTCGAAACTGATCAGCTGAGAAATTCTGCAGACCTCCCTACTTCAACCTACAGCTGATACCGTGCGCTAGAACTCAATAACAATCTCTCAGAATCTAAAATGTAGTCGAACAGTTAAGACGCCCTTGTAAATATCCCAAATAAAATGTAAAATTGGAGCACTTTTATGCAGTCTCCAAAACGCGATTTAAATGTGTATATAAAGCCAAGAATTACGATAATATTATATTCAAAGAAAAATGGATCTACTTCTTACTTCACGCAATATTACTTTCTTCTAATAATGTTGTTTATTGCTCCCATACAGCGACACTTCAATGAATCAAAAGGATAAATATCAGTGCATTATTGTGGATATTACTTTGCGCAAAAGCAGTTCTCAGGTAAGCTGAACAAAACTTTTTTACCATTATCGAAAGATGAAAATGTATATTAAAATATGAAGACTGATATAACAATTTATTAAGATAGAAAATTAATTATGCTACCGACGCGACGGTTCCCCTAACACGCCCTCTACCGGCATTTTTATAACTTTCTCTTTAAAACTTTTTTTTAAGAAAATACTAATTTAAAGAATGATTTTAGCGAAAACCGCAAATAAATCGACCCTTTTTTCCCCTTTTTATCATCATTTGCAATTTGGGACCCTAAATTTTGATGGCGCCTATCTACTTTGGAATACGTTTGGGACCCTTAGTTTCCTATTTACTATTACTCGTCTTGATGTGTTCTATCACCCCCTAGCGTATTTACCATGAGTTTCGGGACACCCTGTATATATATAGGGGAGACTGGTACACAGTGGACCACTTTTTCAGTTAAATTCTTTTTCTCTTTAGCAGACAAACCGATCTGTATGAAAATATTTTTGAATATTCCTTAAACCTTTATGCAGTCATCATAATTTTCTCAGATCATAGTTTTCAATACATTTTTCATAAACAAATTTTTATATTCAACCGTAAAGTGGACCAGTGTGCCCCAGAAGTGGGGCACACTGGCCCACCCACCGGGGCACACTGGCCCACCCACCGGGGCACACTGGCCCACCCACCGGGGCACAGTGGACCGCTATTAGGTATTATCTCAAATACAATATAAATCTATTTTTCATCAATCTAATTCTTTTTTATTTCCCCTTTACCCGTAAAATAACATATATAAATTTACAAGTAACATTTTGAAACAAAAAAAAAATTAATTATATTTTGACAATCTTAACAGATTCTTACAGGAACAATTGCAATTTAATTGAAGTTATTACTTAAGTATCAGCGCACATTAAAATTTACAAAGGAAATTCCAAAATAAGATTGAGCCTGGAATTTTCCTGAAATACTTTTGTGTCTGGAAGCAACATTATGAAATCATTTACATCAACAACAGATTCATCTACAGTTTTGGGAAAAGTAAACTGATTTCCATTCAATTTGTGTCTCATTAATCTTACTTGAATAGAATCATCACCAATTAGACTACAGTTATTTTTATCAAAGGCAGTAAATAAAAAACAAAATATTTCTTACTATGTAAATAAATTGTTATTTTTCTTTGTTTACTTTATTTTATAGTTAATTAACTACTTTAAAACAATATTTCTTTATAGGAAATAAGCAATTATTAAATATTTTGTACATTCTGCATTACAGGAGCAGAGTGGATTATGGACCACTGTGCCCCAGGAGTGGGTGGTCCACTGTGCCCCATGTTGAAGTTAAATAAATAATCATATTAATATTGTTTATAGCTTTCTTTTAAACATATTAGCTTTAAAGTTAAATGAAAACAAGTATCTTAGCTTTGCAAAAAAGCTTTTTTATCTTATTTATCTACAACCTTTAATTACTAAAAAAAAATAAAAATATGATGATGAAAAATTTTACTTTCAGAAGCTCAAAACAACCAATCAGGATAAAATAGTTCAATCTGAGCTACACATATTTTCTGAAGGCTATAAATAATCAGTGCAGTGCTGTTGTCTATTAGGATAGAAAAGAAGCTTAAAAAAAAGTTTAAATAAATGAAATATTAGGGGGTGGTCCACTGTGCCCATAGGTCCAGTGTGTACCGGTGTCCCCTACTTATAAAAGAGTAGCTTGATTTTCTCATAATCAACGCCGAGCCTCAACCGTTTGTCCTAAAATAATGAAATTTGGAACCCATGTTCTTTACACAATGCAGGCACCCACTAAGAAAGGTTTTTTGAAAATTCACACACCCTAAGGGGGTTAAATGGGGGGTCGAAAATTTTAGATAATTTCATCTTTTCTGCATATCTCAGCAGGAGTTTTAAGTAGGAGCGTGAAATTCGGGATAACAATTCTACTAAAGAATAGTTAAACATGTATTTCAGGCGATTTTAGAAATTCAACCACTAAGTGGGTTAAATGGGGGGTCGAAAATTTTCGGTGATTTCACATTTTCTTCATATCTTATCAGCAGTTTTAGGTAAGAGCGTGAAATTCAAGGTAACAAATCTACTAAAAAAATAATTAAACACGTATTTCAGAGATTTTAGAAATTCAACCACTAAGAGGGTTAAATGGTATAGGGTTTTAGGTCATTTTGCCTTTTCGCCATATCTCAACAACACTTTTAGTTAAAAGCGCGAAATTCAGGATAACAAATGTACTAAAAGTTAGTTAAACACATATTTCAGCGGTTTTAAAAATTCAACCACTAAGGGGGTTAAATGGGGCGTCGAAAGTTCTTAGTCATTTCGCGTTTTTGCCATATCTCAGCAGCAGTTTTAGGTAGGAACGTGAAATTCAAGATAACAAATCTACTAAAAAAATAATTAAAAACACATTTCAGCGATTTTAGAAATTCATCCATTAAGGGGGTTAAATGAGGGGTCGAAAGTTTTAGGTCATTTTGCCTGTTCGCCATATCTCAGCAGCATTTTTAGTTAGGAGCTCAGAATTCGGGATAACAAATCTACAAAAAATGTAGACAAACATGCATTTCAGCAATTTTTGAAATTCAGCAACTAAGGTGGGTTAAATAGGAGGTCAAATATTTTAAGTCATTGTGCCATATCTCAGTAGAAATTATAGGTAGAATCATGAAACTCAGGATAACAAATCTACTAAAAAAATAGTTAACACGTATTTCAGCGATTTTAGAAATTCAGACACTAAGGGGGGGGGGAGTTAAATGGGGATCGAATGTTTTACGCCATTTTGCAATATCTCAGTAGAAATTATAGTTAGGAGCGTGAAATCCGGGATAACAAATCTACTAAAGAATAGTTAAACATGCATTTCAGCAATTTTAGATAATAATCTATCAAGGGGGTGACACTGTGTTTTGAAAGTTATAGGTAATTGTGAGATATCTCAGCATCAGTTTTAAGTACGAATGTGAAACTCAGCTTTATAAATCTGCAAAACAAGTAGTTAATCATGTATTTCAGTGATTTTAGAGCTAGCGAGTTTGTGGCCAACATCGGCTGTGAACCCGATTGCAGAAGATTAGACGAAAAAGAGAACTATTGCTGATTTTTTATTATATTTTTTCTGTGATATTTTTTCCAAGGAATATATTTTTTAATTTCTCATTTTATATATATTTTGTCGATTTTCGTCTTTTAGCGATCGGATTTAAAATGTTAAACAAAATATTACACTTCCACCTTTTTTCCAAATACACTTTTTGAAAGTAAAAAAATGCGATTTAAATACCGATTGCAATATTTATGGGCTAGGGTATGCACAAGAATGCCTTATGGAGATTACCGTATAGTCAGATTACAAGCGTGCAACCGAATGAGTCCTGTTAAAAGTATTTCATTTTAATGATTTATGCACGCAAAATAACTGAACCACGTTATAGTGATCACTGCATTAACGATGTATGGCTGAGAAATACAGAGGACCCCGTTATTTTGATCACCTCGTTAATAATTTATGGGCGTGAAGGTACCCATTTACAATGATCGCCTTTTATCTTAGGCAATTCCATTTTTATTTATTTCATCTGAAAGCTCTCCGCTCATCTTAGATAAATACGCACAAAGCCACTAATATTTTGTCAGAGGGATAATGGAAAAAATATTATTAATGTCACGAAATATTTATTTATATATATATATATACACTATATGGCCATTAATGACCGGCAACTTTCAATTTTAGACATTTTGTCGGATATTTAAAAAGATACTTGTCAGATTCTTCTGGAATTTTAGGATCCAAAAGAACAGGTTTGACTTCATATTTATCATTGTTGATTTGATAAGGAGGACAAATAGGAGACCAAAAAAAAATTAAAGAAATAAAATAATACTTGGGATCACTCTGTAAAATAAAATGCACCAAATGATCTATCGCTACAGAATATACATAGGCAGACATTGTACAATATGTGTATTCATTTGTGTAAGAATAGCATGTATAGTAATAGAAATATAGCGATTTTTTTTTAAAAATTAAAAAATTCTTGCATGTTTTTTGCTTATAAGATACAGGGTTTTTAACCAAATTTAACGCCAGTTTCAGAAAAATTGACAAAATGTAGTAGAAACAATATAGTGCAATTGGAATATAAATATATTAAATATTTAAGGAAATATGGGCAGTTGTATAAAATAATTTTTATCAGCGCAAGCGCGAACGATAACAAGGAACTTTTTGCATAATTTAATAGTCAACTCTATGGAGCAACTTATTAAAAAAAAAATAAGTCAAATCTCATAAAAATTCAAAGACATATAGGCGTTAGAGTGAGCTGTTTTTTAGTTTCTCACTAAAACTCGCTGAATAATAAGGGATTTTCCACAAATTGTCATTTTTTATTTTATACTATTTTCCAATTTTTAATGATACTTTAGTTCTCTTTGAAAAACTACCCTAACGAGCTTATTCGAACTAAAAAAGAATTATCAACATCAAAGGATCCATTCCAAAAGTATTATAACCTGATGCAATAAAGTTTTCCAAGGCGAACTAAAGTATCAATAAAAAATGAAATATAGTATAAAAATTAAACATGACAATTTGTGGACAATCCCTTATCACTTAACGAGTTTTAGTGCGAAACTAAAAAATAGCTCACTATAACGCCGATATTTCTCTGAATTTTTACGATATTTGACTGATTTTTTTTAATAAGTTGCTCCATAGAGTTGACTATTAAATTATGCAAAGCGTTCCTTTTTATCGTTTGCGCATGCGCAGATAAAAAATATTTTATACAACTGTCCATATTCCCTTAAATATCTAATATATTTACATTCCAATTGCACTATATTGTTTCTACTATATTTTGCCAATTTTTCTGAAACTTGCGTTAAATTTGGTTAAAAACCCTGTATGTTATAAGCAAAAAACATGCAAGAATTTTTTTAATTTTTTTAAAAAATCGCTATATCTCTATTAATATACATGCTATTCTTACACAAATGAATACACATATTGTACAATGTCTGCCTATGTATATTCTGTAGCGATAGATCATTTGGTGCATTTTATTTTACAGAGTGATCCCAAGTATCATTTTTTTCTTTAATTTTTTTTTTTTGGTCTCCTATTTGTACTCCTTATCAAATCAACAATGATAAATATGAAGTCAAACCTGTTCTTTTGGATCCTAAAATTCCAGAAGAATCTGACAAGCATCTTTTTAAATATTCGACAAAATGTCTAAAATTGAAAGTTGCCGGTCATTAATGGCCATATAGTGTATATATATATATATTATTTAGTTATTTTCGTATAGTTTAAAATAAAGTATTTTATTTAAATTTCTCTGTATGCATGTAAAATGCAATTTCTGGGCCCTAAGGGAAGTCAAGACAGCACGCTGCAGAATATATTTGGGCCCCACTCAGAAGGACCGGCTAGACGGGCGAAGACCGGCTAGAATATACATATATACAAAGGGCATTCCATAACAACTGAGAGTTATTTTTTTACGCAGTGGCAACACCACGAAATTAAAAAAAAAATTGCAAGCTATTTTTTCAAACTATTAACTGTACGTTTATAAATATTCTAAACGAAGCAGACGATTTTATTTTACTAGTTTCGTGCTTGTTTAAAGAACTGATTTTATTTGCCCTACAGAAATGGAGGTGAGTGATTCAGAGTTAAAAAACGAAATGCGTTGTGCCATAAAATTTTGCTGTAGTTTGAGCAAAACAGCTCCAGAAACAGTTAAGTTAATGAAAGAAGCTTTCAAAAACAAATGTTTTGGTGAGTCTACGATTTTTAGATGGCATGTTGATTTAAAAAAATGACTTTTGTCTGCAGAACTGGCTCCTAAGCCTGGTCGACCAGAAAGTGTGGTGAATAATCGAAATGTTAACACTGTGTGGACAATATTGCAAGAAAATCGGCGAATGACATGTGCAGAAATAGCGGCATCAACTAACGTTTCAAAAACGTCGATATTTCTCATTCTACGCAACAATTTACAGCCTTGTCATGTTTGTTCCAGATGAGTTCCTCATCACCTTACTAAAGAACAAATGCAAACAAGAATCCACCAATGTTGTGAGTGGAAACAGATGCTTCAAACTGATCCGAACTTCCTAAATTCTGTAATAAAAGGTGATGAAACTTGGGTCCATCGTTGGACGTTGAAGGAGAAACTCCGTGGTAGAAAATTTAATACAGATTCTGAAGTTATTTCAGCAGTGCAGGGTTCTTTGAAGCAGCTTCCAGAAAAAGGCTTCTCTACTTGTTTTGAAAAGTGGGTTGAACGATGGGACCCTTGTATATCCTTTGGGGGAAGGTATTCTGAAAAAGAATGGTGTATTTTTTGCTGTAAATATATTTCTTGATTTTTTTATGATTTTACTCTGTTTTTATGGAACGCTCTTTCTATATATTGCTACTATGGAGATAAAAGAAGACTGGAAGACTGAAAATTGAAATTTTCATTATAACAACTTATCAAGATAAAAAAAATTAAATATAAATATATCACTTGCAATCACAATAGTTCACAATACAGTTAAAGTGCATACATGTGCAAGAAATAAATTTAGGAAATACATTTGCAATGCACAATTACAATTAATAGAAATAAATCACAAATTATTGTTGAAGCATACTTCTTTTCAGAATTTCCCCAATAGCCAAGTGCAGTTTCACTTCGTGCAATTTGCCATCGCTACCCGGAAATAACTCTGAGGTTCTTCACCGTCCACCCAGCTGGTGGAAGATTCTCCTCTTTTATGATTGCCAACAGTACCAATATTTACACTAGTAAATCTACAGATCACAGGCTTCAACGTTCTACTCAATACATAATATTATGTAGTAATAATACATTATGTATTTATATACACATTCTCTTAGCTGTAAATCAATTTGTAAACATTTTGGAAGTGTGCTTTGGATCATTATCCTGCTGCAACATCCATCCATGAGGCATCTTTTTACCAACATAAGGCAGCACGTGATCTTCTAAAATGTTTTTATAAACATTTTGAACCATAATCCCATCGATACGCATGAGGGGGGTGACGCTATCATGATGGAAAGCTCCCTAGAAGATTACTGCCTAGAAGATTACCTAGATGCGTCAGAAGCGCATCTTGAAATTTTATCGTATTCACGTTTTAAAAGAGGGAGGAGGGAAGTGTGTTTTAGGTTTTCTCGGGAACTTTTGGTCAGAATTAAAGGTTTAATATATCTAAATGTTAGAAAATAAATCGGCAATCACTGTAGTGGGATCCCTTAGTTCGTTTGGATAGATTTTTCTTTAAAAATATAAAATTATACAAATTCGAAGTTTGTTTGCAAAATACAGATCGGAACGTGTATAGCACGTGTACGCCCTAACTCTAGGCTCGTTTGCATAGATTTGCGTCTAAAAATATAACATCATATAAATTCGAGGATGTACGCTGTCGAAGGCAGTGAGTGGGGCCGCCAACATTACGTTCGATTAGAAAGATTTTTGTTGAAAAATATAAAATCAAAACAGACTGGAGAGGGCCTATCACGCCCGGTGTACGTTGCCAAAGCCAATGCGACCCTCCAACTCTAAGTTCGTTTGGATAGATTTCATTTGAAAATATAAAATCTTACAAATTCGAGGGTGTAGTACTGTGTTTGAGGGTTTCGAAGGAGCTAGTACTGTCATAAATTTAGTATGGCTTATTAAATGTAATAAAAATTTCGTAAAAATTGAAGTTAATTCGAAAATTTTCGATAAATAACATAGCTCTGTAAAATTTCAGAAAGGGGGGGGGGGAATGGGTTCTGAATCCCATAAATACAGAGTCAGTCAGGCCCCCTTGAGTCAAAGTTTGGCTCTGCATTTCAACCTCCCCTTAATCGATCCATCATTACTTGGTATTCTGATTTTATTAGCTATTTCAATTTTCACTACAATCTATTCCTATGATTTTAAGATATACATATTCTGAGGATGATTAGAATAGTGCAGTGTAAATACACTAAAGAAGTTATTTTAGAAATCTACAGGGGTAAAACTATTCTAATATTATGAGAAAATCTTGAAAATACTTATAAGGTAATAAACAAAAAAATCGAATATAGCTATGTAAGATACTCCGATATCTGCATTTCTGGTTCATCAGTTAAAAATCTGAAGAAAAATGTCTAGATTTTCACTAACATTATTTACGTGGAATATTAATTTCAACAATATTGATTTAAAGAAGGCATGTGATTAGAATGTTTAAAAAATGATTCAAAATTTCATCAGTTATGACTCAGGAATTGTAATTTTTTTTACCAGTGCTGATTGAAAATTAATATTATCATTTAGGGGAAAAGCTTAAAAAAAGTTGCATTCTAGAAATATCTTCACATAGATATCATCCTAACAAAACTTCATCTTACTTTATCTATATTTTCAAATCACTCAAACGTTAAACAAAATTTAAACTGACATATCTAACATCTATTGAAAATGTGTGCACAATATTTAGGCACATTTATTGTAGAACTCTGCTCCTAAAAATTCTGTTATTTTTATGTTGGCATTATTTACTCTAGCATTCAAAGTTTGAATTTCGTTTTTGAGACTGAAAAAAAAATGATATAGTTGTATGATAATTAGTACTCATTGACTCATTTTAACATTAACTGTTTAAAAAATGATTTTTTAAGAAATCTAAATAAAGAGAATAGATTAATTATTTATTATTAATTATTTATAGATTTTTTAAGAAATCTAAATTTTAAAAAATCTAAAAAAATCGCATAAAAAAACCCCTATTGTTTAATGCATAGTTTTATGACATATTTTCAGGGATTGTAAAGCTGTTGATGTGACAGGTCCAGAATTCATGATAAATTTGGAATTGTGGTTATACCCTGGTTTTAATCTTGAAGAGTGGATCACAACTAACAGAATAGAGGACTGTGGACCTTTAGGTATTATTGGAAGGTAAGTGAATCTATAAAATTCGTCAAAAAGGGGAAAAAATACAGCACTTAAATTAAATACAATTTCAATATTAATAGCTATTGTTATTTAAAAAATTGATTTTTTTGCATTGGATTGGTACTGGTTGAATGTCTAATGTAGTTTTGATTAATGAAACACTCCTTAAATTAATACGTGTGTAAAATAGCCAAACACCAGTTTTTTTTTCTTTCATTTACAATTCTACACTCAGATTTCTTATTATAATAATTAAATGTTTTTCGTATAATAATTTTAATAATTATATATTCAAAAAGCATTTACATTTCAGTTTCAGAAGAAATCTCAGAAAAATATTTCTTTATATAAATAACAAAAAGGATCACCGTAGTTTAACAGTCCATGGGCATCTAAAAATTGTAGTAAAGTAATAAGTAAAATCACAGATAGGAAAATATCGTATAAAATTGTAAAGTTGTAAGGTAAAGGAATGTATACATTTTATCAAAAAGGCAAAAACATACAGCACTTAAATTAAATGCAATTTTAATATTAATAATTATTCTCATTTAAATAAAAATTGATTTTAACAAAATTTCATCTTACTTTACCTATATTTTTAAATCACTCAAACGTTAAACAAAATTTAAACTGACATAGCTAACATCTATTGAAAATGTGTGCACAATATTTAGACACATTTATTGTATAACACTGCTCCTAAAAATTATGTTATTTATTGTTATTGTTTCTGTTATTTTTTTTCCAAATAATGTAAATGAAAAGTACTACAGGTAATTATCTGTAATTACTTTTTTATAAAACAACATAATTTTGTGACTGATGGAAATATAAGCTGTGTACATTATTTTCTTTTTACTTTTTATTAAATCTATAAAAATGTAAGATTTACCTAACTGCTGTTTCTCCATATATTTCTGCGTACGAAAATTAAGAGGGTGTGAAAAATGCTGCAATTATTTATTCTAAAACAGCATAAATTTGTGACCGATAGAAATATAAGTTGTATACATTGTTTTCTTTTTACTTTTTATTAAATCTATAAAAATGTAAAATTTACCTAACTGCTGTTTAAACTGTATATATACATATGCTCAAAAACATGTATTTTATTTATAATTCCCGTAAGTTTAAATAATTATATGTTTTCTTTTAAATTGTGTTTAGAGAATAATTAATGAATATTTGCTCATGAATCGAACCAATACCCAACGGACAGAAAGCCAGCAATCTACCGATCTCGCTTTCTGTCGCTTGTGAAAGGAAGTAATTTATCTGAATAAAAAATGTAACGCAAACTCTGATGCTTATTTTCTTAAAACCCTTTGCAGAGAGTGGGTTTTATGACTTGCATATACACTATATGGCCATTAATCACCGGCAACTTTCAATTTTAGACATTTTGTCGAATATTTAAAAATATACTTGTCAGATTCTTCTGGAATTTTAGGATAAAAAAGAACAGGTTTGACTTCATATTTATCAACGTCTATTTGATAAGGAGGACAATTAGGGGACCAACAAAAAATTAAAGAAAAAATAATACTTGGGATCACCCTGTAAAATAAAATGCACGAAATAATCTACAGTAAATACTGCATACACTCTACAGTAAATTCTATCGCATATATATGCATTTTCTGTATAGACATAATTTGTATGACAATGGTGAAGATAATAAACTAAAATCTAAGATATATTATACATTTTTCATGAGTTATGAGTCAATAACTTGCAATTTGATTTTTATAGTGATATTTCAATAGCTTTTTGAGAAATTACGTTTTGCGTAATTTTAACAAAAAAGTGCATTTTCCATAAGATACATTTATTTAACTGAAACATTTACGTTTCAAGTATGAGACAGTTACTATTTTAAACTTTACTTAACATTTACTTAACAGTTATGTGAATTAGAAATTTACTGTATTTATCAAAGTCTTTTCTTTTGTGCCGTTTATATCTAAAAGACAGTTTTGGCAGTTTTTGTTCGAAGGGAAAAAAAATTAACGCTGAAACGTTTGGCGCTTCCAGTTTCATTCACAGCTATCAAGTAGTTTATAAATTCTGATAACTTAGATTTTTTTATAGTACAATAAATGTAAGCGCAGATTTGTAAAGGTAAAAATGTGGGCTTTAATAAAATTTAATACAAAGAAACGGAAATTTTAGACAAAAATCTCTTTATAAACGTAATCAGATGTCCTAATTTGTATACTATTTTTCATTGATACTTTAGTTCTCCTTGTAAAACCAGCATAAGGAGCCTATTCGAATAAAAAAAAAGAGTTATCAAAATCAAAGCATCCATTTCAAAACAAATAATTGTCATTCATTAAACAGTATATGGCCAATAGCCATTGGACAATTTGCAAAAAATTTGCTTCGAACGCTGTCAAATAACTTAAAAATAACAATTAGTGGACAATCCCGTATCATTCAGCGAGTTTTAGTCAGAAACTAAAAAACAGCTCACTCTAACGCCGATATCTCTCTGAATTTTTACGATATTTGACTGATTTTTAGGTGCGTTCGTAATTATATAAATACGTAGCAGCTATTGTCGTCGCTTGGTCCGTCCATCTGTCCGTCCGTCCGCATATAACAACGCAAAAACTACCCAACCGAAAGGTTTGCAATTTAAAATAAATTATCTTTGCAGAATTTTGTCGAGACATTTCCAATTTTATTAAAATCGAATCAAAACTTTAGGAGATATTAATAAAAATATTTATTAAGAAATTTGAATTTTTTTTTAATTTGTGCTTTTTTGTTATAGGAGCTTCCGAAGTTTAATCGTCAAGCGACCAAGATACTTATTTTATTACAGAAATTAATCTGCAGACGATATAATTCATTTCACAGAATTAAATATCATCAAGATCCGAATATTTATATAACTAGCTATAGTACGAACGCACCTCATTTGTCGCGTTTGACGTACAATTTCCAACTTGTTTTTAATAAGTTGCTCCATAGAGTTGACTATTAAGTTATGCAAAAAGTTCCTTGTTATCGTTCGCGCATGCGCAGATAAAAATTATTTTATACAACTGCCCATATTTCCTTAAATATTTAATATATTTATATTCCAATTGCACTGTATTGTTTCTACTACATTTTGTCAATTTTTCTGAAACTGACGTTAAATTTGGTTAAAAAACCTGTATGTTATAAGCAAAAGACATGCAAGAATTTTTAAATTTTTTAAAAATAATCGCTATATCTCTATTAATATACATGCTATTCTTACACAAATGAATACACATATTTTGCAATGTCTGCCTATGTATATTCTGTAGCGATAGATTATTTCGTGCATTATATTTTACAGGGTGATCCCAAGTATTATTGTTTTCTTTAATTTTTTGTTGGTCCCCTAATTGTCCTCTTTATCAAATCGACGTTGATAAATATGAAGTCAAACCTGTTCTTTTTAATCCTAAAAGTCCAGAAGAATCTGACAAGTATATTTTTAAATATTCGACGAAATGTCTAAAATTAAAAGTTGCCGGTGATTAATGGCCATATAGTTTATTTATCTATTGGCTGTACTCTAACCATTCACAAAGGCTCACCGCATTCTCTGATTTGACCTTGGTTCTTCCTTTCTGTTTATTATAATTTTATGATTATTTTTCGAACAGCTCAGATATTCCTCCATGTTTTAAATGCTTCTGGCATCTTAATTTTCGAACAGCTGTGTATAAATTGTTATTCTGGAAGAACAACTGAAGAAGGCACTCCTTAATATTGACTCTCTCTAATGCTGTAAAATGATGTAAAAACAAAGGGAAACGTATAATTTACAAAAAAATTCAAGGTGTTATGCGTTCCAGGTCTGCTGATATAAATAATAACATTTATACGCTAGGAATAAATCTCCTTACTTCATATTAAGCTATGTGTCTATTTTGAAAATATTGCTACAACACCATGCATATTGCAAAGTTTTAAACTATTGTTTCATTAAACTGCGAGCAAATATTTTGAAATTCTTTTTATTCAAATTTATTTTTATTTTAATCTATAGAATTCGAAGTAGTCTCGTCTGAGAAGAGCAACTTTAATTTTAACAGTTCTGTTTTTCATATATTTAACATAATGAGTAATGAAATAAATCAGTAAAATAAAGTTTTATTATTTACAACATTTTTCTTTATTAAGAACTAATATACAGGGTGTCCACTAAAACCCTGTCTAGCCCCATTAACTTCAGAATGGTGTCAGATACAGTCATAAACGTGGCGTCTATGTATAGTAAAGTGGCTGTGCGTCATGCGATAAGACCAGTCACAGCGTCACATATTGTAAAACAGCAGAGTTAGCGTTTCTATCTTGAAAA
This sequence comes from Maratus michaelseni, assembly GCA_963931845.1. Taxonomy (NCBI): domain Eukaryota; kingdom Metazoa; phylum Arthropoda; class Arachnida; order Araneae; family Salticidae; genus Maratus; species Maratus michaelseni. The sequence goes on from OZ007586.1 coordinate 380,318,472, forward strand.
TGGTATTAGATATGGAAAAAGGCCAATTTTAGAGTTGTAGAGAATCCTCGATTTAGTATGATATGATGTCTCGCTTATCAAAATAGAAACTTTATTAGAATCCCTGGAATCTTTTATATCCTATTACCAGTTTAAACACACCCCAAACTACATGCAGGTGTGTAGCATTATAACGCAGATGCATATTTACCAGTAAAAAATACACATGTAAGCGAGGTACAGTTTATTTTAATAATAAAATAAAGTTAAATATGCCAAATGTGTCCACCATCAAAACATATACATGATGCGTTGCTGCCGACGCGACGGTGGATGCATTTAGAAAAATTAACTTTATTTCTCATTAATTTACTGTACCTTGGTTACATGTGTTAATGGGCGTCTGCATTATAATGCCAGATTATCAGTATGCAATTAAGGGCGTATTTAAGCTGTTGATTAAATATAAAAAGTTACATTTCAGGGATTTTAATAAAGTAATATTTACAAGTAAGAAGTCATTTTATCCTACATCGAGGACGCTCTACAAATTTGTAATTGACTTTTTTTTTCTGTATCTGATACCGTTCTTGAGATAGGAACGCAAATTCCGCGATTTGCCATTAAGTGTCGCTGTAACCTGCATTCTCTCATAGCGCATAGCCACTTTATTATACCTAGACACCACGTTTACGAATGTAATTGTTGCCATTCTGAAGTTAATATGGGTGGGCAGGACTTCAGTGGGATCCCTGTATAGTATGTGTGTAGATTAAAATAACTTCCTTTATTTTCAGGGCTGGATGGTTTATAGAAAAAAGCATCGTCGATTTTTTATGGAAGCAAAACGGGACTATTGTTGATCATTACAGATCATTTTTAAATCCTGAAGTGACTGCTAAATTTGATTTATCATCTGACTTGTATGTGATTGAAAAAGCTACGAAGATGTGTAAAGAACTGGAAGATAGTAAAAAGTACGGTTGTGGACCTGATGGCTTCTATAGACCACCTAAGTGTCAAAATACACATATAAAATGTGCAACTATATTGTCAGATTATCCAAGTAAGAATGCATGCGGTTTTAATCTTTGTTTACTGTGTAATTCTTATACTATTTATCAAAGTATGAAATAATTTAATTGTAAAACTTAACAGGAAGGATAGTGAATTAACAATTGAATGTGCCCAAAGTAACTAAAATAACAAAAGTAAAACAATCAATTTAATGATATTGTACTTGCTCCGAATTCTAAGATGAAACCGTTGATAAGCAAGGTTTAGATAGGGTAGGGTCGTCCAAGAGTGTGCGGTGTACAAGAGTACGCAGAGTGATTATCTAATCCCAAAACAGATTTTTGGATTTAGTTACTGTTGTAAACAATGTAATGACATAATAAGTTTATGGTGAAAAAATGTGAAATTTTTAAAGTTTTGGAAGACAAAAAGTGATTTTGGCCTATTGATGACATTACTGATATTCCAAATTTATTTAGTGGCGATAGTGCAAGATTGCGCACTGCCAAAGTGTGCAAAAATGCGCACGCACTCTTGTCCAACATATCTGTTACCTATTTCACTTGTCACTTATTAGTCCAAAGGAAATGTACATGTTACCTTGCAAAAGGTCGGGTAAAAGATTTTTTTTTCGACCTGTATATAATGAGGCCAGCATGGAAAAACTGAATTATCCAACAAAATTTCCTTCGGGAGAATTTTCTGTGGCCAAAAAACAACAAAATTTTGGGACTTTTTTTGTTGTTTTTTAAATATTTCGAGCCCCTTTGAGTAGCGTATTATTTGTTAATTACAAGGTTAAAGAGGACAACATTCTCTACAACTTTCATACTAACAACTTTTTTATACACTCAATAGCAATCGCAGTACGACATTTCAAAAATAAGACAATTTTTTCAATTTCCTTAAAAACCGTGAAAAACACAGTTTTATCCCGATGATTCAAATGTTCCCCACGGATGTAATGATGTATGTCAACTTGTACATATTGACAGCAGAAAATTATCTACTATTTGCACACCCTCTTCTTCATTTTCATCACAACAGTCATATTTTATATTCAGTAAATCTATATAATTTAGTAAGTAGGGGAGAGTGTGGATGACTAAGACAATTTTCATATTTAGACAATAACTTTAAATATATACAATTGTTAATTTTAAAGTATTATTTAAACGAATATTTCAGCATTTAGTAACTTATTGGCACGAGAGTTTCAATTAAAAAAAATTTGTTTAATTTTAATAATTATTTTTATAATGCATGCATATTGTTCATTTTATTCCATAAACATTTTATTCTGTAGTACAATGGTATATTTTATTTACCAATTATTGATGATATATGTTTTAATGTTTTACTGTTTTAAGTATATCAAACATTGGATTGTAGTTCCATGTAAAAGGAGGGACTCAAAAAGAAAAAAAATATATCTTATGTAACAAATAATTTTACCTTATAACATATCTACAATAAAAATGACAACAGATTATTTCATTAACTAATATTATGCATTTAAATCTCTTGTAAAATTTAAAAATTCTTTCAATAAAATATTTGAGATCACTATTTTCATAAAAATGTTCAAAATATTAGTTTTAGTAAATATTGTCAATATTTTTCCACTTTTATTGTATAAAGATAACAAGAGATTATAACATTTTAGCGTGCAAAAATATATAAAATTTTAAGATTTTATCTATTAAATGCTTTTTAAAGCTCAAACAGAAAAACTTACTTATAAACATTTTTTTTTTGTTACATTCAACCCCTATCTCATTCAAGTTCACTTTCCCTATACAATAAAGTAAGGTACGCAATATGACTGCATAAGCTAAATGAAAAAATGTATTTTAATAATAATAATTTCTACAGGATATATAACAATATTTTTGTCTCTTTGATGGGACTGTTGTAGGATTATTAGCATTCAGTTATCCTGAATAGAAAATATATCAGGATCATGTTCCTCTAGAGCAGGGGTTCCCAAACCGACGTACCACTAAATCGAAGTTCATACTTCCGCGTACCACCAGGTAACAAACGTAAAGATAATATAGAAAAACCTATAAAAAGGAACCTGCCTAAAACGAAATATATCTTCGTGTTTCCGCTATAACAGGTTTTATTATACCTCGTGATCCAAAAGTCAAAACGAAATTTAAAAATTAATAATTAGAAAACGAATCAAGATACAAAGATACGGTTTGCACCAAACGGATGGAAAAGAAATCGGGTTTTGTGTGGCAAAGAAATAAAAAATAGTTCTGTTGGCGACCAACAGATCGGATCAACGCTGTCGGATTTCTGATGTAGGATTATGCAAAGCAACAAACGATATAAAAAGGAGCAACTGCAGCAGGTAATGGTAGTCGAAGCTTATATGCATCGAAATGCTGTCCATAGTTGAGAAAGCCCTCTTAGTTAAACTGTATTATAAGAATTCGGAAAGTGCCATTGCGGCATTGCGAGCATATCGCTACATGAAGGGTATGCGAGATAGCAAAGGACCAATAACGTCTTCTGCATTGAACAAAATGATGAAGAAATTTGAAGCTACAGGTTTTTTGGCGTTACGTCAAAGAAGTGGACGTCCCTCTACAGCTGCTGCTGTTGCCACGACAGGGGAGCAGACGGTGCAATCCATGTCGGCGGTTGCTGTACATGGGGAGTGCAGTGCTCGTGAAGTTTCGAGGCAGACAGTACTGTCGTACAGAAGTGTCTGGAAAGCACTGCGAATAACTTTGCGACGGTATCCCTACAAGTTGCAACATAACCAAGAACTGAAACCTCCTGACTTCGACTCTCGCCGAGATGTTGTGAATTTGGCATTCAATAAGATGGAAGAGCAGCACGACTGGCTCCATATTGTGCTTTGGACAGATGAAGCGCATTTCACACTCTCTGGCGCTGTTAACACCCACAATTGTCGAGTATAGACCACAGAAAATCCACATGCATTTGTTGAGGTACCCTTGCAACAGCCTAAAGTAACAGTCTGGTGTGGCTTCACTGCTTATTTCCTAATTGGTCCATTTTTTTTCGAGGAAGTCACACAGATGGGTTTCAAAACAATTTCTGTCACTGGTCAGCGATATGTAGCACTGTTACAGAACAACATTATTCCTAAACTGCAAGCGCGACAGGCACTCCAAACAGTCACCTTTATGCAAGATGGAGCACCACCTCATAGTGCTCTGCCTGTGCAACGCTTGCTACGCTCAACATTTGGGGAGGATCGCATTGTCAGTCGCTACTTTAATCACGCATGGCCTCCAAGATCTCCCGATCTGACACCCTGTGGCTTTTGGCTGTGGGGATTCTTGAAGTCAAAAGTATACGGCGACCAACCGGCATCACTAGCAGCACTGAAAGATGCCATCCGCGAAAATGTGTCTACCATAACGCAAGAAATGCTACTAAATGCTGTGAACGGTGTGGTGCCTCGTCTCACAGCTGTACTTCTGAATGACGGACAGCACATTGAACATTTACTGTAGTGCTAATTAACTGTAATTAAGCTGACTTGTAAGTTGTCAACATTTTTTCATTTGTAAATCATCTTTTGGTGCAATAAAACACTATATCGCCATCTGTTGGTCGCCAACAGAACTATTTTTTTCGTTGCCACACAAAACCCGGTTTCTTTTCCATCCATTTGGTGCAAACCGTATCTTTGTATCTTGATTCGTTTTTGAATTATTCCTTTTTAAAGTTCGTCCTGCCTTTTGGATCACCCGGTATTTAAAAATGAATGATTACATTGCTAAATTAGTACTAAAATTGACTTCTTCATAATAACATTCAAGTAAAAAGTAGTATCACCATAAAATTTTAATAATGCATACAAGATAAAAAAAATGTTTTGGTATAGGAAAAAAGGCACAATACTTAATGACATATTGGCGCACACTGATTCTTAACACTAGAACGACCAAGAGCGGTCATTTTGACCGCTACCAAATGAATATATTGCGACTCAAACCAGAAATTTCTTTTTAAAATAAATTAAATATACATCTCTCAGGAATATGTTAAATGAATAAGTTAAATAGTTTTAAATAAATACTCTGGTGTGAATTAGTTTTATAAAACTTGAATAAAATTTCCGGTCGTTCTAGTGATATACTGTTACAGTAGGTTAATTTGCTTCTATTGCTAATGAAAAGGGTGGACTTGTTTTATCAAGCACAGCTTCCTCAGGTCTGGCTCAATATTAGGTAGTTTTAGTCAGATTCGATGTTTAGTTTATTCCTGTGTTTTTTTTATATAAGGAAGGGGGGGGGGCACATTCACAGAGATATGATGTGCTAAACACAAACAGACTTTGAGGATATCAGACGGTACTCTCATATTCTCGCCAACAAAAAATCTGTTACACTCATCCATTTGAATGTGGATTCCAGTAATCTATCACAGGAGAGCTGAATACGTTCACTTCTTTCCTCTAACGTGAGATACAGTGGCAGGGTGTCTCAAATGAGAAACGACTTTCTTATCCAAAGCTTAGTTAGCGCATTTATCATAGGCTCGGTGCAACTGTATTAATAATTTGCATACCTTTAAATGCGACAATAATGTCGCGCATTAGGCAACACTTGCAAGTTTGTTCATACATTTATGTAGATAGTACCTCAAAACATATGTACAATGCTATACCTCAAATCCGCACTGCACCTGACCACAGTTTTAGTTTGATTTCAGATTACCATTTTGAATAACCTTACTCTGTTAAAAACTAATTTTCATGAAATAGAAAGAAATTATACACATTTTGTACAAGAGAAGAAAAATATTTCAATCAACAGAATGAATTAATTTATGTATTATGTTTGAAATAAAACTTTTATTTCAACACCACCTAGAAGCTCTTCCAGTACGAAGAGAACAATGTGTTATAAATTACACTTGGAATTTTATTTTGTTTTAACTGCTCGTACTCACACAGGCTCCTCCTATTTCCAACCATCCAAACTTTACCATCAGATAATTCAATTTATAAAGCATGTTTAAAAAAGTTCTTCTGCTAATTAAAAATTCTTCATTCATTAATTTTATAATTAGGTCTTTATTAAAAAATTCAATTTTTATCCATATAAATCTAATAATTATGTTTTTAATTCTGGAAAACTGATTGTATTGTAAGCAGTGTGTGCGAATTTCAGCAAGTTTGCTATAACAAACATTTCTCGTAACACACACACGCACAAAAAAAAAGCGTTTACAAATCCAAAATCGCAATCGAATTTTTTTTTTTTCCAAGAAATAAAGACAAGCCGTTTTTGATTCCATAATAATATACTGTTTTCTGTATTTTATTCCACGTACCAGTAGCCAGAGCTTCGTGTACCAGTACTGGAACCCGTACCATAGTTTGTACCAACCCCTGATCTAGAGGGTTTTTTTCTTTTTTCCTGGCAGTTATTTGTCACCTGTCCCCTCTTCCCTATACCCACTCTTTCTATATCGAGCGGGTATGTAAGTTGAAAAATAGCCTCATTTTTGAAAGGCCGTACTGCACAAATCCGTGGAGAACATTTGAATTATCGGGACAAAACTGTGTTTTTCACGGTTTTTAAGGAAATTGAAAAAATTGTCTTATTTTTGAAATGTCGTACTGCGCTTGCTATTGAGTGTATAAAAAAGTTGTAAATATGAAAGTTGTAGATAATTGTCTTCTTTAACATTGTAACTATAAAATAATACGCTATGACAACGGGTCTCGAGATATTTAAAAAACAACAAAAAAGTCACAAAATTTTGTTGTATTTTGGCTACAGAAAATTCTCCCAAAAGAAATTTTGTTGGATAATTCGGTTTTTCCATGCTGGCCTCATTATATACAAGACGGAAAAAAAATGCTCTACCCGACCTTTCGCAGGGTAACGCCTTTTTTTGGTACATTTCCGCTGGACTATATAGCTATAAAATGGGTTTTAAATACAGGGTGTTTATAAAGTCCCGGACCCATTTTGATGTTTAATAACTCATAAAATAATAAAGATAGATTAAAATTAATAACATAAATGGTTAGATAGACTCAAAAAGTTTCATGACCCTTGTCAATGAACTTCCACGTGTGCCCCCTTCGTCCCACGGAGAATATCAAGTCGATAGTCAATTTCACGCCAGGTAGCGGCAAGAATGTCGGCATCCACAGAGGCTATTGCGGTTGCAATTCTAGCTTTTAAGTCATCAATGTTCGACACTCTCGTCCTGTAAACATTGTCCTTTACAAATCCCCAAAGGAAAAAGTCCAGCGGCGTTATATCAGGTGATCTGGGTGGCCAAGGAATTGGACCTCCTCGCCCAATCCATCTTCCTGAAAAATGGTCATTCAAAGAAGTACGAACGATGGTACCCCAATGAGGTGGTGCACCATCTTGTTAGACATGTTGGAAAACTTCGTATTTCCACAACTAGAAGAGCTTCAGCCACATGTCTTTTTGCAACAAGATGGTGCACCACCGCATTGGGGTACCATCGTTCGTACTTCTTTGAATGGCCATTTTCCAGGAAGATGGATTGGGCGAGGGGGTCCAATTCCTTGACCACCCAGATCACCTGATATAACGCCGCTGGACTTTTTCCTTTGGGGATTTGTAAAGGACAATGTTTACAGGAGGAGAGTGTCGAACATTGATGACTTAAAACCAGGGCCGGCGCAAGGGGCGTGCGAAGTGTGCGACTGCACGGGGCGCCAAGTCCTGAAACGGCTTAAGGGGCGCTCAAAAGTCAAAAGATTACCGACAAAAAATAATTTTAGATTCCGCGTTTTTTTTTCTTTTCTTTTTCATTTTTTCCAGGCTGCGGTCTGTGGGAGTGGCTCTACCTTTGGTTTAAATAACAGTTCAAGGACACTGAAATCTTCCCATATAGACCATATACCCGGTTCCTTTATCTGAGGAAACGAGGCTATTAACACTCAAATTACATCCAGGAAAGACATAGCCAAACCTCTATTCAACACCAGGACTGAGGGAGGTTAATTAATAACTACTGACATTTTTACGATTCTGAACTCTTTCTTCTCCCGCTGGTTGATCGACTCTCGACTGTCCCCTTCATGCAGCTGATAGTGGCAAGTGTCCTTTGGCAGGTAACATCTTGTAGTTGCAGAGAATCGTACAAATTACTTATTCTCGTTTATTTGTATTAAACAATATTAATTTAAAGATTATACTCAAAATGCCGTGGATGTAAAAATCGGGAAATTATTAAAGGATCAAGAGGGCGCCGAAAAAAAAGAAAGAAAAAGTAAAAACCATGATGAAAAAAGGGATATAATCGGAGCGCCAAATCTTATGTCGAAGACGCAAATGAAAGGTTAATAGAGGTAAATTTCTCTAACTAAAAATTATATATGTAATTAATCTTATTAAAAAATTAACTTCAGCACATCGTTTTATTTAGTTATTCTTAATTTAATCTGCATTAAATCAATAATAGTGTAATAGTATTTCAATACATGGCCGAAAATAGGAATTTTTCAGTCGCAAGCATTTTGGCGCAGTCTCCAATCCTTTTCCAAAATAAATGTATACAGAGAAGTTTTCAATCCATTCCCCTAATTTTTATTTTAAATATGAAATAATTGTTAGGAAGCATATTTATCTTCATATTTTTATATTGCTTTCTTTAGAAATGGACCTGCTGTAATCGCTTCGTTTTTATCTATCTATATATAATCCAGATCTTGTTAACAAGATAATGTTCGGAAATTGAATCATTTCGAACCTAATTGGAACAGTGTATTGATCTTACAAGTACCTTGGATCTGGGTGTGTTCATTAATCAAGTATATAAATCGTATAGTTTGTTTACAGAGACACACAAAAGCAAATTTTGTCATCACGATGTCCGAAATATTGAACCAATTCAAATATAATTGGGACAGTGTATAAATCTTACAGGTATCTTAGATGAATTCGTTAATCAAATATTATTCTCTGGCGCCCCTAAGCAGTCCCTTAATAGAAAAATCACGCCCTGTTCAAAACAAAGAGTATAAAATTAACGAATATATCTTTATTTTGGGTCGTCCGATTCCATGACATTTTTTCCTAAATTTCGTTATTTGTTTTTTGTACCGAAGGACGAACCAAATCTTCTTTTGGCGACCCCTTCTACTCATGTGCCCAGGACATCCCCCTCCCCCCTCCCCCCTCGGCCTTGCTTCAACAAGACAATGTGAAATGCACCACAAATAAGTTTAAAGTCAAACATCTATTGATATGAAATTAGGACTATGTAACTATTTTTTCCTGGTCCGTACTTTCTTTCTTTCTTCTCAGGAAATAAAGGAGATAAATTTAGTTCATTTTAGAAAAAAACGTTTTTCTAGTTCAAATTTCAGAAAAAAATCAGACAACGTCGATGGAAACTTATTCTTAAAGAGTGATGTTATTAACATTGAAGAAAACAATGCATTGTAAAATTTTTGTGAAGTCAGTTCATCTTATTAATTTTAATATTTATATTTTTTTAAGAAACATATCAATGATTTAAAATGTTTTTTTTTTTTTCAATCTATTCTGAACAGCTTTTTCCGATGAGAGAGAGAAGGTTTATTATAAAACTCGTTGTGTAAGGCCAAAATCCAAACTGGCTGCTTTTTAGCACATTTTTTATCCTAAATGTGTCAAATTGGCAGATGCTCTTCTTAAAAAACTAATGTAATCGAACCGTTTTTCAGTTTTTCGGTAAAAGCAGAAGAATTTTCAAAAAATGCCGTCAAAGTTGGCGTTTTGAGCCGAATTTCCGGACACGACAGCGCCGGAAAGGAAAAAAACTGCTGTTCTGAGACAAAAATCACTTATAACTTATAACGCAATTCTTTTAACAGAAAATGAAAAAAAAAAAAACTTTTCGATTTCATATCACATCAAAAAACATACCTGCAAGTCTCGTGCTTTTATGCTTAAAAACGAGTCAGAAAATGTGTCAGATGGTTTTGTGTTGTTGAAGGGGGAAATATATTTTAAAACTCTTATATTTAAATTGATATATTTAAATTTATATGAAAGATAAAACCATGAAACTTTGTAAATTGTTTTTCAGCTATAGTTTTGTGTTGTTGAGCGGGGAAATATTTTTTTTATCAAAACTTTTCATATTTAATTTTATATGAAAGATAAAACCATGAAACTTTGTACAAAGTTTTTCAGCTATGTAATCTTTAAATTGGTTTCGGAATTTTTTATTTAAAGTGAAAATTTTTAAAATTTGTTCCTCGTAGTAAAAAATACTCATAAAAAATTTTTAAAAAAAGTGTGTTTTTTTAAAAATTTGTAATTTTTTAAAAATAAATATTTCTGTAAATCCCTTAGTCAAATCAATATTCCATATGAAATGTGAAAATGTGAAAATGTATGCAAAAAAAAAAAAAAAAAAAAAAAAGAAAGAAAAGAAAATAAAATTAGAAGATAGAATATTTTAGAAAAGTTTTAAAAAGATAATTCTCTTTAAAGAATTTACATTTAAAAGGGAATAGATGTATAAATTTGTATTTCAAGAAAATAAAATTAGAAAAATATGATTATGAATATAAAGTAAAATCATATTTATAAATATCTTGTTTCCCGGCCATCACACTTTTTTTTTTAATATAGTTAAAGAATTTTGTCAAAGTTTAAAAGAAGAATGGGATAAAAGCATATACGTAACTAAACGGGGGGGGGGGGAGGCACGGCCCACCCCAGAATTTCAAACTTAAGTGAAAATGTTATGACACTGATTGCTCTACATTTTAATTTACAAATATTTGAAAGATATTACACAAAGAAATACAATTATTTCTGATTTGAGAACTAATGTAATCAAAACGAGTACACACACATAAGTGAATGTGTGTGTGAGGGAGGAGGGGGGGAGTCAAAGGAAAAACAGTTACTAGTATGTAGCTTGGAGCAATAGGGAGCCAGAAGAAATAAAGTTAAATAATTTCTGAAGGCTCCGAATCTGAGCGAGAGTTATCTTTTTTGTCACGAGGGTGATGGTAAAAAATCAGTTCTAAGAATTCCAGTTTAGTAGTCTTTCAACAAAGCTGTAAAATATTATGTGCTGTTGTCAGGGCTGGTGAGAGAGGGGACACTTCGGGTGGGGAAATGACCAATATAAGTATTTCTAAGAAGTGATAATTAATCTCTCTCGGGTAAACCAGGATATAGTTGTCAGTTGTTGGTCCATTAATTGTCCAGGAGTAGGTAATAAGAACATCTTGGCAGGGGCATCCTTTGAGAAAGGACGAATTTTTTGCAACTTCCCCGTGGCTTTAAGCATGTGGGGTGATTTCAGTTTCCATGCATAATTATCAGTGCACAAATAAATTCTGTAGTTTGTTTAAAATACGGGAAACATTTTTTTGTGGTTCTGCCACATAGGCCTATGCTTAAAGTTCTAGAATGTATTTTTTGTGAGTAAATTTCTTCTTATCAGATCTTTGAAATTCTGTATAAATGGAAGAGCTTTGAGGAAGATGTTATGTTACAAAAATGATATTGCGAGAAAATTGAAATAAAAAAATTTTGTCGCAAATTTTCTTGTTTTTAAGTTATCCAGAATCTATGATGGCTTTTGAAGATAAAATTTTGGTAATATGCTTTCTAAGAATGTAAACATCAGATCGGATGATTTTTTTTTTTAATTTTCTGCCCTTGCCCCTCAAAGGAGGGGGGGGGGAGGAGGAAGGCAATTGGTTGTCTGTTGGGGATCAGTGATCAGTCTCTTTGCCTCGTTTTTGTCCGCGTCTCCCCAGATTATTATATACAAAAAGGGATTGAATTTTAATGCCTTTATGTATTCTTTAAATAATATCATAAGTAATTAGTAATAGTATGTTTAAAAGTAACGAATATATAAAAAGTTAATAATAATCCAAGAGTATTTCCTTTTTTTTCGGGCTTGTGGGGGGGGGGCGACGGATATTCGCACGGGCGCCAAAATACCGTTGGGCCGGCCCTGCTTAAAACCCAGAATTACAACCGCAATAGCCTCTGTGGATGCCGACATGCTTGCCGCTACCTGGCGTGAAATTGACTATCGACTTGATATTCTCCGTGCGACGAAGGGGGCACACGTGGAAGTTCATTGACAAGGGTCATGAAACTTTTTGAGTCTATCTAACCATTTATGTTATTAATTTTAATCTATCTTTATTATTTTATGAGTTATTAAGCATCAAAATGGGTCCGGGACTTTATAAACACCCTGTACTTACAGAACTTTCAGATAATGCACCTGCATCTTCCGTTTGAATGGTTTCTGACAGCAGCCTTATGGCAAGTGATCATTCATTTCATAGCATTGTACACTTGCAGCTGTTAATTTATGGAGACAATATCACATTGTTCTTCTTTCTTTGCCTACGCATAGTAGCCACAAAAACACCCGCTAGATATATACAAGGTGGCGATAATTAAACTAACGGTACTCAGAGTGTTCTGTAGCGCGATCTAATTGCGAGAATGGCGCCAAATTTTGTAGGAAGATTAAACAAGACGGGGGACGAAGGATTCCGCGAAAAAAAAAATTAGTTCCAAAAGTCACCGCCAGGGGAATATGTGGCGCTGTGTATTCGAAAAAGAGAGTTTCAAAAATGAAGAATCAAAACTGAAATAAAATTAGCGTTTATTTAACGAATTTAGAAATTTAATCCAAGCTCAAAATAGTAACAGTTTATAAAAAGCTAAAAATTTACATTAACACTGCTAAAGTTTCTTTATCTGCAATTTCACTTACAGAGCCCCAAAGAAAGCAACAGCAGCAGAAGAAGAAGTTCTTATTCAAATTTCACGTTACATCTTTTGGCCCAGTGCCAGCTTGTTCAGCTTTAAAAGGTAATGTGCTACTGTTAGAAGCAATTTCATTGAAAGTTATCTTTTATAATGTCTCCTTCTTTAGTCGAGCGAGCTCTACTAGTCAAATTATTTTACCTCAACCAGGGCAATGCGCCAGCCGCTCTTTGTGCTTTTATAAACCACAAAAAAATGCGTAAAGGTAACGGTCCTTTGTCAGTTAATGGTTTAAAAGCAATGGTTGAGAAGTTTGAGAAAACAGGTTCTCTAAACGTTCAGTCAGGCAGAGGACGAAAACCCGTATCACAGGATACAATCGAAGAAGTGGCAACGGCGATTGTCGACAGAGCACCAGACAATATTGCTACCACTTCCAGCGCTCGTGGGATAGCTCGGAATCTGGATATGCCTTATTGTACGGTATGGAAAATCCTACGAAAGATTATCCCCTTCTATCCATACAAGATCAGCCGTGTACAAGAGTTACGTCACACCGACCATGATAAGCGATTGACTTTTCCTCTCACTTTTCTTGCCAGAATGGAGTTGGATGATGCTTGGCCCTGGAAAATCTTATGGGGAGACTAGGCCCACTTTTACCTGAATGGAACTGTAAATAACCAGAAGTGCCGAATTTGGGATAACAAGTCGCCAAAAGCATTCAAGGAAATTCCTTTGCATTCACCAAAGATAACTGTTTGGTGTGGTTTTACAGCAGATATGATCATATGTCCATTCTTCTATGAGAACATTACTCCGACAGGACCTGTAACTTGTTCTGTTACCGGAGACAAATATCGCCAAATGCTAAACAACTTTGTTATTCCGGCACTTCAGCAAAGACAGTGCCTGGAGAAAATCATTTTCATGCAAGATGGAGCCCCTCCACACATTGCTTTGCGGGTACAGCAGCTGCTACGACAGAAGTTCACAACAGAAAGAGTCATTAGCCGCTGTTTTCCAACTGCATGGCCACCTCGGTCCCCTGATCTTACACCCTGCGACTTTTGGCTATGGGGTTACCTAAAGTCCAAGGTCTATTACGGAGGTGTCCAGGACCTGGCTACGTTGAAGGATAACATATCGCGAACTGTACGGGAGATTCCTACAGACATGTTATTCTCTGCTGTTGTAAATGCTGTGCACAGAATGCAATATGTGGTCCACAAAAACGGCGGCCACATCAAACCTGAGTTGGATGTGCTAAATAAACGGTAATTTTATTTCACTATTTATTCTTCTTTTTTTTTTAAACTCTCTTTTTCGAATACAAAGCGCCACATATTCCCCTGGCATGGACTTTTGGAACTAATTTTTTTTCGCGGAATCGTTCGTCCCCCGTCTTGTTTAATCTTCCTACAAAATTTGGCGCCATTCTCGCAATTAGATTGCGCTACAGAACACTCTGAGTACCGTCAGTTTAATTATGGCCACCTTGTATATATATATATATATATATATATATATATATATATATATATATATATATATATATCATTAAAATATATTACTCTTCTGAGTGCGAAAATTGGATGATAAATCATCTAGGTCAGACAATAACGATCTTTCAAGTTGCATCAATATTTACACCTGCTTCCGAAAAACTGCTACCGTTGCTAATGCCATTGAAGGATTTAAAGTAACGGACCTTTCAAAAATGACTTTTTTTGTACTGACATTTTAGCAAGCAGCGTCAGTGAAAGATCATTAGAATCATTAGAATCTGAACTTGTTGAACCACATATGTCAAACAAACACTAAAAATGAGGAGGAAAGAGAATTGCTTTTAGTAGAAAATTATATTTCAGAAATTCAGAAAATCTATGTAAAGAAAAGATGTACGTTCACTGTGAAATAAACCACCTTCGGTTTTGCAGCGTATAGCTTGGACTTCAACAACTTCATCTTACGTTAAATTAACAGAATTGTCACTCTATCTACAGTCATTTGGGCTCGATCCTATAGTAAGAGGAGCAAAAGGTTTGGAATTTTAAGGAGTTCACCACATAAAAGCAGCTTGAAAATGACGCAGCAGGATTAAAGCAAAAACCTTTACCAAAAAACATAAAAGTAAACCCAAGAAGCCAAAAACTGCACCAAAGAAACAATGTGGATATATGTAGGCTGCTCAGAAATTTATAGAGAACAAATCGTAGAGGATTGGATTGAGTGCATTTCTTGCAGAGACTGGTATCACGAAAAATGCACAGTCTATGCATGTCGTGGTCAGTACAAATGTGACGCTTGTAACTAAAGTGCTTCCTTTTGTTTACTGCGCACTCTTGCACACTTGACTGCACACTCTTGTCCTCATTGTTTGTACAAGAGTGCGCATTTAGGAGGAAAATATTTTTTTCATATAATACCAAAAGTGTTTCTTATAATTTGATTAATTCAATTTTTTGTTAGCTTATTAGTCTGAGAGTATAAATAAAGTATAACAACATACCTTAAATCTCTTCATTTATTGTTATTATTGTTATTCAATGAAATAGCTAAAGTGCGCACTCCTGCACCTTACCCTACAACCAAAACATAATGAATTGATTTCAAAAGTCACATTCCTTTCCCCCATAAAGCATTGATTAAAACAAGAAGCTTTAAAAGTCGATCATTTACATATTTTAGTTACATCTAGAAATCCTTAAATTTTCTTAGTTTTGTGGTTTTTCCTTCTTGATGTTTCAATTGCAATGTGCGTACTATAATAATATGTTCAGATATAACTTTGTAGAAGGTGAGCAGAGTTGAACATTTTATTTCAAAAGGAATACTTCCTAAATGATCCCATTTAAAATTTATTTGTATCTGATTGTGGTTTATCTATCTTCCCATACTCTGACCTTCATGAAAATACTCGATTTGGTTTGAAATTTAATATGGTATTCATATAAAGTATATAGCAATGAAAGTGTTCCTATAAAAATATAATCATGTTACTTAATCTAAGCCGTAATTTTTTATGTACACATTGAAAACTTGAATGTGCAAATCGTCGGCTGTTGTTTGAATAACGCGACCTACAGATTTTCATTTCGCGTATAGCATATTAAATATCCCAGGTAATTGCTACGTGGAAGGTTTGTATTTAAATCTTCATTAGCGTAAGGCTCTCTATTCATGATTTATGTCTAGAAATCGCCTATGTGTCATTAACAGAATTTTCAATTTCTTATTATAGTTAATGTCTGTTTTTTTGTTTAATTATTTTCAATTAAACTTTCTAATTAGAAATATGTAATGCTATATGCTTAGAGTATTTTCCATGTTTTCTTACAGAATCAACATTCTCTAGTTTAACCGACATGATTCTGCGTTATGATCTTCTCGTAAACATAGCATGGCTTGGGGATGAATTCGAAAATTCATTATTAAAAATGATTGGAGAATCAAAAAGTTACGAAAAAAAGAACATCCTGTTTTTTCATAAAGTGCCAATGATCTTAAGTGGTGTGAAAAACTTTACGCATGTAAAGTTTCCTGACTGTGAAGATGATTTACTGAAATGTGAATTTGAAGTTAACCAGATACAAAAAGTAAGTTTTCTGTATGTATTCTCTGATGTGTCCGACTTCATTTCTTTCTATACTCTGAAGAAAAAACAGATCTATCCATTTTTGTTAAACTCTACCTCTGGACGATATTGCAGATAGAGGTCTGCACGGGTCAAAATTTCCAGGCCGTAGCTTTTTGTTTTTAGCTCGGCCCGCTATAAAAGTTAAAAGTTCAGCCCGTGCAAAAATTTTATTGGTCCGGCCTGGTATAAAAAGCAAAACGTTCGGCCAGGTATAAGAGTTAAAAGTTCGTTCCGGCCTAGCCGGACTGAATTTCTACAACACATGCCGATATTTATGTAGCAACATTATCCTACAATTAAAATTATTCAAAAAGCACACTTACATATGCAGATATTTTATTTTAAGATTATGTTCGAAATGCATGGAATACAAAATATCAGCAAATTAATGACCATTTAGACAATTGCGCACTGATTAAACACTGATTAAAAAAATTGATTTTCACAATAACATCCAAATGAAGATTCATTAAGAGAAGAAAAATCAGGAGATAAGAAAAATCAGTTATAGATATGTTCCATTCTTAGCAGCTCTGTTGTATATGTATTATATACTTTTCATACGGATTATCATATTAATTTTGTCCTGATCAAGACAATTTTCCGTTTAAGACAGGTTCTATTTCACAGTTTTTCTGTACTTTATTTTTTCCCTAGAAATGTATGTAGTATGCTGTAACTCTCTTATTTATGAACCGATGTTGATGTGACTGAGTATGTGTATAGGACATATCAAGGACTCGACCGAGTTCGTTGGCCAGCTTCATCTTTATCTTTAAAAAATGCCTGAGCTATGGCAGTTTGAAATTCTAGGGTGGCTGACATTTTGAAACAATCGCATTTTTGCTATGCTGTAACTCTCATATTTATGAACCGATATGAATGTAATTGATCATGTATACAGGACATACCAAGTTCTCGACCGAGTTTGTTGACCAGCTTCATGCGCAATATTGTTTCAAAATTACCACCAGTTAAAAATTTTAATTTTTTTTAAAAATTCAAAAAGATATATAAAAAATTATAAATTGAAAAAGTTGTTCCCGTTAAGTATTAGAACGTGATACAAGGATTCCGGAGCATTTTTGTATTATTTTTATCTTAGAAAATGGCTGTTTGAAATTCTAGGTTGGATGGTATTTTGAAGCAGTCTGATTTTTGTTATGCTGTAACTCGTTCTCATGCTGAAATTCTGATTCAAATTCAGTATTAAAGAAAACCGGGATTGAATCTTGTGTAAATAATCGGGTTCCAAGCATTTTAGCTTCGGGTGTTTGAGTAAAATGAATTGAGTTTTTAAAAACACGGAATATGGAAGCTACCTTTTCCTCCCGTTACAGACAGGAATGACTTTTTTTATTTAGTTTATTTTACATGTTCATTCTTCTTCTCTTAAATATTCATAAGTTATTTATTTTAGAATAATAATAACCCTCATAGAGGATGCTATTGAAATATCTCTCTTTCAGGATATCACTAGCTGACCAAAGTCACTGGGAATATTCTTATACGAAAGAATACATGAACTTCGAATATTTGAAACCAAGTATATTTACGTATTTACACAAGGTGTTTTACGTAGTTAAATCAAAAAGTAAATTCCATTTGGCGCTTGTTGACGACATATTGTAACGAGAGTAAATTTGTTAAGCGAGAATGAAGAATACATTGTGGGGCTTCGGAAGGAAATGCAGTTATTTGCGTTGTTCCTGCGTACGTTTTGGTGGGTAGTTCGTAATGGTGCATCAACAGGATTCATGCTACAAATTGGATGTTTGAGGATCTATACGCATTACAAAGACATTCATCGTGAAATTAATGCTGTTTACAGTGAACATTCAATAGCTCTCCCTAACACTCGCCTGTGCAAATAATTTAAAACGGACTTTCAGATCTGACTGACAAATTTCGTGAAGAGTGACCTCTGAACTTCACCAATTTGGAAAATGTAGCCGTAATCGAAGAGTTGTTTCGAGACATTCCAGGCATAAAAAATCAATTTTACGATGCATGTCTGTGCAATTTAAGCATTAATAAATATAATAACTATACAGTTCCTCAAATCTCCAATTTGGAGCATGAATCCAGCTGATGATGTGACATTACGAGACGCTCATCAAACATTGTACGTAGAAATAACACAAATAACTCCATACTGAACTTCTTCGTGAAGCTCCACAATGTGTTCTTCATTCACACCAAACGAATTTGCTCTCATTACAATACGTCGCCAAGTAGCGTCAAGTGTAACTTAAATTTTTATTCACCTACAAGTAATTAATGGAATTACATGTATTAATTATTAGAATAATTAATAGTATAATTAATACAATAATTAATAGTATGATTAACCCTTTGATTACGTGCCAGAATTGTCGATTGTTTTTATATTCAGTTGCACCACAATTTACAAAAAATTTCTTTCTGCTAGATTTTTCTTGAACATATCCTAGTATAAGTGTATGACAGTGTTATTATTTTTCAAAAAGTGTTACGAACAGGGCCTGTTTATCCAAAAGGCACGTGAAGCACATGCTTCCCTTCTAAAATTTAAAAGGGGTCCCAAAATGACTGTGAAGAGGGTTCTCTACTTCACATTTTAATTTTTTACATTGCGCGTATTTTTAATTTTTCTGGAAAAGAAAGTTTGCTTAATCCATGAGGAAATCCACGCATTACGAAACTTATTTAACAGGGAAATATGAATGTCATCAATAGGATGTTAATTAATCATATAGCATCCTGACGTGCCTATTAGAAACCACCCGGGAAATTGAGCATACAGCTGTATGTACTAGATATATATGAAGTATGCACAAGGAACATTAAAAAAACTGTTTAATGAAATATATATGACCTCGGCTAAGCTATTCCCGGATATAATATTAGTACCATCGGTGAGTTTTAATGAATGAAAAATTCAGAAACTTTTGCCAAATGAAAGGGGCCTCCAAAATGATACTGTGCTTCCTCTAGAGTCAGAGGTTAATCGAACCCTGGGTACGAATGGATAAAAAATAATCCACTGGGACGTATATGTCACAATCTGTAATTAAAGGATTGATAGAATAATTAATCGTATAATTAATTGAATAAATTTTCGAAATCGATTAGAACTCATTACACACTTTTTTTAATCAAAGAATTTGTAGTCGGCAATGAAGCATTAATGTGCCTGAATGTTTTCCTCCCTAATTAGTTATTTCCATATTTTGTTACTTCCTATCTTTGCCCTGTTTGTTTTTATCTCCGTGATAGTCATTCATTAATCCCACATTATTTCTACTTTCAAATATTATTTAAGCATTTTTTTCTAATCGCACTCCTTGTTACTTTTTTAGGTCGTATGGTCAGAAATAAAGGCAAGTGCTCCTCTTGCTTTTCATGTTATTCGAGCCATGTCATTTACCCAAGAGCAATACAACACATTATTAGAATCATATTACATGACAATAAACAGGAAATATTCTATTGAACGGGTCGCTTGTGATTGGGTAAAAGAAAATCAATACACATGGACAGATTGGATACCTAAACATGCAGAAAATAAAACTACTTTATATATCGGAGGTATATTTCCAGAAAAGGGAATATATTGGAAACAGGATTCTGTATTTGAAGGTGAGTAGCATGGCGATTTGCTCTTTAAAAATATTACTGCTTTCACGCTGATTTTATTCCGTTAAATATATTAAAGCTTGCTTACAGTTATAAATTAACTCAAAGCTATCAATGGCATGATCGATTTTAAAATTCCCTTAGCGCAAATAAAAATGGTAAATAGGTGATTCCAGATTAACATAGACGACAATCCGTTTGTAAGAAGTACAAAATTGCATGAACAGTGGTCAGGTAATAAAAAGAGGTATGAGCTTTTCATCAACAAATCAATTTATTAAAATATTAAAATAAGTAACTTACACTTTAACAAATTAGAGATATCCAGATTATAAAGTTAAAGAATCAATTTAAAACTCTTTTGAGGATACTTATCAGAGGGGCACAATAAGTTGCTATCAGTGCCAGCTGATATGAGTTATGCATTTAAGAACAAACTTTTATAACTTAATGAGATTTTGTTTGTTGCAATAAAAAAATACTTTTTATAAGTGCAATTTGCTCTTTAGAAAAATACCCATTATATAATTTATATTTGCCTAGAAATGCCACCTGTTACGGATTTTGAAAAGTCGTTACGGTTTTAACGAACTATTACGGCATTAATTAGAAAGAATACTGAAAATCACAGGTTTTATTATTAGAAGAAAACTTTCAGAGATTAGTATTTCTGGTTAAAAACTTTAATGGTTACTCAAAATAAGTAACAGAAAGCATCTTTGCTTACCTATGTTATAATAAATATCCAGATTATAAAGTTAAAGAATCAATTTAAAACTCTTTCGAGGATACTTATCAGAGAGGCACAATAAGTTGCTATCAGTGCTAGCTGATATGAGTTATGCATTTAGAACAAACTTTATAACTTAATGAGATTTTGTTTGTTGCAATATAAAATTACTATTTATAAGTGCAATTTGCTCTTTATAAACATACCCAATATATATGTGAGAGAAAGAGAGGGGGGATAGAGACGTACAACAAACGAACGAATTGATTAAAGGCCTTGAAATATCCAATTCGGATGAGATAAAAGAACTAATAATAACTAAGCAGATTTTTTTAAAAATGCATCTACAGATGCGAGAACATTAATCTTTATTAATCTTTATTCATGATCTCGCTAAGGATGTATTGATGTATTAGCAAACAAGTTAGATGACTATGAAGTCGCAAGGACCAATGTTAAAATAATAAATAGAAATTAAAAAAGTTTTGAAAGTAAAAAGCCCGAAAAGAGAGAATCTGGAAATTCAAGACCTTTCTTTTGCCCTCAATAGCATGACAACTTGAAAATAAAACAGTCTGGATATGACCCGATGACTGACGTTCCATCCAACGGCCAAAAAGGGACTATTTTGGATGATACTCCGTCAAAATTGTTGAAATTATCATCGCGAATTTTCAAACTCTCCTTCACCTTTAAAAGTTAACTTTAATACATCTACATCGAAAAATAATTCCAACCCTAACAAAATGGAAAAAATAATTGATATTAACGGCGAAGAAGTAAAACTTTTTTCGATATAGAAAGTGATTTAAGCATAATGTGTTAGAATGTTAAGTAAAAATTATGTCTACAAAATTATCTTTTGATAGTGTCGCATTATCTGGTGGTGTTAAAGAAATTGTGTAAGCTGTAGAATATTTTTCGTATGAAATATGTGTTGATAACTTTCCCATTTCTACAAATTTTAATGTTTGCAATCTCTTGCATATGATACAATAATAGTAACTGATGTGGTTAACAAACTAAATTTGGCGATAAATGAAGATGGAATTCACATTGTTAGTAAACGCAAAAAATTCTACGTAGGTTATATTATAATTTTTAAAAAATCAAATAAAAAATTTTAATTACATTGCCATTTGTTAAAATGAAAAGAAAATTGAAAACAAATAATTAACGAGACCAAAAATTGAATGTTGAAGTCACAAAAAAGAGCTAAGAGGTTATCGCCTGCTCTAAATGTTCATAAAATTCATTCAAGTAAAAAGATCAAATCAGATCATAAAAAATAAATGATAAAATTGGAAGTCAAAAAACACAAGAAGTGAAATTAACATTAAAGAAAAGGATGAAAATGAAAAAAAATAAGATTTCGTAGAGGCTTTACGAAACGTGACTACGATTATGGAAGTAACGTAAACATTGTTATCCAAGAAGAAATTTTATTGATGGATGACACAGATACTGTGAAGCAACATAGAAATTGTGAAGACCGGAGCCATCCTCACAAGATTTGCAGGTATACGACTGGGTAAAAAAGAAAGAAAAAAGAATATTTAAGACTTTTTACCGAAACGAGAATATCGAAGAATTGAATATAAGAAACTTGATAAAAGAAAACAGAATTTAGAAAGAAATATTTGAAAGAGAAAAGGCTGAATTGCAAAAATATATCGAATGACATTAGAAGATGGGAAGAACACTGAAAGAAATTTTAACGTGGTAATATTTCTCTTACTTTCAATGCTTATGGGAATAAAGAAGTCGGACATGATCATGAGATTCTTTTCATAGAGGAAGCAGAAATTTTATAGACATATGAAGAACATTGTAGAATCAGACTCTGCACAGTCTCTAAGATAACTGACTTTTATTTATTTTTTGCTTTTTTCTTTTCAGAACCATTATAGTATCCAATTTCGATAAGATGTTTATAATTAATCTCGAAGTCGCCAGTTTATAAGGATGGCCGAATAATGTGAGAAGAACGTGCAACACCACATATCAGTTGATCTAAAAAGGCTCGAGCTAGTTTAAAAGTGGGTGCTGCATTCAGATAATTAAAAAAATGCTTGGCATAGGTGCTTGGCTGATTTTTGATAAGAGAATGTATAAGTACTTCTCTATAATTTTATTCTCGTAAATTTGGAATATAACCATTTTGAATTGTAATGGCTTCTCGTCTATCTACTGCCTATTTTCTTATGCATTTTGTGTTTATTAAATGTTTGTGTTGTCTTTGAATACAGCATGTAGTCAATCGAAGTATTTTGTCATGAAGTCATTTTATTATTTAATAATCCCATATATATATATATATGGGATTATTAAATAATAAAATGACTACGACACACACACACACACACACACACATATATATATGTTCCTCAATTCATCGATACACAGCATTCCCCACTGCATCCCGAATTCTTTGGAGGTCTGGTCGTTCCGACAGTAAAACCCCGGACAAAAAGGTAACGCCATGCTTAATTTTCGAATCACTGGCTTAGGTGATGAGAGACAAACTACACAAATATTGCATATATTTAATTTTTCGGTGGAAATTTTTCTGTTATTCCATGAGGGATATCCAATTATTGCACCATCCTTCAGTTTGCATCACTTGATCGCGCTCTGTGTCGGCATTTGCCACCGTTTGCATGTCATCGATATTCCACACCAATGCTCATCTTCAGAAATTTCCTGCTCTATACGGAAACATTTAAATCCCTGCTACAGTTTTTTGTTACAACTTCATCTCCGTATACAATATTTAGCCTTTTGGGGGTTTCCATTGTAGCTTTGCCTAATTTGAAACATACACTGCAACATATTGGCGCTGTCAAATAACACATATAAAAAACTACCGCATGAATGGTAATGCATGAAGTACCTGCAAAGAAATATCAAAGATGTTAGCTCAGTTATAGGAGAACGCTTCCTGGATGTCGCCGCGTCGGTCACATTTTGTAAGTTTGCCCATACAATGCGAAACAAAACAAATTAAACCCTTAAATTCAAGTTTTCTTTTATTTAATTGAAAAATAACATGGATACATTTTAGTGGCTGAAATGACAGAAAAACGTAAAAAAAAAAATATTATAGTTAAAAAATTAAGGCTGAAAACTAATCTATAAACGATTGTAGCTCTACAAACATGTTTTCATCATTTTTTTCACTCATACAAAAAGCATATAAATTTTTTATGACAATTATTTCTACACTCGCTTTCAATTCATAAAAATATTTTTAATACCAATTTCTATGCTTCAGTTTCCTGTGAAAATATGCACAAATTATCATTGAAGCAGTTACTTACTCTGAAAATTGATCATAACAATCTTATGCTGCAATTTCTGACCATTCTTTGAACTAGGAAGTGAAATAAGACTGCTTGCAAAATGATATAAAAAGGTATTTACGAAAAAAATAAGTTCCATGTGATGTGTATGCTAAAGACTAATACATCGACCATCTCCTTTAAGCGACCACCTTCCTCAACGACCATTTTTTTTCATGGAACGAAATTTATTCCTATAGGCTCAATGCTAATTTTACCTCTATTCAGAGACCATTCTCAGTGGATCTCCCTCCATGAGCGACCAATTTGTTTTTAAAAATGAAAAAAAAAAACCCGTTCTTTCCTGGTCGTTTGACTTTTAGCTTGATCGCGCATTATTCATGAAATTTCTGAACCAGGTATATATACATTAAAATCTTAGTTTGTTTATTTTAATTCTGGTAACCTTTAACTCTTTAAACCCTTTTTGTGCCTTTCCAGGCAATGAATCCAATTCTGATGACGAGCCTGGTGTGACGGACAGTAAACTCCCTGCCCTTTCCTCACAAGAAACTCTGAAATAAAAATAGATATATTAATGGAATCTTCATTATCTGTTCAAGACAAAAAAATTTTGCATTTATTCACCGAACTTCGAAAGTATTTAAAAATAAAAGTTGTAAAAGATAAAATTGTAAAATCACCGCAAACATCAATTTATACGTTTTTTAAACCCTTGTAATCGTTAACTTATGAATTTAAATTAAAGTTTTATTTATATATATATAATGTAAAAGATAACATTTCCTAACACTATTTTTTACCTTATTTTCAAAAACCAAAAACTAGATTTAAACGTGTGACCTCCATTAAGAAACCACTTCTCGGAGAGACCAATTTTTAATAGAATGGAGTGTGGTCGCTTTAGGGAAGTTTTACTATATGTTACTAATCCTCAGCACATTAAGGATTTATTGGAGTGTTAATTGTCTCACGACGAAAAATTAATTCTTAAGTTCAAAATAAAATTTGTAGAAATTTCAGGGGTTGTATACAAATTGAACAGTGATTTTATTTTGATTTTCACGTAACTAAAAATGAAATAACTTATCCAGTTCAAACTGGACTTTAATGTATAGGTAAGAATTTAATCTTATAAGGAAATGTTTGAATTAACAAATTTATAGGACAGTCATAACTGTCAAATTGTCAGTGTTTTACCACTATTTACGATTCTTAGTCTTATTTAATTTCATATTTCTGTCATTAAATAAAGCAAATATTTCTATTCGGAAATAGTCATACTTCAAAATTGGAAGTTTTAATATCTATGGACCATTCAATGTTTGTTCAATTTTGTGTTTAATAAACTGCTTTCTTACTACATTTTTTTTCAGCGGCAAAAATGGCAGCTGACGACGTAAACAGAAACAAGTCCCTGTTACTTGATTATGATCTTGAAATTTTATACGCTGATGGTCGTTGTGCAACAGATCAAGTAATGAGAAGTTTCATACAATACGTAAAGAACGATACTGCATATAAAACATTAGTTGGCATTCTTGGTGAGTTTTCATTTAACACTTTATTCTAACATATGATGAAAAAGTTTAAAATATAAAATTGGTTTTGGTTGATTTTTAACAGCTATTTTCGACTTGTATAACAGACAACTCTTCTAACAATTACATTTTGGACAAAGAAGCGTTGTAAAATAACCTTAGTCGGCCCAGGATATTTCGGTCCCGTTGCCATTTCGATCATGTCATTTTGGTCCCGCCATTTCGGTCCCACCAATTCTGTTTCAAACATTACAATATTATGTTATATCGGACCTTATAAATCAGGGGTCGAAAAACCCGTGGGCTTTGGCCTCTTGATATTCGGGGCTCCAAATTTGAGATTATTTGTATATTTTTTTGTCTTCTAAAATTTTTTATACAAGTGCTATAGATATAGAGTACAAAATATTTTGCATGATGATCATTTAAATTCACTGAATGTCCATGGGCAAATTACAAGCACTATTTATTTTTTAAGTACGGTACAGATGATATGGTAGTTATCTGTGACAATTTTCCACTCGTGTTTTTATTTTCTTCTGCATACATAAGAAGAAAGCATTGAATTCGTTCAAATTTTCGACGTCTGTTTTTTGGTAGGTTTACACGTTTTGAGATGTCCTCAACCTGATGTGACAATTTTTGGAAAATGTCTGTTTGTTTGTATATATATGTACACTGAGTGGCCAACAAATTACAGACACCCTTTATGTTAAAGTAAAACCGTCCAACAATCTCGTAGAATGACGTAACAATGCAGAGTTGCTTATATAAGGAACTCTCAGCTTCGTACGACGTAGTTAGTACGGAAGTTACTGTAAAAATGGGTAATATGAAAGATTTAAGTGACTTTGAACGAGGATGATCGTCGGTGCAAGAAGAGCTGGCGCCAGTATCTCTGAAACGACGACTCTTTTATGATTTTCTTGCTTAACACTATCTCGGGTGTTTAGAGAGGGACAGTTAAGGAAAAAAATGTCGAGCGATAGGGACCATTCTGGTCGAAAAAGTGCTGGTGAACGAAAAAGGTGAAAGGCGAGTAGCACGCATATATCCGAAGCAACAGAAGGGCAACAACACATCAAGTTACAGCGGAAATCAATTCAGGTGCATCACAAAGCATATCCCGACACACAACAAGACGAACTTTGCAAAGGATGAGTTTTAGCAGCAAGAGACCATCAAGAGTGCCTTTGGTATCACAGAAAAGTAAGAAAAGGTGCCTGTTGTGGGAAAAATAATGGCAAATTTGTTCACTTGAGGACTGGAAAAAAGTAGCCTGGTATGATAAATCTCGTTTCCTGCTCAATCATGCACATGGCAGGATCAGAATATGGCACAAACAGCACGAATTCAGGGACCCCTCATGCCAAATGACAACGCTTCAGTCTGGTGGCGGTGGAATTATGGTGTGGGGAATGTTTTCCTTGAATACACTAAATCTCTTGATATCTGTGGACACAACTCAGAACAGCACAGTTTACCTCAACATCGTTGCCGATCACGTGCACTCGTATATGGCTATAATATTCCCTTATGGAGATGGTCACTTTCGACAGGACAATGCACCTTGCCACTGTGCTCGATCAGTCTTAAATTGGTTTGAGGAACATCAATCAGAGTTTAACCTGCTTCCATTGCCAACTCAGTTCCCTGACCTCAATCCTATTGAGCATTTGTGGGTCGAAGTCGAAAGAGCACTTCAAAGCGTGGAAACGCCACCTTTCAATCTGACCCAACTTTCAGCTGCCATTATGTCAGCATGGGCCAACATTCACCGGCAACGGTATAAGCAACTTGTTGCGTCCATACGAAAAAGAATGTCGGCTGTGATCAGAGCTAAAGTTGGACCAACTCGTTATTAGTGGGTGTCTCTAATTTTTTGGCCACTCAGTGTATATGTGTGTGTAATGTGACCCAAATTATATGGCCGCTCCATCTAAAGAACTAATGCACGGAATTTAATCAAATTTCAGATACACCGTCATAAATTGGTGATGAGTAGATTTGGGTGTATATCATAGGTGGTGCTGCTATGCTCTATATTTCACGATTTCCGTCATTCCATCTCAAGAACTAATGCACAGAATTTCATAAAACTGCTCATTCTCTTCAACCTTGAAAATAACCCAAGTAGCACAGATTGTTGGCCTATCTTTGGTAGTTTGTGGAAACCGTTGGAAAGTTATAGGGTTGGGAATGATAGCGTTGGGGAATGGTTGAGATATGGTAGGGTACAGAGGCTTTTCCAATTTGGAACGTATCTGAGAAGATTCTGAGCAGCTAATAGTTGAACTACCATTGGGCTTTTGTTGGCAAATGGTTCGTTGGCCAATGGCATGGCAAGGTGGACATTTCTTACTGTGAGCCACCATGGGACATCAATTTGCCAACAATTAGCCATCGTTGGCCCAACCATTTTTTGCTACTTGAGAATAGATGCTGATCAGGTTTTGATGTATATCGCCCAAAAGGTGGCGACGCTATGCTGAATTTTTCACGATTTCCATCACAGCTATATTTCAAGAACTAATTCACGGAATTTCGTCAAACTTCGTATTCTGTTAGGCTTTGACATAAATAAATGCTTCTTAGGTTTGGGTGTATATAGCCCAACAGGTGGTGCTGATATGCTGTGTTTTTCATGATTTTCGTGATAGCTATAATCTCGACATCTATGCGATAGAAATTTATCAAACGTCATATTTAGTTAGAACTTTGTACAAATAACATCTGATTAGGTTTTGATGTATATTGTCCAATAGGGAACATTGCTATGCTGCGTTTATCAAGATCTGTTTGATTACCATATCTCGGCATCTATCAGATTGAATTTCATCAAACTTGATATTCAGTTAGACCTTGACATAGATTGGTGTTAATTGCATTTTGATGTTTATCGCTCAACAACATGGTGCTGTTGAGCACTGTTTTTCACGATTTACGTAACAGCTATATCTCAAGAACTAATCCAATAAACTTTGAAAACTTCATATGCAGATAGAACACGACATAAATTGGTGCTAATTAGCATTTGATGTATATGCCCAAAAAGTGGCTGATGTTTTATCATGATTTCCGTATTTTATCTCATGAATTAAAGCACGGAATTTCATCAAACTTTATATTCAGTTATATTTTGATTAAATTGGTACTGAATACATTTTGGTGTATATCGCCCAACGAGGGCGCTGGTTTGTGGTGTTTTCATGATTTCCATGACAGCTATTAGAAATAATGCGTAGAATTTTATTAAACTGTATGTTCAGTTTGGATTGACATAAAAGATTGCTAAATTGCATTTTGGTGTACATTAATTGTACATTGCATTGAGGTAATTACATTTTGGTGTGTATTACCCAACAGATGGCGCTGCTATGATATGCTTCCCGCGATTTCTGTAATAACTATATCTCAAGAATTAATGCACAGAATTTGAACAACAGTCCCTCACAAAATTATTAAATTATGTTATTAACATTTTGATTTTTTTTTTACTACAGTTATTAGTATTTGGTATTGTATGTATATGATCTTTGTAATTGTTAATAACTTATGTAATTTGTTACAATTAGTATATAACGCTCTACTGCTTCGACATAGTATATCCCTTGCAGTTTATGAATCACTGCTGTTTCATGATCCATTGTTGTAATTACGCATTAACTAAAATTTTTGATTTCGAAAAACACGTTATTGTTTACATCTCAGCAGATACACAGCCACATTAAACAAATTCAAATTTAACGAAGTATCCATATACGGAAATACGAGCCAAAATTGCAAGTGACAGAAATGGCGACGTGACCGAAGTGTTGGGACCAAAATATCCTGCTTCGAATCTTGCTCGTATTCAGGCGAAGTCCAAAAAGAAAAATCAGTTTATAATGTTGTTTAGATGGGCTTGCATAATATATAATCTCGAACACATCTGTTAAATTCTAATGTCTTACTGTTTGTCGTTTCACTTTGCGTCTTTATTTTCCCTTCCCAATATTATTATGCCTATTCATAGAATTTAAATTTTTTATACTTTCTTTCTATGTAGATTAAAATTTTTGAAAACTGACAAAGCATTTGCTTATGACGTAAAATTTTCAATGAATACATTTTTAATTCCAAAAATAGAAATTTGTCAAAATAATGAATTTTTTTGCTGACATAAATTATTAAAAGATTCGTGAGCATGAAAGGGAATTATTGTTCTTTTATTTTTCAAATCTTTGTGTAGCTCAAAGAAATTAAATGGACTTAAAACACATTCTCATCAAAGATATGATCAGTAAGTATAAAAACATAATGAAAATTCATAAACCAAATAAAATAATTGAGAGGCATCCAAAAAAGTTTGTAAAAATATTTACACTCATCATTCTGAACATGTGCAATTTATAGTGGTATTAAAATAATCAACATTGGTGAAACTTGTTTAAGTTTAAAAAAATTGCACGGGAAAATTCATGCAAAATCACTCTGCAAAAATAGGAATAAAATTAAATCAAAAAATTGGTACAGTAAAAGTTAAATTGTAAATTTATCAAAATACTAAATTCTTTAGTAAATAAAAAAAAAAATGCTACAAAATACTAAATTCTGCAAAGTAAGTAATTTTTCATCCAGGGAGTGCAATATCTCTGTTAACCTACACTTTAAGGAATTTTAACTGAATTTATCACTTTATCTGTTTATTGTGAAATTATTGATCAGTTATAAACCATTAACATTATGCGAGACAGTAAGAATTTCAAATATTCCGTGCATTTCTTAAGTGATAATTGACCATAGACCTAATTAATTCAAATTCTTTTATATATTCCTATTATTAAAAAAAAAAATGTGTAAGATGCGATAATCATTTTTAAAAGAAAAAAACTTTACGCCACGAAAAAAATATAATTTCATAACAGTCTTCTATCAGGATATTATTGTTATGATAGTGAAAGCTTGGAAACACACACAGACTTACAATCTCTCAATGAATCTTAATAAATTTTATATGTAGTCATGTGGAAAAGAACACTTTGAAACACAATAAATAAATGAATCGTTAAAGTGATGCCAGGATTAACTTAAATAATAAATAAATAAATAAATAACGACAATAATAATAATTATTAATAAATCTTTTTTTCTAAATTTTCTTGGATAGAAAAAATTATCCGTAAGACAATTTTTAACTTTTATATTTTAATCTATCTTTATATTATAATATTTTAAATTTTCTAATTTTATACTGTACGAAGTCTTTTGTCTTTTTTTTTTACAATTTCCAACATAGTTGAAAAGACAATTTAAGAAAATATCAATTCTTAATCAAACAAATATTGGTGACAATTTTTCTTCTTCCCTAACGATTGTTTACTATTTACACTTTTGTTCAAAATGGTGTATAATTAAATTTATATTTCTGAATTTAAACTTTATATTTAAAATCTAAAAATATTGTTTTAGTGATATATGAAGTTATTGCATTTCAAAATTTTTAATATTCTATACTATGACATTTTCAGGTTTTTCGTTCTTCTGGTTCCGTTTAGTATGGAGTGTAAATGCCTCAGGATTGTATCAAAAGAATTGATAGTACCGCTAGACAAACCTTAATTTTTATTGAAACAAAATTTTGAATTTATTGATTCAATATGAACTTCTTGATTATATTAAGAAAATGCTTTACATTCATAATAAAAAATAAATTGGGTTCGTTGACAGTCTGTCGGTAGATTAAGAAAAGTTCTGGTCTTGGATAAGTGATTGAGTCCCTATCTAACAGATGTCAGGAAACGTCTCAAAAGGAAAACTGCTCTTTTCTCTGGATTTTAGAATAGTTTTGTATAAATTTTGCAATAATGGACAGTCTTTGAGCCTTAAGGATCCTTCACTGGATCGTAACTGATTGGTATAAGCCTGTTGCAATGTACTAATATTCACTTCACTTTCAAGTCAGCGCTCATGGCGAGCCGCTCATCTTCACACGAATCGTTGCACTGGTACTTGGCGTACCCACACAATTCCTATCCTGTCTCCGCCACAACTCAAAAGTGATCTGTTACACTTCTTAGCAAAAATCAGGAACTGAATCTCTCAGATTCTCCTCTTTCTTTCATAGTTTTATTGCGGGAGAGAAGTGAGAAAAATTAATATGGAATCGATAATTTATGCTAAGCTTTTTCGAATTTTACAGGACGGGATAGATCGCTCACCTCGCCATTAATAAATTATATGATATTTAATGATATTATTTATATTTTTCACAGGGCCTGCTTGTTCTGATACTGTGGAGCCCATCGCCGGAGTCGCAACTCATTTTAATACCATCATCATAAGCTATAGCGCAGAAGGAACATTATTTAACGATGAAGAAAAGCAGGACAAATACCGTTTCTTCTTTCGGACAATACCTGAAAACAGTTTGTTTAGGTAACAAGTGTAGTTATTTATTTTAATATTGCATCATATGATCTGATAAAGGTACGAACTCTTTTTGCTTTAAAATAAAAAAAAAATCATTTGGAATATTATAATTTTATATATTGTGGTGAATATTCCTAGAGAAAAATATTTAAAAAGGTCTTGCATTTCAAAAACTAAGATCCCTACATTTTAAGTAAATGATTCGCAGAAGAATACCAACAGTAAAATTAATAGTGGATGGTGATCTAGTATACTGAGATTCCATAAATTTAATATGAAATCATTATTTGGGGGTAATTAATAATCATAAAATATTGATTCGCGTATTCATAATGTGATTTATTTATTTATTACTATTTTTTTCTCTAGAAGCTGGTAGCTATTGGTAACCTTCGTTATGGACAAAATTAAATCTGCATTATTCTATCATCCAGAATAAAATTAAGAATTTCAAAATCCATGATGCCAAACTGCTTTAAAGAGGGTGTTGTTGTGAAGCCTGTTAAATTAAGATAATTTTTGTCGGTTTTTTGGGGGGAAAATGACAACTTATTTTAAAAATCGCCATTATATTAGATTAGATAAAATTTAAAAAACAAATTCCGTAAAAATAAAATATATTTGATCATCAGGAAGTTCAGAACAATAAAAGGACTTTTGTCTCCCTTCTCACTAGTGGACGTTGCTGCTTGTTCTGGAAACAAACAAACAAGGGTTTGAAATTTTCAAATTGAATTTAGAAATCTATAAAAACATTTATTTTCATTAATTTGAAAAATAATTTGAATTATAAAGTTAAATTTTCGAAAAAAATAAAGCCGTCCTTGAATCAGATTCAGAAAACTACCGTTTCTCGAAAAAAGAAAAGGGGGAATTATAAAGACAATTTTAATGATTCACCAGATAAGTGCATGCAACGTATAGCTTCACTACAATTTAGAAATCGACAGCTTAATTACTGACTTTCCCACAATACCTCACCCATGGGCATACGCAGGATTTTCGTTTGGAAGGGAGGGGGAGAGAAATGATACCTAAAAAATGGTAGTAGTTTGTACATTCTATTAGTATTTCAAGTTATAGCTTACTATTTTAAAATATTTAAGGGTAGTCCCCACCCCATGTTCCCCTGCGTACGCCCAGGTGGTTGCCAGTTAAAAAAAATTGCACTTTGAGAAAAATTCGTTTAGAAAAGAGTTCTGAGAGAGGTATTGGCACTTTGACAGATGAGGCAAACAGAAGCCTGTAGAAGCATGTCCGGTATCCCTTCCATCCATCCACCCCCCCCTCCTTAATCACATCTAAGCCAAATAGCATTCGAAATGAAAAAATTACGATATAGTGTGCACGGTTTAAGATATCATTGTTTCATTTCTCAGTTATAATGGACTCCTAGAAATTCAGAAAAATAATTTCCAGATGGGAGAGATGTTTTTTACTTAATCACATAGTTTTTTTTTTCCATATACTCGCTTAGTAGATGGGTACGAGGTAGGACTTGCAATATGTTGGAATCTAGTAGAAGCATCAGAAGTTTCTTTCTTCAAGCGGAGAGGCTATATGTAATTTTGAAGGAATTTGTCTGCGAATATGACGAATACCTCTAAGATTTTCTTTAATTAAAAAAAAAAAAAACTTATCTAAGTATACTACTTTATAAACTAATCCTTTATGTACGAGAAGTTCATTTCAGGCATGTTAAATCAATCCAAACCACAGTTTTTTTACGAAAAGTCAGGAATACTTCTTTTATTTGTGAGGTTAGCTTCTCAACAACATTAAGACAAACCTACGCTTAATATAAAATCACTGGCCACAAACCAATCTATGGAAATTATTTTATGTACACACTCTAAATTTTTACAGTGAAAAGTTTGGGAAGCATTTATTTGTTACTAAATAAGTCATTTTGCTTCGAATACATTTCAGAGTAATTTTCTATCTTAAATCTTATGTTTTTATTTTAATATTATGTTTGTACTTTCAGATTCGTCTTCATAAAATTCTTCAAAAAATTAGGTTACTCCAGAGTGGCAGCACTTACAGAGGAAGGACAAAAATATCCGCAATATCTTTCTTATTTACAAGACTTAATGAAAATTCACAAAATGACTTTTATTGAAAACAGAAAATTTCCCCGAGAAAGAGCTTTTAATAATATGTCGATATACTTAGAAGATTTGAATAAAAAAGGAGCAAAGATCATCATAGGAGATTTTTATGACTATGCCGCCAGATCAGTAATGTGTACAGCATATAAACTGGTAATACACGATTCTTAGACCGTTATTTGAAATATTGTGCTTAATTTTGCGAAAAAACTATTTCTATTCTAACTATTTCTTAGTGATTTTATTTTCAGTTTATTCATTTTTCACTGCTATTTCCATGATAAGTATTTAACTTATTTTATTTTATTATTTATTTATTTTTATTTGCTTATTTTATTTTTCATAATAGTTTTTTTTTTTTAATCTGGATAATATAATATTTTATTTGGCTTTAACTGGCAAATGTACGCGGAATA
Organism: Maratus michaelseni; assembly: GCA_963931845.1. NCBI lineage: Eukaryota > Metazoa > Arthropoda > Arachnida > Araneae > Salticidae > Maratus > Maratus michaelseni. Next base: position 380,352,969 of record OZ007586.1, read on the forward strand.
TACATTTAGTTCTTGATAATAATCAACAGACATTGTGAGTCACTTGTTAATTATAATTAGGTAAAATACTTTATAAAAACATTGCAAAAAAACTTCAGTTACCATTTTTTTACTGCTTCGCATTCTCCATAACCGTTTGACTTTTTTACAGTAGTCCCCCCTTCCCTCTCTCTCTCTCTCTCTCTCTCTTTTTTTAATAAAGAGAACTACTCAAAAACAGAAAAGTTGGAAAACGAATCTTATCTAAAAAATTAAAAATATTGACACGCTTAATATTATGATTTCATAAAATATTTAAATAAAATATTTTATTTTTACATAATAATTTTAATAATTGCTGTGAAATTTCTTTAAATATTTTTTAAAGATAAGTCGTAAAATTTTATTATAAAGTTCTGCAGTAGGTTTATGATAAATCCAATTTGATGGTTAGGTTTGCTATGTTTTAAAGAAAGATTCACGTTCATTTCGGTTTTAAAAAATAACACATTTCCCCCCTTTTATATCGTCTTTCTTTACACTCTGCGGATTTTTGTAATTAGTATAAACTAACTAAAATAGCTAATATAAGATATAGATAAGTAATAGTGCTAGTAACTATAGCTGAACTAGTTAATATAGCTATATATTAATTAATTGTATGTTACATAATGAGTTAAAAAATTGAAAAATCCTATGAATATGCGGGGAAGAAAATGTAGCTTACTTTTCCCAACTGCATTACATTGGATTTATACTGTTTTGGTGAAATTTAAGTCACATTTGCATGAATATATTTTGGGGATGTTTTATGTATTTTCCCCCCTCTAATTTTTTAACGGTATACATTCATAAATTTCTATCGAAAATTAAATTCAAGAAGCATAAATGAAAAATTATGATCATTTTGCTCGGTTGATATTCAGAAAATCAAAACTACTTAAAAGAAATACCTCATTAAATCTCAGAAAAAAACGACATGATGCAATTAAGAGAAATTCGTTAATATGTAAAAATTATTGGATTTCATCAGAAGAAAAGCCTGCGAGGTGACTCGAAAAACGCAAAATAATTCTAATTTTTATTAAAGTGAAAAATGTCATGTACGTTCATGATACGCAAGGAGATGTCTTAGAATATTTTGTAATGCATAAAGTAGCATCAAATAAGACATCATTGATGTGACTTTCTGCATGTAATTACAGGAGATTTCAACTGGGAAGATTTTTTTCTGCTTCTAATCAATTAAGAAATTTAGATTTTAAGTTAAAAGCTCGAGACTAAAATGTTTATTTTGTTGATGATTAAAATATCAGTGACAGACAATAGGATTTTCTACTCAAAATTACTGTCGTAAATCTCCTCTGAAAAACAAAGAAATACTTGGATTAAAAAGACAATTTTTAGAATTAAGCATGCATTACACTTAGATTAGATGGACGATCATTAATGGGATGATAAAAATATTATATTTTGTGAGACAATAGTTTAATTCACAAGGAATATATTGCTGAAAGAATATTTAAATCTTTAATAGAACTAAAGTTATGATCAAAGACTTAAGGCGTTATTATTTGCATCTGTGCTAAATGCACTTTTAAATGTGTGTTTTCTCAAAATTCAGCCCTGTTGTTAGTATGCTAGTCGCAAGATGAGAAATCTGAGCCTATGTTTGGGATGACTGGTGTAATATTTTCGAGGAACTCTAAACGAAAAAGAAATTTTGGGTTACTTTCTCTCTAAAAGTATTTCCTGAAGACATACGTTTTACAACAATATGACCAAAACTAGCCGTTGCATAACAAAATCAATTCTCTGAAAAATACATTTTCTGCGTTGCTTGTATTCATTATAAAGAATAAATTGAGGTGGTATTGTGCTTCAGTTATCTGCACGTATTCAGCCTAATTTTTCCTATTTTTTTATTCGTAAAAATTAGTAAATAAAAAAAATCATGGAAATTTTATGGTTACGTTTATAATTTTTATATTTAAAGGCCTTTGCATTATTTTAAAATTAAAATTCCCTTTAACATTTTTCAATGTGAAGTTATTACTCAATATTTATCATTGTGTAATAAATATCAAGGTGTTGTGCCTCATACACAGGGTTAATCAAAATTATGTTCACACATAAATAGGAAAGCTTTTTGCTCAAAATTACGTCAACACTCAAAGTGGAAATCATTTATTCAATATATTTAATGCAAGGTCTCAATCTATTGTCCATTGTTACCCATTACGTATAATTGAAACAAAGAAAAATCATTTCATTTTAAGTTTTAATAAAATTTTGGTTAAATGTTTTCCCATTTAAGTTTGAACATAATTTTCTAAGCGAAAGGCAAAAAATAGCTTATAATTTAGTTTCAAACCAATAAATATTGCCTCACATCTTTGATCATTACTAAGAATTCTTGAGAAATTTTTTCGTAGTGTATTCATTATACTTTAGGCTGAAAATTCTCAAAAATTCAAAAAACGATTGCGTGTGTTATTGCATGTATAGAGATTAATTTGGCCAGAATTAAAACACCCTTATTCTGACCTCCTTGTATATCAAATTGCTCAGTGTAAAGGCTTCAAATTTTGTACACATACTATTCAAGACATGGGGAAATGGATTACGCGTAAAAAAAAGTTCCAGAAACACCGATAGATGGCGCTGTACAACAAAAAATATTTAAAAAAAAAATATGACAAATGAATTTTTTTTCTTTTTAATTTCTATTACCCTTATGTAAAAAGGAAAATAAAAAAATATGTAAGAAAGCTTACACTACCATGTACCTGCAATTTCGAACTGTAAGCACAAAACTTTGCATAAACCTATAGTTTTCAGCCATGTTCTGGGTATAAAAGATTATAAAAAGAATGTCATTCTTACCAGTGATGGCTGTCGCGCTGCCAGAACACGCTTTGCTAGCTTTTTAAAGGAAACATTTGAAATGCTGCAGCTGCACTTCGAGAGTTTCGTTGACTTAAGAATTTGCTCAAAGGACTTCTTCCACAAGCTCTCAGGAGAATAATCGCTCGATTTGAGAAAACTGGACATTATTTAGTTCAGCCGGGTCAAGGACGTAAACAGATGTCATTGAAGATGTTGTCACCACCGTTATTGTTGAACAGTCAATGGATAATGTTGTAGGCTGTAGCAGAGTTGCCAAGTCTCCGGCTTTTTGGATACCAGTAATTTAGTACAGAAAATGTAGTTTTCTTTAATCAGAGCATTTTGAGATTTAAAAGAACAACATTTTCTCTAAAAAATTACTGGTGTTCAAAAATCCGGAGACTTGGCAACTCTGCTGTAGTAGTGCATGTGTAGGGTCACGAAACTTGGGTGTTTCTCATAGCACAGTGTGGAACATATTAGGAAAAATGGTTCATTGTTTCCCTTACAAAATCTATTATAATCAACAGTTGCTGGCCATGAACAGGAGAAGCGACTGACCTTTTCATTGCCATTTCTTGCCAGAGTTGAATTGGATGCATCGTGGCCAGGGCGGATTCTGTGTAGGGATGAAGCCCATTTCTATCTCAGTGGAACAATGAACTCCCATATCTGTCGCATTTGGGACACTGTAAACCCTGGTACCTTCCAAGAGATTCTACTCCACTCACAGAAAGTTACAGTCTGGTGTGGATTCACAACCATATTTATTCTTGGACCTTTCTTTTCCGAAGTGGCTACTCACAATGGCCCTGTGACATGCACCGTGACGGCCAACAGGTACAAAAGGATGCTCGAAACTTTCGTTGTACCACATTTGCAACAGCGGCAGTGTTTTGACTCAGTTACCTTTATGCAAGATGTAGCGCCTCCACACATGGGACTCTGTGTACAGCAGTTTCTTCGGCAACTTTTCACTAATGACAGAGTATAATCAGTCGTGCGTTTCCGACAACCGGGCCATCTCGTTCTCCGGATTTTAATCTGTGTGATTTTTGGCTATAGATAATCTTAAAAAATCTTGTTTATCAAGGACGTCTGAACACCTAGGCAGACTTGAAAGAAGGTATCACTCTGCATGTGAGAAGCATCTCAGTGGACTAGTTACGATCCGAAGTTGAACAAGCTGCCTACGGACTACAGATTTTACATCTTCAAAAAGGGAACCTATTGACCAGCATTCCCTGCGTCGATAAGGTACTTGACAGATGAATGTTTGGTACGTTCAAATAAATTTTTTGTATGTCTTTTCAGAATATGTCCAGTTGTATAGAGCCATCTATCGATGACTTCTGGAACTATTATTTACGTAATCAGTTTCCTCATGTCTTGAGTAGTATGTGTACAGAATTTGAAGCTTTTACACTGAGTTGTTCAATGTATAGAAAGGTCTGAGTAGGAGTGTTTTAATCCTGACCGTCCTGTATTGTTTATATATCTTTATGTTTGTACTATGTATGTTTTTCAGTGTTTTCAGTATACTTTTAGCAGTTACTCACAAAAGTTATCTTATAATCAGAACATCCGAAACTTTCGAATAAATAAATAAAAAGAAAAGAAAAGAAATTCTAGTAGATATATATAAATTATATTTCTATAGTTAAATCATCCAGATCTTGCTTCTTATACAGTGGTGGCCAAAAGTTTGGACATTTTTTTGAAAGTTTCATGTTTTTCAACTTTGTGTGCTTGTAGAATATATTAATTTTCACTTAAATACAAACGCTTATATATCACATTGAAGGTAATTTAATGTGGAATTTAATAATAAAAACAGTATTACAATATCTGTATTACAAAAAAAGTTATGCTCCTTTTAGTAGAACAAACAAACACAAATCGTTTTTGAATAAGGACGTGTTTTGTAATAAAAGCGTACTAGCCAATCACAAACACTGTTCTGAGGACAAATCAAATGTCTGTAACTATAGTTTAGGTTATTTGGATGGTAAAAGAGTTATTGTTGTGGAAATATTTTGTGGAATGATGCATACTAGTACAATTAAATAAAGTATTGCTGTTTTTGAATATTTAAAGTCCTGTTTTTATATTAAACTAATTTTAAACAATGTTATCAACATGAAGAACTAATTGGACATCTACAAAAGGAAGCCGAATTGTCATATTGAGAAAAATGGCCTCTCTTATGCTGAAATTGCAAGACAAGTTGGTGGTTTAGTGACTTGTTCTGGTGTACGAAAGTTCTGTTTACGTTATGAAAAAACGAAATCAGTGGAAAATAAGGCCAAATGAGGCCGAAAAAAATGCACAAGTGCTACTGCCGATAGAAAAATTAAACGGCTATGCCTTCAAGATAGAAAAATTTCATCAGATGCCATTAGATGTGAAATGAATGCAGCGGGTATTGAAGTAAGTTCAAGAACAATAAGAAGAAGGTTATCAGGATTTGGACTACAAGTTAGAATTCCAAGGAAAAAACCATATTTAAATCAAAAGCAACGCGAAAAACGAGTTAAGTGGTCAAAAGAACACATTAAATGGTCAGAAAATCAATGGAAGCAAGTAATCTGGAGCGATGAGAGTAAACTATCGCTCTTTGGTAGTGATGGTAGAAAATACGTGAGACGTAGAGTAGGAGAAGCACTTCATCCTGATTGCATTGAAGCAACTACGAAAAACCCAACAAATGTCATGATTTGGGCATGTATGTCTGTAGATGGTGTGGGCCGAATTCAAGTGATTGATGGCATCCTGAATGCCAAAAAATACATCGAAACTGTCCTGGAACCAAAATTGATACCTTCCATCCGGGATCTCTTCCCCAACAACGCACCATTTATTTTTCAGCAGGATTCAGCTCCATGCCACACAGCAAAAGTATGCAAAGCATGGTTTCAAAATAAAGGCATAGATATATTACTATGGCTATGAAACAGCCCTGATCTCAGTCCAATTGAAAATTTGTGGCGACGTTTGAAAATTCTTGTACGAATAAAACGTCCATCCAATAAAAGACAACTTATTGAAGCTATAATTGATTCTTGGCACCATGTGATTACGAAAGATGAACTCCAAACACTCGTTCACTCGATGAAAAGACGCTGTGAAGCTGTCTTAAAAAATAAGGGTTATCCTACTAAGTATTGATTGTGTAAGTATCACTTTAAAAAAAAATGCAAATCTAAGATAGATCTTACGATTAGTTGCATAACTTTTTTTGTAATACAGATATTGTAATACTTTTTTATTATTAAATTCTACATTAAATTACCTTCAATTTGGTATATAAACGTTTGTATTTAAGGGAAAATTAGTATATTCTACAAGCACACAAAGTGGAAAAACATGAAGCTTTCAAAAAATGTCCACATTTTTGGCCACCACTGTATGTTAAATATTTTTAGAGAAATAAAAGGCTATTTCATCTTTAAATATAATAATTTGTTTGAAAAGTGTAAAGAATTATGTCAGAAAAAGTCAATGGACACCAGGGCCGGCGCAAGGGGCGTGCGAAGTGTGCGACTGCACGGGGCGCCAAGTCGCGAAACGGCTTAAGGGGGCGCTCAAAAGTCAAAAGATCACCGATAAAAAATAATTTTAGATTCCGCGTTTTTTTTTTTCTTTTCTTTTTCATTTTTTCCAGGCTGCGGTCTGTGGGAGTGGGTCTACCTTGGGTTTAAATAACAGTTCAAGGACACTGAAATCTTCCCATATAGACCATATGCCCGGTTCCTTTATAGTTGACAAGAAAACGAGGCTATTAACACTCAAATTACATCCAGGAAAGACATAGCCAAACCTCTATTCAACACCAGGACTGAGGGAGGTTAATAACTACTGACATTTTTACGATTCTGAACTCTTTCTTCTCCCGCTGGTTGATCGACACTCGACTGTCCCCTTCATGCAGCTGATAGTGGCAAGTGTCCTTTGGCAGGTAACATCTTGTAGTTGCAGAGAATCGTACAAATTACTTATTCTCGTTTATTTGTATTAAACAATATTAATTTAAAGATTATACTCAAAATGCCGTTTATGAAAAAATCGGGAAATTATTAAAGGATCAAGAGGGCGCCGAAAAAAAAAAGAAAGAAAAAGTAAAAACCATGATGAAAAAAGGGATATAATCGGAGCGCCAAATCTTATGTCGAAGACGCAAATGAAAGGTTAATAGAGGTAAATTTCTCTAACTAAAAATTATATATGTAATTAATCTTATTAAAAAATTAACTTCAGCACATCGTTTTATTTAGTTATTCTTAATTTAATCTGTATTAAATCAATAATAGTGTAATAGTATTTTAATACATGGCCGAAAATAGGAATTTTTCAGTCGCAAGCATTTTGGCGCCCTCTCCAATCCTTTTCCAAAATAAATAAATGTATACAGAGAAGTTTTCAATCCATTCCCCTAATTTTTATTTTAAATATGAAATAATTGTAAGGAAGCATATTTATCTTAATATTTTTATATTGCTTTCTTTAGAAATGGACCTGCTGTAATCGCTTCGTTTTTATCTATCTATATATAATCCAGATCTTGTTAACAAGATAATGTTCGAAAATTGAATCATTTCGAACCTAATTGGAACAGTGTATTGATCTTACAAGTACCTTGGATCTGGGTGTGTTCATTAATCAAGTATGTAAATCGTATAGTTTGTTTACAGAGACACACAAAAGCAAATTTTGTCATCACGATGTCCGAAATATTGAACCAATTAAAATATAATTGGGACAGTGTATAAATCTTACAGGTATCTTAGATGAATTTGTTAATCAAATATTATTCTCTGGCGCCCCTAAGCAGTCCCTTAATAGAAAAATCACGCCCTATTCAAAACAAAGAGTATAAAATTAACGAATATATCTTTATTTTGGGTCGTCCGATTCCATGACATTTTTTCCTAAATTTCGTTATTTGTTTTTTGTACCGAAGGACGAACCAAATCTTCTTTTGGCGCCCCCTTCTACTCTTGTGCCCAGGACATCCCCCCCCCCTCGGTCTTGCTTCAACAAGACAATGTGAAATGCACCACAAATAAGTGTAAAGTCAAAACATTTATTGATATGACATTAGGACTATGTAACTATTTTTTTCTGATCCGTACTTTCTTTCTTTCTTTCTTTCTTTTTTCTCAGGAAATAAAGGAGATAAATTTAGTTCATTTTAGAAAAAAAGTTTTTCTAGTTCAAATTTCAGAAAAAAATCAGACAACGTCGATGGAAACTTATTCTTAAAGAGTGATGTTATTAACATTGAAGAAAACAATGCATTGTAAAAATTTTGTGAAGTCAGTTCATTATTAATTTTAATATTTATATTTTTTAAGAAACATATCAATGATTTAAAATTGTTTTTTTTTTTTTCAATATATTCTGAACAGCTTTTTCCGATGAGAGAGAGAAGGTTTATTTTAAAACTCGTTGTGTAAGGCCAAAATCCAAACTGGCTGCTTTTTAGCACATTTTTTATCCCAAATGTGTCAAATTGGCAGATGCTCTTCTTAAAAAACTAATGTAATCGAACCGTTTTTCAGTTTTTCGGTAAAAGCAGAAGAATTTTCCAAAAATGCCGTCAAAGTTGGCGTTTTGAGCCGAATTTCCGGACACGACAGCACAGGAAAGGAAAAAAACTGCTGTCCTGAGACAAAAATCACTAATAACTCAAGATGCAATTCATTTAACAGAAAATGAAAAAAAAAAACTTTTCGATTTCATATCACATCAAAAAACATACCTGCAAGTCTCGTGCTTTTATGCTTAAAAACGAGTCAGAAAATGTGTCAGATAGTTTTTTGTTGTTGAAGGGGGAAATATATTTTAAATCTTTTTATATTTAAATTGATATATTTAAATTTATATGAAAGATAAAACCATGAAACTTTGTACATTGTTTTTCAGCTATAGTTTTGTGTTGTTGAGTGGGGAAATATTTTTTTATCAAGACTTTTCATATTTAATTTTATATGAAAGATAAAACCATGAAACTTTGTACAACAAAGTTTTTCAGCTATGTAATCTTTAAATTGGTTTCTGAATTTTTTATTTAAAGAGAAAATTTTTAAAATTTGTTCCTCGTAGTAAAAAATACTCATAATTTTTTTTTTAAAGTGTGTTTTTTTAAAAATTTGTAATTTTTTAAAAATAAATATTTCTGTAAATCCCTTAGTCAAATCAATATTCCATATCAAATGTGAAAATGTATCCAAAAAAAAAAAAAAAAAAAAAAAAGAAAAGAAAAGAAAAGAAAATTAGAAGATAGAATATTTTAGAAAAGTTTTAAAAAGATAATTCTCTTTAAAGAATTTACATTTAAAAGGGAATAGATATATAAATTTGTATTCCAAGAAAATAAAATTAGAAAAATGTGATTATGAATATAAAGTAAAATCATATTTATAAATATTTTGTTTCCCGGCCATCACACTTTTTTTTTTTTAATATAGCTAAAGAATTTTGTCAAAGTTTAAAAGAAGAATGGGATAAAAGCATATACGTAACTAGACGGGGGGGGGGGGGGCACGGCCCTCCCCAGAATTTCAAGCTCAAGTGAAAATGTTATGACACTGATTGCTCTACATTTTAATTTACAAATATTTGAAAGATTACACAAATACAATTATTTCTGATATGAGAACTAATGTAATCAAAACGAGTACACACACATAAGTGAATGTGTGTGTGCGGGAGGAGGGGGGAGTCAAAGGAAAAACAGTTACTAGTATGTGGCTTGGAGCAATAGGGAGCCAGAAGAAATAAAGTTAAATAATTTCTGAAGGCTCCGAATCTGAGCGAGAGTTATCTTTTTTGTCACGAGGGTGATGGTAAAAAATCAGTTCTAAGAATTCCAGTTTAGTAGTCTTTCAACAAAGCTGTAAAATATTATGTGCTGTTGTCAGGGCTGGTGAGAGAGAGGACACTTCGGGTAGGGAAATGACCAATATAAGTATTCTAAGAAGTGATAATTAATCTCTCTCGGGCAAACCAGGATATAGTTGTCAGTTGTTGGTCCATTAATTGTCCAGGAGTAGGTAATAAGAACATCTTGGCAGGGCCATCCTTTGAGGAAGGACAAATTTTTTGCAACTTCCCCGTGGCTTTAAGCATGTGGGGTGATTTCAGTTTCTATGCAGAATTATCAGTGCACAAATAAATTCTGTAGTTTAAAATACGGGAAACTTTTTTTTGTGGTTCTGCCACATAGGCCTATGCTTCAAGTTCTAGAATGTATTTTTTGTGAGTAAATTTCTCCTTATCAGATCTTTGAAATTCTGTATAAATGGAAGAGCTTTGAGGAAGATGTTATGTAACAAAAATTATATTGCGAGAAAATTGAAATAAAAAATTTTTGTCGCAAATTTTCTTGTTTTTAAGTTATCCAGAATCTATGATGGCTTTTGAAGATAAAATTTTGGTAATATGCTTTGTAAGAATATAAACATCAGATCGGATGATTTGTTTTTTATTTTCTGCCCTTGTCCCTCAAAGGAGGGGGTGGGGAGGAAGGCAATTGGTTGTCTGTTGGGGATCAGTCTCTTTGCCTCATTTTTGTCCGCGTCCCCAGATTATTATATACAAAAAGGGATTGAATTTTAAGGCCTTTATGTATTCTTTAAATAATATCATAAGTAATTAGTAATAGTATGTTTAAAATTAACGAATATATAAAAAGTGAAGAATAATCCAAGATTATTTCTTTTTTTCGGGCTTGTCGGAGGGGGGGGGGGGCGCCCGACGGATATTCGCACGGGCGCCAAAATACCGTTGGGCCGGCCCTGATGGACACTATTGATTCTTTAGGCAAAATCCATTATAGATATATATTGCATTTTTTGTTTGGATCCAAATTTAATGGCAACGCATTTGGTAATTATCTGCTTATGTTACTGAATTAGTTATGGGAGAATACGAATTATTTGTAATTTGTTGTCGTGGTTGTTTCTATGAAATACACATCGTTGTGTACACGAAAATTAGATTTTAATTTGTATAAAGAAAAAGAGTTTTAGAAATATTGATAAATTGTTTAATTATAGCTTTTCAAAATGTTTATTACTATTAAATGCTATTCTGTGTATCGTTGAATTCTAAATCTGGAAAGATGGCACAAGGCATCAAAAGTGACACCTATAATAAAGGACAATCCAGCAGAGTTTCCAATCTCGCGGGATTCTAGCAGTATAATCATCGAATACTGCGGAACTCCCAGAGATTCCCCAAATTGTTCTTTTTTAAAAATTCAGTTGTCAAATAGGGTACTTTTAAAGGCTTTTATGCAATTCCTGTAAATTAATTTTTTTAAAGGAAAAATAATATTTCCGAAATTATGTTAGTTATTATTATTTTAAATGCCCAATTTTTAAGCCTAAATTCCTGTAAATCTGAAAGTGCAGTCCTTGATAGATTAAGCCGTCTGGCTTTTGCATTGGTTGTTGCTTTGGGATCATGAAAAGATTGTACTTTTAAAGGCTTTTATGCAATTTCTGTAAATTAATTTTTTTAAAGGAAAAATATTTCCGAAATTATGTTAGTTATTGTTATTTTAAATGCCCAATTTTTAAGCCTAAATTCCTGTAAATCTGAAAGTGCAGTCCTTGATAGATTAAGCCGTCTGGCTTTTGCATTGGTTGGTGCTTTGGAATCATGAAAAGACTTTTATTCCTTTCATATTATGTCATTTGATTTGTTTTGACATCTTATCGAAATCTTAGTTACTTTTTCTCTTTTTCTATTTGCGTCCTTATTTCTTGCATTGATAATTTTGCCAAAATATTTTGATCTTTCCTGCACTTCACTTTCATAATTTGTGCTTTCATTAAAAAAAAAAAAAAAAAAAAAAAGCTGTGTTAATATATTTTTATTTCTACGCCGTATCGATTTTTATAAATATCGGAAATATATCATCATTTTCAAGCTGAACTATATTTAATATTACTAAGTAAGAGATGTTTCTAGAATATAAAGAAATTCATAAACACAGATACCCAAATAACTGGATTGGATACATTGCCGTTTGCAGATGGTAATTTCTTGACGTGTGATTTTAGTAGTTTTAAGCGTTTATTTCCTGAAGTAAGTTTTAGCATAATATATGACGTGTATAAAAATCTGTAGTTTATATAGAGGGCTGTACAAAAGAATTCGAGTACATTTCCATCTATTGGCAAAAATTACTGAAGGTGAATTCTCAATTGTCTTGTGCGTTTTGAAACTAAACTAAGTTTCAGCATACTATGCAGAATATATACAAATCTATAGATCATATACAGGGCTGTTCAAAAGAATGCAAGTGCTATTCCGGCTATGGACGGTAGATGCTGAAATCTAGTTTTCATATGCGTTATGCGTTTTCTAAATTGTTTGTTTAAGTATCTTCTTTACCTTATTAAACGATGAAGGTTTGTAAAATATTATGAAAGTGTTGAAAAGTGTTTCCTAATCTATGCTTGACTGATAATTTTTCTTTCTTGTTGTGTTTATGATATTTAGTTTCATTTAAAGGCTCAATATCCAAGGAATTTTGTGACAATACTTTTTAAAAATATTTTGTAATTTTTCTAACAAATTTGAATTTTTATTTAAATTACAAATTTGTTAGAAATATTTTTTTAACATATAAAGCGAAAATATGAAAAATATATTAAAACGCAGAAATAATTATAAATGCTTTTTAATTATTAAAAAAAGCTAATTTCTTCGTCTCTCCTATCCCTTTTGTGAGATTCTATACTTTTTTTCAGCGTATGACTGCTGCTAACGGATACCTTTGGTTTTTACCATCATGGTTTCGATCAAATTGGTATGATACAGAAGAATGGAACAGGCAAAATAATGCCACGGAAAATGTTCCTTGCACTAAAAATGAGATGATAGAAGCAATCAATGGTCATATGAGTTTGTCATACAAGTTCTTCGCAGATAATGACAGCATAACGCAAGATCAAACAACCGTTGAAGAATGGCATAAACGCTATCAGGAAGGCCTGAAGAAAGGAGTAAGTTATCAGATTTTCATTTTAAAGTATTAAAAAATGTTTATATTTATGTACGTGCTTTAATTTAGAATAAATCTCTAACATTTTACAACTTATTTACAAAACAATGTATTAAAGTAATGCCCCAGGCAACTTTTGATGCAGTTATGTTTTTGAGTCTTAAGACATCCATAACGTTATACTACGTAAGATACTTTGATACGCAGCTGAATCCTGGAAGAACATCCAGATTCCAGATCTTATGTTTTTATGTTTTTTGTTTTTTTTTGTTTGTTTTTTTATGTATCTGTAAAGCCGTGCAAATCAGAACGACATAATAGAATGGTTACAGCTATCGATAGAGAGACAAGCTATGATATTTGAATGTCACCTGATGAAGGTAGGCTTAAAATCAGTTCGACTATTGGTGGAAGCCAGCCTATGTGTATCACATGATAGCCGAGATGGCTAGAAATGCCCCGGCTAGTCTATTTCGTGGCCTGCGAGAATGGTTCTTCTTTTCTGAAGAAATGAGTTCTTTCTGCATGTCATATTTTAACATTTCATTTAAACCACTGCAAATGTTGTAATTTATTAAACAAAAATAGATAAGTATTTTAAGTGATAAACAAGCAAATATGGAGGAATTGAGGGGGCGGGGCAAGAGAGTGCTAAGCCACATTTTTGAACTTCTGAGATATTTCAATTTGAAAATTTTATCAAATACTCAAATCAAGATATATAACATAAAGTTTTCTCGCCAATGTCTTAGTAACATTTGAGATATTCTGAGTAACAATATGGCATTACTTTAATGATATTACTATTACGTTTTTTTTTTTGTAAATTAGCTATCTGCATTGGAGGCATAATCATCTGGGGGGAAAAACGAAACCTAGGACATATGCTACCACCAAGTGACATTAGAAACAAATTATATGTAAGATATTATAATTTACAATATTAAGCAACAGTGTTAGATTTATTTCACCAAAAATGTGGCTTGGCACTTTCTTGCGCCGACCCCCTCAATTGTATTTAGTTGATTTATTTTATTAAACTTTCTTTCCTTCATCATATATTTTATATTTTTTCTAGAAAAAGAGTCCGAGTTGCTACGCTGGTTATGCTTATGATGCTGTTTGGGCATATGCATTGGCATTAAACAATCTTTTGAAAGAAAATGCATCTCACGTAGCCACGCTTCACAGTGACAGGACATCAAGGTAATTTTACTGTTTCAACTTGTAAACGAATAAAGTTAGCAAATTTATTTTAAGGGTAACAACAACAATTGCGAAATCCCATGTACAACAGATGATATTCAAGTTTTATTTCTTCAGAAACAACTGAAGGGCTTCAGTAATTACCGAGAAAAAAGTATGTCAATATCAGCTGTTTTTCATAATACTTCACGACTGTTATTGCTCCCTTAAATGCATATTAATGTTCCAGAGTATTCAATAATTTTAAAGCTTCTTTGTTTGTATAATATATTTTTAAAGGAAATGTATTTTAATGTATTAATCTTAAAATTCAAGATTTCAATCCCCAATAATTAATATTTCAGGCTAAAGAGTAACGAATTAAGACCATAAATGTTGAATTAGCATCGATCTTATTTTATAATGCTAAAAATATAACTGAGTTTTTCACTTAGTTGTGAAGCTTATATGGCACCTCAACTATAGCATTAATACTGTTCAACACTGGTACTTTTTCTCAAGTATAATCATTCCGCATTGTATTAAAATATTTTTGCCCCATACAAAATCAATCTACTTCTGTTGTTTTATTGATGTTTGCATTGTTTTACTTTTAGTTTTGATTAATAAAAATGCACACAACATTACTCATATCTAAACTATTTTTGTGTTGTTGTTTAACGGTATCATGCGTTTAAAAGTCATGATTCGTTACATCTTTTATTTTTATTAAACATTCTTGTTCATATTCTTGTTCAGTGATCGAAAATTTCATGTACTAAATTAATGCGTAACTAAAAATAATTTTCAGTACACTATTTAAATTTGCTTAGGAAATCTGACGACCTCTGTAAAGCTGATAAATAAAAACAATTTAGTACATCGCTCCAAAACTCTCCGAAAAGGATTGTAAACTTAAGTTCTTCGATAGAAATACATATAGATGAATCGCAATTTCTTTTAATAAAACATAAAAGGTTTAACTAAATATTGTTGTGGTATTCAGCTTTAGAAGTGCACTGGAAGGAATTAATTTTATTTTTATCCTTTCTAATCAACACATTGTGCATGGCCCCTGTTTACTAAGGAAACTAAAACTAGCCTTTTCTAGAATCTTGTTTTAATACCAGCTAAAATTAGGTAAAAGTTTCATTGTTAGAATAATATTACTTATTTTGAAGTCTTATATTAAAAGTAATGGAACAGCATAAAATCGTAAATTCCAATTCATATAATTCCCTTTTATATTTCTTAGCGTAACATTTGATTTTATGTAACATCCGATAGAAAGGAAAAATAATCTTACACATAATGACACTTTTCAATCTTAAAATGAAATTTTAAACCGAAGGATAGCTTCAAAAGTAATAATGAAACTTTCTTTCTAGGTCAAATTCTCTTTATAATGCTGAAATGTTTCGCTAACAATAGTAATAATTCAAAGTTTGGAGGTGCGTTTCTTGTATATATGATGACCGTAAATTGAACAGTTAACTTAAATTATAAATTTTTATATTATGTAAACATGAAAAAAATTGAATTACATATTAATTGAAATGCATTGTTATGATCCATCTAAATAAACGAGGTTGGATCAAATATAAAAGAGACTTTTTAATAGATTACTTTTGAAATATTAACTAAAATTCTACCAATGTTATTTGTCTATGTAGTTTTCTTTAACCATCTACACACTTTCTTCAACATATTTTGAGTTATTTTTTATTATTATTCTCTAATAAACAGAACTTGAACGTGTATGAATCGTACTGCATAAAAATACTTTGACTTCTTGCTCCCTCTAACGCTTTTTTAAGGGATCCAAACACATGTTAGTCAGAAGATTATAAATTCAGATTGTAAGGAAGGATATCGAATGATTTACAGTGAAAGTTTTGTTTCGTTATATCTGCTGTCCCTGAAAACATGAACATTCGGATCGGGTCGGATAGGACTGGATTGTTTGAAGACCGAGGTGCAAATTTGATCTTCTCTACAAATTAACATTACTATACTGAAAAATAAGTACGTCTTCCATGAAGAAAGTTAACGTACATTCCACGAAAAGAAGAAAATGCATCATCCGCTACTAACTCTGCCGCAAATCATCGTATAAAATTTGACCGGTAGCAATCGAATAGTAACAACGTCTACTAATTAATGATATACGTAAATTTTGCTTAGAGGATCGTCTGTATAGATAACTTGTACAAACTCTGGAATTTTCAGCACTAAAACCTAATTTTTACATCATATTTGGATTCTACAGTAAATTTTACCTTAGTATACCAAACGGGAAACCATTCGATCAAGTAGTTTAGGAGTTTGCCGATGAAAATTTGGAACTCCTAATGTTATTCATTGTTAATCGTTGCAAAACAGATTACAATGCGAGCAGTTTTGAAAGCATAACCCAAAAACTACTGGGAAGAATGGGCTATAATTTCGGATTCGTATATTAGAAGGTTATATAAATCGATATCTGTTAAATATTTCTAAGGTTCCAATTCATAATTTTTCGAAAATTTATTTCGAAAAAATTTATTTTTTTTTTTAATTAATTTTCGAAAAAAATATGAAGTGTAACTTATAAACTTTTTAACAGAAATCGATTTCTAGAAGTTTCAAATATGCGAATCCAAAATTAAGGTCATTCCGCCAAGTAGTCTTTGAGTTATTATTAAAATACTACCGGCATTACATCTTGTTTTGAAACGATTAAAAATGAACAATTTATCTAAATTTAACATCGGAAGCTGAAAGTTTTAAACCTTCAAAATTCTTAAACTACTTGACCGACTACCCGTTCGGTATCCTAAAGTAAAATTTACTGAAAAAAAAAAAAAATGAAAATTGGAATATCAAAATTTGGTATTCGTATTGAAAATTTCAGAGTTTGGTATAATTTCAGCTTATATTTTTAACATAAATTGAAAAAAGACAATTTCCAGCTGAATGGCTATTTCCGTTTTTTTCTGTGATAATTTGGAGATTAAAATGTATGCGGTTTTCCTTTTTTTTTCTTTCTTTTTGGTGCCGACTGTACATTCAAGCTCTGCCAAATTTCTATAGGTTTGGCATTTTCATTTTGAGAGTTCTCTAATTATACTTTCTGAAACCTATAAATATCATAACCCTTAAGATCGTTTGTGCTTTTATTTCAATGTATTGAAGTTCAAAGAAAAGGGGAAAATATACCCAATTATACCTGAATAAACATACATACATAATTTTTTAATTAACTTTATTATGGTGTTTGAAAATAATATAAACCTAATATTTTTTCATATTTCAGATGTAACATCCTAACATGTTAACCCCCTCCTATCCCCCTGTCACACTGTGTCACACTTTTTTGTCCGCCTCCTCCCCTCTTGAAGTGTAACATAATTAATGGATGACCGCTAAGATTAAAAGTAACGAGTATATTTGTCTAAATATATATTAATATGTTCACATATGTATTTAAGGCATCGAAAATTTTTAATATTTTGCGACAGTGTAGGGAGGGAGTCCCTGAATGAATACCAGGCACTGGGCCTCTCTTTGACTTGATGGGGCCTGCTGCGATGTGATATCTAGTTAACCAATTTTATTATACCATGTGGTTATATTTAAAGTTACACTACTCAGACCAATCTGGAGCCCGTTCTGGTTAACGGATTTCGTTGAAACTTGGTATATACGTTATATGGACCATGGGAAAGAGAAATATCCAATAAAAAATAGTTAAAATTTTGATCATCAGGTGAAAAGATGGCGCATAAAGTACTGGAAACGCAAATTGGTAACATAAAACTTTATTTAATCACAGCATTTGTGTTAATAACATCTTCAAAGCATGTTAAACCATTTCCAACAGAAGCACGAAGTTATTCTTGAGGAATTAAAACGACATGGTGTGTTATGCTTGCTTTCTGTTGAACATGTTTTGACACGCTTTAAAAATGTCATTGACACAAATGGAATACACGTTGAACAAATGCTGTGAGATTAAACAACGTTTTATGTTTCGAATTTGTGCTTCCGGTTCTTTATACGCCATCTTTTCACCTGATGGTCGAAATTTGAACAATTTTTATTGTATATTTCTCTTTCCCATAGCCCATATAACGTATACACCAAGTTTCAAGTAAATCCGCCAACCAGAACGGGATCCAGATTGGTCTGAGTAGTGTAACTTTAATTATGACCACCCGATACATAGAAATCCTGTTTAAGTACTTCATTCTATTTAGAATAGTTTTATTTATTTTTATGCATTTCGTGTACAAAAACAATATGTGACTATCTCCATGTCTCTTTCATGAATCTGAGTTTTGGAGAATGAGTTTTTTAACGATTTTTTAATGATATTTTCAATTGAATATTTTTTATTTTATTTGAGGTCTAATATAGAAACCACAGTCAATTTCGTTTGAAGAGGTATTTGTGGATTTATTCTTGAATCTTTTGTTTTTTATCTAGCCGTTCAATAAAGCATCAAGATCGAGATCAGCGTGAGTTCTCAATCATCTGGGGAAATATTGCATATTTATCTGTATACGTTGAAAGTACACTGCTCAAAACAATTAAAGGATATTTGAAGTTTCATATAAAATAAAGATATAAACGAAATTTTTTTTGCCGAAAATAGAAGAAGAGAATCACAAATGCAAATTTTTCTGGTTTTCAAACTGTGGAGTATGCAAATTTTGAGTTCGACGTCAGAAACGTCGCTTCAGCGGCAGCGAATGAAATTTGACTTTCAACTGGATAAAAGAGAATGAAGACAAGGATGATCGGCATTCAGTGATTGCTTTGTTTCGATGAGTACGATGTCTCAGCGAAGTCATTTGACAGATTCAGAAGCTTGGAGAATTGTTGGTAGGTTAGAAGGGGGCCAAACTCAAGCCAAAGTAGCGCAAGCCATTGGAGTGTCACAAAGTGTCATTTCCAGGATCTGGAACCGATTTTTGGAGAGTGGATGTGCAGGCCGAAGACCAGGGCAAGGTCGTAGACGGGCAACAACGCCCAATGAAGATCGGTATTTAGCGTTAACAGCTCGGAGACACCGAAACATGAACGCTACTCTTCTCCAACAACACCTTCGCTGGGCTACAGGCACCACGATTTCAACTCAGACTGTCCGAAACCGGTTCCATGCTGTAGGTCTGTATGCTCGCCGACCGATGGTATGTGTTGGATTAACATCAAGGCATCGTCGCGACCGCAGGGAGTGGGCAACCAAGCATGTCAACTGGAGGAGAAATGAATGGAGCAATATTCTGTTTTCTGACGAGTCCCGTTTTTCTGTGCATCCGGATAATAGGCGTATTTTCATCTGGAGGGACCGTGGCAGTAGGAATAATCCTGCGTTCGTGCACGAAAGTGTCAGATTTGGCGGTGGAGGAGTGTTGGTGATGGTGGCATCTCCATTGACGGGCGCACTGACCTCTACATCATTCGAGATGGAGCTCTGACTGGTCGCCGATATAGGGATGAGATCCTCAGACCTATTGTAGTCCCTTAAGCTGCAGCAATCGGAGATAACTTCATTTTAATGGACGATAACTGCAGGCCACATCGTGCAAACCTGGTGGAGGATTTCCTTTTCGAGGAAGTAATCGTTCGAATGGAATGGCCAGCGGGTTCTCCAGACATGAATCCAATCGAGCACGTTTGGGACGCTCTAGGAAGACGAGTTTCTGGCCGCCAACAACCCCCACAAACTCTCCAAGAACTGGAAAGAGCTCTTCTGGAAGAGTGGGGCAGAATACCCCACCTCGTCATTAATAGCCTCATTGAGTCCATGCCTCAAAGGTGTTCAACGTTGCTGGCCGCCCGTGGAAACCATACCCCTACTGAAAATGATTTTCTTTGAAGAAAACACCTTTTCTTATTCTTTTTTTCTCATATGCACAAATTGTGTTTTTTTCCTTTTGTACACAAATGCGCAATAAAATGCATTTTTTTCTGCCAAACATGTGTAATTTATTCTCATATAACCTACTATGTCTGTCGACCATGTATCAATCAGCTAAAAAGTTTCCCAGATACAAAATCCACCTAAAACTGCAATATCCTTTAATTGTTTTGAGCAGTGTATTTACTTTACTTACACTGCATGACAAATGTTAAGGAACAGCCAATTTATGAAAAACTGCGTTTTGGACAGCCACACAAATATATATACAATAACGGTAGAGGAAGCTGCATAGCATGGTATCTTGTCTGTATTAAAGGCAGTGCATCCACGTGGTTTCCTTCTTTGAAATTGCAAGTAGTAACATTAGAGGAAGAAATATTTCTGTCGGTTTCTGAAGATAGAGCTGTAAATTTTTTTAGACGACATGTATTGACTGTTAAATGTCTAAGATATCATTTGATTTCGTACTATCATGGTTGAGCAGTTGGATATTTAAAGGTAGGGCAAAGTGTCACTCAAGTTACCAAACCAAGACACGTGTCGAATTGTGTAATTTTGTAGTTTATAAAAAACCTCTGGATGTGGAAGTGCAGCAAGAAGGCATTTTGGAGGCCGTGGTAGAATCTTCACACCTCAAAAACATTAATATATCTGCCTAATGGCCAAGAAGAACATAAATAATACTCAAGGTCAGATAACTTCAGACATTGCTAACGCTACTGGTACTTGATTATCTGCGATAACCATTTATCGGTGAATAAATGGTGTTGGCTTAGATGCATATAAGCTTGTTACATGCATTCCACTATGAGCACATCATCGTAGGAGAATTTCACTTTGGTGTAAGGAGCATATTCGTAGGGGTCAGAAACAGTGACCCAGAATCATGTTCTCTAATGAACCCGCTACACCATAAACAGTTATTCTAGGTACCTGCTGGTGTTTAAAGAGAGAATAATTCATTCCCATCACCAGAATGTCCAGGAAACTGATAACTATCGTCGAGGAGTGATTGTGTGAGAGGATGCCAGGCACAATGGCATAATGCTGCTTCACATATTTGAAAAAGGTATAGTGACATCGCAGTG
This sequence comes from Maratus michaelseni, assembly GCA_963931845.1. Lineage (NCBI taxonomy): Eukaryota > Metazoa > Arthropoda > Arachnida > Araneae > Salticidae > Maratus > Maratus michaelseni. Next base: position 380,374,036 of record OZ007586.1, read on the forward strand.
GTATTGCGCAGGCGTTTTCCAGTGTTGTGTTCATCTTTCCCGTGGTGCAGTTAGTCCCGAATTTCTCTTCATGAATAACAATGCTCGCCCACGTAAGACAGCTTAAGTATTCCTCACACTAGCAGGAGACAATAGTGAGCATATGATATCCCTTGCTTATTCTCTGGACATAAATCCTATCGATCCCGTCTGAGATGCACTCGGTAGATGTATTGCTCAAAGACAGAACTCTCTTCGAACCATGAAGGAACTGAAAATCGCCTTTAAGACAATGGGACAGAATTCCCAAAGTTCTGCTCAACTGTTTTGTGAACAGCATCCACAAACGATGCAAAATGTGCATCAATGTCGGAGGAGACCAAACACCATACTCACACACTCATTTATATTTTTTGGGCAGAACAAGCATATTTTATAACTGTTGAACATTGCTCTAAGGAGCATTTTTTTCTTTTGCTTTTTTTGCTTTGCCATTTGGCAATATCTGTACCCTTTTTCATAATAAAGATACTTTAGAACCTCTTTTAAATATGTAGTAAGTCACATATCTTTAAACGATGTCTATTATTAGTTATGACGAAAAATATCTCTATTCCTTAGCTATCGTCAAGCAGTTTACGATCCAGGAATTAAAGAAAATGTCTAGAGTATGGCTTTAGTATAATATATCTTCTTTAATATACTACAAAGGTATCTTTACTTATTGATAGAAACCTTTTTCCTAAAATTTTAATAAATTCATCAATATGACATGCAGTTTTGTAAAATGTTTTTTGCCTCATTGACCAAAATGAACTTGTATTTATCATTTCAGTGGCAAATTTTAAAGAAGGCTTTTATTTTAAACCAGAAATATTTTAAATACAACGTGAACATTAAAACGCATATTTTTTTATGTTCTTTAAATATTTTCTTATAGGAGGTTCGTCCGAATTTTGCGAGACATTCGTTTCGATGGTGTTTCAGGTCCCTTGTTTTTCCAGAACGGAAGCAGAGTTTCTGATGTGATGATCTGGCAGTGGGTTAATGAAAGTCGTCGTTTAATCGGAGTGTATAGAGCATCATCCCGTGACGAAGGGGAACTGGATTTGAACGAAACTAATATTAAATGGATGACACCAAATGGGCTGAAACCTTCAGATTTTAACACAGGTGATTTAAATTTATTAACCTACGTTTATAAGAACAGGTTAAAGAGAAGCCTTTATTTATTTATTGTAACTAAATGTTGTTTAAAATTGACACTGATAGTAACCTCTGTCTTTTAACGCCGTGCTTTTCAATTTCACCTTTGAGACTTCATCTTCAGAAAATAAATTCGTTGCAGAATGCCCTATATAAATTCATCGATTTTTGTTTTTATAGGCTGATCTACAAAATACATGTAATTGTTTATAGAGCAAATTATTCATTTTAATAAAATAATAAACGGATTTTTTGAAACAAAGTTTGCACTCCTCCTACTCGACTGAAGAGAAAATGTACAGTCGTTAAAAAAAAGTATACCGCCCCTACTAACTCTTTCGTAAATCATTGTAAAAAAATGTTATGCATGAATTAGGGTTTAGAGGCAATCTACGTATTGAACATTGCACAAACTTTGCTTCTTCATATTATACTTCCTTTTGGAACACACTACTTGAGTTCTTTGGATCATTGTAGTAAAAAAAGTACATAGTTTATGCCCTTTTTTCAAAATTTTCATAGAGTTATAAAAGAAAATGCGGTTGGGGTTTATACATTGATTTAGAAAAGTAAAATTAATATCTTGCAGGGAAAAGGTGCAAGAGTCATTCAATTAGTCACTGGGAATTTTTTATAGAAAATTTAAATGTAAAATAAAATAACTTTACATAGTGTTTTTTTTCCAACTTTTCCATTTATCACACATGATATTGTTAATTGGAGATATGACATCTATAGAACAAGAACTTATTTTTCCCTATATAATGAGTACACAACACAACTATTGTTTCAAGAGCAGCTAATTAATTATCGGCTCTCTTCTAAAGTGCAAAGGGGAATAGGCGGTGAAATGCGAAGAATAATAAAGATGTCAATAGAAAGAGGGTTGAGGAGGTATACGTAGGCGAGGGGTAATCATAGCCCAGACACATATAAAAAACAGAAAGGAAGTGGAAGAGGTGTCGAAAAATTTCTAGGACATTGATCCAAATTGAAATATCGAAGAATGAGAATAAAGCAGCAGACGAATTAAAATTATGTTAAATTATTGTTCTTCACATTTCACCGCTCCTTTCCCTTTGCACTTTTGATCAAATAATTAATAATCCTGCAGAACCTGTTTTCCCGTTATCGGGTTAACTACTCTCTGCTACAAACCACTGGACGAAGAGAGCCGATAATTAATTAATTGTACTCGAAACTATAGTTGTGTTCTCTAATCATTATATGGAGGGAAAAAAGTTCCTGTTCTTCAGAATTTCTATTTATTTCCAAAGATTTCTTTTCTGTGAATGCAAACGACAACAAGAGACGGTTCCTTTAAACCGTTGAAAAGTGAAATTTCTCTACATCTCGAAAATTAACGACAGAAATGAGTTGTAAGTTCACATAGCCATATTTTTGAAGAAGATGATTGTTATTATGTAAATAGTAATGTAGGTCATAATTCATACTATAAACTATATACTTTTCAGTACTGAATTAATCCATTGAATTCAAATATAAAGAATTGAGTGTTATGATTTGAAAAAAGAATGTTGGTACAATTCTTAATGTTCAGACGGCCATTAAAGCTTAATTCATTCAAGCATAACATTTAATAGTAAATGTTATTACAAATCAGTTAGTATCAGTATCATTTTTATACAATGATTTGTGACAAAGTTAGTAGTGGTGGTAGAGTATACATATTTTTCCACGACTGCGACTGTACGAACGTTTACCAGACATACCGGGTTACTCTCAGGGTTGAAAAAAAAGGCGTTTTATTTCTTTTAAAGTGCGTTCATGCATACCGAACAATGAATTGTCACAAACCCGTTTTAGTGAAAATTGATCTCGGACTTTGATTGGTGTGAGTAAACTCACCTTATTATATTTGATCAAGAATTGCTTATATTAATTATTACAATTCAAGTTCTGTGATTATAACGAATATTGGTTTTCATTCTTTTTCAGAAGTTGAATATTGCTCTGTCGAAGGCTTAAGAACCTTTTTAGGTAGTGGAACCAAGTGCGACACTGCAAAAATCGTTGCAAATGTGATTGGCATTTCATCTTTTGCATTAATGGTAACCTTAGCCATTATAGTGTACAAGCGAAGGTAATTAATTTATCGATTTTATTCTAAGTATTTTCTTCTTCAAATGCCAACATATATCTTAAACTCAAAGCACGTATTTTTTTAATGAATTACGAAATTTCGTTGAAGAATGTTTTAAAATTGAAAGGAATTTACATTCTGCAAATCGTTACCTTGGAAGACAAAGCTCTAAGTGTTAAACTTAAATGAGCTGGGGTCATCTATTTAGTGTATTTGTTGAATGTAATCTCAGCTGGCATACAGCGTCTTCTAACGAATATTTAGAAAATTAGTGAATTTGACAAGATAAATTTCACTGCAGTGTTGCCTAAAGAAAAATGTAAATTTTATACCGTATTTTAAATAGTCGAACCTTGTCATTCTAAGGCAAGGGTTTCCAACAACTCAACTGCAGGCCGTAGACATACCAGTAATATTGTAGAGTAATATTCGCTTTATTTAATTGCAGAAAGTTAACTCGAATGCTTCAATTAAATAAGGTGAAAATTACTTTGCAAATTTACTGGTATGTCTACGGCCCGCGGTTGAGTTGTTGGAAACCCTTGTTCAAAGGCAACGAAATTAAGATGAATTATTATTACGTTCAACAATCACGATAAAAAAATTATATTTCCAAAATTTAAAGCAGAGATAAATTATCTGAAATATACTACCTATGAATTTAATAAATACTAGCGGAGCTTCGCTGCTACGCTGGTCGGTTTATTCCAAACGGACCTCGAATTAAACGGACTTAGGATTGAGCGCCCCACTGTCTTCGGATTCTGTCTCTGAACGTTAAAAATCGCAGAGAAAATTTAAATAAAAAACAAAACCATCCTGTCAAATCTTTAAAAAATAAGTTTTAGTTTTCAACGCAATGGTCATATTACATCTCCATCCCTTTTCAATCAACCCTTTTCAATCCCCCTAATTGCCTTGCAATCCGGTTCGTTCAGCCCGCTCTCAAATAAAGCACGTGGAAGAATGGAGATCGCTCCCTTCGTCACTCCCTTTTCGCTTCCCTATATCGCTTCCGGGAAATAGTTAGCCGAGAGGCTGAGGGCTAAACAGGTTTCCCATTTCTGAGAGCAGAAGCCTTAAAAAAGTGGAAGCATGCGCAATAAGATCAATTTTGTATGAAAAATCTATTGTGGAAAATCTTGTGTGAATCTTACCGAAAGCGCTTTTCGATTTAAATATATGGTTTCCCAAAATACTGAATATTTTTTATTTGTATGCTTCTATCCATTACGCGCATAGATGAGTATTTTACTCTTTTGAATTGTTTGCACTCCTCTAAAAAATGTCAAGGAGTTAAATTGCCCATCCATATATTTTTTTTAATTTTCATAATTTTCACCACATTAAGGCCGAAACCAGAATATTTCAAAAAATGGCTTCACAAATATAAAATTAAGAAAGTGCTTATTAAATATAAACATTTGTCATTTCGCCTTTTTCAAATTTGTATTTGAGAATAAATACGTTTGAGAATAGACCACCATTTACACTTCTAGAATGCAGGAAACTTATTATTATTGGATTGACATTATTTCTTTCTACTACAACGTATGGGATATTTGCAAAATTTCTCCAAAAATAAAAACTTCTAACACTATTCGTTTTATGAAAGAACCCTAAGTACAAAATTAAAGTCCACAACATTTTCTAAATAATACAAAAGTAATTTTAATTTTCTGACAAAGAGTTTAGGCACTAGAGCGCGCTGAAAAAGGGCTAGTTTTAAGCCCTCTGTCCGAAACGAGAGAAACACCCTTCAAGATTGCTTCATATGCTTCAAATGATGTTTTAAAATATAACAAAATTAAGAAACTTAAATTATTTATTTGTTTATAAATGACATTTAAAAATATTATTCATAAATAAAACAGCCGTATGATAATATTTAGTCAATTTATATAATAAGATATTGAAATTAAATAGTTTAAATACATTGTAATTACATTTTTGTTTATTATAATTAAATTTTAAGTAGGAAAGAGATTAAGTATTTATTTTTTGAACAGTCTAAATACTTGAATATACCTACCTATATTATTTTCTAAAACAGGGTCTCCTAACAAGACCATTTTCTTTTTTCTATTTATTTTAAGACTGTTCTCAAATCGAAACCCTCTACTTTATGACATATTTCATTTTTGTTCGGAAACGCATGAAATTGTCAGGTCTTCTTATTGAGAAACTTTGTAATCAAAACACGGTTTCTCTTTTTTGGTAAAAGCAGCAGATCTTTCAGAAAATACTGTCAAAGTCGACGTTTTGAACCGAATTCCCGACGTGGCAGTCTGAGAAGTCAAAAAAAGTGTCGTCACTTTACCCGATAAGTAATCGATTTAACAAGAATAGAAAACTCATTTCAATTCCAAATCTCTTCCGGTTCTAGAAAAGTACGGTTGCAACGCTCTTCAGTTTGTGGCCAGTGTAACGGACAAGCATGCCTCAACGCTTCATCATATCCAAATGATGTTGATGAAGAAAGGTAATATGTACAGGGTGATTTTTTTTTTAAGTTGTGAAAGTAAAACCCTATAACAAAAGAACCATTGATCCAAATGACCTGAAATTTCACCAGTATGCTCCCAAAGCAATCGGGATTTTTTAGGCATAGTTAAAAAAATACTTAAAATCGCACCGACAGATGGCGCTGTGGGTTAACATCAACTGGTTTCCTTCCTCTACCGGGTTATAGGCTCAGTGAAGCAGTCTGTTCAAATTTCAAAACCCCTCTTCCGTAAGTCTTCTAACGTCATTGGACATTTTCTTAAATTCTTAAGTGTCCTAAATCTCTTTAAGAGCAGTTGCAGCACTGCCATTATTCTGATAATACAGTTTCACTATCAACGCACTGTCCGTCAATGAAACAGTCATTGCGAGGATATCCGTAGAATGATGAACACGAGGTGTGCATGCTTCACGTTTTTACCGCCACTGTACGTGTGTGGTGCACAAGCTCGTCTACCGACTTTGCTGCATATACAGCGCCATCTGTCGGAGGGATTTTAAGTTTTTTTTAACCACATCTAAAAATTCCCATTGCTTTGGGAGCACACTAGTGAAATTTCAGGTCATTTGGATCAGTAGTTCTGTGGTTATAGGGTTTTACTTTCACAACTTAAAAAAAAATCACCCTGTACCTCAGGTTCTTGAGGTACCGTATCTTATCCGTAGAATGATGAACACGAGGTGTGCATGCTTCACGAGCCAAATATGACGGACAACGAGGATGATGATAACGATCTGGAAATTTTATGTGGGCGACCAGAAGCAAGAGACGACGACGAACAAGAGGAAAATTAATATGCATACCTGCTTTTGATAACACTGGACAACAATACTTCTGTCCCAGAACTGGGAATTACTTGATCCTTAGATCAGTTTCTTGCGCTGATTCCGAATATATTTCCCGTTTTTCTCTAGGTTGTCCACTTTTTGAGGAATTTGCTTATTTAAGTTAATGCAAATTTAAGCTATTTTTGTGCCATTTTAAGGAAATTGTAGGTACAATCAATGTCAGATTGAATTGTCTTTTTTAGATTATAATTCCTGGACCATTTTCTTCAGATAAATGTCACAGTCTGCATATTCTTAACATTACCTGTCAGTTACTAAGCCTAATTTGCGTATTTTTCAATAGTGTAATGTTTACATTACTTTCAACTTTAAAGCACTAACAACTGAATTGACGTAATGTGTTTCTAGACTAGATTTTTATGTGATTTCGAATCTGCAGTCCGTTTCCTTACATCCCGTCCAGATTTTGAGTAAAATGAATTTCTACTTTTGTATTGTATTGGCACACGTTTGATATAAAATGCTTTTTAGGGTTTTTTACCTCATTGTCAAAAAGGTGAACAGTGTCAGATTCCTATCAGGGACATAATCACCAATGGGTATAATCAAAAAACAATTTTTAAAAGTAGTAGAAGCTATTCTAATTAGCTGAAGTACATCACAATGTAGCATAAAAAGCATTTTCTGGCTTTTTTTGACCAAAAAGTAAAATTTTACTTCTTAAAAAATACTGGACATAATAAAAGAAAACGGAGACCAGATTTGAAATCAGTGTAAAACCTGGTTTAGAAACATATTAACGTCAAGAAACGTTATTAGAAAAAAAATTTAAAATATGTAAATTAGGCAGAATATTTCACTGTCACATGTCAGTATAATCTCGGACACAATATTTATGTAAAGTGCACTGGTCAGTAATCATAACATAAAACAAAAAATCCAGTCCGATGAAGTTTTATACCTTAAAATTTGCATATAATAACCTCATATTTGCATATAATAACCTCATATTTGCATATAATTGCATAAATAAAAATATGCAAGTATCTCAAAAACTGGACGTGCTGGAGAAAATCTAAAACTAGATTCGGAATCAGCATAAAAAACTGAATAAGAAACAACAAATTTTTGTTTGGGGACAGAGGAAAAGTTCAAATTTGTTGTCCAGTGTAATCAGAGGTAAAAAATCGCCTTATAATTTAACTTAAATAAAATGTAATATAGATTTACGATAAACTTATGATAAATAAAAATGTAATTTCAATGTATTTAAACTCATTTCAATATCTTATTATTTATATAATATAACAATATATCATCATACAAATGTCTTATTTATTAATAATATTTATAAGTAAGTAAATAATGTAATTAATTAAGACTAAATTTGTAGAGAAATTATGCCCTACAAATTTTGTATTAGCCCCAAACATCATTTGAAACAGAGAGAAAAAGTTAATATAGGCATTTTGCAGAAAATGTTATCTACATTAATTTTGTAATTGAGGTTTTTCGATAAAATGCATAGTTTTCGGGTAATCGGGTGTACGAAAGGGCGTTTCTCTCGTTTTGGCTCAAAGGTAAAAAAGCCTCCCTTTTTTCAGCGCGATCTAGCACCTTAACCTTTTGTCAGAAAATTAAAGTTATTTTGTGCATTTTGTAGAAAATATTGTGTATTTTAATTTTGTAACCTATGCTTTCTCGATAAAATGCATAATTTTTTAGAAATCGTGGGTGAGAGGTGGAGTTTCTCTTGTTTTGGCCAGACGGTCAAAAACTCTTCTTTTCTCAGCGCGCTCTAGCGCATCAACCGATTGTCAGAAGTTAAAGTCAATATATGTATTTTGTAGGAAATTTTGTCTACTTTAATTTCTGGGATTGTTTTAATAAAACGCACAGTTTTCAAAGATATAAGCAAAAAAACGATTTTTTTTACCTTTTCACATCTCGAGACGCGGGCACGAGATTATATGAGACTTTTCTGAAAAAGAAGACCTGCCAATTTCATGCGTTTCCGAATAAAAATTAATCAAAAAATATGTCATAAAGTAGAGAGTTTTGGTTTGAGAACAGCATTTAATATAAATAGAAAAAAGAAAATTATCTTGTTTAGGAGTCCTGTTTCAGAACATAATACAGGTAGAAATATCCAAGAATTTACACTGTTCAAAAAATAAATACTTAATATCTTTCCTACTTAAAATGTAATAATAAACAAAAATGTAAATACAATGTATTTAAACTATTTAATTTCAATAGCTTATTATTTATATAAATTAACTAAATATTATCATATGTATGTCTTATTTATGAATAATATTTTTAAATGTCATTTATAAATAAATAAATAATTTAAGCTTCTTAATTTTGTTATATTTTTAAAACATCATTTGAAGCATATGAAGCAATCTTGAAGTGTGTTTCTCTCGGACAGAGGGCTTAAAACTAGCCCTTTTTCAGCGCGCTCTAGTGCCTAAATTCTTTGTCAGAAAATTAAAATTACTTTTGTATTATTTAGAAAATGTTGTGGACTTTAATTTTGTAATTAGGGTTCTATCATAAAACGAATAGTTTTCAAGTAATCGAGGGTATGAAAGAGCGTTTCTCTCGTTTTGGCTCGAAGGTCAAAAGTCGCCTTTTCTCTGAGCAGCTATTTAGCGCCTAAACACCTTGCTAGAAAATTAAAGTTAATTTGTGAATTTTGTAGAAAATATTGTCTACTTTAATTTTGTAACCGATGTTTTCTCGATAAAATGAATAGTTTTTGAGAAATCGAGGGTGAGAGATGGAGTTTCTCTCGTTTTAACCAGCGCTCGAGCGCCTAAACACTTTGTCAGAAAATTAAAGTTAATATATGTATTTTGTAGGAAATTTTGTCTACTTTAATTTTGTAATTTGGGTTGTTTTCAATAAAACGCACAGCTTTCGAAAAAAAAAAAAAAAAAAAAAAAAAAAAAAAAAAAAAAAAGTTTCTTGACCTTTGACCTTGAATATCTCGAGACGCGGACACGAGCTTTTGTGAGAGTTTTTAGCTAACTTTTAGAATGTCAAAACAAAGATTTTTGCAAATTTTCAGCTTGTTATCTTTCATTCCGAGGTTTTATCCTTATTTGACTGGGCTTATAGCCAAGGAGAAAATTAGTGAAAATTTTGTCTATTTTATCAATAGAATAAAACTATCTTCCTGAAAATTTTTATGTTCAAATTTTCAATTTTTTATTTATTTAGCATTTAATTTTTATTTTATTTTATTGATTTGAATACAAATTTCTTTAGTTATTTGTGTCCAAATGCATTGGAATCATCTGAACCCTTTTTTGAGGTAAAAGTACTTGCAAGATTCTGTAAAATAATATTATTGTCCTTAGATAGTTATATTGCCACATTAACACAGCAACTAGTAGTCAAAAACAATTTCCCTGTTACTAGGCAAAAATCTTTCAGTCGTGGTGGGTTTTTTTTTTTTTTTATCACTATGCACCTGACAAAGATGAACGAATAACTGAAATCTTGTATTTGTTTAATTGTTTAATTACTTATTATATAACCGTGTTTACCCGAAAAATAGACCGGGTCTTTTATTAATATTCGCTCTAAATAGCAAACTAAAGTTTATTTCAGGAGATGTCTTATATTTTTCATGCGCAATAGTTTATCTTTCATTTAAAACAATCAATTTATTCACACATTCATATAACAGAATCAACATTTATTAGTGTATTTTGTTATGGATAAAATGTAAATTATTTCAATTAGTGTAATATTCTTTTTTTCACATTTGTTTTTGTTCGTGTTTTAATTATCAAATACTTACGAGCAGTACAAATGAAATAATGTTGTATTTTCATATATAATGTATAGTTTTCTTCCATAGTGATAGAGATGGTTGCGGATAGATAAAGCTGGGATCACACAAACTTTCCTATTATAGACAATATCAGATATTTCTTCCTGAACAGGTTTTAGAAGAGAAAAACGGTCGAAACCACACCATGTGATAGTTTTTTTCTTGCAACATTGTCGATAAAGAACTTATCGCTGTTTGTATCTTTTAAGATAGATAGTTCGAATTTCAACAATCAGAGGGTTATAAATTAGTTGTTCTGAGCTTTACATTACATTTTAAATCAATTAGCTGCGATTACTTGTCAAATGTTTCGTGTGTTGCTTCCATTCCCAAATTTCATTCAATCTTAACATACTTTCAGCTCGAAAGAATTGCTAAAATAAAGCGAAAGGCAACAGCAAATATTTTAGAATGTACCATAGTAAGTGTAATTGAAACTTTACCACTTTGATAACGCATTTTTTGACTAAATGCTTTATCTCCAACTATAATAAAGAAGGAAGTTTGTGTGTGTTTCTCGATTGTGTTCTGAAGAGACCGCTGCACGCAGAGCTACAACATTTGGTGAGAAGGTACCCGTATGCATATAGTTTTGCACCTTGAAGCCAGATTTTGGAATTTTTGAATAGATTTTTTTTAAATAAAATTTTTTATGCGAATTTTAGTGCTTTTTCACGTTTAGCTGCGATTTTTCCACATTAGTAATGGGAATCCGGTTCCAATCGTTTAGCCCAATATAGTACATTTTATCCTTTTTTCAATAAAGTTTGTGCGAAATTCGTACATCGATTTTTGAATTTTTGGAGAATGTTTTCCTTCGACACTAAGAAATTTTGCCAGAATGCTTGATTGGTTCAGTAGTTTTTATTCCATTTCAGCCTCAGATACGCCCAGAATTGTCATTTATTTTCTCGTTTTAGCTTGGAGAAAGTTGATAATTCCTTAGAGATTAAAAAAAAATCATAATGTTAAAAGGGAAGGGCGGATTATTTATTATTCCGATTTTTTCTTTTAATTTCATTTTTTATGCATTTTTTAACATTTTTTGTCATTTTTGAAGCGTTTTTTTGTTTCAAATGACGTCACAAATCGCCCACTACAAGTCAAACACCATTGGAGGGCAGTTGTGATTGGTAACTGGGATTGGAATTGTAGGCACAGCTAGAAGTCAACCGAGCAATTGTGACTGGCAGATGAAAAGGTCATCAGTTGATTGCAAATCGAACAGCGATTTGTTTTATGCGATTTTTAGAGATTTTCATGTATATGTCATCTATGTATTTGATTTCAGAAATTAACAACGATAACTTACTGTTTTTGTATGTAAAACAAAAATCATTTTATTTCTGTTTCAAAAGTTAATGATAATTCTTAATTTTTTAACGTCGTTGGTTTAATTCTGTGTGGGGGAGGGAGCTGAGTGCTCGGTTGTAGTATAAATATCGCGTTAATGCTCTAATCGAAACTCCCTCCTTCACCCATGCCTCCAAAATCAGACCTATTTAATTATTTGTCCGATTCAAACGAAACCTTTTCTCAGGTCTCCAGGTACTAGATAAACTTCGGTATCATTTTTTCAGCCCTTGGTTACCACTAATTCTGAACATTAATGACCAGGGACGGGTATTTTCTCGGGTTCTATGGGCCCAATTTCAATGAGAATTAGTTCATTCAACTTAACACGAACTAATTAAGATATAGATAACTAATTAAGATACAGATTTGGTACCACCTGGCGGTAGAAAAATTAAACTAAAAGATTTTGCAGAGCGTGCGCAGCACGCCTGCTATACGGTGTCATAGGCAGCAGGGACACGTGCCGGAGTTTTGATCGGAAAGAGTTTTATTTACAACTGAGTGCACCCTCTAGCGGTGGGAAGTGAAACTAAACAATTTTGCATTTAAAATTTCTCAGATTCAAACAAAGGGCCCGATTTCAACGATACTTGATTCATTCAACTTAACATGAACTAATTAAGATATAGATAACTAATTAAGACAGATTTGGCGCCCCCTGGCGGTAGAAAGTGGAACTAAAAGATTTTCAGCGCGTGCACAGAACGCCTTTTATACGTTGTCATAAGCAGCGGGGACACGTGGGGGAGTTTCGTTCGAAAAGAGGTTTGTTTAGAACAGAGTGTACCCCCTAGCTGTGGAAAATGTAACTAAAAGATTTTGCAATTAATCTTGGTCCTATTCAAATGAAATCTTTTCTTACATTCTTCCGAGGTCTCTCAAGTACTAAAGAAATTTCGGTATCATTTTTTCAGCCCTTGGTTACCACCATTTATGAATATTAATATCCAGGAGGGTGATATATTTTCTCGCGTTCTATGGGTCCGATTTCAACTTAACATGAACTAATTATAATATAGCTAATTATTTAAGATATAGATTTGGTACTCCCTGGCGGTGGTAAGTGGAACTAACAGATTTTTCGCGAGTGCACAGCACGCCTTCTACACGGTGCCGTAAGCAGCGGGAACGAGTACCGGAGTTTCGTTCGGAAATAGGTTTAGAACAGAATGCTCCTCCTGGTGGTAGAAACTAGAACTAAAAGATTTTGCAGTGCGTGCCTAGCACGTTTGCTATTCACGGTATCATAGGCAGCGGGGACACGTGTCGGATAATTTGTTTAGAACAGAATGCATCCCCTGGCGGTGGAACTAAAAGATTTTCCTGCATGTGCGCCAAAAATGGCTATTTTTATTGAAACCGCAAATGAAAGTTACCAATTTGGTAATCCCAGACAACGAAAAAGTTTCATTTTCACTCATCATCGAGTATTAAGCAAAGTATTGGATTAATTTAATCGAAACTCGCAGTTTATTTTTCTGATTCCGAAAATGCAAATTTTGTGAAAATCAGACGGTAACCTTTTTTAGTTTGACCAAAAACTGACCCGTTTAGAATCAAATGATCCAGACATTAGAGGGGGTGGTATTAAATTTACTTCTCGCTTCGGGTCCATCTCTCTATTTAATTTCCGAAAAACAAAGATTTGCCAGAGGAAGGGGGCGGTTCTGCTAGTACTTTAATAATATCTTTTGATGGCTGTGTGTTAACGCCTTTTAAAGTTTTGAGGTGCGGAAATGTTGTAGAAGGGGCGAGGTCAACGAGGTATTAGCGCTGAACATCAGAATATTAAATCTATCAAATTATTATTAACTCTTGTCTTCAAAATAGAGAAAGAAAAGGAATGGCTTACCTTTTCTATGGTCAATCGAATTTTAAATGTATCCAATATATATATACAGTAGTTTCTTCATTATCCACTTTTTTATACACCATGACTGAAATAAAACTTGTAGACAGTGTTATTAAATGTGGTTAACTAATAAATAAATGAATTGACTTTTGAATTTGATTTTTAGATTATATTCTACATTAATTACAATTACTTAAAGGTTTAACATTTTTAAATTAGATATTTTTTAACAGGATACATTATTCCTGTGTGTTCACAGAATGGGATTTAGAAGTACACTGATTCATTTTCATTAAGTCTGGAAAGTTAAAATTATTATGTTGCACAAGTTCTTTGAAATAAATTGACGTCACTAACATATATTTCACAAATTACTGGTGGTTTTTCTGAAGAGAAATTATTGCACGATTGTAAGTTCATAAGTTACATTTAATGATGAATAACTGTCTTATAAATTGTCTTTTAGTTCTTTAACAAGTTTATAATAACATAATTACAAATCATGAAACATACTTCACATTATTAGAAGAGTGATGAACATAACGATAAGTCATAAATATCTATTGCTTGGTATCTTGAAACTTAAGAGTCATAAAATTAGGTCACTGGTTTTTGAAGAGATGAAGGAAATTATCGTTGTTTTTTTTCTGTGCTTTATCCTTCTTTATTTATTTTGAGTGGAAAATATTAAGTTGATTAAAATGAACGGATTAGTTTTCTACACATGTTTCTAGTATAACTTTGAACAAACGTTTAACAAATTGTTTCTAACATTTTGCAACATAGTTGAAAAGTATTTATGAATTCAGTTTGCCTGTCTGTCAGTCCGTCTTCCCGTGCTCTAACTCTCTTAAAAATACTCGTATTGTCATGTAATTTATATGTTATTGGGGTTTACCATTCCATGTCCGGTATTTAAAATGGAGTGTGTAGCATTGATAGTTCGTTTACAGGGGCACTCAAAAGAAATCCTTTGCATTATGGTCTATGGGGGGGATTTTTTACAGTGTATTTTAATAATGTTACATTATTTTAAACATATTGGAATTGATATACATCTTTTAGGTGCACTACAAGATGCTTACTCTAGAATATGGTGTGTAAAGCGTTTGTCATCCATTTAGATGGACACACAAAAGAATTCGGTTGCAGTACTTTTTGTGAGCATTAATTGTTAGAAGTGCGGATTCAGTTATGGTATGCCTTTTTAAATTTAACTATTTTTTGCATATTGGTGTGTATAAATTTTATAGATTACATACAGAACTGCACAAAATAATTCGAATACATTTCCACTTATTGACGGAAATTGCTGAAGGGGTATTTTCAACTGCGTTATGAGTTTCCTAACTGAATTAAATTTGCGTGTATTATGTAGTATATATACGAATCTATTTATCATACAATGGGCTGCACAAAAGAATTCGGATATTTTCCCGATTATAGATGATAATTGCTGCAATTGGGTTTTCAAATGTGTTACGCATTTCTCAAATTGTTTACGTAGACATCATCTTTCACCTTATTAAACGGTGAAGATTTGTTACCGTATTCAGAATGTGTTGAAAAGTGTTCCGTAATCTATGCTTGATGCATGATTTTACTTTCTTGTTGTTTTAAATATGAGTTAAAGGTATGTCATCGCAATGAAAATTCAGTTTTTAGCAACGTATTTCGGTATGCGATGAGAAATCTTTCCAGGATAATATTCGTCCTCTCACTATTATCAAAGTACAAAAGTTTCATTTTTTCTGAACTCTGCTGCACTTTTGTCAAAATTTTAAAGTTTAAATGATATATTGAATATTGACTAATTTAAAAAATGAGATGTAATTATTTTTGGAGTGAGGCTTATTTTTGATGTAGGGACAATTTTTGGGTAGGACATACGTCACGTCATGTATTTCTCTAAAATCGTGCTAGGGCATTTTTTTGCTAGGGCATTTTTTCTGCTCAGATGTTATTTTCTATAAGTAGCGCGAAAATAAGATCGGTATATCATAAATCTTTGTAAATTAATATCTATTAAATAAAAATAGTCCTAATTAAAAACCGACTTACTCTTTGTTTAAGCTGTAATAAAACTTCTTTAATCCAAAATACGCAAAATTCATACTATACATAAAACCATGGAAAACAAAATGACTTAATTGTCATACACATCATCAGTGGCAACATCCAACAAATATAAGCAAATAAGGCAAGTAATTTTTGTCTTACGATTTTAAAAAGTTGTTATCATAGAATGCCTGCCCCATTCCTTGCGAAAACTGAACATACGGAAAAAAAGAATCGAAAACTAAAATTATACAATCTCTGGGAATGAGAAACAATGCAAAATTTAACTTCTAAATTGAAACAACAACAAATAGACAAATCCTGCAAAAAGTATATTAAAAACAATTACACTATAAATCAAATAACAGAAATTTAAATAGTTAGATAAAAATAAATAAAATAAAATACCCACCTCGCCTTCAACGTTAAAAAATGCCCTGAATAATTTACAAAGTGTGTTAATTACAGTTATAAGAAGAATAACACATCGATGGATAAAATACTTTAATTATGAAACCAAAGAAATGTGTATTAAAAATATAACTATTAATTTTTATTTAATAATGTTTAGTTATTTTTTACAAAGGACCATTATTTACAATTATAAATGTAGTCATCAACTATAACTTACATTACATATTTGTAATAATAAAACTTATAATGAAAGATTAATAATCAACAGGAATTATATAGCTTATAATATATGAAAAAATTGAAAAAGTTAAAGGAAATTACGTAAAAAAGAATGAATAAAATAAGCAAAGATTCTAAATTTGTAAAATAATAAAAATATTTTTTAAATAGCGCTACGATCTAAGCATTAGAATAAAAATAATTTTTAAGATGTGTTAAAAAAGGGCATTAATGGTAATGTTTGAATACCCTAATTTCTCGCGCATAATCCGCAGATTGCATAAATCTGTTCTGAATCCGAAAATTTGTTTAAAATGTTGTTTAAGGTGTACCACGTAGAAACCTAGCTTTGAAAGTTTCAGAACTTGAAATTCATATTTATACTCTTTTTCCATTTAATATCTATTTATCCGGAAACATCTATCCTAAAACCTGTCAGTAGATTATATGATTGCTATAACTGAACAATTTTAGTATAAAAATTCGGTTTTTAAATACGGAAATAATATGACTCCATCTTAAATATGACGTAATCACCATGGCAACCTAGAATCATCACCTATCATGGGATATCATTGAATTATTTACGTACGATAGTATTTAATAGAATGAAGAAAACTTTTATTAATATCTTTTTAAGTTTTGATTCCATTTTCATAAAATTTGAAATGACTCGATATATATATTAAATTTCAAAACGGTCGGTTGGGTAAAGTTTTTGCTCTGTTATATGTGGACAGACGGACGGCCAGACGACCACTATAAGTGCTATACGTATTTATATAATTACGTACGCATATAAAAATAAACATAAAAGAAGTAGTCGGAAGTAAAGATTACTGTAAGTCATTGTTGTGCTCCATTTGCATTGCCTTTACAAGCCCCGCCAGTGGCTGAGAGGTTCTGCTCTCGAAACTGGTAGACGGGAGGTGCTGGGTTCGATCCAAATCGCGCCCGTCGGCCTAATCGTTCGGAGTTTTCGTGGTTTTCTTCGAGCCGTGGATTTATCCATGCGTAAATACGGGTTAGGTTCCCTTAGAAAGACCCCCACGAAGGGCACTCCCCCCGGGCCTATATCCCAAGTGTAGATAATTGGCCGTCAATAATCAACTCAACTCAACTCACGCATTGCCTTTACTTTGAGAAGAAGAAATATTTTGATTTTGATTGGAATTGCTATCGTTGTAAAAAAAAAAATGTTCTGAGATTGATTATCGCAGTGTGTTTACATTGAAAAGGAATTCAATACTTCTATGAAGCATGTCAAATTTTAAACTATAATTTTCAATAATTTATATTTTTAAAACAAGGAAAGGAACTTTCTTAAGTTCCTTTACACTTATTTATAGATTTTGTGATATTGTACAGAAATAATGAAATATAACAGTATATTATTTTTAAAATGTAATTAAATTCACATTATAACATAATTATATAATTTATAATAATACTGTATATATATATATATATATATATATATATATATATATATATAAACATATACAGGACTGCCGCAACTGGATAAAAGCGTCATATATTCTTGCAGACCTATATCTATACTAGTAAATCTACAGATCAGAAGAGGCCTCAACGTCAGCTCTACAAATCATTGTTCATTAATCTCACTAATTTTTAATATAATCTGCATAATATTTGAGAGCCTAAAATTAGATTTTTTAAACTTAGTATGTTTTAAATTTAGTAATGTATATAAATACATTTATAAGAATATAAGATTTATTGAAAGTTCCGAAAATTTTAGAAGTATCACATTAAACACAATTTTATGTCGTATAAATGATAGGATAAACTACTTATTACAGTATTTTTTTAGAATAAGATTACATTCCTTCAGGGGGAGCTCCGCCCCTCTGAACCCCCCGTTGTCACTTTAATTTTATATTATCAATTTCCAGTAATTGTGCTATTTCATTATTCGAGTATGTCTGAGTAGATTTACTATTGTAATTTCATTAAATTAGCCATCTATTTGTACAGGATATTTTATCCTATCCTTAAAAGAATACTTATTTTCCAACCACTAAATATCATATGTTGCTGAAATTGGATAAAATTTCGTGTATTAAATATACTTATACAATTGTAAATTTCTCTTATGAGACTTATATTCAATTTACATATTCAACGGTTTTATAATTTTGTTTGGAAAACTGATTTGGTCATCTTTCTTTAGTAGTTAAAATAGATCCTTTATCTATTTCATTAGAAAAAGCATATTAAAAACTTAAACCACCCGAAAATTAGCTATTTTGTTAATAAAGTTTCGCGTCAAAATAATGCGATTAACTTTAATTTTATTTTGTTCATATTCTTTGAAATATAGTTGCTTGGTAACCATTTAATAAAAGAGAGAAAAAAAAGAAATGAATTGGAAATATTTGTAAAAAATTAGAAATTAAAATGTTTCATATCTTTCAAATTAATGCGTAAAATTTCCCAATAATTTATACAATTAATTTCGAAATTCTAATAAATATATTGGCAAATTTTCAAAGCGATCGGATTAAATAAAGATCTCCATTTCGTAAATTTAGCATCGATAATTTAGCATTTACAATTATCCCAATGCGTGATTTTCTTTTCGGTGAATGTTAAAATTAAAAAATCATCTGACTTCCCATTGAAATGCATTATGACTTAAAATAAAAAGCTTCTATCTTTTTCGAACGAATGAACCAAATTTAACCCAAAACTATACAGCTAATTCCGGGTACCTCGCCAACATACCACCAAAAATCAACCTAATCGGACCCTTTTTGCGGCAGTTATCGCGGAACAGACAGACAGACAAATAAACAAACAGACAGACAGAAACCAAAAACTTTTCAGATCTCAACAGTGAGCCTTCAATGACGTTTCGGCAATTACTATAAAATGAATAATTGAGTTTGGATTTTCTATAGATATATGCGTGATATTATTGCTTTTTAGATGAAACAACATTGCCATATTCCTAAAAAGCAATAACATCATTAATATAGCTATAGAAAATGCAATGTCAATGCAAACTCAATTATTCATTTCATAGTAATATAGATATTGGTCTGCGAGAATACTTGCCACTTTTGCCCCGTTGTGGCAATCCTGTGCATTGTTTATATATAGTATTATTATAAATTATATAATTATGTTATAATGTGAAATTAGTTAAAATTTTAAAACAATATTCTGTTATAATTCATTGTAATTTATAATGTACTCATTTCCTATGAAAATTAGATTGATTATTCTATACAAGTCCTTAATTTCAATATTTTTAAAGATATCATTAAAATTAAATGTTTTAAATGCATGTTACATTTTTAATATTTTTATTTAACCAACTAAAAATATTTTTTGTGAAATGCCTGCTGTCATATATATTTGCGTGTGTGTGTGTGTTAACTACTTATACCCAAATATGTGTATGTCCGTGTGTGCAATTCTCTGTGCATGTTTTTTTTTTGTTTTGTTTTGTTTTCCTTTATTACTCAGTTAAATTTTTACGTTTTTGTAGATATGATAAGAAGTTAAGAAATACGGAAAAAAGAATGAAAGAACTCGGCTTGCTTGCAAATGGAGATCCTACATATTCCCTTGATGGATGGGAGCTTCCCCGTGATCGAGTTGTTATGAACAGAAAGCTCGGAGAAGGTGCTTTTGGCGCAGTATATGGAGGGGAAGCATTTGTTCCAGATAAAGGCTGGATTGCTGTAGCCGTTAAAACTCTCAAAAGAGGCTCCAAAAAAGAAGAAAAAGTGAGTATAATGTATTATTAAAAAATTCGCTTAATTTTATTTTTAAACAGCATTCATTGTTCGCTGTCTGAAAGTTTTCTTTTAAAATGTTAATTTCCCATAATGATTTTAATAGCAGTGGAATTTTTTTTTTTAAACGAACAATTTAACATTTTTGCTCATTCTTAGCATGTATCGTTATCAATAAAAGCACAAAAATTTTAATCCATTTCGTGGTCTGAAAAAAAATTTCATTTTTGACAGTAATTCCATAATGTCATAGTAAAAATTAACACTGTAACTCTTTCATAAGAACTTCCGATTTGCTTGAAAAGAAAGGGGAAAAAACTCTCAGAAACTACTTTAATACTGATGAAAATTCGCCTTCAGACATTTCCGCCAATAGCGAAAATGTACTCTAATTTTTTTTTTTTTTTTTTTTTTTTTTTTGGGTACAACAAACACTGTATGTTATTTATACATCTTTATACGCCCCACATATTAAGCTAAAATTTAATTCAGATAAAAACGCATAAAACGCACTTCCAACAATTATCGTCCATAGACGGCAATGTATGTAGTTCTTTGTATTGTCCTGTATGTGAATTTATTTTTAGTCTACAAACATTAGTAGTGAGAAAATGACAGTACGAGGAAAGGCGTGGGGCCCGAGAGACCGTCCCGCCGCAACATACCCAGAAGAAAGAGGGGGACGGTCCCAACACCGAACTTCCGGTGCTCCACAGCCACCGTCGCACCCTAGGTATCATGTTAAACGATGAAGAGCTTTTACGACTGTAGCGATCTCTAGTGTGGAAAGGGTATTTTAAAAAACTGGTTTTCTTATATGGAAACTACAGAATATTTTAAAATTAGATAGAGCAAATTCAACTCAACATTTTTTACTTTGGTACCACCACCTAGGAATATTAGGGAATTAATTAAATTAAATTGATTTTGTTGGTCATTTTTCTGTATGTATTTCCCCTTGTTAAATCAAGCTAGGTTAAATTTTACTCAACTGTTAACACAGATATTGTTATATATCAGGATATTAGAGAATTAAAATAAATTTTTCGACGAAGACCATACTCATTTTGAAATAGAAGTTGGATAGATTATGGTATTTTTTGCTTGGACAGGTTGGTCCAACTTTCTTTTAAGTTTTTATACTCTTCGCATAAAAAATAGAATAAC